>JADMNL010000036.1:17425000-18025000 GCA_016271365.2 Neoceratodus forsteri
GAGGCAGGCCAGTCCAACTAACTAATGGGAGTATGGCTCCACTGCACCTTTACAGTCAGTAACCTTCAAGTAGGCGGGAGATCTGCAAAAATGTAAATACTGCATGGTTTGTAACCGGGTATTGTTGCTGAAAGGTATTAGAGCTAATGCTCTTATTGTCTAGGTGTAACTGGTGCACTCTGCTAATGTTAATGTCAGACCAGGGAGGACTGTGAATTGGTTCCCCGTCTATGAGAAAATTAGGACTACAGGCCAAAGACTGCATTCAGTCAGTAAAAGCATGTAGCTTTAGGAGTCTGTAAAGCTGGCCATGGGTTTTTACAGATGCTGCGATGGGCGCATCCGTCAAGTCACCAGGGAGATTCCGAGCGCTAGTGTAAATTAAGGCCTTGGTACTAATGTCTGCTTTTCTGCACAGTGCTGGGTCTATTTGGAGCCATAAGGTAGTATATTTCAGTGCTTGTCGGGGAAGTCTGCAAGCCACTGCACTGTACTTGCTAAGTGATACAAGTAGAGATCCGGCAGCCTAGAGGAGTTTTCGTAACCAGGACATTATATATTACTCAGTTGCCACTTCAATTCCAAGGCCATTGTGTCCGTGTCCTGTTTATTTACTCCCAGGTCACGGGGAATAACTTACGTCTTATCCACATTCAGCCTATAATTTGACAGCCCTCCAAATTCCTCAACCTGAGGGGCTTGAGGCAGGGATGTTGAGGGATAGGTAATATGGAGTAAAATATCGTCTGCAGATATGGATACCTTGTATTCCGCATTTTTGCCTGATAGATCCGTAGTGCCTGGTGTTTGCCCTTGTACATCCTAAAGAGGCTGAAGTACACTCCATTTCAAAATATTTGAGCAGAGGGTGCAGTATACAACATCTGGATCCATTTGATACATTCTTCCAAGTATATTCTACTTTGCCAAAGCTGCAAAGAGAAAGTCTCAGGAGACCCTGTTGAATGCTTTCTCTGCATCCAGGGAGAACACCACAGGTGTGCACAGTTCCCTGGATGCAGAAACAAGATATACAATTTATACGTATTTAAGTATGTACGTACGTGTATATTTATGCAATGGGGGTAAGGATAAAAAGAGGCAAATAACAGCAGTATTTTTGGCTGGTCAGACCTACAGTGAGAATATGAGGGATATGCAGGGGGTGCCTGTGGGATAACAAAGTTATTTGTACAGTTGCCTGTGACCTCGAGTAACCTCATGAATGGCGAAGCCACGAGTGAGGGTTACGAGTGGTCACTGGCAACTGAACAAATAACTTATCTCACAGGCACCCCCTGCATATTCGATTTATGCAACAGGATTTTTTGGGGTTCTGTTTTTTTTTTTTGTTTTTTTTTAGTTAAGTTCCTTTTGAGGTTTTTTTCTCTGTGCCTGGTTGCTGTGTTTGGTTTGCAGGATTGCTGTGCTGAGAAAGAGGAAAAAATTGCTTTTTTTTCTTAAGAGTATTTTCATTTAAAATGTGGTTCCAGTTTTTTTTTTTTTGGGGGGGGGGGTTGGTTAGAGTGTGCATTTTGTGAGTGTTTGGGACTGTGATAGCTTGGCTTTCAAGAGCACTGTGAGGAGGTGAAAGTGAAACTGAGAGACAGTGCTGGTAAGAAGGCAGCACAGGTGGTGGTAGTGATGTAGTTACTGTGTGGATAAATGGGTGATGATGTAATTACTATGTGAATAAATAAATTTATCCACATAGTAGCACAAATAAATGGATTTATCAGTGCAGATTTATTCAGACACCTGTTACATATATATCGCATTTATCCTCACTGTAAGTAATAACCAGGCACTATCTGCACTTCAGCACAACTGCTCACAAAGGCTTTGATTGGTGGGAGCTGGCAGCATCAGCAGCACAATCGGAATGCACCTGCTCACTTGCATTCCAGCTCCCACGGGCAGTTTCATTTCTGTCCAGCAGCACACAGAAGAGTTTCATTTTCTGACCTGTTCTTCCACTGTAACTTATTTTAAAAAAAATCAACTTTCAGCTTCACACAATGTTAATTACCATTTCTCCTAAAGGCCCAAAATACCAAACAAAACACAGTAAATTATTTTCGTCTCCCCCACCCCACTTTCTTTCACCAAATATAAAAAACAACAACTTTTAGCCTCACACAAAACATTCACTTCCTTCAAACCCCAGAAAACAAAAAAAATCAACCAACTCTCTCTCTTTTACACTTACCACTCTCCCCAGCAGCACAATGACACAGCGTCCTGACTCAAAAGTTCAGTTTTACGGAACACAACACTCAGTCATCCGGAAACAAAAAGAAATAAAGACATACCTATTTTTAAAAAATTAAAATGACACCGATAAAAAAAAAAAACTTGGTCCATTGCATAAATGGAACACATGATGCACCCATCAAAAATATCTCAGATAGTTTCCCCTCGAGCAGTTTGATCTATGGCATCACTCGTGGCTTCGCCACTCATGATGTCAAAGGTCAAACTGCACTTAGGGAAAATATCAGATATTTTCGATGGGGGCATTGCATATCCCATATACACACATATACATATACAGTGCCTTCAGAAAGTATTCGCCCCCCTTAGATTTTGTCACATTTTGTGATGTTGCAAACTCAAATTAAAATACATTTATATGGGATTTTTTTGTCACGTATCTACACAAATTACTCTATGATGTCAAAGTGGAATGAAACTTCTGGAATTTTTTGTACATGTAATTTAAAATAAAAACCTGAAATGTCTTGATTTGATAAGTATTCACCCCCTTTGCTATGACACTCCAAATTGAGCTCAGGTGCATCCAATTTCCTTGTGAGATCACTCAAACTTGAATGGAGTCCACCTGTGGTCAGTTCAAATGGTTGACATGATTTCAGAGGAAATACACCTGTCTATATAAGGTCCCACTGTTGACAGTGCATGTCAGAGCAGAAACTCTACCATGAAGACCAAGGAGCTGTCCGTAGAACTCAGTGATAGAATTGTGAGGAGGCATAGATCTGGGGAGGGGTATAAAAACATTTCTAGGGTGTTGAAAGTTCCCAGGAACACAGTCAAGTCCATCATTAGGAAATGGAAAGATTACGGAACCACTCAGACTCTTCCTAGAGCAGGCAGTTCTCCTAAACTGAGCAACCGGGCAAGAAGAAACTTGGTCAGGGAAGTGACCAAGAACCCAATGACCACCCTGACAGAACTACAGAGTTCCATGGCTGAGATGGGAGAACCTGTCCAGAGGACAACAATCTCTGCAGCACTTCACAGATGTAGCCTCTATGGGAGAGTGGCTAGACGGAAGCCACTCCTGAGAAAAGGCCACATAATAGCACGCCTGGAGTTTGCAAGAAGGCACGTGGCAGACTCAGACCATGTGGCAAAAGATTTTCTGGTCTGATGAAACAAAAAACTCTTTGGCCTGAATGCAAAGCGCTATGCCTTGCGCAAACCGAACACAGCTCATTACCCGTGTAACACCATCCCTACCATGAAGTATGGTGGTGGCAGCATCATGTTATGGGGATGCTTTTCAGTGGCAAGGACTGGGGCACTTGTCAGGACAGAGGGAACAATGAATGGAGCCAAATACAGGCACATCCTTGAGGAGAACCTGCATCAGTCTGCAACAGACCTTGGACTGGGGCGAAGATTTATGTTCCAACAGGACAACAACCCCAAGCATACAGCCAAAGCAACACTGGAGTGGCTTCAGAACAAGAAGGTGAATGTCTCTGAGTGGCCCAGCCAAAGCCCTGACTTGAATCCCATTGAGAATCTGTGGAAAGACAAAGATTGCAGTTCACCGACGCTCCCCATCCAATTTGACAGAGCTTGAGCAAATCTGCAAGGAAGAATGGACGAAAATCCCCAAATCCAGATGTGCAAAGCTGATACAGACATACCCAAGAAAACTCAAAGCTGTAATTGCTGCCAAAGGCACTTCTACAAAGTATTGACTCAGGGGAGTGAATACTAAACAAGATATTTCAGTTTTTAATGTTTCATAAATTTTTGTTACACAATAAAAATATTTTTGCCCCTTTAAATTGTTGAGTATGCTGTGTGAATCAAGGGGGGAAAAATCATTTCAATGCATTAAAGATTCTGGTAGTAACACAACAAAATCCAAGGTGGGGGGGTGAATACTTTCTGAAGGCACTGTACATACACACACACACACACACACACACACACACACACACACATACACACATATACATACACACACTTGAAATTTAAATACCTGTAAATTTTCTTTCTCCGACTGCTGGTCTCCAGGCTCATAACTAGTGGGAGGTCCTTCCTGGAACCACGTGACAGGCAGGAAACAAATCTCTGCAGGGGGACCAGATCCTCCCCTCTGCATCCTGTAGCTCTCAGTTCGTTCCAAAGCATGTCCCCTGAAGTAAAACATCACTGAGAAACAAGAAGAAGAAATGTTAATATGTACTTACGGCCTGGAAGAGCAGACTGCAAACCCTCAGGCCAGGTGGCCAACGTCCAACATTCTGGAAAGGGAGGAGCCCAGAGAGCAGCAGTCGGAGAAAGAAAATTTACAGGTATTTAAATTTCAATTTCTCTCTCCTAAGCCAGTCTCCGGGCTCATAACTAGAGGGATATACTAAAGCAGTACATCCCTTTGCTTCCCGGGTGGGAAGAATGTAAGCAGATGCTTATGTGTCCTCCGCCTATGCAGGGACAAAATAATAAACAGAGGCAGACCCATCCAATCTGTGAAAATCTTTGCCCAGGAATGGATGGATGTCCAAGCAGCCGCTCTGTAAAAGACTGCTTAAAGTCTTCTCATGACCAAGTGGCCACTCTGAGAAAGACTGCTGGAAGGCTTCTCTGAATTCCCCCCGGGAGGTAGCTACTACTCGAGCTGAAGGTGCCCTCCATGGTCCCAGCGTAGAAAGCCCCAACCTTTTGGAAGGTGATACCAAAGAGAACAAATTAATTTGTTCCAAGAGGCTTTTCAGGCTTTTTTGCCCAACGTCGGCCCTTAGGGTGAGGGTGAATAAACGTTAAAAAAAAAAAAAAAAAAAGAGTCTCGTATAAGGGATTCTGCTCTCCTGATGTAAAGCTTGAGTGGTCTACTCTAGCCCAGAAGGAGAATTTGCCTTTCCTTCTCACTCTTAGGACACAGGGCAGGGATATTCAATTCCTGGTAGCCGAGGAAGGGAGATAACACCTTCAGTAGAAAAAAATGGAGATGTTCGGAGAATCCCAGAGTTCTGGGGAAACACCGTGTAAGGTTCCCCAGAAAAACAGAGCTCCTATCTGCTATACCTCGGGTAGCAGTGACTGGGCTGAAGCCAGCACTGTAAGAAGACGACCTTCATTGTGAGGAGGATGACGGGCATTTCCTTAATGAGTTTCAATGTGGTCTTGGTGAGGGTTCTGAGGACCCGGTTAATTTTCCAATGTCAGAAGATGGCTCCACCCAATCCAGGGTGATCTTGTGCAGGAGCCTTGGGATTAGCAGAATTGGAGGAAAGTCGTACATGAAATGGCAGGGTCCCCAGTCTAGGGAGAAGTCATCCTACGCTATGGTCAGCTCGACCCTAATTAGAAAGCAGGACTGGGGAACTTTGCAGCTTCACTAGCCAGTGGAGAACTACCTGTAGGAGGATCCCCCCCTGCCGCCAGAAGGAGGAAGGGGCTGACCTTTAGGTCCCGTCCTCCTGGGATAACCCAATCCCCCCATGAAGTTCATCTGACCTGGTATTTATATGGCCACCGAGCTCACTCTGTGATGCCCTGCCCACTGAAAGAGCAATAGGTTTTTTTTTTTTGTACTATCCAAGAACTCATGTCCCTCCCTGGTGACATGTGCCGGCCATTGTGGTTAAACTGACTGAGGACGAGAGCATCCTGGCTGGAGCTCTGTGCTTCGGATCTTTGAGATGTCAGGTGTCAACTTCAGTATGTTGATGTTGTAGTGGGTCTCAACCCTCGACTACTTGCCAGCACCACGGCTGGCATCAGCAGTAATTCTCCCCTGGTGAGGGTGCCCCTACTTGATATCCTTCGTGAAGTTTGAGCAACGGGACCCCCAATGCAGGAATGCTTCCTCCTGGCAATAGCATTGGATCCAGGGGCCTAGCCTGACCCTTGGCTGGGCCCTTGATGGAGCAGGTTTGACTGGCCCAATGTTTGAATCTGCTGGCCCGGACTGACCTTTGACAGGTACCCTTGATGTAGTCTGTTCGACTGATAACCAGAGCCCATGGAACGGAGGCTGCCCAGGAGGACTTCATCCCCGTAAGCTGGGCAAGGGTGTGTCTGAAAGGCATTAGGCCGCTTGATCTTTGTTGAAGACAACCCTGAGGTCCCTGCACTTAGCTAAAGAGAACCCTGATGTACCTGCACATCTGTAGGGAAAGATTTTAGTCTGAGATGTTTGGAAGATTACTCTTCAATGATTCAGATGCTTTGATGGTGGAAGAGAGCTCTTTGGTTATCAGGAATCTTATGGATGAGAGGCAGTGGGTGACCTCAGTCACTGCCAGAGTTGTTTGCTCGTCCTGAGGGGCACTGACCAGGGTACCACCTAGATAGAATATGTGAAAATGAGCCTCCAAATCTGCTGAGACCAGCCGATCTCCCTGGTGGGATACCCCTGAAGATGGATGTACGGGTATTCCTACAAAATGTCCTGTGGTGGACGAATTCGCTCAGATATTTGAGGACCCATACAGCTTAGAACACTCCCGACCGATTTGGGCCTCTGATGAATAGACCGTAAATGTCCAAGTACCTTTTTATTTTTGCACTGGGCACTCACTGCTTGCTCCAGCCTACAAGTGGTCTGAGAGTGTTTGGAAAGCAGACATTCTGTGTAGATAAGGGTACCACATGAAGTGGAAGGACCCTGCATAAAACTCTCTAGCACCCCCTTGATCGCGGAGGTGCAAACCTTTTCCTTGCGAAAACTGGAAGCTTGCCCCCTACTTGAGGATGGGTCCGGGGCCTTTACTGTGACCTTTCAGGCATCTCTGATGCTTCTTCCACTGCTGGGTACGAGAGATGACCCAGTATCGTCTGCCAAGGCAGATTTAATTTGTCCTCCAAGTATGTATGGGCTTGAATACTCTGACTGGATCCCTACAACCGGGGTCTGTAACTGCTCCTTGATTGTGGTAGTTAGGTTTTCGTCATTTCCCTGGATTCTTTTATCCGCCCCCTTTAGAGACAATCCAAACAGGAGATCTCCCTTGTAAGGGGCCTTCACCAAGTGGATCTTGGCGACCTGTCCGCCTGCAGCATTAGGTATGTCGAGTGAGTTAAAGCATGGCCCTTGCTGCGCATCTGGCAGCCTCCTTCAAGACATCACCTGAAAATGCATAGAACAGACCTGAGCTGTCGTTGCTGTGGGGTGGGCTTGTTTGCATCTGGCTCGTCAGCACACTGGAATGCCAGGTCAGTGGCCCATGGTAGTGCGTCTCATGCTGAAAACAGGTTGGCTGGGCTTGCTTATATCTGGCTCATCAGCACGCTGGAATGCCAGGTTAGTGGCCTATGACAGTGTGGCTCATGTTGAGAACAGGTTGTCAGCTGCTTTAAGGGAGGTTGTTGAGGACCAAAAGTGTATTTTAGAAGAATGTATCCACCTTCGTATCCCCTGGGTCCCAATGAGAAGCCCCACCCCGGGGGTAATATAGATATATATATATATATATTTATTCTCTCTTTTTCTTGGCAGCTGATGCCAGTCTGAGCACTGGACACCTCACTCACCCGCCTGATGATGTAATCTAGGTCATTCAATACTAAGTTTCTGGATGGAGAGCCGTCCAGGACAGAAACACCACTCAGCAGCCCCCCCTTTCTCTGGGGGGGGAACTGACCTCAGGTGGACTTGGGGGTCTGTCCCGTTGGAAGTTTTCCACTGTGGACATCCTCAACTGTGCTACTGGTGTGACCTCTTCCTCTCCTATGGTGTCGAGAGAAGAGATGTCTCTCTGGTCTGAAGAATGGGAGTAGGCACAGGGGTGGCTTCCCGTGGACCCTTCGATCTATGAAGGAAATCGAGGCCTGATGGCCAGAGCATAATGGGTTGAAGCTGAAGGCCCTGTTAGGCTTGCCTATTACGTCACGGGCTAAGCCTGATGGCAACCAACACTGCCCCTTGGAGGAGGAGAAGAGCTGAAGGGTCTGCGCTGCCCGGGATTGGTCCCTGTGATAAAGGTGACCGGGGGGGGGGGGAGAATCTATGTCTGTGGCACTTCCCACCCTATAAAAATTTGTGCTTTGCTCCCGACAGCCCTTGCAGACCTTTTGTACTGGAGGGTGGCACGAGTTCCTATTCTGAGTACAACAACAAGCTGGATTGTAAAGGAAGCGCTATCGCTCTGACCGGTTTCCCCCATCGTGCATCTAGGGGCTTGATGGGTAGAAGACTCAGTAATGGGCCACAGAGTCGAATGCCTGAGCCCTCCTGGCCATCGATGAGGGGCTGTAGCGCGGCTCTTTCTGAGCTGAAATGAAGCCCCTGCTACTGTGGAGCGCTGCCGCTCTGCGCCAAAATGAAGCCCCTGCTACCGTGAAGTGCGACTGCTCCAAGAGTGCTCACAATGAGGGTCTGTAACGTGGCTCTTCCTGAGCCGAAATGAAACTCCTGGCACTGTGGAGTGTTCCCGCTAATGAAGCCCCTACTACGGAGGAGCGCTCCTGTGATGAAGTACCTGCTACTGTGGAGTGCTCCCACTCCAGGAGTGCCAAAGAGGAGCTGTATGTAGCGCGGCTCTCCCCAAGCCAAAATGAAGCCCCTGCTGCTGTGAAGTGTGACCGCTTCAAGACAATTCCTACGCCGATCATCGGTGAGCCAGAAAACCGCTTCTACCTGTGCCCTCCGAGGGGCTGAGAGTGGCTCCGCCTGAGCCGAATTGAAGCTCCTGGTCATTGTGGAGGGGCTGAAGCGTGGCTCATCCTGAGCCGAAATTAAGCTCCTCCTGCTCCTGGTCGTTGCTGAGGGGCTGCAGCGCGGCTCATCTTGAGCCGAAATTAAGCTCCTGCTGCCGCAGGATGGGATCACTCCTAGCAGCTTTCCTCCAGCTCCTCGATGAGCCTGTGAGGAGCGCTGCATTGGCAGTCTGAGCAGCAGGGCCACCGGCGAGAAAAATAAGGTGTGGCACTCGGGCTGCCAATGAGGAAAATAGAGCATGGCTCTCCGGAGCCTAAAATGAATGTGCAGCACGAAGAGCCTGATGCCTGCGACCTGCCAGACTCTGGTGCTGGCGGCAAGAAATCTGGAGCAGAAATAAGGAGCCAGACTGTCCAGTGTGCAGGGCTGAGGTTGGGATCCTTTGAGAAAGAAAAAGCAGGAATCCTGACGAGTGAATCCTGTTCCTCCCTCCAAGTAATGACTGTTGGGGGGGGGGGTGCCTCAAACCAAGGGAAGAAGTAGGAGAGAAGGGGTCCAGCCTGTTCGGCATGCATGGCTGAGACTGGGAACCCTTCAGAACCTGTGAGGCAACGCAGTTTAAGTTCCCCCTTTACAAATCCTCTTCTTAAATCGAAAATAAACTGCACTTACAGTCTGGCGTCTTTAGCACTTCCACAATAATGGTGGAGCCCCTGCAAAGAACCTGCCTCATGGCAGGCAGAAGTAAACAGAGCTACAAGATGCAGAGGGGAGGATCTGGCCCCCCTGCAGAGATTTGTTTCCTGCCTGTCAAGTGGTTCCAGGAAGGACCTCCCACTAGTTATGAGCCCGGAGACCAGCTTAGGAGAGAGAAATAGGGGTGGGAGCTTCTAGAGTGTGATAAATGGAGATATCTTCACTGGAGTGTGATAAATGATGATGACAACAGTACTGTGACAATAAATGCCCTTTATCCATACTGTGCTGATGTCACCACTCACTCACTACAACCTGCATTCTAAGGCCCTGTCCACACTACATCCCAAAAACTCCTCTGTAATGTTACAGAGGGTTCAAACCGTTACCGCAACGGTTTGCATTTACACCTGTAACGTTTCAGAAGGCATTTTCGTAACCGTTGTTGAAACCACCTCATGTGGTTTCAATAACGGTTACGAACGGCTTCGCTGCAACGCTACTCTGTAGAAAAGCGAACGCGTGGAGAGTGTTGCTCCAGCTGTTCCCCTGGGCAGAACACACTGCACTATGGGATAGGGTGCTGTCCGTAACGGTCCCACGGCACCCACAATGCAGACAGGCGGTCACGGTTCTACACCGTTACCAAGCCTGTTCGCCAGCAGTGTGGACACACTGTAACGGTTACTGTCTAATGGTTTGGAACCATTATAGTGTTTATGCAGTGTAGTGTGGAGGGGGCCTATATGAAACTGCTTCAGTTTCTCTTTCTCACTGAGGCCTGCAAGTTACTCCATTACCATTGCAAAGGAAACTCACCTGTGTGCCATGGTGTTTCTAAGACTCCCAGCCCATTCAGAAACACACACACAAAAAATATTTCAAAAGCTCCCTCCCCTACTGTATAAATAGCACACATGATATGCAGATTGTGTGCTATGGAAAATATTCTCATTCCCACAGAGTGAGCTCTGGCTACTCCTTCGGCGCTCGTGAATATCCAGAGCTTACTCTGCAGGAGTGAGAATATTTTCCATATTACACTCCTGCCCATCATGTACACACACACACACACATTTTATATACTCATACATTTGTACATTTATACATACACGTACATACATACATATATTTATAAAATGGGTAAGGAAAATCCAATATCCTTATTGGCTGAAACATGTCACATGACTATGCATTATTCCACAAACGACTGCATGCCTGAGCTACTTTCCAGCCCTCAAAACTTCTCACCAGCAGTGAGATCACTCCACACCTGAAACAGATGGGCATCACATACAACTGCTGCCACTGGCACACTCAGGCTGCCACCCACAGGCATAAGTAAGTATACTAGTTCCACACTGTACCCACTGTGGCGCTTAATCCTGCCATTCATTTTTAAATAAATCATCATGTAAAAATCTAATCCTGCCTGCCATTTTCGCAGTCTCTTAGCAAAGACCTCAATGGGAAATCATGCTCCCCACCTCCCTCCCAGCTCACCATAAATGGCACTGCCTCCACAGACACACTCACCATAGCAAACTGTCTAAACACCACCTTCTCGGATCTCAGCAATGTTCTCCCTAGTTGTTTCTTTGACCCTCTGCCCCAATCCCAACCCTGCAGCAATAACCCTATAAATGACCCCCTAGATGCCAGGCTCCTTCGACTAGTCCTTGACGAGGGCCTAGTCCCCCTAATGGACCTGGTCAACAAATCCCTATGCCTAGGGCAATTCCCTAGTGCCTGGAAAACAGCTGTCATTACCCCATCCATAAAAGTGGTGACAAAGCCTCCCCAAATAACTATCGACCCATCTCCATTCTTCTCCCCCCCAAAGCGTTAGAAAAAGTAGTTGCCACCCAGCTTACTGAATACCTAGCCAAGTATGACATTCTATGCCCAGAGCAGCATGGTTTCCGTTCGGGCCATAGCACTACCACAGCCCTCCTAGAATTCAGAAACTTCCTGCACTCCTCCCTAGACACCAGTAACATTGCAGGAGCTGTTTTCATAGACCTATCCAAGTCCATCGACACGGTCTGCCACCCTCTCCTTCTCGACTCTCTCCACCAACTTGGTTTCTACACAGGCCCCCTAGCCTGGTGCTCCAGTTACCTTTCTGCCCGGTCCCAATGTGTCAAAATTAACGGAACCCTATCCGACACACTACCCGTCCACTCCGAGGTGCCCCAGGGCTCTATCCTGGGGCCACTTCTTTTCTCACTCTACCTAAACTCCTTACCAAAGGCCTGCTCCACAAAAATCTTACTAAATGCAGATGATGCGGTGCTCTTTGCTTCGCATCATAAACCCATGCCCCTTTAGCACTCCCTCCAACATGCCTTCTCCCAGGCCGAAACATGGTTTAAGGACCGTAGACTGGTATAAACTTAAAAAACTAAATCAATGATCTTCTCTCACCGCCAAAGCAAAAACTGCACCTTTCCGCATCCTGCCCAGCACCCCCTTGAACAGGTATCCAACTACAAATATCTTGGACTTACCCTCGACTCAGCCCTTACCTTCCATGACCACATAAACACCCTTGCTGCCGCAACACACACACGGATTGGACTCCTTTACCGACACAGGGACTGCCTCCCCCCCATGCCCTTAGGCTTGCCATCACCTCATCAATACTGTCCCTAGTGGACTATGAGCTCCCTGTATACGGGCAGCAGATAACTCCGCACTCCAGAAAATCCAGGTCTCCCTAAACAAGACCTGCAGGCTCCTAATTGGCGCACCTAGGCTCACTCACACCTGCTCCCTCTATACCTCTGCCAATCTTCTCAACCTCGATGAAAGGCTCTGACACAGCTGCATACTGTCCAAGAAAATACTGCTTGGACTCTCCCCCCTGGAGTCACCGCCTCTCTTCATCCTGCCACCCCCACTAACTCCACCCACAACTCAGAGAAAGCACCACTGGTTGTGCCCAGGGTAAAAAAACTCCCTTGCCCAGAGATCTTTCCACTACAGGGCCCCCACATGGTTTAATGCACTCCCAAACACCATCACTAGTGCACCCAAGATCGCCCACTTCAAAACCACTCTTCGCAACCACCTCTTCAATATCCGCTCCTGTAACTGCAACTAACATTTCAGTCTCTCACCCACTCAGATCCAAATTCTCGGAAAGTCCATTATGGATTGCAACCTCTGTCAATAATACCAAACCCGTGAATAGGACTGACTACTCTGTTTAGATGTTTTCTCAAGCTAATAATGTCTTTCTGCTGTGATGATGTAAATATCGTCATCCAAATACCGTAAGTAATGCCTGTAAATATCTACTTCCAAATACTGAAAATAATGTCTATGATATATGTCTGTAACACATGCTTAATGTAATTGTTGTTATACCCTGTCTGTATTGGTTTCTGTCTTGCATGTGACAAAGTACCTTTGTAAATGAGCCTCTGGCTCAAAGGTTGTAAACCCGATATATCAAATAAATAAAATAAATAAAAACAAGCACTTTCACTTTTATACTGTAAAGTAGCGTGACCGAACAGTCTCAATACCACTAAATAACATGGTGGCAAATGTCCATAAATCTCTCTGTGTACTAAAAGTACGAGAACTTAGATTTTTTGAGCTTACTTCATTTCCGTAAAAGGAAGCTCCCTCTGTTTGCAGGGAGAGGGAAGCGACCATGGAGCACTTTCACTTTCATGGCCAAAATGTTGCATGACCGAGCGGTGTCTACAGCAGAAAGTCACAACCTGTTAGAAGTTCAGAGTAAGCCCCTCTCTGTTTAGAAATAAACAAAAAGTGTATCCCTCATGTTATCTTTTTTAGGTTGCAGTAAAAGCACAAAGCCGCCGACTGTAGCCAGAAGAGAGTGAGCACAGACCAAGTGAGTCGGCAGCTTTACAGGGGTAGACGGAACCCACAGCAAGTGTTGCTATACACTCCCCCTGGTTCTGTCTACCTTTCTAAAGCTGCCGACTCGCTTGGTATGTGCTCACTCTTCTGGCTACAGTCAGCAAGTAAAGTGAACGTGAGCCCTAATCGTGCTCACTGTCCTCTCCCTACAAAAAGCACCTTCTTTTATAGAAATAAAGTTAACTTATTTTTTCAACACAACCTCATCTTAAACCTCTGCCAGCATATTATTTAGCAGCCAAAGACAGGAACTACTTTTTCCACCCTCGCTGAAAAAAAACTTTGTGGCCAATTTCTAAGATAGATAACCCACTCAGGGGTGTGCAGCCGCGCTCTGATATACACACACCTCAGGTGGTTGAACGCACTCAGCCTGCAACCTCGTATGTCATAACGCACACCAAGGTGTGCATATATCAGAGCACGCCCACACACCTTAGAGTAGGTTATCTATTACATACACACAAACGTATACAGATATATTATAGTGGCACGGTAGTGCCACTATAGTTAGGGTCGAGTACCCCATTTAAGGTTAACGTGTGAAATTTTGCAGCTTAATAACTTTGCCTCCGTATGACTGATTTGCCTGAAATTTGGCAGGCACCGAGCGGTACCACAGATCTTGGGATCTGCCAAGTTTCATCCCAGTTGGATATACGGTTACGGAGTTATAAAGTGACATTCCGTAGCGCATTTACGCTTTTTTTGCACATTCTTTGCTCGCACCTACAGGTCGCACGGTTTGCACGACTGGTCCAAAAACATTAGGGAACATGCGGCCGGGGTCCCGGATGTGTCTTTTGAAGATTTTGTGAAAAAATATTAAACCGCTCAAAAGTTATTCAAAAATACAAGTTTTCCATTATAGTCAATGGGAAAAGTTAAAAAGTTTGACAGTGTTGCAAATTACTCCCGTAGTGTCGTGAGTCAGCCTTTTTTTTCCTTCAGTTAGTGGTCACAGAAATGCTTGCCATTTAAATTTGGGACCCTCTAGGGACACAATTCTTTCTGTGTTCACCTAGTGGAGCCCTGAGGATCCTAGCCATGTCTGTTTCGGGAGGGTTAAACACCCCAGAAACATGTTTTTCAAATTTTTGTAATTTGTAGTGTCACAAACTAGTGTCAAACTTGCAACACTTTCATGAATTTATTTATTTATTTATTTTTTTAAATATAAACGAAAGCGTCATGCTTTGCGACACCACTTTGCAACACTATGGCCAAAATAACAGGAATTATTTGCCACCCTGCTGCAAAAGAACGGTTTGGTCTTTTGGGCTGAAATTTAGAGGGAAGAAAGCCAACATCCCACAGATGTGCCTTTTGGTGGTTTGGTGACAAAATATTGCAGGGATGCAAAGGTACGGTACTCCGAAGTTGACAATTTTTCCCACAGACTAACATTGCAGCGTCCACTGCGCCTTTATCTCGGAAACACTTCGAGATACGGACTTTTCGTCAGAAAAATGCTTAGCCCCCCACTAGGGGGCTAAGTACAAAACTAGCCAGGAAAGTTATAAATCATATGAAATTTTTTTTTTTTTTTTTCTGTGTTGTACAGTTCCTGAGATATAAGCAATTCAGTATTCCAATTGCTCATTTTCTGCTCAGAGGCCCATTATTATGCATACATTCTTTGTACTCACTGTGTTCTCTATACGGCTGTTGGGTAAAATAGAATTATGCGCTTCCGTTATATTACAGTTAGCGTTCCCACTTGTGTTTCCGTACAGTTTGCATCAGCGTTCCCGTGTACGACACCGTGTACATTGCATTTTTGTTTGTGGTTGCGTTTGCGTCACTGTTACCATTTGCGTTTCCACTACTGTTTGCGTTTCGTTTTGCATCACCGTGTGCATTACCGTTTGCATATGCGCTTCCATTTGCATTTGTCTTTCCTTTGGTGTCATCAATGCTGTTAACATTTGCATTTCCAATTGGGTTACCGTGACCGTGCACGTTACGGTTTGTGTTTCCGTACCCGCCTGCATTTGTTTCCATTACCGTTTGCTCTTGTTTCTACTACCATTTGTGTTATCGTTTACATTTGCATCACTGTGTGCATTTGCGTTTCTGGTCGTGTTTCCTTTGGCGTCATCGTGGAATTGTTACCATCAGCGCTTGCATTTCCAATTGCATTACCGTGATCGTGCGCGTTATGATTTGCATTTGCGTACATGTTTTCAGTAACGTTTGCATTTCTATTACCATTTGCGTTACCGTTAATGTTTGCATCACCATGTGCGTTACCGTTACTTCACTATTTATACAATAGTGCTCATTCTCAAAAAGAAGGGAAATTCATGGGAAAAAAAACTCAGTTTAATGCATCAGTTAGGGTTGTTCCACAGCGACAACAGCGAGGGAAATTCGATGTTAGGGTTCCCACCACCCTTGCACCCCACCCCCACCCCCAGGCATCAGGGCGTGCATTGGAGTTGTCGGTCCTAACTCTCACCCCATTCGCCTATACTGTACCACCTCAGCTTGTTTACACATGGGATGGGGTGAGAGTTGGAACCGACAACCCCAACGCACACCCCGATACCTGTTGGTGGGGGCGGGGTGGGGTGTAATGGGGGTGGGAACCCTAACATCGAATTTCCTCACTTTTGTCGCTGTGGAACAACCCTAACTGATGCATTAAATGGATTTTTTGGCCATGAAAATATATATATATATTTTACACACACACACACACACACACACACACACACACACCTGTAAGAGGAGAGTAATCAGTTCTTCTCCGAAGCTTTTGTACTACTTGGGGGAGAACCCGTCTGGGCCTGGATCTTTATCTGCAGT
Organism: Neoceratodus forsteri; assembly: GCA_016271365.2. Lineage (NCBI taxonomy): Eukaryota > Metazoa > Chordata > Ceratodontiformes > Ceratodontidae > Neoceratodus > Neoceratodus forsteri. The sequence goes on from JADMNL010000036.1 coordinate 17,441,268, forward strand.
TGGGCCTTTTATGGCTTGATGCAGCTCCTCCACCCTTAAGGCAGAAGACGGAGAAGCTTGCTGGGCCGCATCAAGTTTAGGGAATGGGGGTAAGAGACCCTAAAGTGTTCATCTCTGCAACGGAAGGGATTGGGTCCATTTTACTGTACAGGTCAACACAGAAGCTCCTAAATTTCCCCACAATCTCTTTTGTGTTTGTTACCAATGTGGACTTGCCCTGCACTCGTAGCCCCAGAATTGTCCGAAAGGCTTCCTGCTGTCTGACATGTAGAGCCATTAACCTGCCTGCCTTCTGTCCTTGGTCGAAATATTTAACTTTGGCCTGTTATATGGAAGTTCCACTGCTTCACTATTAAGTTCTGCGTAAGAGGCCCGCAATGTTTAATTTGGTCCAAGTAGGTCAGGTGTCGTTCTGGACAGTGTCTTTTCAATTAGTCTAATCTGGCTGGGTAATTCACCAGCCTTCTATTTTTTGGTTTTTGTTATTCTTTTAGATGCAACCCAGATTTGCCTACACCCGAATGCCATCCAGAAGGTGTCTACCCTGGAACTGAACTTTTATTATTCTGAATAAAGCCAAATATATGTTGTTTAATTTATGCAATAAAGTTTTATCTTTCGAAATTTGATTATTCAGTTTCCACTTTCTTGCGGGGGTGACTGTGTAGTTTGTAGGGAGAGAACCACAAGAGAGTGGTCAGATACTACCCCGACTTGTATTTCGCATCCTCCCAGGCCAGGGAGGCATTCTTTGATCAGTAGGAAACAGTCAAGCCTGGAAAAGGTACCATGAGCAGCAGAGTGAAAGGTGTCTTCCTTGACCCTGGGGTAGTGTGTGCGTCAGGGTCTGTTAAGATCCATCATGTCCATCAGGCCCTGAGGGACCTTTGCACTGGGGTAAGGCCTCTACTAACTGCGGGCTCCCTAGCAATATTACGGGCAACCGTGATATTCCAGTCCCCTGCTAGAGGGCCGGAAGGTGTGACCAGGGGGGCTACTTTATGATCGAGATCCATGAAAAGCCCTGGGCTATTGACATTCGGGCCATATACCAACCATAACACTAGTTCTGTTTGTCCTAGCTGTCCCCTGATAAGGATATATCTGCCTGCAACACCACTTTCCTCCAGTAATTTAAACTGTACTGACCTATCTAGGGCCAATAACTTTCCATTTTCAAAAATGGCCAATTCCATTTGGCAAAATCTTAAAATCCATTTTTTCTGTTGGGGGTCCACAAATTGAGGGCAAATCAGCATATTTTGTACAATCAATCAGCTTAAAATGGAGGAATTTTGCCCAAAAAGCTGGTGCAAAGTGGGGGTTTTCATGAAAAACTGACTCCCAAGTGCTGATTTAAAAATAAAAAAAGACAACTTCCATTTTTTACTGGTGTTTTTTGTTGAAAATGGAAAATTACTGGCCTTACCCATCAAGTGGGATTGCAATACATATTTTCTTAGTGTCATCTCCTGCCCCATAAACTTGTTCCACCCAGTTCTGTCCTAATTGTAGCAACTGATCCCCCTTTTATACGAGTTTCCTGCAGAAACACGATTTGTGCATGCAGTTTCCTAAGATGCTGCAGTACCTTGTACTGTCTGGCTTTCATTTGTGTGCCCATCACATTCCACATAATGTATCCGGACCTGGTTCCTCTTGACTGATGGTGCTAAGAATTAACACTGAAAGAACAGTGAACAGAACCTTACAGCCAATAGGCCAATGGTGAAGTCAGAACCAAAACAGACTATATACTCCAGTCAGCCCAGGTACTGGCCTGGGGATGAGGTGACCTCCTCTCCCTCCTCTGTCTGGCCAGGGAGGCTGTGTGCATGGCCACCAAAGATGGTGCCCACTCGGCCTAGTGTTAGACAAAGTTTAAAGTTAGTGTAATGCTGTAATGCAGTACCTTAAATATATTGTCATGAAAGAGTTTTGTTTTTTTTCCAGGAGAGATGCACTAAACTGGAAGCTTGTTTACAGGTGCGACCTGGGAGCACAAGGAAGTTAAGTGACTTACTCAGGGCCACACAGTATGCAACTGGGGGCTGTAGGATTCAAACCGAGGTGTCCAGGTTTGCAGCTCAGAGCTTTAAACCATTGCACTATACTACCTCCAAATTGCTGATTACTCTTGGACTACTATTATCATCTAGTAGCCTAGAACTGAACTCTCAAGAACAACTAATCCTTCTTAGGGAAGGTAGAAACCTTAAAATGGGAACTGAGAACCATACGGAACTTGGGTGTGGTTATCAGTCCAGTGCATACATTCTGCAAAGGAAAGAAAAGGTTAGGGAGAATATTCCCCATTTAGACTGAGGCAGTAACCCCCCACACACACACACACACACACATACATACACACACACGCTGTCATGTCAAAGCCGCAATCCAGACTATTCCTTCCTCGGTATTAAGTATAATGTCCACAAGCAGAATCATCAAAATGTAGGTATGCTGCTGTCTAACCTGATCCCAGTGTTACAGCGACTGCAATGTTATTATACAGGCAGTCATCCCACAGGTCAGGGAGCCACAGATGTAAAGATCAAGGACACAGAACAAAGACCAGCTAAGTGAGGGCAGCTGACTAAATGTTAGAGTTGCAACCATGCAGTAACATATGTCTCCAAGTCCTTGTGTATCAACGTTCAAAGTCATCCTCCCCTCCCTACGTAAGGAAATATAGTTTAAAATCAGTGGTTCACCCCAGAGTAGCTGCCAGATGCATGCTGCTGCTATGTCCCAAAAAGGAGCACCACCAGCAATAAACTCCAATGCAGCAGATCAGCTGAGGACTCTTCTAGAAGCTGAGAGAGGGGAAGACGTGATGCAGCCGTGTTCCATGCACGGAGCCCCTCGCCTCCACATTATTTCTGTCATGCAGTCTCCAAGGGAAAGCACCATTTTGCAAGGGAGGCGCCTCCTCAGTTCTAAACTAAAAACGTGTGCAGAGAAAGAAAAAGTGCCAAGCATACATCTCCCACTCTTGCCACATTCACAGGTCCATTTATACAATGAAAACGTCTTTCCATCTAGGTACATCTCTCTGTCCCATACTCTCACCTCTGTCAACTGTCAGAATTCCTCACTGGAGGCGGGCATCAGTATATTCAAATTTCCTCTCCGCTGTGAGCCGAAGGCTTGTAAGATTAGTGGCAGGAGAGAAGAGATTCAGTAAGAGGGTTGGAAGCTGAGGCACTTACTTTTATCTCTCTCCTGTTTATATGTGTTCCATAAATATGTGCACTGCACCCATGTGATTGAAAATGAGGTTGGAAGTTCAATCCTGGCCTGGTCAGCTTAGTGGAACTGCCCAAGTTCCCCAATAATCGTAGCCAAAAGGCGGGCTGGACACAAAATACAAAACGTGATGCCTGCAGCATGCAGTTTCAGCGCGATCTCCCTGTATACTGCCTGCTTAGCGCCAAGTTTGAGGGCTCACATCGTTAAACAGGAATAACCACTTACCCTCCCATTCTATTCTCTTGCTCTCCCGTGCTTTGGCTTGGAGAGGCAATTTTTTCAAGTAGCTGAATATCTTAAAGAATTACTAACCAGGGCCTCTCGCCATCGCCAGGTGGTGGCTGGAATGCTCTGTGGGCGCACTTTGTAACACAAGCCAGGCTGCTGGGTGATGAGCCTCTGATATGTTCACAGAGCTCTTGGATTACTTTTTACCAGGTCAGAGCCTTCTGCTTTTTCATGCAATCCAACCGTAAGATTACTGCGGCAGCTCAGACTCTACTGTTCATTGACTCTGTCTTCAGGTTTCTTGAGTTTACGGCACAGGAGAACTAGATCAGTGGTTTCTCTTCCTGCCTTGTTTTCTATAGAACTAATGCGTGCCTCGGCATCCCCCATGCGCTGTGCCATGCTGTCTAGTAGAGATTTTATGTTGCGATATTCCCCCATCACCTCCAGCACTGCTCCATTATATTTATTTAAACGTTTAACCACGAAATACGTACTGAGCTTATAAGAGCTCGTTTCCAGATGTGTCCTGGGAGTAAGGGGAGAAGGAGATAGCTAAACAATGTAATTATTCAAAATACAAGAAAGCAAATACAGAAATACAATCAGGATATTAGAGGCAACTTAGTAACGAAATGCAATTAGTAGAATAAACAATCTATAAATGAAAGGAGGGAAACAGTATGTACAATGCAGAAACTAGAGAAGGGGGTAGAACAGAACAACCAGAAGCAAGTAATGAGGGTGAGGAAGAGGAAAGGGTCATAGACAATTGCAGGAAGAATAACAGAAGTCATAAGGAGGAGACTTTAGGGAGGAAGGAGAAGAGGCAGAGCAAACAGAAAGGGAAAGAGAGGAGCAAAGTTTAGGAAAGCGGTAAGGAAAAGAAGATTGAGCAACAGTAGATTTTCTAAAAGGACTAGAGAGACAGAACGGGAAGTAGTGTTGTAGAGAGGGTAGGAAGAGGAAGGATGAGGGGACAGTAGGGATGCGAGATATGAGGAAAGGGTACCAAACCAGAATTTGGATTTAAAAAAAAAAAAAAAAGACAATAGGGAAGGGCACCCAGCATCCAGAGAGGGGAGAGAAAGGGCTGAGTAAACAGAACAGTGGTGAGTACAGAGTTAGCAATCTAAGGCAAAAAGACAGAAGAAATGAAAAAAGAATGCAAGATCTTCTGAAAGGCAATCATCTTTGCTTCCGTCATCAGCTGTGCTGGGGAGACGTCTGGGGTGTCCGAGGGCTTACCACACGTGCAGGCCGGGGATCTGCCACCCATCACTGACCCTGCTGCTCCTTCTTCCAGTAAAGCTTGTAAAAGGGACATTTGAAGCAACAGAAGTGATCAGCACCAAGAGTATTCCTTCCTCAGGACAGAAAAGCCGTTTCCTGACTGTTAATTTTACCATACTTACATAAGTTTATTCAGCTTGTACAGAGTGTGGCTCTCCTTCCCTGATGCCACTCTGCACCACGAGTGGGTAGACTGTGTTGGGGGTGTTCCCAAGTCCAGGAATGATGCAGAGGGAGTGGATAAAGGAATGTACACAAGTATTGTTTTGTGTCGTAACACCAGTATGGTGGGCTGTACGAGTTTCACTTTTAGCTACATTAGCAATATCTACAGAATGTGACTAATCATAACACGTACTCTTGCTAGAGACACTAAGGCCTAAGGGGGTGGGCAGTGTCCCTTTACGACAAATCAGCTTATATTTTATAGAGTGACTGCCTACTTCATTACTCTGTTCATTTACATTAACACAGGATCATTGACCCCCTACGGTTGACCTGCAGCTTCTGTTTTCTATACTGGAGTCGCACTCCTCTCTGTGACATCATAATCCACAGCAACAAACTGTGAGGTCACCAAGGATTAGGGCATCGGCAAAGGATTAAGAAGCAGGAGCAGTATGAACACCAGGTGACAAGGATCCTGTTTCCAAACAAATTAATCTAGTCACGCTCACGAAGAGCAAAGGGAAGAAAAAGTCAGCCAACACAGAAAATATAAGATGAAGTGTATCTCAAATGCATATTTATCAAAGTTTTCTCAAACGTGACAAAAATGCCCTGCAGCTCAGGGGTAGTAAATTCAGTGGTAAAGCTGGGAGACAATTTGTTCTCCCAGAGGTTGGCAAATCTATGGAAAAGCCTACTGGCGGAGACCATGCACGTGAATACAGCACAGATCTTTCAGATAAGCCAGGTCAAATGTGTGCTTACCAAAGGAATCACCAGGTACCCCAAGTGGTAGAGTAGGTAAAGGGATTCATACCAGCTTCTAAAAAAAGAGGGAAGACAGACATGACGGACCTACAGTCCCTTCTGACCTTAAATAACTATGCTACTATACCAGGTTTTATTTAACACTTGTACTGTGAAAAATACACTGCACCAACTTTTATCAGTTGAGATGTTGTGAGGCCACATTCCAAAACTTCCATCAAATCTTTTTATAAGACACCAACGCACAAATAATAAAAGGTGAGAAAAAAATTAAAGCATATAACTTTTGGTTATACATCCAAGACTATGAAACAATGATTGCTTCAAATCTGCACCGTAAAGCCCAGCTAAAGATTACCTCAGTGTAAGGAAACAATCCAGCTTTACCGTTTTTTTTTGTTTTGTTTTTTTATTATTATTGACAAATATTACAGACATCTTACAACTCAATTTACCAGTGTGATCCTCCAATTCAAGCAGGTTTACCCACCCTTAAATATTTTACATTTTTCTATGAAATGGAAAATATGGCTACTGCCTGCCTTCCTTATCTGGCTGTCCCACTGCCCATTTGGTTCGCTGACCTCCCGTTTCCACTTAGACCACACAATAACCACCTCCTCAGAGAAATGCTGTTTAAATGACACTGCAGTCATGCAACACCCAAGCAGTTCTGAAACACCCAGTGGGTATGGCTAAGAAGCAGGAATGAGGAAATACTTAAATATTCATGGCATAACAAAAAGCTAATTTTGACAAGTCATTTAAACTGCAAGGATGAGACACATAACAGCATTTAGCTCATATTTGCTAACCCCCCCGTTTTCTTTCCGTCTTTGTTCTCTTTTCAGTCTGGTCTTTAAAGTCAACTCTGTATGCAACCCCTCTCCCCCTTTATATCATTATAATTATGTTCCAGCCAGTGACATCATCAGCTGCAATCAGAAATCAGTCCGTGGCTCCTGATGTCAATATTGCTGCTTGCATGGGCTATCCCAAACTGTGACATCATCAGCTGCAATCAGTTTGTGGCTCCTGACGTCAATATCGCTACTTACATGGGCTGTTCCAACCAGTGACATCCTCGATTACAATCAGTCGGTGGCTCCTGACGTCGATACCACTACTAGTATGGGCTGTTCCAACCAGTGACATCAGTTACAGTCAGTCAGTGAATCCTGACGCCAACAACATTAATTTCGTGGGCTGATCCCACCAGCGACATCATCGGGTGTAATCAGTCAGCGGCTCTGGACGCTGATACAGCTCCTTGCTCAAGTTGCTACTACAATTCAATGAAAATTCGGTACACAGAGGAGCTGCTACATTTTCGAACACATGTGCAGACAACAGAGTGTAGGCAAATGGGATTTGAAACTGCTGCAATGCATCCCTGCCCCTTTAATACGGGGGTGGGAAGGAGACTCATACCTTCATACAACTGCACAAATTTATTTGGAAATCGCAATCTTTTTAACAGTGCAAGCTGATTTGCTCGTCTACGTGTCAAGTCTGATGATCACTGGAAGCGCTGACATGCGGCTCACAGTGCATAGTATCAGCATGGAGGCAGCCGTGACATTGGCAGAGAAGGAATCTCTGTGCTCACTCAAGAAGCAGACTTCCTGGCCAGCCATTCATCTGGACATGCTCCAGGCACTAATAAGGCTAAGTTAAACGTGGCAAGAAGGAGACAAGATTCCCCAAACACTGAAAATTGTTGTCCCGTATTGTAGCAATAACAGATCTGATCAGATGAAGGCAATACAGAATTCATAAGCAGTTTGCTTTTTAGCTTTAGAAACTTCACACTAAAGGGGAAAGAAATTAATTTTGTTTTTTTTTTGGTGCTACATTCATGCCCTTGAGCCTCTCATCTAGCACCAATATACAAATTTTGCTTACCAACCCCCATTTACTGTCGATACACTGAAAATGTTTATTTCAAACTTTTTTAAAAACACTTTCTTTAAAAATTAAAAGGCTGCGTCTCCACAATTACTACTTTTTAAAATCTACTAACTTCTATTTAGAGAGGTTAGTGAACCATTTCAAAATATATGCAATAAGAGAGAAATTGGGGGAGCAGTAGCAGTTTATGAAGTTTGGGTCACATAACACAGCCCTTTGTGAATCCCCAAAGCACTGCTACCCACTCCTGTGGGGTGCTTTCAATCTGCGCAAACTGCTTTTTAATAACTACAAAAAGTTGAAACTAAACAAGATGGCACTTAAGATTTGTTATTTAAGGAAACTCACAGTGACAGTCCAAGAATCAACATGTGCCCAAATACAGTGTCAGACAATGTTGAACTTCAATCCACCACCGATGCACTTATTGAACACACTACTGCTGCTGTTATAAACTTTTGTATCATTCTTTCGATATGCTCTTCACAGGGAAAGCTCGTGATCCCAACAGTTGGGATACAAGAGTTAAAACAACCTTACTTCTGAGGTTTTTGCTCACCTCACAAACCACGATCTTTTTTTTTTTTTTTTTTTTTTAATATCATCATCAATCATCAATATCATCATGATTATTATTTTAAACATGGCAATGGAATCTTCAGAATCCCTGCAGTCCGCCCAGGAATCTGTCAAACATAGTCTCCATTTCTTATATACACAGATACTCCCCTTCTGATTAACTTTCACCTCAAACTACAGAACACCACCACAAAACAATAAAGAAACATTACTGACAAGCAGGTACAAGGCACCTTAGTCTTAGCGCCCCCCCTTCCCGACAAATGACAAACTGTCCTTGAAATTGATTTAACAATAAAGCGTAGGTTCTAGCTAAAGTTCTTACCTCTATAACCAGTTCACTCGGAGGGGATGTACAGCAACAAATCAGATTTCTTTACAACAGAAAATGCATCAAAAATAAATATCAGAGATCCTTTCCATTGCTACTGCAGAATCCCTCAGTAAAGATGAATGGTGAAAGTAAAATGTAAGAATTAAAACGTTCAGATTGCTGCCCAAAAAAAAGACAGTATAGGACTGTTACCAAAAAAGTTACTGTGTCAAGAGTTTCAATATCTCAGGAGAAACATGACCATATATATGCAAATCGCTGTCAGTGGATTCCCCCTTTACTTACCAAGACTAGGAGGCAGCTCGCTGCCAATAAATGCCACCACAGCTACGTTCCAACTAGCCATTAGCCACGTAGTCAAAGGCCAACAGATTTCCTACGTGGATAAAGCAAAGCCTAACAGTTTGGCTAAGGCCTTAATTGTCCAGAAAGTGTTGCATGTATTTAATAGTGAACATTTTTTTTAACATACGAACATATGAAATTGCCAGCAGATACAGGCCATTCAGTCTATCTAGTCTGCAGCACTTCAGGTCATCAGACTGCAGCTACCCCCATATGCCCTCAGCCCCCATCTCCCCTTTTTGTATCAGGACTATGGCTACCACTTAAGTATTTTTGTATGGTTAAAACATTTGATTGCTTAAATCAGAACAGCTTACAAATACAAAATCCCAATGGGAATACTGACATCCAGAATGGGGTACCAAGCCCCTGGAAGGCAGCAGCCCTCTTACCAGAGCACCCACCACCTGAAAAGTAAAGTTCTCATACAAGCCGCACTTTATGTATGCAGGTGTGATGAGGGCGCAGTAAAGGTTTTTCAGACTATGTCTTGCATCGAGTATATTTACTGCTGCTTCTAAAATCGTACTCTCCAACGTTTCGCCAAGTTGTATCGCTTCTTCATGAAGCGGCTTACAATACCTGCGCTCTGTTTTTAGGTTTCCACTGTGGCTAAATATGCCTGCTTGCAATGTCATCTGACTACACGTTGTATGGTACTTTAAAGTTATTAATCTCTCAGGGTTTTGCAAAGCCTTGTAATCTTGAACCTGTTGTGATTCTCAGCAGCAGAGTGCAGCCTTTTTTGCGTGGTTAAAATATTTAAATTGCTTAAACCACAACAGCTTACAAATAAAAAATCCCAGTGGGAATACCGACATCCAGAAAGGGGTACCAAGCCCCTGGCAGGCAGCAGTAGCCCTCTTACTAGAGCGCGCGTACACACACACACAAAAATAAAGTTCTCATAAAAGATGCACTTGGCTCTATGTAGCCTGTCAAACCTGAGCTGTAAACCCTTGAATTCTCTCTGAGGTCCTAAACACCCCTTTCTGTCACCCTCCCACTAGTCATAAAATGCTGCCAAAACAGAAATGATACAAGTCTTCACACTCAACCCCCAGCCCCAAAAACCTGGAGTTACACTGCTCTCAAGTACCCGCACTCAACCGCACAACCACCTTGCTAACCCCCAAAATGGAATTTTCTATAAAAGAGCCACATTTACCATCTTATTAGTTCCTTGACCTCATAACTGTAACCCCTTCACTCCACTCTGCACGCCTCACTAGTTTCAAATCCCATGCAACCCCCACTCCTGACTGAAAAGTTCCCATAAAGGATGCACTTTGTCTGCTTTAGGGACAACCCCCATCACCTCTTTGATCCCTGCAGACACTGATTAGTTACAAACATCCCCCCTCACAGACAAAAAAGTTCCAACAGACTATGTTCCCACTAGGGTTTTTGTTCCGGTAGCCCTTTGGCTACAACAATCTAAATAAAGTTTAGTCACACAAAAGTACCTACATGTTAGCCATAGTCCTGATATAGAAAATGCTCATTAAATAATTCTGGAGCACATTATCTGCCTTTAAGGCTTTATCTACTGTGTCAAACTGCCTTTCAGCCATTTAAAGAAATCTGTTAGCATTTAGCTACGTGGCTTATGTGTAAGTAGGAACAGAGCATAGAGGCTGCACGGATGTTCACTCCTTCACCCAAGACAAAGTTAGCACTCCTCGCCAGTAAGGGACATCCCAAGAAAAAAAAAATAATATAAAAGCTGCACTCTACTTCTTACCTCTCAATCCACTGCCAAGAAACCAATATTACAGACGCATCTAAAACACTGGTGACATCCACTCAAGAAGTTGATAGAAAAGAGGATTTAATGTAAAATGTACGCTTACAGACGAATAAGTCTCGAATTCTAATGTTGGGCACTATTTTGTGCTTACAACCCCACTGTGCACTCAAAAAAAAGCACCCATTTTAGGAGTCAGAGAACATGTTATGGCAAACTCAGGGATACTTGAGAGGTATACCCGGGGGCAGGAAGGACACCTCCACACTGTCTCTTCAGTAAGCCCCAGGCTAACCCTACTTGTGTAACTGTAAATGCATCAAAAAACCAAAAGTTACTATAAAAGCTGCACCCTACCCACCCCCAGCTAGGAGGGATACATCAAAATGCCCAACAACCCTTTCAATAAGCCCCTAACTAACCCTTGTGTAAGCCTAACTGCCCCAGCGACAAAACTTTCCATAAAAGCTGCGCCCCCCCCGCAAAACAACTAAAGGCTCTACAATCCCTCCCAGCCCGCCGCGGGGGGGGGGGGCTCTGCCCACTCACCTCCTCTGACGTCCCGTTCCCCGAAGGCCGGCTGGCTGCTTGCTGCTGTCCCTCGCTCCTCTACTCCTGCAGCTGCAAAAGCAGCACCACCGGTGGCGGCAGCAGCATCTGTGGCTGGGACGGTCGCTCCAGGTCTCGTCTGCGTCACTTCCTGGGAACCGTCAGTACGCACCCGCCCGATGTCACGAACGCGCCTCGAGTAGCCCACCCCCCTTACTCCTAACGGCAAAAACGACGAAAACTAAATCTTTAGCCGCCGCGCGAGCTCCGGTCTGGAGTGTGTGGGGGCGGAGGTGGGACAGATAGAAGGCGAAGCCAATCAGGGGCTCAGCCCAGCGCCACGAGTTACTGTGGGCGGGGTTATAGGAGGGGGCGTAAGTCCGGTGCAGATGTTCGATCCAATCAGTGAAAAAAAGGGAGCTAAAGCAGGGTCGTCAGGGAGCGCGAGCGGCCGGGCAGGCGCATGAACCGAACGGCTTTCGACGAGGCACAAAAGCGAGCCGGGCGCCCTCCAGCGGTGCAGTGGGGTCGGGCCGAGACTGAGGCGGGAAGCAGTGGTGCTGGAGAGGGGACCCTCACAGGATCTTTAGATCGAGCTGTGGCTCTATTTACAGAGTGTAAACATTCCTTTTTACTTCACACTAGTTACCACAGCAGCACATAAGCCATATGTATATCAGTACAAAACGTGTACATTTTTTAAATAAAATGGTACTAAAAAAATATGCGCAGTTCTGGTGTACAAGAACTTCAGAAGAAACTCAGTGATCATATACATAAGAGATGCCTGAAACAGTACATATGAATATTCTGAAATCATAATACACACCTGGTGTGGTATATCATGAGATATTATCATACCGTGGATGGAATGTATGGCACGGGTGTAGCCAGAAATTTTCGTTTTGTACACACGCACTCTCTAATTGCTGTCCTCACTGAAAGAAAAACCACTGCACATCCTTTCTAAATGTTGCCTCCCATAACTAACAAATCAGATTGTTGTCAGATGACTCGTCCAATCTCTGACCAGGTTGTATACATAGGTGTCCCCCAAACAACATCTATTCGGTGGCCTACAGTAACCTAAATAGTACAGATTAGAATTATAATGTTAACACAAAAGTGTATGATTTGGCACAGGCACTTAGCAAAACTGTATACAAATGGCCCAGATATTCAAAAGGGTTGCGCCATGTGCAATAGGGTTGCGCCTGCTTAAGTCCGAACTTGCGCCATTCTGCGATATTCAGCAGGAGGCAGTTGCGCCACTAAAAACAGGCTGAGCAACAGCGCAATGCAAATGAATGCATGCTGAACTGGAGGGGGAGGAACCATGCATAAACTGCACAGCCCGATATTCAGCCGGGCTGTGCAGAGTTGTGCAGGCGCAACCCCCAACCTGCGCCTGCACCATTTTGAGCAAAAAAAAAAATGATCGAGTCGAGGGCCACCCACAGGTGAGCTGCTGCATTGCAGAAGCGCAACACAGCTGCCACCTGTGGCTGGCCCCCACCCACTCCCTGTGCCCCTGCAGCCCGATCGCGGGCAAAACAGTGTAGAATCCCCACCACCACTCTCCCACTGGCCCGATCGCGGGCATAGTTTAATCCCCCACTAGCCCGATCGCGGGCAGCAATGTGGCCTCCCGAGCGTATCCCTGGTGGTCCAGTGGACCGCATATCCCGATCACGGGATGATATGCAGTAACCTCCGAGCGTATCCTTGGTGGTCCGTGGACCTGTACATCCCGATCGCGGGATGGTATTAGAACCCCGAACACATCCCTAGTGTCCCCACCCCACCCACCCACCACCCCGCCCCCGGCAGGCGGCGGGCGGCAGCATCCACCCGCCCGCGCCTGCCGACTGACTGCCGGTAGGACTGCGCCCATTGGTGCAGTGCAAGAGCCAATAGGCGTGCAGCCCATACTGTACAAGACAGTTCAGTTTTGTGAATGAATACATTCACCGCCAATATATATTACATTCATTCACAAAACTGGACTGTCTTGTACGGTATGGGCTACGCCGTTGGCTCTTGCCCTGCGTAATCGTGCAGCCCTATCGAGCCAGTCAGCGGGCGGCAGGCGGGTGGATGCTGCCGCCCGCCGCGCCGGGGGAGCGTGGTGGGGCTTTGTGGATGGGTGGGGGTGGGGACACTAGACACCAGGGATGTGTTCGGGGTTTCCAAACCATCCCGTGATTGGGATGTACGGTCCACTGAACCACCAGGGATACGCTCGTGGGAGCTACATTGCTGCCCGCGATCGGGCTGGTGGGGGATTAAACCATGCCCACGATCGGGCCAGTGGGCGGTGGTGGGGGGGACTTACAATCGCTTTGCCCGCGATCGGCTGCAGGGGGCATCGGTCCCCGACGGCTGCTGCCTGGTAGGCCAGGCGCAAGTCCTCGGGGATCGGCGCACCTGCATGCTAATGGCATGCAAATGGGGCCATAATCAGATGCAAATGGCACCCCCTGCACCTTGCATGAATTATGGCCCCATTTGCATGTCACCTTTTGAATATCGGATTTTGCGCATGGCGCAATGGTACTTGCGCCACCGCAAGTTGAATGCTCCACTCTGACAACTTGCGGTGGCGCAAGTTCCACTCACGCCATGCACAGTGGCTGTGGCCAGGGTGATATTCAAGGAGTTGCTCAAGGGCGCAACTCCTTTGAATATGGCTCTGGGCACACCCCTGCGCAACTATTTTGTGCAGCGCAAGGGATTGCGGCACAAAATAGCGCAGTTTGAATATCCAGCCCAATTGTGTACAGCGAATATGCATGCCTACACCCTTGGTACAGCAAGAGGCAATACCCAGTGCTTCAAACCCCCCCCCTCCCCAAAGTGATGATATTCCATAGGTACATACACCACACCCTGGAGTATGTTGTGATTAATACATTTGTATTTATTTATTATTTGGAAACACCCTTTGAGTACAAGACTCTTTTACAAAGGTTCCACATCATGGATACAGGGAAGACAGTACAGTCAAGCAATTATTACAGTAAATATAGAGTCAACCAGGAAAATTATACATGGTTATGCAATACTACAAAATAATAGTGACACTTGTAACAAGGTAGACTACAATACAGTTCAGTTATAGAGCAGCACTGGGGCCTTGTCAAGATTGTGTCAGAGGAAAGCAGCCCTGGGGCCTCATCAGAGTAGCGAGGAAAGAGGAGGTGTATACGAAGCTTGGTGCAGCGGGAATGCAGCTTAGGTTCGTAGAGGTCGAGTTGAGTTCTTCGGCAATGATGAAGGAATCCACAGAGTTCACCCCATTTATGTTGAGCAGTAGCGGTTGTTTTTTTTCCTCTTTCCCCATGAGCTCCGTAATATTATCCCAGAACCACCTCCCGTCCTCCCAATTTGTGTCAAGTTGTTTCTTGTAGAAATTGGCTTTTACACGCCGTATGAGATGGGTGCATTTGTTTTTAGCAGCCCTATACTTCTGGAAGTCCTTATTGTCCCTAGTGGCTCTAGCTCTATTCCAGAGATTGTCCCTTTCCCTCATGAGAGCCAGTAGTTTGCCGGTGATCCACCCCTTATTGTATCCACAGGCGTTCCTTTTTTTTTGACAGGGGCAAATCTATCACAGATCATATTGAACTTGTCACTTCAGTGCTTTATCGATGTCCTGCATGGCCCCTATGGGGGTCCAGTCAATCAGGAAGAGAGCCTCCTTGAAGGTTGAAGTCTGTCCCCATTTCAGTACCCTGCTGTTCCCCAGGATAGGGGGTCTTTTTTAAATTTATTGGACCACACGCAGGTGATTGGGGAGTGGTCGCTCAGTGAGTCAGAGGGTACTGATACCTCCGATATCCGATCCATTGAGCTTACCAGTAACCAGTCTATGAGCGAATGCCTACCTGATTTATGGTTCATTCTGGTGGGCGAGAGGTAGGAGTTAGCAATGGTATCCATCATGTGGGACGTGCCACTGTTGTGCCAGTCTATGTTGATGTCTCCAGTCATTATTAGCTCGCTACACTTATTAATACCAGCCACAGCCCTTAAAACTTTCCCAAGGCCTTCTTTGGCCTCTTTGGGTGGGAGGTAAATACAGGCAATGGCTATGAATTTATTGAGGGCTCCGAACAAGAGGCTAACAGTGAGCAGTTCGTGGCCATCAGCACTAGCCATGGAGGGATGAACGACTGCTTGTAGAGTGTCCCTGATGCAAGTCAGGCATCCACCACCTCTCTTTCCCATCCTGTCATTCCTGAATGATTTGAACCCCGGTAGTCCTATCCCGCTGTCCGTAACCCAGGTGGTTAGCCACGTCTCGGTTAGACAGATGACATCTGGGCTATGAAGGGTTGTCCATGCCTGTAGCTGATCTATTTTTGGAAGTAGGCTACAGATATTCATAGCAGCTATTTTTAGCCCTTTGTATTTGGTACCTTTATACCCTGACCTGCCTGGAGGGCCTGGATTTGAGTGCACATTCCCCAACAGTAGGAGGAGCAACAGTAGGGCTTTTCCTGTCAAGAAACTACGAAGAATTAAAGAATTGCACTTGCTTTTCCTGAGCCTGCCGAAGAGAAGCAGAAATCTTTTGATGGACGCAGTGGGCGACAGGTAGGGTATCATGTGAGCCATCGCTGGACTTAGGGTATGTGTTCATGTGGGATCGGAGGTGCCTGTTCATTAGGACCACATTGGATCAGGAGAGTGGTGGTCAGAGTCTTTAGTTGTCCGCATAGTATAAGGCTTGGGACAAATGAGTCTGGGGGAGTTGAGCACCGAAAAGTCCCACTAAGTTGATGCTTGAGAGTAGGGACAGGAGCATAAATAAGTAGGTGCATGCCATGATTGCAGTATTATCCTTAGTTATGGAACTTACAGCCCCTGAACAGAGCTAGGACAAGCTGCGTTGCAATCAGGACCTTAAGAGGTGCACTGCTGTAAATGGCCCCAAAATGTTAAGAAATGGCTGATCTTGGTAACCAGTTTGAACCACAATGACTTACAGAGGTTACATGATGGGTGTCCATGAGACATGGCTTTTATCTTCATGAGGGACCTGGGAGGGGTCATTTCAGATGACCTAAAAGAGGCTAGGCAGTGTGACAAGGCAGCGGGGAAGGCTATCCGGATGCTTGGATGCATAGGGAGAGGTATCAAAAGTAGAAGGAAGGAGGTCATTTTGCTCCTGTATAAGACACTGATGAGACCGCACCTAGAGTACTGCGTCCAGTTCTGGAGGCCCTATCTGAGGAAGGACATGTGGAGGCAGTGCAGAGGAGAGCAACTAAAATAAATACCGTACTGCCTGCAGGAGAAGACCAATGAGGAAAGACTAAAAGAGTTAAATATGTATTCCCTGGGGGAGAGGAGGGACATGACAGAGGCATACAAATACCTCACTGGTATAAACAGAGTAAAGGAAGGGAGTATCTTCCAAAAGTAAGAGATGCTCCAAGATAAGGGGGCACAGTATAAAGTTGGAGGGGGGACAACTTGGGGTAACACGAGATAATATTTTTTTCATGGAGAGGGTGGCGAACACTTGGAATGGCCTCCCAGAGGAGGTGGTAGGTTCTAAAATGGTCACAGGATTCAAGAAGGAGTGGGACAGGCACAAGGATATCTTGGAGGTGGGGGGGGTGCTCTGGAGTTCAGGTTGGGCATCAAGCCTCATACTAGGTAGGGATAAATAGGGAGGAATGGGTGGGCCAAAATGTCTTTATCTGTCATCAACTTCTATGCATCTATGAGGATGACCATGTCAGTGACCTTTTGACCTTCCCAAGTGACGAAGCCACAAGTGAGGGCACAAGAGGCCAATAACCACGAATGACAATGAAAATCATATCTCTTAGCCACTTATTATAATAATAATAATAAATAATAATAATAAATAAAACTTTATTTATTTAGCGCCTTTCAAATACCAAGGCGCTATACAAATGAATCATAAAATCAAAATATACATATAAGAACAACAGTTAATAACAGCATCAGTCCACAAAAGCCTTGTTCCATAACAGAGTCTTAAAATCCCGCTTAAAGGCTTCCACGGTCGTGCATTCTCTAAGCCGGTGAGGCAGAGAGTTCCAGAGGGTTGGGGCCACGAACCCAAAGGCCCTAGCCCCAGAAGACTTCAATATAACCCTCGGAACCTCTAGCAACCCCTCGTCGGCTGAACAGAGCTGTCGCATGGGGTGGTAAGGGATCAGAAGCTCTTTCAAGTAGTCAGGACCGAGTCCGTGCAGGGCTTTGAAGGTCAGAAGACCTACTTTAAAGGTGATCCGCCACTGTATAGGCAGCCAGTTCAGATCTCGCAGCACAGGGGTAATATGTGTCCTTCTAGTCACCCCTGTCATTAACCTTGCTGCAGCCTTCTGCACTAGCTGCAAGCGGCAGATATCAACCCCTGCAAGCGGCAGATATCAACCCCAGGAAGCCCCAAGTAAAGGGAGTTGCAATAGTCAAGGCGAGATGTCACGAAGGCATGGACCAACATGGGTTAATCGCTGGACGGAACAAGGTGTTTCACCCTGGCGATGTTCCTAAGATGATAGAATGTGGACTTAACGACTGCTGACACCTGATGATGAAGAGTCAGCCCATCATCAAGTACCACTCCAAGGTTACGCACCCGTTCAGAGGTAAGGATCAGATCCCCCCCCAGCAATACGCCAGAGGGCTGACCGACCCCAACCCCTGACCCATGACCCGGTCCACGACTCAAAACCTCAGTCTTACCGGCATTCAACTTTAACCAGCTCAGATTCATCCAGTCCTGAATTTCAGCGAGGCAGCTATTAAATACCGAGAGAGCACTAACCTGGTTGGGGGCCAAAGAAAGGTAGAGCTGGGTATCATCAGCATAGCAGTGAAACCTCAGCCCACACCTTCTTACAATGTCTCCGAGGGGCAGCATATACACTGCAAACAACATGGGGAAAAGCACTGAACCCTGGGGGACACCACATTGCAGAGGGAAAGAATCGGAGGAAAAAATTCCCGACACAACTCTCTGCGTTCTCCCAGACAGAAAAGATGAAAACCATCTGAGCACTGTACAAGACAGTCCACAGATGGACTCCAGACGTTCGAGCAAAACCCCATGGTCCACAGTGTCAAAGGCTGAAGAGAGATCAAGGAGGACCAAGATAGAACGGTTACTCTGATCTCTCGCCATCAAGAGATCATTGAGCACCCGAACCAGAGCAGTTTCGGTACTGTGCCTCTTACAAAAACCAGACTGGAGAGGTTCATAGATATTATGGATGGTCAAGTGGTCCTCCAGCTGGTTTGCCACTACCTTCTCGATAACCTTCCCAATAAAGGGAAGGTTAGAGATCGGTCTGTAGTTGGAAAAAACATCTGGATCCAAAGAAGCCTTCTTCAAAAGAGGAGTCACCACAGCTTCCTTTAGGGAGCTCGGAAACTCACCCAATTCCAGGGAGCACCAGATTATTACAGATGCGGTTTACTCAATAAACATTAGTGCTTCCAAAAAAGACTAAAACAAAAGTGAAAGTTGTCTCGATTTATTTTTACCAAACTGTGAGCGCTGATTGTTTAAAATGAACATGCTTAGAACATAGAATTTGATGGCAGATAAGGACTATTTGGCCAATCCAGTCTGCCCATTTCTCCCTACCTACACCATTATCGCAGACTGTGCCCAATCTACAGCCCTTTTTCCCTCCCACCCTTCCGTTCCACTATGATTCCCTTGTGCTTATCCCATGCAGTCTTGAACCCCACCACTGTTTTCTCCACCACTACCTCTGCTGGAAGGCTGTTAATCCACCTCTCTTTCTGTGAAGAAGTACGTCCTCACATCTCTCCGGACTCTACCCCCTCCAGCTTCATAGCATGTCCCTTTGTTCTTGAGCACCTTTTCTTCTGAAAAATCCTCCCCTCCTGTGCCTTATTTAACCCCGTGAGGTATTTAAAGGTCTCAACCATATCCCCCCATTCCCTTCTCTGTTGAAGTGTGTACATATCGAGGTCCGTTAATCTCTCCTTGTAGGTCTTTTGATGCAGACAGTCCACCATTTTAGTTGCCCTCCTCTGGACTGCCTTCACTGTGTCTATGTCCTTCTGGAGATGTGGTCTCCAGAACGTGACACAGTACTCTAGATGGGTTCTTAATAGCGATCTACACAGAGGCAACATCACCTCCCTCTTTCTGCTGGTGATACCCCTCCCTATGCACCCCAGCACCCCACTCACCCTCCTTACTGCCTTGTGGCACTGCTTGGTCACCTTTAGGTCATCTGATATGCTTACCCCCAGGTCTCTTGCCTGCTTGATGGTCATCAACACCACTCCACCCATTTTGTACTCTTCCCCTGGGTTTCTGTGCCCTAAGTGCATTATTTTGCACTTTTTTATTTGCATTGCAACCCAGCTGCCATATCCCTGACCACTCTTCACGTTTCCTGAGGTCTCTGCTCCTACTTTTCCACACACACACACACACACTCTGGAGTGTCCACCCTATTGCAGATTTTGGTGTCATCTGCAAAGAGGATGAGCCGCAGCTGTCGCGAGGTTCACTAAAGGGCTTTCTTGTGCTGTATCGTGGTTTAGCACAGCACAAAGCAAACCACTCAGCTGAATGATGCCCCCCACTGATGAGATCACATTAGTGCCAAACCCTGCTAGCAAGATAAACAAATGTACGTGGCTAGCTAGGCTTCCTTGTTTGTGATAGCATTTTTATTGTACCTTAAAAGTACTTATTATATTGTATAAATCGGGGATATGTGATGGGCGGCGATGAGATATCATTTTTATCTTCATGAGTGGTTAGTGACCACTTGACCCTCACGAGTGGCAAAGCCATGATTCATGGCACGAGAGATCACCGACCACAAATGAAGATAAAAACAATATAACTACTGCTGACAATAAATATCAATGTATTACTGTTTTGTTAAAAATGCATATGAACTGGATTTCAGGTTATTATGCTCCAAAGGCAATAATAACCCGAAATCCAGTTGATATGATGCTTCATGATAACCAGAAATCTGGTTGATATAACATTTCCCAAAGAAAAGACTTTAAAACTGTTGCATTCCTTTGTTTCATAAAAGGTATTTCAGCTGCAATATGTTCAATTGTGTTTTATTCATGTACAGTTCAATTTCTTCAAAAATAAAACTGCATTCTAGCTAAAAAACTTCTTTTTCTTACAAGCTGCTAAAAATACAGTCTAAACCTCCACACCAGCAATTATAAAAAATAATGGATAGGTAAGTTTGATGTTATGGATTTTTTTCACACACCCTCGGTGTGTGATGACCACATAAACCTCTCGAGCTTCACTCTCAAGGTTTATGGGTCATCACACACGTCGGGTGTGGGAAAGAAATCCATTACGCACACTTACCTATCCATTATTCTCTATATCTCTTTGCTGCCTATCACATGTGCGGTTTATACAATGTAAATTAGCTCTGTTTTAAAAACACTGTAAAATCCGCAGCTGTAGCAGTTCAGGAGAGTGCAAGGCATGGCAAGAAGCATGAGGTACAGAGTGACGTACCCTATTGTAAGGATAAATGGAAGGGATGTACCTGACTAGCAAGAGAAAACAATTTATCTAGCCAGCTAGGATTCTATATTTGAAACAGCACTTCTATCTTAGTGCAGTAGCACTAATGTACATTGTATAAACTGAGATACCATCACAGGTCAAAGATCGCTTCAGCCGATATCCTGACAATCGAGTGGAGACTCTAGGGCAAGGAGATGAGGGTGCGGGAAGGACGGCAAAGTGTATGTGTGCAGGTTGGACTTTAGAGCGTGAGGTGTTGTGGTCGCGGTCCTGTTTAGTAAAGTGTGGCGACTGATTTCAGTGCCATGCGGCTCTTTCTTTTGCTGTCTCTGCCTTACTTGTGCCATGTGTGATGTGTGCCCTCCTACAATATTTGTGCTGCCTGGAGTTTGTTATATTTAGTTATGGGGGGGTGCAGGGTGCAGAGCCCCCCGCATTACAGCTGGGTTTCTGTTATCGCTACATGTGGTTCCTCACAGATACGTGAGAGATACTGGGTGCCATGCCCACACTTGTGACAGGTGCTGATTGTCTGTCTTTCTGACGTAAGTTGCTTCCAGTTTCATTACTGCTCGCTCACTGTGCTGCCGACTTGTTGCTCCTGATGTCTTGAAGTTTGGCCAGTTGCTTTCTGCTCTAATGTGCGTGACCCGCTTCGGCCAATGAGCGTTTAGTAATTCTTCTAGCTATTTCATCTTAATTTCAGTATATTTTATTCAATAAAATGATACATTATACATACAGTACAATCCAGACAAGAGACTGTGATGTCACAAACAGCAGTTGTAAGTTCAGCTGGGGACAGTCAGAGGCTTTCTTAAACACAGTAAAATGAGTACTGCATTATCCGAAACACTTAGCAGACTAATAGAATGAATCAGTAAAAAAAAAATAAAATATATATATATATATATATATATATATATATATATATATATATATACATACATATATATGGCATGGCCAGCAGCCGGGTTGTGAACAGCCTTTCTGTAGAGTTCCATAGTTCACAGCGTAATTTGGAAAAAAATAACTTCTTACAGGCTGATAATTGCAATTCAGAGAGCAGAAATCAAGAAACCACAGCATCTGGAATGGAGAGACACCAAACTCATAGTAATCAGGCTCAGAAAAGTAAAGCTATAGTGAGATGAAACAAGGCGGGAGTGAATGCAGAGTGAGCCCAAGCCAAAGAGCCAAAAGCGATGGCAGCAATGACCTAATACCTGGGGAAAACTAATGGAGACCCCAGCCAACCCTCAAATGCGGCCTTGCTTTAAGCGATCAAAGTGGATTGTAAAATGGAGAAATCTTCCTCCCAGCTGAAACAACCAGATGCAGAGGTGGGCACACTGCTAGAGGACATCAAAGAGACAACTAAGACAGCAGACAAAGCCCTGGTGGTTACAGCGGGGCACACCAAAGAAAATGGCTTCCTGGGAAGATGACTAGAAAACCTAGAGAACACTGCTTGAGCCACACATGTCCATATCTTCAGACTGCCAGAGAGGATGGAGAGAGAGAACCCTAGGGCCTTTTTAAAAGACTGGCTTTCACAGCAGCTGCACCTTGAATTTATTTATTTATTTGGAAAATGTTTCACCAGGAAAGACAACATGAACTGTAAACAGCTCGTTTCCAAAAGCATCCTGGGTAGGGGGTACAATAATTAGGAGAACAGGCAAACACACAGCAATAACAGAGCAATACAAGTACAATTACTAAAACAAAACAGTGTAGTACAATTACAGAGCAGAAATAACCCAGACCAACCGGCCAGGGTAAACAAAACCATATTCGGATATAGTGTACGTTGCAACAACCAAAGAGCAGGTTATCCAGTAGGGTAAAGGTTAGAGAATGGATAACACACTTGAAGTGCTAGAAGTAGCAGGCTGAGTGCAAGATTCGAAGTACTATTGTATACCCAAGGGAGGGCAGTTATAAGACAAGTGGGGAAGTGGACAGGCGAGGGGTAGAAGGTGGGGGATGAAAGAGGGAGAGAGAGGGACAGCCAAGATCTCACCCCTTCTGGATGCTGAGAACCCTGCAAAGGGGACAGGATCAGGCAGAAGGGGGGAAGAGAAGGGGAGGGGGAGGTAGAGAAGAGAGGGCAGAGGAACAGGAGGGGAGGAGAGGGATAGGGAAGTAGGGAGGTGGGCAGGCAATGGATTTGAAAGTGGGGGGAAGGGAGAGGGGGAAAAAAGAGAGAGAGACAATCTATATCCCTTCAGGATGCAGAGAACCCTACAAGGGGTCAGGAATTAGAAAGTGGGGGGTAAGGAAGAGGGGTAGAAGAGAGGGAGCAAGGATCTATACCCCTTTAGGATGACAGAGAACCCTGCAAGGGAGACAGGACCAGGCAGAAAATGAGGAGAGAGAGAGAGAGAAGGGGGGAAGAAGATCCTGAAAGCTTACTGCATTTTGCCACATGGAGGGAGAGGCTGTGCTGCAACTGGGGATCCCACTCCTCACACACTGCTGACTGTTATGCACACCTCTTTGGAACAGAACTTAATCCTCACACAAGCTAAGAACTTAAGTCCACTAACATGAGAAGAATCTCGTATCCAGCTTTTCCCGGACCTTAGTTATGCCACACAGATGTGGAGAAAGAGCCCTGATGTTATTAGAGCTCATCTCCGCACACTGGGTGTCCACCATGTTCTTTTGATGCCAGCAAGTCTCAAAATGATGTATGGAAGTAAGATCTTTCAATACTGTGATACATTGGAGGCATCTAGACTACTGGAAAAAATTGAGAGAGAGTTTTCCGCTCATGGAGAAGAACCTGACTCTGATGGGGATGAGGAAATATGAAAATAAACTGTGAGAATAAACATTATGAGGTTTTGGAAGCTAAGAGTTGTGTGTGAGTGTGTGTGTGTGTGTGTGTGTGTGTGTGTGTGTGTGTGTGTGTGTGTGTGTGTGTGTGTTGGGGGGTTACCTGTCTGGGGCATTATTAAAAAGTTCAGAGTTGTGCTATTTAAAGTTTTGTTGTACTGCAATGTTGACGCTTTGTGTGTTTATAATAAATAGCACAGTGTACTCGTATTTTGCAAGGTGGCGCCAAGTGGCGCAGTTATTGCCCTTCCTAAGTAGCTCACTCCTCCTTCTTCCCTCTGAACCTGCTTTTGGTGCTTCTTTAGCATCATGAGGTGTTTGGGATATTTGTGCAGGCAAAGTCTTTGCTCAACAAGGTTTGGAATGTTTTCTATCAGTTCAAAGCATATGGACATACAAAACTCTTTTGTAGGTTTTTACTGTGCAAATGAGGGAATATGGACACTACTTTACAAGGACTTTTAAAACATGTTTTCCTTATGTTTTGAATAGGTCACTGGTTTAAGGATCAGAAAGACAAATAATGTTCTCTATTTTCTTACAACCAAGTTCTGCTGAAGTTGTACTACTCACATAATTTCATATCGTGTTTAATATACTACCTAGTTCATCTCTGTAACAGCAGTGCCATTACTGAAGTATCTGTGGGGTGAATACAGTAAGGTGTAGATACATTTCCTTTACTCCCGATTATAGAATAGGAGGGTGATAAACCGAATGTATGGGTCAAAAATGTATTGTTCATGTATTCTGCTATCCCTGCTCATGGCCGCAGCGGTCAGTCTTATATGATATAGTTCTTGGAATTAATTTTACACATGGTAGATGTTTTATTTGGGAAAATACTGTAATCCCTCCAGTGTAGTAACAAAATGCGTGGGTACTGTTTTTACATTCACTACTGTTAGAATGCTGTCATTGGCTTGTTAAAGCTCATTGGTTATATTTTGCCTGCCTGTTTTTTTACATATGTTCAATAAAATGTAAGTAAAAACAAAAAAGAAACTAGAAATGTTAAATAAAATTGTTGTAAATGTCACCCTGGGGCACCACCTTAAAGCTGGGTTGCTAGCCACCTTGTTTCCTGACAGGATGCAGGGGCCTCTACAGTACAAAAGGCTGGGGGCTCTAGGTCTCAGGGCTTCCTGTCAGGCCAACGCTTCACGGAATGGCATGGCTTCTCAGTGTGACACAGAGAAGGGAGAATATGAAGCACAAGACGTGACACTTTTCCTGTAAGTCCGTCCCTCTGGAGACAATAGGGAGCATCTGTGTGATGAGAAGATGAAGAAATGGAGGGTAAGCATTGGGTAGACAGCCCCAAGAAAGGCCCCACCACTGATTCACCAACATTGTTGCTTGAGGGGTAGGGGTGGGGAGTTAGGGTTGAAAACCCTAACACCATATTTCCCTACTTTTGTGGCACTATGTTGAACCCTAATGGGTGCATTAACACAGTTTTTTGCAAAACATTTCCTTTATTTTTGAGTTAATGGCTTATATCCTCATTCATGCAGGACCCTTTGGGACCTGGGTGAACAGATGCAGATGCGTAGGGCCCTTTGGACCCTGTGCCAAGGGAAGACAGTCCACCTACGGAGGTGCAGGGCCCTCTATACAGTGACAGATGTCAAGAAATCATGGGGCTGTCTAGTCTGGGCCCTGTGCTTCCATGTAGCCACAGGTACAGATGCATAGGGCAAAAAGTCCATCTCTCAGACAATGCACAGGACCCTCTGCCACCCACGGGTGCAGAGCCCTATGCCAACAGAAGAGTTCTCATCACTATATGGTACCTGGGCCAGTGTGGGCAACCCTGCTCCTTCCCTTCCCTGGCTGGAGAGTGGTGTCACATAACAGTGCTGTCCCTCCAGCCTTGTCCCATTGAGCTGGCACACTGAGCTCACCCCAAACTCAGGCTGCCAGCATGGGATCACAAAGCACTACCTGCTGGGGTAAAGGCTGGCACTATACACAACGTTTCTTAATAATAATTTTTTTCCTAATTTTGACCCCAAATTTTCAAGATAATCGTTTTATGACTCCCCCTCATAAACACGATATGTGGCATTTATAGTATATTGGCAAATGCCACTCCGCACCACGTCTCATCCAGAATTAAAAAAAAAGACACCTATCACATTTATCAGGTGGTGTGAAAAAATGGCTGTTGTGAAAGTCTGGAGTTAATACTGAAAATTAGTGAAGTTATGAGTGAATGCTGTAATACTGCGACATTCATTCATAACTGGGTCATTTAACCATATTTGTACACTAAATTTTTAATGCAGCCTTCTTATAACACCATCTCATGAACCTGATAGGTGAAACATTTCAAATCCCACCCAAAACATGATTTTGTACAGGACTGCGAAAGCACCTTTCAGCATGTGTTTGAAAAATTTAAACTGCCTCGCTCATCAAGTGGGGGTCACAAAAAGTCCATGTTGAAAGTGTGGTGGAAAAATATTGAACATTAGTTGAGTTATGAGTGAATGTTGTAATATTTCAACAAAATATTTCAATGTTCACTCATAACTTGATAAGATTACCATATTTTTACAGCAAATTTTCAACATAGCCTTCTTATGACCCCACTTCATGAGCCTAGTAAGTGAACATTTTCAAATCCCCCCGGAAGGTGATTTTGCACAGCAACTGCAAAATCGCCTTTCAGGACAGATTTGCAAAATTCACCACCCTTATTCGTGAGGTGGGTTCCCAAAAATGCTATGTTGAAAATTTGTTGTAAACATATTAAAAAAATGATAAAGTTATGAGTAAAGTTCAAACCACATTGAAATACATTAAATCAGACTTACCTTATTTTCTCATAGCTTAGTCGCCAGTTCCAGTAGCAAGACGTCTTTTTGATCAGAGAGTGGATCTATGACTTGGGAGAGTGTTAGGTGGGTGAGGGTGTGTGGGAGGGTGTGGGTTGGTGAGTGCTGAGATGGGGGTCAGGGTGGAGTGGGTGGGGGTTTAGGGGATCAGTTCAGTGATGGATTGTTTTTGACTTTTCAGGTTTACTGAGCAAAAAAAAAAAGGAGCAACCAAGGACAGTCTTCTTTTTTATAGGGGGACCCAAGCTGACACTGGGGACTGGGCACCCCAGTGTTAGGATCATCTTCGGTGGCACTGAGGGGATGAGCACTCTGGTGCCACCACCTATTTCTTTTTGGGGAGGTGACCTGGAGGAGAGAGAGGGGGATGAAAGAAGTACCGGGAGTGGGCACCCTGGTCCACTATTATAAATGTTATATATGAGAAGGGGGCAGGCAACCTGGAGGGGAAGGGGGTAGAAAGTAGTGGTACTGGGGGTGGGCACCCTGGGCCATTTTAGATAGAAGGATAGGATAGATAGATAGATAGATAGATAGATAGATAGATAGATAGATATTAGAGAGAGACATAGATAGATCAAATCATATCACATCAGCTTTATTTATAAAAAAGCACCTTTCAAAAACCAAGGCGCTTGTACAAGGTTCATTAAAAAATCGAAACAATTAATAAAAACCATAATAAACATGTTAAAACCCATGGCTGCAACATTAAAAATCAGCATATGCCAGACTAAAAAGAAATGTCTTCAATGCTGTTTTAAAACTTTGGACGGTCGGGCAATCTCGCACCTGATGAGATAGAGAATTCCACAGGGTTGGGGCCACAAAACTAAAAGACCTGGCCCCAGATGTCTTTAAACAAACCCTGGGAATCTCTAGCAGTCCCTCGTCAGTGGATCGAAGAGAGCGGTAGGGACAGTAGGGATGAAAGAGATCTTGCTGGTAACCAGGTCCCTGGTCATGTAGGGCCTTATAGGTCAGCAAACTGACCTTGAAGGTGATCTGCCACCGTACTGACAGCCAGTGCAGTCCACGAAGCACAGGCGTTAGATGACTGGTCCTAGATGAACCAGTCAATAGCCTGGCTGCCACATTCTGCACAAGCGGGATCATTGGCTCACTGCTCCAACTGAAGCTGGCAGTATGACCCCAGTTGTGGTTTCACAAACCAATGAAGTTCTGCTGTTCTTATATAGAGAATGTGGGTGAACAGCTTCCCTCACTAAGCTGGGCACCCAGGATTTTTGGGAGCTCAAAAATCTATTATCTGGGCACATTTTCAAAAAAACTAACACCAGAATCTAGTTAAACAGGTCCCTTTTTATCTAGGTTCAGGTGTTTATTTTTTGGAAATGCATCATTTTTAATGTTTTTTAGTTTAATAGAAACAAGGTGGGAGCCATCATTATGGATAATATTTTCACAATAAATAAAGCACTAATTTTGCAGTAAATAAACATGATGATTTTTTTTTTTTTTATCGTTTGTCTCAGAAGGTTATCCAAAAAACTTAGTGAGCATACTTAAATCCAAATAACTCTAGAACCGTTTAATATTTTTTTCACAAAACCATTTTTTTTTTTTTTTTAGTGTTTGGTAACCAGGGAAGGCCCACTAGGCACAAGTGCCTGTTTTCAGGGGTGACCTGGGAGCACTGGGCGGTTAAGTGACTTGCTTAGTCACACAGTATGCAAGTGGAGGTTGTGACAATCAAACTCAGGTCTGGTCTGCTGGATGTATCAAGCTCATTCACACCTCGTTCCTCTAACCTCTAGGCTATACTGCCTTTTAAAGGCACTACCTTGGCACAAGCAGCTTCCACCCTGAAAGTTCTGTGAAAAAATTCTGTACTTTCTAGGCTGTATGTGATAGCAAAAATAAACCTATGTTAAATACAGGGAAAAAACAAAATTTATTAAAAATCAATGTTCCGTATCTCAGAAACCGCACAAGATGCTGTTGTGGAACTTTTCATGTCTTGAGACCCTGCCAGTCAAAATGCACGTGCCAAATTTTGGGCTATTTTGGCAAACACTATACTTTGTTAAGTACCCTGCTGTATTAATGATGTCAAGGGGCGGGGGTTTACATGGTTTCAAATCTCCTGAGGAGGCATGTGATTTTGTCCATAAATCTTGGCCTGAAGCAGTGAGTTTTACTTCAAATAAATTCAACAGACTTTCAAAAATGTCTCTGTCACCAACTGTCACGAACGGAACACTGAGCACAGAACGTCAAGAGGGGGATAAACAGGCTCATGCCAGTCAGCAGCAGCACCAAGTATCGTCTCCAGTTACTGCCAATCAGACAGCATCAGAGACACATAAAGGCACACAGACACCTGTCCTTAAACCTAATATTAAATTACCATCCAACGATACTGAGAAAATGCAGATGTTATCTAAATCCCTGAGCTGGTCTACTAAACTAAATAGAAAGGCTCAACCATTCTTTAAAAACAAAAGCAATAAATCTGGAGCCCCGGCCAGATGAAATGCACCCAGATCTGAACCATCCACCACAGCATATGATCTGCAGACCACCACACCTAAGGATGCCCTTTTCTCCAAAATACCGACTTGCCTGAAGGATCTGGAAAGTCCAGTCGCTGATATGTTTTCGGAACCCTCGTGTCACATATCTTACACCAGAAGTCTTAACCAAACTGTCACTTGAAACCTTACACAACAGTTCTGTGTCTTTTGAACTGTGACCTCTATGTGGTTGCTATGACATCCAATTGGCTGCTTCAATAAAATTTATGACAAGTCACATATTAGAACTTCCTCTACACTGCAGGTTCTTATGCATCACATTGTTGTAATTGTAATAATATTTAAATTTATTTTGCCTGTGTTTCCTTCTCCCTTCTTATACATGTTATATGCTTCTTATATATGTTATAAGGTCTTTTGCCCACCGTGCCTCGCTTTGGTTCAGCTCCCTACAGGAAGATCTTGTGCGTCAGCCTACGTTGGGTGCTTTCAAATTCCACCTTAAGTAACACTTTCTAGATGTATTTCATTGTGACTGTCACCAATAGCTCCGCCTCCCCACCTCCAATCACCCCTACTCCCTAGGCTTCCCCTCCCAATCCCTTTTCCTCCTCCTTTCTCGAGCCTTGTCCTCCCTTCACACCCCCTCAGCTCTCACCCTCATCCCCTAACTCCTTTCTTGAGCCTCCCCTTCCTTCCTACCCTCTCACCTCCCGCCCTCACCCTCTACTTCTCTCTTGAGCCTGCTTCTCACTTCCTACCCCTCTCCTATCTCCATCACCAGCTGCCCTCACACCTCCCCCCCCGCTAGATAAACACTCAGAGTATTGCTTGTTCCCTTGGCACTTGGGGCTCCCTCCCCACCCCACCACCACCTTTGCACTTAGCAACTCTCTAGTAAACCTTGTGGATGCAGACAACTGACTGGTATTACCATCAGGCATCTTAACCTGTAAGTTTGTTGTAGTCCCCATTCCCCAAATCCTGACTAGTTTTGTTGTTCCATTTACTGTATATAATTCCCGGTTTCGTTCCTCTGTAATATTGCATTCCTCTGTTTGTACTGTAATCCAGACGTGGAACCTATGTAAAGAGCTCTGAGCTCAAGTGGTATTAATCCGAGATTGTAATAAAATAAAAAATAAAATAAATATGCAGTTTAGCTCAAAGAAAGAAAGAAGAGGAACAGAGAGGCTACCTCAGTCGGAATCGTGGCATGCTTGCAAGGAAGGGATACTCCGTGCTGCCTTCCTGAACGGGGAACACCAACGTACAAAACTGTTGCTCCTATAAACAGATGGAATTGATTCTTGGGGGGCACCAGAGAGCCATCTTCTAAGTCAGATGTATTCCTACAGGCTCTCCCACTGGAAGTGGAAATAACTACGAAAAATCTAAATTTAACGTTACTTTACTGTTGAAATAATAGTAGCTCTCAGTGCAGCAGATTCACCCAGACCCATAGATACCAAATTCCAGAGGTGTACAGCAAATGACAAACTGCAGAGATCACAGAGGGACCAGATGGCGCATTTTACTAAGGATGCAGGCCCTACAGATACCAAAGGCACTGCCAACCATAGGACTCAGCTGGAAATACCCTGGCAAGTTATCCTGGAGTCCATGTGGGCCATGGACTTGAAGATCCAGAAGACGCTCCAGCGACTGGAGTGCCAAGAGGTCGGAGGATTCCTGAATCCAGATTGCAGCATGCTGTGAGGATGTCCGGAGGTTCCAGAGGTTGGGGCCGATCATGCGGCCTGTCCAGCAAATGCTTCGTATCAGTGCACCATGCAGGTCGAGACTGTTGGCTACGGCAGACATGCGGCACTCGAAAAGGCAGCTGGAGCTGTGGAGCTTGAGGAAATAGAAGCAGCACCGTATCCCGATCCTGTCTACAAAATCTACCCTACAGAGCAGTTTTGGGTTGCGGAGTGGATGCGACTTCCTGGTCTCGGGGTAGATTACTTCTTTCCCTCCTCGTTTCGGCTTTGGGGTCCTGAAGAAGCAGGGCCTAGGCAATTGATGGACTTTCAAGAGGTGATCTGTAAGCTGAAGCATATTAAAAGAGGACATGCTACTCAATGTGCTCTTTTTGATTCCATGCTTTTCACTTCGGAAGGGACTTGAAATAATGAGTCGCTCTGCTGGGTCAAGTCTGGACTATACAGCTGGATTGTTTCTATTTTTGGGTGTTTAAAGTACTGGTGCTAGTTCTACTTTACTGGAGAAGTGAAATGCTGAGTTCACCCTTTTATTAGAGGGTTTTATATCTTGCACAGCACGATGGAGGGCAATGTATAAATACCGGAGAACATTTTGGGTTCTGTGGCATACCTGCTATACACTGGTGCTCAAACCACCATTTTGAATATCTCCATAACGTGCCTAATGTAGGAGGCATAGCTAATCTACTCTCTTTCAATGACAGCACTAGAGCTATATTGGGTTAAAAATGTTAAGTAATAGTAAAGTTACTGTGAGTTACCATATTCATGTGGGGGATTACCCGAATCATTTTTGAATTGTGTTTTTCTCCCTAGTCATGCAACAGGTTTAAATAGCAATCTCCGGATTGTGTTAAAGATTTGGTTTGAAATCTCCCTAATTGACATACCTTTTACCGCTGAAGAGGCTGTCAGTTTTCAGCTCATTTTTGGGACTCTTTATATTGGACTGATTGCCCAGGATTACCCCCCCATCCTGCTGTAACAGAATACTAGGGCTACCTATTGTGTATATCAACTATTCTTGGAATTGTAAACATGTCTCCTATGCCCTGTATGAGTTTCTGTGGATGTTAATTGTCTGCTTATACAGAAAATTAATAAACAGAAGGTAAAAAAAAAAAAAAGAATTGATTCTTGACTGTTGCAAGTGTGATAGGAAAGACTGAAAATGTGCTCGCTACCTGTTTATTCTAACGTGATTAATTATTCTAAAGTAATAGCTGCGTGCATAGGTTTGCTGCTGTGTTAAACATATTAGGCTGAGCAGGTGGGTATCATCATGACTATATTAATATTTTGTAGGCTCATGCCATTACTGGGGTCCCCTTGTATTTTAAAAGTAGAGGTTAGGCTCATTTAGTCTTGCTGGTGGGGGGCAAGCAGAGGATGTCTCCAGTAGCAATGGACATTTTTAATTATGGAACTATTTCTTGGGTCTCCCCTAATTCATTCCACCTAGCCTGGTATAATATCCACTAGCCGGCTGCTGACCAGTCCTTTCAAACCCATGTTCCTGCACTTTTCTATCCTCTGGTCTTCCATTATAGCTTTGAGTGGGCTACTTCAACAGGATGGAAACAAACACAACTTGTCACCTGTTGGCTGGGCTGTGGTGTTCGAGAAACTAGGTGGACATATGTTGGTCACCTTCAGAATGAGGCTTTCAACTGCAAACACAAGCTGAGATATGGAGGATTGAGGACACTGCATCATGGTCACTATACGTAGTAGTGGTAGGTGGTATGGGGAGTGACTTCAAACTTGTTTTATCCTAGAGAAAATAGTATGGTTCTATAATACTTCCCAAACTGGACTTTATACAATCCTATTGCTGTCAAAGTTTTTCCTTTCTTGTTACTGTCTTATGAGGGGTGGGGGGTGGATCTGACACGAGAAAGGGTCCTGAAGGAACTGGAAGTAATAAGAGTTGATAAAGCAATGGGGCCAGATGGGGTGCACCCCAGGGTCCTTAAAGAATTAAGAGAGGTGGTGGCTGAACCTCTGGCTATCCTGTTTAGCCGATCACTGGAAACAGGGGGGAGGTACCCAAAGACTGGAGGACAGCAGATGTAGTCCCCTTATACAAAAGTGGGAACAAAGAGGAAGCGGAGAACTACAGACCAGTCAGCCTCACCTCGGTAGTGGGGAAGATCATGGAAGCACTACTGAAGGAGAGATTGGTGGAACATCTGGTTGTCAATGGACTACAGGACCCAAGGCAGCATGGTTTCACCACGGGGAGGTCATGTCAGACCAACCTCACTGAATTATTTGACTGGGTGACTAGGAGAGGTGGATCAGGGGAGGGCAGTGGACATGGCCTATCTGGACTTCAGCAAGGCCTTTGACACTGTGCCACATAGAAGACTATTGCACAAACTGGGGAAATATGGGTGTGGGCAGGATAGTGGTGTGGTGGGTAGGTAACTGTCTGGGAGGCAGGACACAGAGGGTGGTGGTAAATGGCTGTCACTCCACAGAGGGAAGAGTGACCAGTGGGGTACCACAGGGATCAGTGCTGGGACCGGTCCTATTCAATATCTTCATCAGTGACATTGCTCAGGACCTAGAAGGCAGAATTTCACTGTTCGCTGATGACACAAAGCTCTGTAACAGAGTAGACACACCAGAGGATGTAGACAGAATGAGAAGGGACCTGCAGAAACTTGAAGAATGGTCAGGGTTTGGCAGTTGAAATTCAATGCAAGGAAGTGCAAGATAATGCATATGGGCACAAAAACCCTGGCACAATATATCAGTTGGGGATGAGGATATAGCATGCACCAAGCAGGAAAGGGATCTTGGGGTTATCATCTCTGATGACCTCAAGGCAGGGAAACAGTGTGACAAGGCAGCAGGTAAAGCAAATAGGATGCTGGGATGCATAGGCAGGGGCATCACCAGCAGGAAAAGGAGGTCATAATTCCACTATACAAGACACTAGTGAGGCCCCACCTGGAGTACACTGTACAGTTCTGAGACCTTACCTACGTAAGGACATAGACAGGATAGAGAAGGTTCAGAGGAGGGCAACAAAGATGGTGCATGGATTGCATCACAAGTCCTATAAGGACAGGTTGAAGGAACTGAACATGTACTCCCTGGAGGAAAGGAGGAGAGGGATATGATGAGACATACAAGTATCTTACAGGGAGGAACAGGGTGTAGGAATACACTATTTTTAAGCGAAAAAGATGTTCCAGGACTAGAGGGCATGGGATGAAGTTTGAGGGAGGACGATTCAGAGGAAACGTGAGAAAGAATTTCTTCACAGAACGGGTGGTGGACAAGTGGAACACGCTGCCAGAGGAAGTGGTGGGGGCTGAAACAATCACAGGATTTAAGAATGCATGGGATAGACATAAAGGAATTCTGGAGGTCAGGGGTGAGGGGCAACAGACTTCTTGGAAAACATAAACTGAACTTACAAGCTCAAATGGGCAGACTGGGTGGGCCATAGGCCCTTATCTGTCGACACTGTCTATGTATCTATGTATGTATCTATATCTGAAGGGTGGGGTTCGATCCCTGTTGGGATAATATTGTTCTTATAACATAGTCATGAGAAACATGCATGTGGCAGCCTTATAACAATATTGAAATTATTGCTAATGTTTGTGTATGGGGAGTACAGTGATGACACCGTGGATGATGACGCCACACGGATTGAGGTGGACATGGCCGACAGTGGGACACGCAGCATGCAGGCATCTATGCGGGTGGCCCCAGATGCCACGAATGGCCTGGCTGTATGTGGAGCAGCTGCAGTGGCTGCACAGCTGCCCGCATCAGCAGGTGCTGTGTACCCTGTGCCTGGCCCTGGTGTGGTGGCCGGGCCATCAGGGGTGTCCGGTCCAGGTGCTGCGGGATACACGCATGCACCATTGGAGTGTGATGTCACCGGCCATGAACGTGCAATGGCCCACCCATGCTGCAGCCTACCGTGGTGCAACTGCTGCCAACGGATGCCCCGGGGCAGGCTGTCTCACTCCCCCCCCGCTCATCGGCGATGCCACCGTGACCCTTCACCTGCCGACGACATGAAAGGCTATGTCTGCCTCCTGCGTGACACCGTGGAGGGGCAAGCGGCCCTCCATGCAGAGTTCAGGAACGACAGGACAGTGATGTTGCTGGAGCATGAGTCTGTGGCTGCATGGCGTGCCCAGATGTTGACTGAGACATGCTTCCTGCAGGTGGGCATGACTGCAGCATTGAAGCGGATTGCAGCTGCTGCAGAGGTGGCGGCTGCAGCCGTTGCATGCCATGGACATTGGGCATCCAGCTGGACACCCAGGAGCACCTTCCGCACACCCTGGCAGTGGCATCAGGTGGACCCTCTGCTGCTGATGCTGTCACCACACGTCACATCGCCCAGCGTCCCCAGCCCAGATGTGGCCCACGGGACCACCACGCCAATGAGCACCTATTCACAGTCTCATTGCAGTATCCCTGCAGGGTTGTTTGCTACACCCCCCCCCGTGGCCAGTGGTGCCACGGCTGCATCCACCAGTCATGGCAGAGGCCGCCCACATGTCTGTGGCAGCTGAGGTGTTGCCCTGTAATGTCCTGGTCCCCGTTCCATCGGCTGCAGCCCATACCACCACTGTGTCCCACACACCTGGCTGACGTTGCCTGGGGCGGTGTGTGTGGCAGGCACCTGTCTCAGTGCACCACCACCATGGGCTCCCTGTGCAGTGCCACCTGCATGTCTGTGTGTACCACTATTGTGCCACGTGGCATGGGCTTGATGAGTGCAGTCCAGTGTCTGCTGTGCCTATGTGCCGGTTGCAGTGCACACTGATCCATGCCATCACTGGCACTGTCATGGTGGTATGTGTGTGTTGCAGGCTGTGTGTGTGTGTGTGTGTGTGTGTGTGTGTGAGTGCGCGTGCGCGTGCGCACGCACCTGTGTGGGCCTGTCCATGTACTGTCCTGTGTCTGCCGTGCACTGCACGGCTCTGTGACTACCTGTTCTCAACATAGTGCACCTCCCAGATACAAACCTCTGATACTCATCTGTGGTTCCCGAAATTCTCCTCTATCAGCATGCTGCGGTACTGCCTGGCCCATGCTGCCAGCCGTGGGTCCTGGCAGCCCACTGCAGATTCTCTGTTATGGCCCTGTGGTAGTGCTTCATCCTCCCACCCTCTTCCTCCTGCCTGGAACTGTCGCCCTCACTGGACTTGACAGGTATTCCACAGTCTATGGCCATGTTGTGTAGCATACAACAGGCCAGGAATATGCCACGGGCTTTCTTAGGGCTATACTGTAGGGCACCACCCGACCTGCACAGACACCGGAAATGCATCTTCAACATGCCAAAGATGTGCTCTATGATGGTGTGCATAGCTATGTGTGCCTCGTTGTACAGCTCCTCCCCCTCTGTTCTGGGTCGTCGGATGGAGGTGGGCCTCAGTGGGTATGCTGCACCACCTGTGGAGGGAATGGATGGCCGTTATTACATTGGTCCCATGTGTGGCATGCCCCCAGTCCCTGCTTCAGTCTACACTGGTGTGTGTGCAAGGCATCCACCACAGTCTGTGCCTGTCCCTTCCCTGCATTCCTACCACCCTACCCCGCCAGCTGTTGCTGGCTGCTGTCTGCTTGTGTTGTGCATGGCACTGCCCCACACATGCACCCCATGGCACTGCCCTGCACACATTGTACATTGTACGTGTGCCTCCCTGTACCTGCAGGTGTCTGCCTGTGTACCCACGCACACCTCCGCTGTCCCATGGCAGCTGCACCTATTGCGCATTGTGCATGTTGCTCTCCACACACACACCCTCCTGTCCTGACAGTGGTGCCCTGTCATGCTGCTGGTTGCCATGTCCCACGCACCTAATAGATGGACACTTGGTATTTCCCCTGCCTGGAACCTCTGGCAGAGGGCCAACTGCTGCCAGATGAAGGCATCGTGTGTGCTCCCAGGGTGTGTGGCGCAGACATTGTTGATGCGCCCTGTGGCATTGCACACCACCTGGCCATTCACCGAGTGGTATCTCTTGCGGTTGACATAGGTGATGGTGCCCTCACCAGGTGGTGTGCGGATTGCCACATGGGTGCAGTCAATGACCCCTATGATGCCTGGCATGCGTGCCACCCTGTAGAACCCCTGCATGATTTCTGTCTGTTTTGCCTGAGTGCTGGGGAAATGGATGTATTCCAAAGCATGTGGTAGCGGTGCGGTGAGGAATTGTGTGAGGAG
The DNA here is from genome assembly GCA_016271365.2 of Neoceratodus forsteri. Classification (NCBI taxonomy): domain Eukaryota; kingdom Metazoa; phylum Chordata; order Ceratodontiformes; family Ceratodontidae; genus Neoceratodus; species Neoceratodus forsteri. Next base: position 17,478,109 of record JADMNL010000036.1, read on the forward strand.
GCGGGAAGTGGAGGCCTGTGATATGCCAGTGGTGTCCCCAGTGGGCCTCTGGAAGGTTCCCGTGGCAAGCAGGCACATTACTGTTGTCACCTTGGTCTCCACCAAGATGGCATGACCTCATACAGTGGGTGCCTGCATTTCTTCATGGCACAGTCACAGAGCAGCCTCAGAATGGCCCTGTTCAGGCGGTATCGGTCTACTGTCTCCACATCCGTCAGCTGCTCAAATGGCAGCCTGGCACAATAATGCCATGGGGCAGGCCACCTATGGTGCCTTCCACCTCCCCATCTCCTCATCCTTGTTAGAACACCAACCATTGCAAGTGGTGCTGCATCCATGCTGCTGCTGCTGCTGGTGTGCTCTCTGCCTCTCACTCTCACTCTCTCCCCCTCTCTGCCAGTGTGCCGGTGCTGCTGTTCTGCCGCTGATGACCTGCTGGTGGTGTGTTCTCTGTCTCTCACTCTCTCCCCCTCTCTGCCAGTGTGCCGGTGCTGCTGTTCTGCCGCTGATGACCTGCTGGTGGTGTGCTCTCTGTCTCTCACTCTCTCCCCCTCTCTCTCTGCCAGTGTGCCGGTGCTGCTGTTCTGCCGCTGATGACCTGCTGGTGGTGTGCTCTCTGTCACTCACTCTCTCACTCTCTGTCTCTCTCTCATTCTCTCCCTCTCTCGCTCACACTGTGCCGGTGCTGTTGTTCTGCCGCTGATGACCTGCTGGTGGTGTGCTCTCTGTCTCTCACTCTCTCTGCCAGTGCGCCGGTGCTGCTGTTCTGCCGCTGATGACCTGCTGGTGGTGTGCTCTCTGTCTTTCACTCTCTCCCCCTCTCTCTGCCAGTGTGCCGGTGCTGCTGTTCTGCCGCTGATGACCTGCTGGTGGTGTGCTCTCTGTCTCTCACTCTCTCCCCCTCTCTCTGCCAGTGTGCCAGTGCTGCTGTTCTGCCGCTGATGACCTGCTGGTGGTCTGCTCTCTGTCTCTCACTCTCTCCCTGTGTGCCGGTGCTGCTGTTCTGCCACTGATGACCTGCTGGTGGTGTGCTCTCTGTCTCTCACTCTCTCCCCCTATCTCTGCCAGTGTGCCAGTGCTGTTGTTCTGCCGCTGATGACCTGCTGGTGGTGTGCTCTCTGTCTCTCACTCTCTCCCCCTCTCTCTGCCAGTGTGCTGGTGCTGCTGTTCTGCCGCTGATGACCTGCTGGTGGTGTGCTCTCTGCCTCTCTCTCTCCCCCTCTCTCGGCCAGTGTGCCGGTGCTGCTGTTCTGCCGCTGATGACCTGCTGGTGGTGTGCTCTCTGTCACTCACTCTCTCACTCTCTCTGTCTCTCTCTCACTCTCTCCCCCTCTCTCACACGGTGCCGGTGCTGCTGTTCTGCCGCTGATGACCTGCTGGTGGTGTGCTCTCTGTCACTCACTCTCACTCTCTCTCTCTCTCTGTCTCTCTCTCTCACTCTCTCCCCCTCTCTCTGCCAGTGTGCCGGTGCTGCTGCTCTGCCTCTGATGACCTGCTGGTGGTGTGCTCTCTGTCTCTCACTCTCTCCCCCTCTCTCTGCCAGTGTGCCGGTGCTGCTGTTCTGCCGCTGATGACCTGCTGGTGGTGTGCTCTCTGTCACTCACTCTCTCACTCTCTGTCTCTCTCTCACTCTCTCCCCCTCTCTCTCACACTGTGCCGGTGCTGCTGTTCTGCCGCTGATGACCTGCTGGTGGTGTGCTCTCTGTCACTCACTCTCTCTCTCTGTCTCTCTCTCACTCTCTCCCCCTCTCTCTGCCAGTGTGCCGGTGCTGCTGTTCTGCCACTGATGACCTGCTGGTGGTGTGCTCTTTGTCACTCACTCTCACTCTCTCTCTCTCTGTCTCTCTCTCACTCTCTCCCCCTCTCTCCCCCTCTCTCTCACACTGTGCTAGTGCTGCTGTTCTGCCACTGATGACCGGCTGTGGCTTGCACTTAAGTCTGCTTCTTTTATACTTATCTTTTTAATGGCATATTTGGTACTTGCGCTAGGTTTGCTCTCTCGTTGCGCCGTCATTTTGCACTGTGAATCACTTTGCGCTGTGTGTGCATGTGTCTGCCCCCTTTATTTGTGCTGCATAACATTATGATGCATCTACAGCACATCTGGTTTGGTGCGACGCATCTGGGATGTGCTGGAACATCCACCCTGTGTGTGAATCGCTTCATGGTGCATTTTTTGTTTGCGCTGGCGCATCTCTTTTGTGAATCCTGCTCCTAGTATTTATTTTCTCATTGAGAGCCAGTATTCGGGTATAATGATTATAAGTTTTCTTCTTTATTTTGTAGCGAGAAGTTTACCACCAGCTGTCTTAGAGTCGTGCTGCTCCATATTGAGACAGTTTATCTTGGTGGATTCTTTACGTCTCTACTGGAAACTGTTGTGCTGTTTTCTATGCAGATTTCATAGTACTGTTTAATTAGAGTGTTACTATTCTTTTTTTTCCATTATTTCTTTATCCACCCCATGTTCCCGGGATCCACCACTCCTTCAGGCAGCCATGTTCTCTCAATCCCCTCCTACTAGTCCCCCCCTCAGACCCCCACCTCACCTCACACCGCAGCCAGACCCCTGGGGTAGTCCGGCATAACCCTTTGCCAGCTGGGTCCCCCTCCTCCAAGGGGGAAGGCACCAGTGAGGGAAACCCAGCACACTCTACACTTTGGTTGGCCCAGGGCTGCACAGAGATGGGCGGAACATCAGGAAGCCCTTTGGAGGTGCCCGATGGGCGACTACGTCATCCAGCCAATCCCAGGCTTTTCTGTTTTCTTGGTTCCTCCCTCTATGACGATGCTCCTGCAGTGCTCCCAGTCTCCACTGGGGGCCACTGCAGGCAGAAATCAACCTGCTACCCAGGCAGAGGAGGAGAGCAGTCCCTGAGCGCTCAATCCTCCCTCCCTGCCCGATCCCAGTCCTGAGTCGTTCCCGAACCCGGGTTGCTGGCATGGGTCAAGGTAAGGCACCAGCGCTTCAGCCCTCTGTGCCATCGGGCCGGCAGTGTTACTGTTTTTAATTGTTGTTATTAGTGTTACTGTTTATTAGAGACAGTTTTGTAGCTTGTTTCTAATAGCCTGACCATTTATTTTTATTTATTACATCAACAGGAAGTAGTTTTAGTTTAGTTTTACAGCTTTTGTATTTAATTCAGACTTAGAATGGGCTCTGTCAGTATAGCTTCATGGAATGTTCAGGGCTTAGGCTCACCAATTAAGAGGTATAGGGTATTTAATCATCTTAAAAAACGTAAGACTGATATTACTATGTTACAGGACACACATTTATTGCCTTTAGAAGCAGATAAACTGGCCAGGGGATGGGTGTCTGATGTGGAGTACAGTTGTTTCACTTCCAGAAAGGGGGGTTGCTCTTCTAATAAAAAAGGGGGTTAATTTTATTAAGCAGGGCCATATTGCAGATTCAGAAGGCAGATACCAAATTTTAACAGGTTCCTTACATGGGATGGAAATAGCTCTGTGTAACATATACTATATGCTCCAAATTCAAAACAAACAGATTTTTTCCAGACCATTAGCCTTTTACTGGGCACACTGGGAGACAATGAAGTAATTTTTTTGGGGGGGGGTGCAGACTTTAATGAAGTCATGGACCCGGTGTTAGATAGGTCAAACATAAAGGTTAAAATTGCTCCTTCCAAATCTAGGTAAACTCTGCACAGAGTTCAAGGTGACTTGGGCCTGCTGGATGCCTGGAGATTGGTGACTCCTCAGGGCAAGGACTACTCCTTTTTCTCAGCTAGACATAAAGCCTTTAGCAGACTTGATTATTTCTTCCTCCATATAGGCTTGTGTAATGCTGTTAGCAATACTGAATATGAAAATATTCTGATTTCAGACCACAGCCTTTTTAAAACATCCATTCTATTCGAGAATAGTTCTGATAGAAGTCATAGGTGGACATTTAATACTTCCCTTTTGCAGGACCCTAAGTTTTTAACATGGATTTCAGAAGAGGCAACTTCATATTTTAAGATAATAAGGGGGAGGTTTCAGTAAAAATTTGTGTGCAAAGCCTTTAAAGCATGTATTAGGGGGAAGATTATTGGTTTTGCATAAAGAAAAAAGAAAAACAAAAAGAATTATCTGATAAAGAGCTTCAGCTAAGTAAGATATTATCAGCCTTTAAAAAGAATCCCTCTCTAAAACACAATTTGTTGTATCAAATTACAAATTTAAAGTATGAAATAAACAAACTTCAGTTAGCCAAGACTGAGTATGTACTGTTTCTGTGTAAAACAGAGATACTGGGAGTCGGGCAAAAAGGCTGGTAAGTTAGAGTCATGCTATCTAAAAAGGCAACAAAACCAAAATAACATTAAATGAATCAGAGATATAGAGAATACTGGATGGGCAACTATGCAGAACCAGTGTGTTCTGCCACAGGGGGATTCTGATTCCCTCTGACATCAAGAGCAAAGCTCGAGAGGTCCATGGGAATCAGAACCCCGAGGTGGCAAAACACACTGGCTGTGCATAGAGTTGCTCATCCTGTATTTTTTATAGTGTATAGTACTGTGTGAAAAATGTGTTTTGTGAGTTCTTTTGCTTACAAAATGAAACTGACTCGTGCAGTCTCTAAAGGTTATAGAATGCTGTTCTACCACAGTAGGGTAGAACAGCATTCCATGACCTTGGAACTGTGGTAGAACAGCATTTTGAAAGGGATAGAATTCTATACAGAACAACATTCCACTATACACTATATCGGGGTAATACTTCTCATAATGTAAAAGGTATTAATTCATGCTTTAAAGACTTCTACTTGAACTTGTACAAGTCACAAGGGACTCAGGGAATGGCCCTAATAAGTGACTTTTTAAAACGAACTGAGTTACCCGTATTGTCTGATACTGAAAAGCAAAAGGTAAACCTCCCCATCTCTTTCCAAGAAGTTATGGAACTTCACAGAAACAAAGGAGTGCATACAGGGATGGTGGTGCTCTCGGCAAGACAAATACTGTGAACTTGAAAACCGGGCACTCACCAACCAGAATTCATGGACACAACAGTTTGTATTCAGATAACATAAATAATTTATTAAAATCCAATGTTGGGCCGGCCTGGTGGTGCAGAGGGCTGAGGTGCTGGACGCCACACCTCGAACCACGCCGGCGACCCGGGTTCGGGAACGGACTCGGGCGCGGGGGAGTCGGCAGGGAGAGAGTAGGATTGATCATCTATAGGACTGCTCTCCCCTGGGAGGGTTAGGATGCATGATCGCTTCAGCGGCACCTGGTGGAGACCAGGGGCACAACAGAGGGATTGCATGAAGGGGAACACCAGAAAAATGGAAATATCACTTGCTGGCCAACGGATGACGGCTCTCTGTCCCCGGCTGCCTCCAGTGCCTTCCCGGGGCCTCCTTCTCCATAACAGCATCCCCGGGCCCTAAGAAAGAGTGTGCTGAGGTCATCACTCTCCCCCTGGTGCCTTCCCCCTCAGAGGAGGGGGGCCTGCCTGGAGAAGGGATACGCTGGGATATCCTGGGGATCGGCTGCGATATGAGGAGTAAGAGGAGGGCTGGGTTAAGACAGGAGGGGCTATTGGGAGACGTGCAAAGCCTGAAGGAGTGGGGGCCTGCGAGTATGAGGAGGGCGAAAAAAGAATATAAAAAAAAAATCCCATGTTGGGACACAGAACAGAATCTGTACATGCCTGACTCATTTCGTACTGATTCAGTCCTTTATCAAAGGCTAATGTACCTAGATAAGACACTGGAATATATTGTACAACTAGTAACTGACAAAACAAATGGCTTTGTTTTTATGGCAATCGACAGAGTCAACCCAAACCCAAGGGGTGGTAATTTTGACAAGGTTTGAATGTGGGGTTTGATCCTTGTGCTTATTTGGAGAAGAAGTAACCAATAAATGTGATAGTTAACAGTGTTTTGGTCACCACCACCACCACCCCCATCTATAACTACATGAGACATAATACCTGTTTTTAATTGGAGTTCCCACTCTGTTCCTGTTTCACTTGATCTAGCTGTTATATTTTTAATTACATTTTTCACTTTCTAGTTATGCTCCCCGCATCCCCTGCGCTCTGCCCCATCAGGAGATGCCTGGCATCTGTACCCCGTTCCTCCCTGCCTGGAGCCCGTGGTAGTCCCCCCGTGTAGCCTTGGTTTCCCTCCCAGGCAGGGATGAGGTGGGGCCCGCACACCCCGAACAATTGAATTTTGTCAAGGCTACTAGTCGAGGCAGGCAGGGGACACTGTGGATCTGTGTTAGCGCTCTGTCTTCCTGGAGTTCAGGGAGCCATTTTCCATTTTTCTTTGGGCATGACGTGTGCCCTGACATCAAGATGGAACCTGCAGATGTCCGTCACACTCCCCACTCTCTCTGTGGCCAGGCACTTGCTGTACCTCAGGCGCAAAGTCAAGCACCGAACCTCATTCCCGCTCCCTCCCCAGAGAAGGCGAGTGACCCATGGATGCTCAAGTTTTCACCCCCGGCCAGCCCTCTGACTCCCTGGGCTCGTTCCTGAACCCAGGTCACTGGCGTCACGAGCAGTAGCGCTACCGCTACACCGGCAGGTGGGCTTTTAATGATATTTTTAATGATGGTTTTAGTATTTAACTGGATTAATTACGCAACAACCAATGGATTTGAAAATGTGTATGTGACATCATGTTTTGTCAGTTGATGAAGACTCTTAGGAGTTGAAGTGCTGGGGCATAGGTTCGAGCTTAGAATGAGTGGTTGTACTACACTGCATTGAATCATTTGCAATAGGCAATGAATAAACCAGAAGCTGCCTGAAATGTTGCTGTCTGCGCAGTCTTTGAAGTGGTGGAAAAGTGAGTGGTACTCTTGAAATTTTTTATGAGTCTGGGCTTGCCACCCTAGTAGCAGTCTCTGCTCCTGAGGGGGATTCGCAGCACCTGTATGGAACAGCTTCTTCACAGAAAGGGTGGTGGATTCCTGGAACAGTCTTCCAGCTGAGATAGTGGGGGCAGAAACAATGATGGAGTTCAAAAATGCCTGGGACAGGCACAAGGGAATCACTGGGGTAAGGAAGGGGTGAAGAGACAGCACCGTAGATCAAGTAGGATCGGCAGCAACAATTGTTACAAAATAAGGCAGACTGAATGGGCAATGCGGCCCTTATCTGCCATCAGATTGTATGTTTCTATGACCTTTTGACATCACTCGTGGCTTTGTCACTTGTGATGACATGAGGTCAAACTGCAGTCAAGAAAAATATCAGTGATATTTTGATTAGGGCCATGGTATACAGTATATACATACTGTGTGCGTGTGTGTGTGTGTATATACAAGTATATATATATATATATATATATATATATATATACACACACACACACACACACTGTAAAACAGGTTATTTCTACGTTAGATATATTTAGCTCATGGCACTAGTTAGTCAAATTTGTGCAAATTAAATTTAGCGCTAAACGATTAGAGCCTAATTCACTTGTATTGAAAATGTGCAATTTTGGCAAATTACTGCCATTTTATTTTCGCTCAAACATCATATTCAGTATATATAACTAAAATATTTCTATAACAAAATTAACCAGTTTTACAGTATGTATATATATATATATATATATATGAAATGAGTAGGAAAAATGATCTCTGCTGGTTGGTTGAAACACATCACATGACTGTGCGTATATCAGAGCGCAACCGCACACCTGCACTTTCACCCCCTCCAAAACAATTTTGCCATTTTATAAGATTTATAACCCACTCTAGGGTGTGCAGTCACACTCTGATATCACATATGCCTTGGGTGGTTGCGCAAGACGGAATGATCAAGATTCCCAAGGTGTGCGATATCAGAGCATGACCAGACAATTTTAGAGGGGTTATCTATTACACACACACACACACATATATATAAATATATATAAATAAATAAATAAATCCTTTTTATTGGATGCATTGTTTGTACATTGTGATGCACCTTAGATTTTAGAAAAGTGCAAGATTCATTCACTTTACCCGAACCTTTAGGCTTGTGCACCACTTTAAGTGACTCCCCAGCTCATACATACTGCAGAGGGAGGCAAGCAGTGAGTGCAGATCCCCCCGCAGCATACACCCTACTTCTCCCGGCTGCACAAGATCACCTTCTGACTGGATCCCACTCCTCCACAGGGTGGAAGGTGGTTAAGTCAAGGGATGTTCCTGGGGCAGAAGGGAAGTGCACTGCAGGCTTGGACACGCGGGGGTGTGATAGCACCGGCAAATATCTAGATGGGGGGGTGGAAAGAGTTCTTTCTCCTGCATTGTGAATGTGCAGTTATACACAGTGGTTTGGGGTCCTGGTACACACAGTGGGCACAAAGCTTCAGGTTTGTGCCTGGTGATGACTACTTTGAATAAAGTTCCCCTGAATTCGGGACATGTGCCGTGAGGAAGGCATACCTGAAGAAAACAGTCTCATGCCAACATGACATTATAAACAGTAAACTAGCACCATCTGGTGGTTAACAGGCAGCTGTGAAAAACCTGGCCTTCCTTCAGACTGTATCAATATTTTCTTTTTCATTTCAAGGGTTGGATAAAAGGAAAGTTCATAGCTGTGTGGCCCTCAAAAACCTGACCACATTTGATAACAATGTAACTTTTATTGGGTCAGCATGGATATTATACATAGATGTTACAGCACAGAGTTTTGGAGCCACACAGGTCACTTTTCACAAAGGCATGTCTCTGATCCAGAAAGCTTGTGCACTACATAACAGCTGCATATGATGTGTGATGGTTCAATGAAGGCATCGCAAGCAGACCCCTCAACTATCGCACATTATGAGGGGAATTCCCGATTTTACTTCTCAGAATCCCTCTGTCCGTGTCTCTCAACTGTCCCACATTAGGAAGGATGTTCCTCATTTCAGTCTTCAGAACTCATCTGTTATTACCTCTCAGCTGTCCCACCTTAGGAGGGACGTCCCTCATTCTGCCCCTCAGAATCCTCTTTCCATACCTCTCAACTGTCCCACATTAGGAAGGACATCCCCCAATTTGCTCTGCAGAACCCTCTGTCCATCCTTCTCAACTGTTCCACATAAGGAGGGACGTCCCTCATTCTATATCTCAGAACTCCTCTGTCCACATCTCTCACCTGTCTCAAATCAGTAGGGCTGTCACTCTGAATTCCTCTGTCTGCACCGCATGATGTCACAGAAGCAACGTGTTGGGCCTCAGCCAGGAAGGATTGACAACTGGCTCCACCAGTCACAGAAGCAACGTGTTGGGCCTCAGCCAGGGAGGATTGACAGCTGGTTCCACCACTACAGTGACCCCTGCATCTGGACCAGGAAGCTTGCTCCCGCCATAGGGACGTGCTGTATATGTGCAAGGCCATGAGGAGGGCTTCACCCACAACATGAAAGGAGGAAGGAGCAATATGGCAACAAAACCTCCATTTACCGTTTATAACGTGAATGGCACGCTCGGGCCCTACACCACAGAAACCAGTCACCATTACAGGATCCAGGCTGCTCATGGGGAGGAGGACTCTCCCATGGACCCCTGCCATGATGGGAAGAACTGTGGAGGACAACAATGATGCCAGGTGAGTGGTGATGGGGGCTGAGGGGTAGCCACTAATGGACTGAGGAGGGTAAATTCCTGAAGCCTGAAGGCAGTTGGACCAGGGGTAAACCATTTCTATGGAAAAAAACTCCCATACCTCTCAACTGTCACACATTAGGAGTGACATCCCTCAGTTTATCCATCAGAACCCCTCTGTCCATACCTCTGAACTGTACATCCCACATGAGGAGGGGTGTCACTCAGTTTATCCTTCAGAACCCCTCTGCCCATACCTCTCAACTGTCTGTTCCATATTAAGAGGGACATCCCTCATTTTTGCCCCTCAAAATCTCTCCCGTCCTCGATAGTTACAGTACTTTTTAATTCTGTTTATGCGATGTATTGTATTCTTTCTTTCTTTCTTATTTATGAGAAGAAAATAAAAATTTAAATGACAAAAAAATGTCCCACACTGGGAATGATGTCCCTCATTTTACCCCTCTCTTTGTACCTCCACTGGCCTATATTAAGGGGGCATCCCTCATTTTACCCCTCAGACCCCCCCTGCCAGTACCTCTCAACTGTCTCACACTAGGAAGGCCAATCTTCATTTTACTCCTCAGACCACCCCCCACTCATTCCCCTCAGCTATCCCACATTAGCAGGGACATGTCTTATTTCTTTTTTTTTTTTACTTTGTGTTTTTCCTCCTAACTCCTCTTGTTGCCCACTCCTTCTATCCGCTCATTTCCACCACCCCACCTTCTTGGGATCTGCCTCTAGAGTGCCTCCTTCTCTTACCTCCTGCACAGTGGGGTCTGTCCCTTCTTGGATGGAACCAGAGTGGCTATCATCTAGGGCTACCAAGAGGTGTTTTTCCATTTTTCTCCTCTTTAGGTCCCTACCCTCTAAGACGTATGGTGCTTGGGATGTATGTCCCGAGGGGTGGCGTGCCAACGCACACCTTACCTCTCATGCGCCGTCCAACGTCTCCCCTCCCTGACTCCGTGGAACGGAGCCACCTCCATCCCTTGCTACTGCCAGTGCTTCCACTGACTTGAAGGGATGCAGAATGCTAGTGCGTTCTTGGTCTCCCACCCCTGAGGGAGGACAGCATCCACTAGGACGCTCGATCCTCCCTCTCCCCTGCCGAGCCCTGGCCACCCGAATCCATTCCCGAACCCGGGTCGCCGGCATAGTGCAAGGTGTGGTGTCCAGCGCCTCAACCCTCAGTACCACCGGGCTGGCTAGGGACATATCTTATTTTACCCTCAGAATCCCTCTGTCCATAGCTCTCAACTGTCCCACATTACTGGGGGTGTCCTTCATGGTACCCCTCAGAATTGCTTCTTTTCACTTCTTTCTCACAAGGAAAAGATACTGCTCACACAAAGAGGTACTGTCTCATAGTGTATATTCAGAATTGTATGCAGAAATTTGTAAGGCTCTATGTTGTTAAATAAACATTGAATGCTGTGCAAATGAAGGCACTAGTAGCAATAGTGTTGTAGGCTTGTATCTTCATGTTCGACGATGTTTCCCACAATAAGAGAGCGAGTTTCCCATTTTTTTCCCTTATTTGAAATGTCATTATCCCACATTTCAGAGACAAAAGGTTATGAGGTATGATCACATGATCCAGGTCTAACACTGCTACCTGACAGAGGGACCCATGTAGTCCCAAAGGCTTGTGTGTTCTATGTCATGTCTAAGCACAATATGTCCTTTCAATGAATGGCATGATACTATCCAAAAAGCAAAGATGGTCATGGCCACCACAGCTGTAACCATTCCTATGGCAGGAAGGATGGGTGCCCGACTGTCTTCACTGTTGATGCCAGTTCCACTCCATGTTTGGCCCATCGCAGGAAGCATGAATGGCGTGCAGCCTGCACCATCACTTCAGGAGGCAAGTTCCGCCCCTCTGTGACATATGAGGACAGCTACTTCAAAATAAGACCCTTGTCCCTGAGACTTCATCGGCTCATGCTGTCTGTCTACACACAATGTCGTAATCCTTTGTAAATCACAGTTGGCTGCCATGACAATGATTATGTCACAAGTAGAGGATTACGACATCACATGTAGACAAACTGCAGGAGTGGATGAAGTTCAGTGGTCAAGGATCCTGTTTCCATACAAATTTTCCAAGTTATAAGGGAGAAAAAAAGGGAGCATAAAACAGGAAATACAGCTGGTGTGTGAGTTCTCCCAAAGTTTTTCAGTGGCAGGGTACAGCCTGGCTTTTTTTCATAGTGCTTCTTCTCCCTCAGCCATGTCATTCAGGGATATACTCTGTTCCCAGAGATATGGCCTGCTCCCAGGGATATAGGGATATGCCCTGATCTTCCCTTGTCAATCTTCACCATTCATTATTGCTGGGTGTAAGCCAGATGCGCGCACCCGCCACGGAAGCTCTTTTTTTTTTGGAGGGAGGAGTCAGCGCCAATGGCACCGCTCACGAGAGTGACACACTGCATAGTGTGCGAGGGGCGGCCTTCAGGTACCGCAGACTCCTCCTCTATCCCAGTTCTGTTTCTCCCGCCGTCGAAGCTGCACCTGCTGCGCAATTTTGGGAAAACAGTTTTTGCTACGCCATTAGGCCTTGTTTTTGACGCCGAGTTTCTCAACGCCACTCCTTCATCCCGGTTCTTCATCCAGACGCGTTCAGCTGGTAAGACCGTTCTTTATATATATATTCAACGGTGCTGGGATCTTTGCTGTTTTTTGTGAATTTGTTCACATCATGTCCGACTGGGGGCCAAGCGTAAATCCAAGGTGGGCCGTGCCCCTATGCGTCGGTGTCCCTGTGGCCGGCACTTCTCCATCACGGATCGGCATGATGTTTGCCTTTGGTGCCTGGGACCCAACCATGATATGGATCACTGTAATGCCTGTTTTTCCATGGACTACCGTGTACTGCAAATCCGCGCATTCAAGATCGGCAGAACTCTGCCTACTTTTGAAGGACGACGTTGCCTGCGGGCTTCCCAAGCCAGATCTTCAGACCCTTCCTCCGGGTCCCCTTCCGGGTCTATATGGCCCGGTGAGGAGGAGGCCTCCTCCACTTCCAGCCTTGCCGAGGAGGAGGTTTCTTCTTCGGCGCTGGAGGAGTGGCGTGATTCTTCCTGGAGTCGCGTCACTGGCGTCATCCCAGCAGGCACCTCCATGGAGGTGCAGGCTCCCCCAGTGTCGCGGCCCTCGGTTGCAGGGCCCAGCACTGGTGTACCCTCGATGCCACCAACTAGTGCCGCTCTAGATTCTAGTGCCACCTGCAGTGCCGGTGATTTGGGCAGCACCGTTAGCAGCGTTGTTCTGGGTTCCAGCGCCATCCTGGGTACGGAGGACTCGGGCGAGCCGTTCTGTGTTCTGGCAATGTCCGTGGCACCGGGGACTCAGGCGGCACCATTGGCAGTGCCACCCTGAGTTCCAGCACCGGGGACTCGGGCAGCACCGTTGGCGGCATCATGGTCTGTGGCAGTGCCATTTGCGGTGCCGTCAGCAGAGACATTCCCAGGGTTGCCTCTCTGGAGGTCATTCTGCTTACCTCCTCCTTGGAGGATGACTCAGAGGCGGACCTGGACTGGCAACCTGATTCTTCGGGGTCGGAGGTCTCTGTAGGCTGTGGCATGAGGTGGACCAGTGTTCCTCTTCCTGAGTCCCCGGAGCAGATTGTCTTTGGGGGGGGTCCCATGGCTGGGGATGGCCTGGGATCCCCTCTGGGCAATAGCTCCGGGATTCTGGAGAGGGTACCCTCTTCTGTAGGGGTCCAGGCAGCTGCCATTTCTGGTGCCGCTGGGGCCCCCCGGGAGAGGGCAGAAGATCCTACTTCTGTGGCCTCCCTCGGGGGGCCTGCAGAGCGGGAAGCTCCTACACTGGTTTTGAGGAAGAGGGCTGCCTCAGAGTCTGAGGGGTTGAGAGGTTGGGGGGAGGAGCGGCGGCGCATCTCCACCGCCCTGCAGGGGGTGGGAAGGAGTCACAGTGCTGAACCCTGCCTTTCCCTCAAAGGCTCGAGGGCACCTTCTGGCAGCAGCGCAGAGGGTTGCCCTTCTGGACACATGCAACCTCGGTGGCATCACAGGGGAGATTCTCCTTCTGGGCTCTTCCGGAGTTTGCTTTCTCAGCTTTCTTCTTCGCAATCCGGTGCGGTCTCAGGGTCCCCAGTCATGGTGGCATTGTTCCCTGGATCTCAGAGCCCCAGCAGAGGCTGGACACATTCTCTCAGGTGCCCTTCGCCCAAACCTCTGCAGACACCCCCCCCCCTTCCAGACCATGTGGGTCCTACAGGCCCCTAACTTGGGAGACATTAAGAGCTACTGCGGCGGCCTTTCCCTCATATGTTAGGGCCGTGGACAAACAGGTCTTCTGCCTGTCCCCTCTGCTGCAGGAGTCTTCTGATCATTCGAGCTCCACTTCCTCCTCATCTTCCTCTTCTGAGGAAAAGGAACTTCCTGTCCACTGACACTGATTTCACGGAATATCAGCGGTTCCTTTCAAGGCTGGACTCAGAGCTCTGTATTTCCTTTGTTCGCAGTGACAATACTGAGCAGCAGATGCATGCATTCCTTAGTGAATTCAGTGCTCACCACCTTGTGGTGCCTTCCTGGCCAATCCCTTTCCAAGAGGAGTCTATCCGCACCTGGCAGTCCCCAGCCGCCCCTTCTCCAGCCCCGGCAGACTACAGGAGACCATATTATGCCCCCCAAGAGGCTCTAGGTTCTCTACCTCACCCTTCTTCAGGCCTGACGTCCCTAGACACTCCTTCCAGGCCTCAGTGCCTGATGCATGACTGATCCCTGGATACAGATTCCATAGAATTCGACCAGTGGGGATGAAGGGTTTTCCCTTCGGCTCATGCGTTGATGTGCATAGGGTCACATCAGGCACACCACACTGCATACAACAGGCATCTGTGGTGAGTGCTGGCTCAGGTGCTAGCATCTTTGCCTCATAGACAGCAATCTAGACAGGCCATTGCCCTCTCTGCTCAAGGTCTGGAGCTTGCAAGGCACCAAGTACGGGCATCTTATGACGCCAATGAGGTGGCTTCCAGACTGGCAGGGACAGCGATCTGCATAAGGCGGATGGCATGGCTTCGTCTGTCCAGACTGTCACCCATTGCCCGGAGTAGGGTGACTTCCTCCACTTTCTGGGGGACCCATCTGTTTTCCCACAGGGTAAGGAGGATTCTCCAGGGGCATCCTCTGTCCCCCCCCAGCCACGAGGGATACCCCCCTCATCCTCAGCAGCCTTAGACTGTCTCAGTCTATTGGCTAGGGTCTCTCACTCCTGCTTTCCACCAGTAGGAGGCTGAGGAATCTGTTCCCTCAGGGCTGAACATCAGGCCCCCTCCAGGGGGGCTTGGTACTCACCCAGCAGTATGAATGGTGAAGACTGACATGGGAAGATATGAAAATTACGTACCTACAGTAATTCTTGATCTTCTCTTGTATCTTCACCACTCATTACTGAATCCCGCCCACTTTCCCCTCATGGGCCTCAATTCTTGGGCATCTCCCCCTTCCTGATCGCTTTCCCCTCCTTGAGGCCAATTGGGGTCTGAGTCCCCCTGGAACCTCAGAGTTCTCTGTCCCTTCCTTGAAGTCGCAGAGTGGTCGCTTCAAGGGATGGCGAATATGGCCTTCGCCCTAACCCTCTGAGGGAACTTCCTTGATTCTCTTATGTATGAGGTGTCCCCCGGTTAGGGGTTCCTCATCCTCTGGATTCACCCTATGACTGTTTTTTTCAATACAGTTCTAAGAGAGTTCACAGAACTTCTCCTTCTCTCCCTTTTCCTGTTTTGGCTGTTCCATATTTCTCTCGAAATAGGAACTATGTCGGTACCCCATGAGGGTACTGTAAAAGTTTTTGTCATCTACTCCTAAGTTCCTAAGTCAGGTCTCACTCCTCTTCTGAGTGGAGCCGCTCCTCTTCTGGGGACAGCTGTGAGCCTAGATTCTGGGTTACTTAGAATCTTGGATAAATGGAGAGGAAGGGAGGTCTGTCTTCAAAGCGGTAAGGACCGGTAGTCCAATCTTGGACTCTTAACCCTCAACTGGTGGGATCCTTGCTCCCTTGTCTTCAGTCCCTGTTGGGATTTGAAAATCTTTAAGTCAGTGGTCTTCCATTTACCTGGACGGAATCCTCCTTCCTCACCATTTACCCCCTTTTTTCTGCTTCTTCCTTCCTTTTTCCTATTCTTACTTTCTCTCCCTTAGAACCACCCAAGGATCAAGGCCCTGTGGTCACTTAGGGTAGGGTTCTCTCTCTCTCTCTCTGTCCTCTATTCAGCTTATTCCTTTTTCAGTTTATTACCTTTCCTTTTCCTATCCCTTGGCTCCCTTGCCTCGTTCTACTCCTATAATCTATTTCTGCCTCTCCAGCTTCACAGAACTGGGATGGAGGAGGAGTCTGCGACACCTAACAGCCACCCCTCGCGTACTATGCAATGCATCGCTCTCGTGGGCGGTGCCGTTGGCACTGACTCCTCCCTCAAAAAAAAAAAAAAGAGCTCTTGTGGCGGGTGTGTGCATCTGGCTTACACCCAGCAGTAATGAATGGTGAAGGTACAAGAGATCAAGAATTACGGTAGGTACATAATCTTCATTTTCCAGGGATGTAGCCTGCTCCCAGGGATGTACCCTGTTCAAGCCTGGTGCGGGTCCAACTGCCACCTGATGGTTCCCACAGCTTACTGTCCATGGGTAGGGCCATAGGGGAGGGTCAGCCCCACCCCCAAGGCAGTCCACAAGGTGGACAGGATCCAGTACCAGGGGTGCTTGGACAAGACAGCCAGGAACTTCAGCCATCATTCAGACGGTACTTGGGATTTATCCCATGTCACAACCTCTTTATAGTCCAGTAAATAGTGCAAACATTAATGTTCCCACAGAGTCAGGGCTTTCTCTGTGATGCCGAAGCCTCACGGACCATGGTAAAATATTATAATCGACTCTACCATAATACACCAATTGCTTCAGCTTATTTTAACATCATGTTTCCCCAGATGTTCTGCTTTTGCATAGTTGGCTCATGTTTTGTTACTAATTGAGGCAAATTATTGCAATTATTAACAAAAAACAAACAAAAAAAGAAAAAAAAAATTGAGAACATTCCCAGTTTTTGATCGACAAAAAGAAAAAGAAAAATCAGCAAGAAGCCTATAACTCTTCCGATTTTTTGAGTTTCATTAGCATTTTGTAGGCAGCTTGGATATCGATGAAACGCCTCTCGGCCTCCTCCAGACGGTTTTGATTATGATCTGGATGCCACATTTTCACCAGTTCCCGGTACGTTTTACTGATTTCCTCCAGCGTTGCGCCATCTTCTAACCCAAGGGTCTAGAAAATAAAAAGCATGCAATTTATTGATGTGGTCAATTGTTCTGATAGCACAGGCTCAAATGTAATATTGATTGACTGATTTCAAGCGTGTCACCAGGAAAAATATACTGAGCTAAATAGCTGTTTTCCAGATATGTCCTGTGAGGAAGTGGATGAGGACAGCGCAGTAATAAGTTACATCAATAAAGTGGCAGTTACAACAACAATAATAAAGTGCACAGCAGACAAGAGGAAGCACAATGTCCAAGTAGTGCAAAACATGGCACATCAATAGCAACAGTTCAGCGAGGTGCAACTGGCAGCAAACTGAAGGAGGAAAGGGAGACTGCAGGTACACTAGGGACAAGTCCAGGGGATCACGGACCAATAAATCAGGGCAGTAGGAGGAGGGAGTAATATGGGGAGAGGAGGAGGAGGAGTGGGATTAGCCGAAGCTCAGCGGCAGCTGCAGGACTGAGTAGTGGAGTCACGGAGGAGGGATTTTAGAGAAAGGGAAGAGGAAGCATTGCAAATGGCAATGGAGAGGGTGCTCCAAAGTTTGGGGAACCGGAAGGAGAAAGCAGCTCGACCAGAAGAGGATTTTACGGTGGTGGGGGGGGGGAGAGCAGGTCTCAGAGCTCCAAATGGAGTAGGAGGAGAAAGGAGGGGAGGCTAGATGGGAGGAACGGTGGGAGGAGGGAGTCCAGCCAGAATTGGGAGTGGAAGGTGGCACAATAAGCCAAGTGCCTAGCATCAAGGGAGGGCAAAGAGAAAAAGGAATACAGGGAACAGTGGTGGGCCCTAGGGAGGCAACACAGGGCAAAACAGCAGAAGGAGTAAAAGAGGGGATGCAGCCTGTCAAGGGTGGCCTTGAGAGCAGTGCTGTATACAGTGTCGCTGTAATCAAAAGGTAGGTGGAATTATCGTCGTGGTGATCTCTCTCTCTCTCTATCAGCAGGAAGCAGGACAGTTTCTTTGTTCCTCTAAAGTTCCCCAAGTTTCGGGTGCAGCTTCTGGTGGATGGCATGCACATGAGTAGAGAAGTCAAGACGACAATCCAGCCATACTCCAAGGTATTTACAGGAGGTGACATCCTCAGTCTCAACACTATCAAGGGTCTGGAAGGAAGGGAGAGGGGAGAGCCTAGCAAGTCTATGCCTAGTGCCAAAGGTCAGGGAGACCACTTTTTTGGCACTGAGGGACAGCTGATTGGCCCCAAACCAGTGCTGGATGTTGCTTAAATCCAATTGGAGTTGAGTCTTTAGGTTAGAAGCAGAGGAACCACAGGTTTAGAGAACCATGTTTGTGTACATTTGAATGGATGCAGAGTAGCAGGTGAGGGGAGGTAATTTAGGAAGATGGAGATAGAATGAGGCCAAGGATAGATCCTTGGGGACACCAGAGCAGATAGGGAAAGGAGGGGAGTTATCATCACCCATATGGACAGCTTGGGTCCTAGGCTCAAGATATGTGCAAAGCCACTCATGGGAGGACAGCCCTGCAGCTGGTAGTTTCTCCAGCAGGATGGGGTGGGCAACAGTGTTGAAGGCTTAGCCAGGTCGACAAGGATGGCAGAGGTGACCAGCCCCTGGTCCATGCCAGAAAGGAAACAGCCAGTGTGCCTAAGGAGGGAAGTGGTGATGGAGTGGGATTTCCCGAAGTCAGACTGGTAGGGAGTGAAAATGGAGAAGTTGTCAAGGAAAGGAGAGAGTTCGAAAAGAATCAGGTGTTCCTGAAGTTTAGCCAGGGAAGGGAGCAGGGAGACATGGTGGTAGTTGTCAGGGAGGGATGGGTTACCCCCTTTGGGATGGCTGGTATTTAGGAAAAGGGTCTCAGAAACAGAACTTTCTGAATGGCTGTAGGCAAGGGTCTCAAAAATAAAACTTTCCGAGTGGCTGTAAGCATTTTATCAGCTTTATGTTATTCTTTGATTAACATCCATGTAGAGCCTAAGCACAAGCTAAAAAAGGGTTAACACTATTTAAAAAAAATATACAGTTTTATTGTAATAGCAGTAAGGTGCTACCAGGGTATGTTAATGGTCAGTAAATCACCCTCTATGGGCATGTACACCCTTACTGGATGGTTAACAACCCATTAACATAACCCCTGGGAGTGTCTTATTGTTTAATATAGCACAGAATGTATGCCAACACTTTACAGTCCAGTCCTCACACTACCGGTATCTAACATGTTGCTTTGTGAAGCACTTTAGATATGGTGTGTATGAAAGGTGCTGTAAAAAACAAACAAAAATTCTATGCTATTCTAAGAGCTACAAAAACTAGAACACGTCAGTTCAGGTCGTTGCTGCTCTCGGATCAATGGCTTATTATTCATACACACGCCACTGCCCTTCGCCCAGCCTTCTCATTACATTTGTTAGCTCAAATATTGAAAACCTAATTTGCCCCACTGACTCACACCTGTTATGAGTGACAGATTAATTTTTCAGTCACACTTGGGCAATTTGTTAGCGTGTCCAGCAATGACTCATTTTCTTTAAATGAAGAGGTTCTTCAGTCAACTGCACCGAAGTGGTTTACCTGTCAGAAACCCTTGGATGTAAAGTAATGAAATCTTCAGGTTTTTTTTTCTGGAGAGTTGCCAGGAATCTGCAGGTTCAGGCACTAATTTCACAGCTTTGGGAAAGTGGTTTGATCAGGCACTGGTGCGAGTTTAATTCCCACGCACGTGGCAGCACTAATAGATATGAACCAGCTCATGTCGCTACAGTAACTGAGGATACGAGTTAAAGTGATTTTCTAATTTCCTAACCGGTCCCTTGGTGCATCGCAAGGGGTATCACATGTGATGGCAACCTGGGTGCAGGAATGACCCTTGGGAACTGGAGGGCTGGTGGGGGTAGATCTATCCACTTCATGAGCACCACCTGGGGATAACATGTCACAAGCCAGTGGGGACGGCAGTGGATGGGTAGAAATAGAGACTTTGCAGTGGACACGCCTATTGCATGGTGCACCACAGATTCACAGCCCATCATTTCATGGGAGGGAGAGTGTGAGGAGAAAAAACATGGCCCATCAGCAAAGCACTAGCCATTAGTGAGCTCTGCAGAGGGCCAGGGAGCTTGCTTCTTCTATAGGGGACATGCTAGTGTGGCCTATAGGGGCACTGCTTTGTGCCTTGAAGGTGGTGGGTAGGGGGAAGTCAAAAAACCCAGGAGGAAAAAATGGTGACTATCTACATGACATGGGCACCATACCGGTGACTTCCTCATTCGATTATGCTCTGGTAGTGGGGACAGAGACACCCAGAGTACTCTTTGGCCCCATAACGGGGGGTAATGCATGGGAGTCCGGGAGAATGACAGTGGCGGGGATGAACTAGCTACATGCCTGAAAGGTGTGGAAATGCGCCCCCGATGACCAACTGGGGAAGATAAATAAAAGATGAAAAAACTAAACATAAATTATTACCTTATATGCAATCTGTTTCGTGTCTTCCTGAAAGCTGTTGAATAATGTGAATATCTTCTCCCATTCCTGAAAATACCCATAGCCTGAAGTGAACATCTTCCATGCATTGTAGGGCAAGAAGAGAAATGACATGAACAGGTCAAAAGCATCACTGACAACATCCGTAACATAAGTGACTGTAACGGCCGTGTTATGCATTGCACAATAGGCCAGCGGCATGAAGAATGCCAGGTAAGCCAGTCCCAATCGGTAGACTCGAACATTGACGTTGTCATGGGCAGCACTTGGGATTTTGTACCGCCGATTTTGTTGAGATATTATACTGGTAACAATGCTGATCGGCAGTATAGCTATGGGTCGTTCATAGAATATGAGGGATGTCAAGCCAGCCGCCGTCAAAGTCTTCTTTAAATCTGAGGTCTCTTCGCTTATGTTTGCCACAAGATGAATTCCGAGGCCAATGGCCAATGGCAACACTATGAAGTAAAAGTTGCTCAATGATGATAGCCCAATGATAGCCACAATCCCGAAATAAATGCCAACTACAACTTGTGCAACGAAGTTTATCACGCTCATCGGTGGTTCCTGAGCATGTCCACTGTTCCGGTCCTCTTGTTTCCTAATTGCCTTCGCCACATAGCTTGGTATTTTCCAGAACTCCGAGACCCAGCCCACTCCAAAGCCACCCAGTGTCACCATCCAAAGAAGGGCATGACTGTCACGGCCCAGATAGATGTGATGAAGCCCAAACGGTCCCCCAAAACCCCAGAGGATGTATGTAACTATAAAGCTTTTGGCCATCTCTGTCTGATATGTTGCTTCTGTTCACTATGTGGCAGCTGGGTTTCTCTGTAATGCTGTTCAGTCTGTGAGCCACTTCAGTCTGTTTAAAGTCCATTGCACTCAGACCCGAACTGAAAGCAAGTCACTGCTTATACTGCAGTGAAAGCCTGGTCCTAAGATTCTCAAGGGGTCTTGCTTCATCATCTAGAAAGAGTTAGACAGAAAAGTGAAAACAGTGATGTCACCTAGTACTTGTATTTTTTTAAGTTGTTGCCAGATGCCTTTACTATTAGCAAGGTGTGCACTGTAGTTGCCAGATGTGTTTACTGTTAGCAAGGTGTGCAGTGTGGTTGCCAGATGTGAGTGCTGTCAGCAAGGTGTGCAGTGTAGTTGTCAGATGTGAATGCTGTTAGCAAGGTGTGCAGTGTAGTTGCTAGATGTGAATGTTGTTAGCAAGGTGTGCAGTGTGGTTGCCAGATGTGTTTACTGTTAGCAAGGTGTGCAGTGTAGTTGCTAGATGTGAATGTTGTTAGCAAGATGTGCAGTGTAGTTGTCAGATGTGAATACTGTTAGTAAGACATGCAGTATGGTTGCCCAATGTGTTTACTTTTAGCAAGATGTGCAGTGTGGTTGCCAGATGTGTTTACTGTTAGCAAGGTGTGCAATGTGGTTTCCATATGTAAATGCTGTTATCAAGATGTGCAGTATGGTTGTCAGATGTGAATGCTGTTAGCAAGGTGTGCAGTGTGGTTGCCAGATGTGAATGCGGTCAGCAAGGTGTGCAGTGTAGCTGCCAGATGTGAATGTTGTTAGCGAAGGTGTACAGTGTAGTTACCAGATGTGAATGCTGTTAGCAAGGTGTGCAGTGTGGTTGCCAGATGTGAATGCTGTTAGCAAGGTGTACAGTGTAGCTGCCAGATGTGAATGTTGTTAGCAAGGTGTACAGTGAAGTTACCAGATGTGAATGCTGTTAGCAAGATGTGCAGTGTGGTTGCCAGATGTGAGTGCTGTTAGCAAGGTGTGCAGTGTGGTTGCCAGATGTGAATGCTATTAGCAAGGTGTGCAGTGTAGCTGCCAGATGTGAATGTTGTTAGCAAGGTGTGCAGTGTGGTTGCCAGATCTGAATGCCATTAGCAAGATGTGCAGTGTGGTTGCCATATGTGAATGCCATTAGCAAGGTGTGCAGTGTGGTTGCCAGATGTGAATGTTGTTAGCAAGGTGTACAGTGTAGTTGCCAGATGTGTCTACTGTTTATTTATTAGCGTTTGGTAACCAGGTAAGTGCGTTATGCAAAAAACCTGCCTATTTTCAAGCATGACCCGGGAGTGTACAACAATGCAGTAGTCAAAATTACAGAGGACAAGTCATGTATTAGCACAAAAACACAGGACCACCATGCAGGGCAGACTTACATGGGTACAGAAATAAAAAGCACCCAAGTGTAGGTGGGTAACAATAAAACATCCAGGAGATTACTTAGAGGTAAGTATTAATACATAACAATGTTAGGCATAGGGTGGGCAGAGGAATCAGAATGGGACTGGGGCAACTGCAAACACCAAGAGAGCTCAAGTAAGGAAAAAGTGCTTTTTTGAAAGAGTGGTGAGATGGGGAATGCTTAATGTCAAGAGGAAGAGTTAGGGTGTGCAGTACATTTTTTCTCCTTCCTTGCCCCTGTGGAGCAGTACTCCTTCAGGCCTTTGTTCCCCCACTGCTTGCTGGACTCGCCTCTTGACTTCCAAGCTGCTGCCCCCAGGTTCCTTTGTCCTTCTGTTTCTGACTTATCCCTGTCAAGAGCCCCCCAGTTGCCACTAAGAAGGAAGCATGTTGGGCCGATGGTCCAGTGAGGTCAGGTGATGTGGGGAGGGAGAGCACAAGGGTCATCATCGGTGTGTCAGAATGGGGCATGGGTTCCTTGTTCTCCCTGGGGTCATCAATGGTGTGTCAGCATGGGGCATGGTTTCCTTGTTCTCCCTGGGGTCATCATCGATGTGTCAGCATGGGGCATGGTTTCCTTGTTCTCCCTGGGGTCATCATCGATGTGTCAGAATGGGGCATGGTTTCCTGGGGTCATCATCGATGTGTCAGAATGGGGCATGGTTTCCTGGGGTCATCATCGATGTGTCAGAATGGGGCATGGTTTCCTGGGGTCATCATCGATGTGTCAGAATGGGGCATGGTTTCCTGGGGTCATCATCGATGTGTCAGAATGGGGCATAGTTTCCTTGATCTCCCTGGGGTCATCACCGATGTGTCAGAATGGGGCATGGTTTCCTGGGGTCATCATCGATGTGTCAGAATGGGGCATGGTTTCCTGGGGTCATCATCGATGTGTCAGAATGGGGCATGGTTTCCTTGTTCTCCCTGGGGTCATCATCGATGTGTCAGAATGGGGCATGGTTTCCTGGGGTCATCATCGGTGTGTCAGAATGGGGGCATGGTTTCCTTGTTCTCCCTGGGGTCATCATCAGTGTGTCAGAATGGGGCATGGTTTCCTTGTTCTCCCTGGGGTCATCATCAGTGTGTCAGAATGGGGCATGGTTTCCTGGGGTCATCATCGGTGTGTTAGAATGGGGCATGGTTTCCTTGTTCTCCCTGGGGTCATCATCGGTGTGTCAGAATAGGCATGGTTTCCTGGGGTCATCATCGGTGTGTCAGAATGGGCATGGTTTCCTTGTTCTCCATGGGGTCATCATTGGTGTGTCAGAATGGGGCATGGTTTCCTTGTTCTCCCTGGGGTCATCATTGGTGTGTCAGAATGGGGCATGGTTTCCTTGTTCTCCCTGGGGTCATCAACGGTGTGTCAGAATGGGGCATGGTTTCCTTGTTCTCCCTGGGGTCATCATAGGTGTGTCAGAATGGGGCATGGTTTCCTTGTTCTCCCTGGGGTCATCATCGTTGTGTCAGAATGGGGCATGGTTTCCTTGTTCTCCCTGCCCTCTTTTGCCTATCTCCCTCACCAGACTGGATGAGGGGTACATAGTGACGTGTGGTCACCCACAATGCCAAGCACACCACTGTCTAGTCAGCACAAGGAACTGTACAAGGGCAGTGTGCCTCCCAGCTCTTTCCTGAAAGGAGAGCATCCACTGTGAGTCTTCCCTCCCTGTCATTCTCCACTCCTGTCATCCCAGGAGGGGGTCGGGGCACAAACCCAAATCTCCAGCATGTTAAGCAGATGGACACCTCACTGCTCAGTGCCACGGAGCTGGGGTTCAATATTTTCTTTTCTTTTTTAAAGTCTACCTTTTGTTAAATTTATCCCAAATGAGATATTAGTTCTAATTACCAGCTGCTTATTATGTGCCTAGTTTCAGAATTATATTCCAAACCCCACGCCAAATGATCTGTATTTAACTTGCCCCTTCCTCTCTAGTGTCCCACATTAGGAGGAATGTCCCTTCGTTTATCACCTAGAGCCCCTCTATCCATACCTTTCAATTTCACTCCTCAGAATCCCTCTTTTCATACCTCTTAGCTGTCCACCATTAGGAGGGATGTCCCTCATTTCACCCCACAGTACCCCTCTGTCAATACCTCTCCAGCGTCCCACATTAGAGAATGTCCCTCATTTTACCCCTCAGAACATTCTTGCTTTTAAATGTTCTAGTCTTTTGGCCCCATTTCTCTCCTGCCTGTCACCAAGTTCTTCTTCCACCTACCAGAGCCCTGATACCTGCTGTTGGTGTCCTTCAAATCCCAAGTCACTACCAGCCTCTGCTAAGTGCACTCTTTAGCCTTGTTTACACTACCACGTCTGCAGTGCATTAACCCATGCACAAAGGTTAATACACTAGAGATGTCACCATGTGAACACTCACCGTTCCACCGCAGAATGCCTTCGCTTGAGTTTTTGGAAACGCAGCAGGAGAGGGATCACCATGCAACTCACGAGGATTAGCCCTGTGTGTGAATCCAACTATGTGCTCCATCCGATGCGCCTGGCAAATTTCCTGTCATGCCGTGGACTCCAGGCATCTTTTGTGCCGGAAGCAGGAAGACAATGCATGTTTTCTTTCCCCGCAAGCCGCCGCAGTTGCATTGTCCCACCGACTGAACAAATAAATTAAACTCGGAGTGGTAATCTAGATTAGTGCACTCCTACACTCACTGTTCATCTCACAGCACCCGACAGAGGTCGCGCAACCGGCACGCCACGGCTATTTCAACAATAGTGGCTTTTGTGCCAGCACTGCCTGTATATTGGAAGGCATGGCAACCACCAGATGTGACATAATGAGGGAGCACATCGGAGCCATATCACATGTCACCCTACAATAACCCCCACCAGCCGCCTGGTGTAACTTGCGGCGGAGCGTGGGGATGCGTGTAATGGATACTGTGCTGATGCACAGACAGCACAGCAGACTCAGAGCAGCACAGTGCTTAGTTCACAGCTGCGATGTAAACACGGCATTTGGAGCCTGCAGTTGTACCCAGTTTGTCTCTATGGGTGAGATTCCACCAGCTCTCTAATCTCATTTGGATGCTCAGTCCTCCCCCCAGCTGGCCCTCCAATGCCCCGGGCTTGCTTCCAAACCCAGGTTATCGGCATCGCATGAAGTAGCTCTACTCCTAGTTTCTCTAGGAGGGTGGCAGCAAGGGCAAATAGGATGTTGGGGTGCACTGTCAGAGGGATCACCTCTAGAAAGGGGGAGGTCATCCTGCCCTTGTATAGATCACTGGTGAGGTCACACTTGGAGTACTGTTTACCGTACGGGTGCTCATATTGCAAAAAAGAATGGGAGATTACTGGAGGAGGTGCAGCATAGGGCTACAGAAATGACCATGGGACTAGGGGAGTTGCCATACGAGGAAAGGTTGAAGGAGCTCAACATGTACTCACTGGAAGACAGAAGGGAAAGAGGGGACATGATAGAGATCTTTAAGTACTTGAAAGGCATAAACAAAGTCAGGGAGGGAGGATTGTTCTACTTAAAAGGGGGGAAGGGCCACTAGGGGGCACAGTCTGAAGTTGGAAGGGGGAAAGTTTAGGAGGAAGATAAGGAGGCACTACTTCACAGAGAGAGTGGTGGTGGGTTGGAACGCACTGCTGGAGGATCTAATAGCTCAAAGGACAGTGGATAGCTTTAAGCGGGGTTGGGATCGAGTCAAGGGCAGAGTAAATACAGACAAGAACACAAAGAGGGGAAGGACTGGGAAAGAGGAGGAAGGGAGGTGTTTGGGTGGGGCAGCTGTAGTGATATGACACTAAGAGCTGTACAACTGGGAAGACTTGACAGACTTGTGGGCCTTTTTCTGCTAGCAGTTTCGTATGTTCGTATGTACCCTCTAGCCCTTCTGACTGCCTTGTTACACTGCCTGGCCACTTTTAGGTTATCCGATATGATTATCCCTAGGTCTCTTTCCTGCTTGGTCTTTGTTAGTATCACTCTGCCCATTTTGTACTCTGCTTCCAGGTTTCTATGGCCCAAGTGCATTATTTTTCACTTTTTTGCATTAAAACCCAGCTACCATACTCTTGCCCATTCCTCCAGTTTTTTCAGATCCTTCCCACTCCCCGGAGTGTCTACTCTGTTGCAGATCTTGGTATCATCAGCACAGAGGCAGACCTTTTCTTCCCATTCCTCTACTATATCACTTATAAAAACATTGAAGAGAACTGGTCCTAGCACTGATCCCTAAGGCACCCCACCAGTCACCTTCCCTTCCCTTCCTTTGAGGGAACTCCGTTTACTATTACCCTCTATGTCCTATCTGCTAACCAGTTTCTTATACAGGTTACCACCTTACTTTCCACCCCCAAGTTCCCCAACTTGCTTACCAGTCTCCTATGTGGACCAGTGTCAGACATCTTGCTGAAATCCAGGTAAGCCTCATCCACCGCTCCTCCCCGATCCAGTTCCTTGGTCACCCAGTTCAAGAAATCTATCAGATTCGTTTGGCATGACCTTTCCCCTGTGAAACCATGCTGCCTTGGATCCTGTAATCTGTTAGATACAAGATAATCCACAATCCTTTCCTTTAGTAGGGATTCCATTAATTTACTCACCACCGATGTCAGGCTGACAGGCTTATAATTGCCTGCCTCTTCCTTGCTACCACTTCTGTGAAGTGAGACTACCTCTGCCCTTTTCCAGTCCCCTGGGACCACCCCAGTCTCCAGTGATCTGTTAAACAGGTCTCTCAGAGGTGCAGCCAGTACCTCCCTTAGCTCCCTCAGAACCCTTGGCTGTACCCCATCTAGCCCCATAGTTTTGTCCACCTTCAGGTTCACGAGTGCTTTCTAGACTTTCTCCTAAGAAAATGGGCTAATGCCCATTCTCGCCCCCGAAAGCTTCTGGGTACTTTTCATGGTCCTTCCCCTTCCCCTTTGAATACTGAGCAGAAGTATTTGTTCAAGAGGTTTGCCTTTTCTTGATCCCCCTCTGTATAGTCATCCCCTTCCTCTTTAACCTTGCTATCCCTCCCTTTGTCTTCCTTTTCTTGCTAACATACCCCCAAAAATGTCTAGTCCCCTTTTGAAACTCCCTGAGCTGTTCTTTCCTCAGTTTGTGCCTGTGTACTCTTTACTGCTTTGCCTGCCTCCCTCTGTTTTCCCAGATACACTTCCCTATCCTCCTCTCTCAGGGTCTCCTTGTACCTTCTGAATGCTACCTGTTTATCTTTTCTGCTGCCTCTTTTGAAAACTCCTCTTTCTTTTCTTTCTGCTTATCTGCTTGACACAGAAGTTTGTTGCCTTTACTATGCCCTCTTTTAGTTTGGCCCTCTTTTCCTCCACTCCCCCGGTCCTCTCTCCCTGCCAGGTCATTCCTGAGGCATTCACCATCTTAGTAAAATTAGCCCTCTTGAAGTCCAGGACTCACGCTGTTGTGTAGTTGGATTCTGCAGCTGTTCTTATGTTGAACCATACTACAGTATAAGATAATCACTGGTCCTCAGATGACTTTCACCCTGACGTCCACAATACCGTCCCTGTCAGTAAGCAGTAAGCACCAGATCCAGTGTTGCCCCATCACGAGTGGGTTCACTGACTAGTTGCCTGAAGAATGTCGCCTGCAGGGAGTCCAGGATGTTTCAGCTTCTAGCTGAAGTTGCCACAGGGAAGCTCCAGTCTACACCCAGCAGACTGAAGTCCCCCACCACCAACACCTCCCACTTTTCAACCATCCTGCCAAATGTTTCTAACATTTCCTTATCCAAGTCCTCCCCCTGTACCGGAGACCTGTAGATCACCCCGTCCAAATAGTGGCCCCATTTCCTAACTTGAGGATGACCCACTGCACCTCTGCTCCCCCCGAATTCTCTGTATTTATTTTGCTTTTATGCTTTCCTTCACATAAAGCACCACTCCCCCCTCCTTTCCTTCCTACCCTGTCCCTTCTGAACATTTTGTAGCCTGGTATGACCATGTCCCAGTCATGGTTGTCCATGTACCATGACTTGGTGAAGGTAATGGCCACAATGTGTAGGTTGGCTTCCACCATGATGGCTTCTAGGTCTGAGATCTTATTTCCCAGACTTATCACATTTGGACACATGGCCTTCCAGATTTTGTTAGCTCTCTGCATGTTGCTTCCCCCTTTTTCCCCTTTTGTGCCCCCTTCCTCCCTTTTCTTTTCTGACTGCCTGTTTTCCCTCTTTTGCTAACTCTCTACTTATTTGATTTATGTGCTCTTTTGTAGGACTCCTGCCCCTTGGAATCTCTCCACACAGTATCTCAGCCTGGAGGGTGGGGGTCAGGGGGGCAGTTTCTGCCTCCTGATTTTTTTTTCCACCCCCCCCCCCGACTACTTTACATGCTCATTGAATTAACATTTAAACCATTCACTGAGTTGTGGTTCCTCTCGCAAATGGATGCAAGTCATCACCCCTGTACAGGCTCTTATCATCCCAGGTGGGTCCCCAGTCCCCAATGTAGCCATACCCCTCCACTCTGCACCATTCCTTCAACCATGAGTTGAAGGCATTGGTACAGAGCTCCCTCACCTTCCCCCTGCCATAGACAGGGAGCACCTCCATAAAAGCTACAGAGTGTGCTACCTGTCTAAGATTTCTTCCCAGCTCCCCAAACTCCCCCTACATTGCCCCATCTCTAGCTAGGTCATTTGTCCCCAGGTAGACAATGACCTCCAGCTCCCCCTCCCTTCCTACTGCCATAACGATCCATAGGATACACATCCCATCCCTCCATGCTGTGGCATCAGGTAGGTGCCTGACCTCCCTCTCCAATCCCTCTCCTACCCTCAACTCTATCCCCCTGATGATTGAGTCCCTGACCAGAAGTTGCTTCTTCTTTCTCTGAGCTCCTCTTCCACCCACTTTGTGGCCTCCACCCAAGAGGGCCCCCACATCCTCCCTGGCTACTACAACAGGTGCCTCTTGGCAGTCCTGCTCCGTCAGAAGTTTGTAGTGGAACCGGTAGTGGTTGAGGAATGTGCTTGCGACCTCCCCAACCTTCCAGATCCCACTACCCCATCCTTGCTTTAGCCCACTTTAGTCCAGCCACTTCTCCTATCTGGCATCCTTTGAGGTAAAAGTGTTGGACTTGGTGGACCCTGGGTGAGAGAAAAGGTCATCCTACTCCTAGTCAATGCAGCCCGAGTCTAGTGCCCTCCTCCTGACTCACAACCAATGCAGCCTTGAGTTTAGAGACCTTCTCCACCAACCCAGAGAGGTGCATGCAGATGGGGCAGCACTGCAGTTTCCAGAAGGTCTCCCTGAAGATTGCCACCTCACAACCACTGCACTGTACCACTCCCCACATGCTGTGTCCTTGTGCTTCCTGTCCTCCTGTCCCAGAACCCAGTAAGGCTAAGCTGAACCCAGCACCTGTTACCAAAGTTTAATACAATACAATACTATACTATACTAAACTAAACTGTAACTATAACTATACTATACAATACTATACTATAACTATACTATACTATAACTATACTGTAACTATACTATACTATACTATACTATAACTATTCTATACTATATTATACTATAACTATACTATACAACACTATACTATAACTATACTAAACTATAACTATACTATACTATATTATACTATACTATAACTATACTAAACTATACTATAACTATACTATACAATATTATAACTATACTATAACTATACTATACAATACTATACTATATACTATACTATAACTATACTATACTATGACTATACTAAACTATACTATAACTATACTATACTATAACTATACTATAACTATACTGTAACTATACTATAACTATACTATACAACACTATACTATAACTATACTATACTATATTATACTATACTATACT
Source organism: Neoceratodus forsteri (assembly GCA_016271365.2). Taxonomy (NCBI): domain Eukaryota; kingdom Metazoa; phylum Chordata; order Ceratodontiformes; family Ceratodontidae; genus Neoceratodus; species Neoceratodus forsteri. The sequence continues at coordinate 17,508,451 of JADMNL010000036.1, forward strand.
ATATTATACTATACTATAACTATACTAAACTATACTATAACTATACTATACAATACTATAACTATACTAAACTATACTATAACTATACTATACAATACTATACTATATACTATACTATACTATAACTATACTATACTATGTTATACTATACTATGACTATACTAAACTATACTATAACTATACAATACTATAACTACAACTATAGTAAACTATACTATAACTATATTATACTATATTATAACTATAACTATACATAGATACATATTCATACATAGATGTTGATGGCAGATAAGGGCCTACGGCCCACCTAGCCTGCCCATGTGTGCACATACTTTATTTCCTCAAGTTTCTCTAGAACTAGGTTGTCCCCTTGCCCCCCCGGACTACTAGGATCCCCTGATGCTTATCCCATGCATTCTTAAAGCCTGTAATCATTTCAGTCCCCACCGCCTCCTCCGGCGGGGTGTTCCATTTGTCCACCAACCTCTCTGTGAAGAAAATTTTCCTCACAGTCCCTCTGAACCTCCCTCCCTCCAGTTTCATCCCATATTCTCTAGTCCTGGAACATCTTTTCCTATGAAAAATTGTGTTTTCCTGCACCTTGTTCCTCCCTGTGAGGTACTTATATGTCTCAATCATACCCCCCATCCCTCCTCTCTTCCAGGGAATATATATTTAAGTCTTTCAGCCTGTCTTCATAGGTTTTGTGATGTAATCCTTGCACCATCTTGGTTGCCTTCCTCTGAACTGCCTCCATCCTGTCTATGTCCTTACATAGGTAAGGCCTCCAGAACTGGACACTGCACTCAAGGTGTGACCTCACTAGTGTTTTGTATAGTGGAATTATGACCTCCCCTTTTCTACTGGTGATACACCTGCCTACATAACCCAGCATCCTGTTTGCTTTTCCTGCTGCCTTGTCGCACTGGCTCCCTACCTCGAGGTCATCAGAGATGAAAACCCTTAGGTCCCTTTCCTGCTTCGAGCATTCTATAGCCCCCACCCCCAGCTGATATGTTGTTGCTGGGTTTTTGTGCCCCATGTGCATTATCTTGCATTTCTTTGTGTTAAATCTCAGCTGCCATCTAGCACAGTACAATACAACACAACACAACACAACACAATTACCACAGTACCAGTTACTAAAGTTCAATAAACTACAATGCAAAGTAATACAAAACAACCCTTTATTTTACTTACCCTGCCTATGTCTCTGAGACAAATAAGTTATAAAAGCATACTTACAACTTTTTTTTAGGTATCCCTACCTAGCTATCAGTGTAGCAGCAAACCCCAGCACTCACAGTTATCAGCAAGGCCCCACACCCACAACACAACTACCTCAGAGCAGTTATCAGCAAGGCCCCACACCCACAACACAACTACCTCAGAGCAGTTATCAGCAAGGCCCACACCCAACACAACTACCTCAGAGCAGTTATCAGCAAGGCCCCACACCCACAACACAACTACCTCAGAGCAGTTATCAGCAAGGCCCCACACCCACAACACAACTACCTCAGAGCAGTTATCAGCAAGGCCCCACACCCACAACACAACTACCTCAGAGCAGTTATCAGCAAGGCCCCACACCCACAACACAACTACCTCAGAGCAGTTATCAGCAAGGCCCCACACCCACAACACAACTACCTCAGAGCAGTTATCAGCAAGGCCCCACACCCACAACACAACTACCTCAGAGCAGTTATCAGCAAGTCCACACTCCCATAAGTGGTAAAACGAGGTACATCCCCCCAAATGTGGGACAGTTGAGAGGTATAATTTCAGAGCGGTTCAGAGTGATAAAACAAGGTACATCCCCCCAGTGTGGGATAATTGAGAGGTATAGTTTCAGAGAGGTTCAGAGTAATAAACGAGGGACATTCCCCTGATGTGGGATAGTTCAGAGGCATAGTTTCAAAATGGGAAAATGAGATTTATCCCCCCCCCCAACGTAGGACACTTGAGGTATAATTTCACACACCATTACTGAAAAGCTGGAACTCTGACTGTCATCAACTGGGCTCGCTATATTAACAAAGCATAAGGGAATGAACTTCGTCCTTATAATGTCCCTGCAAGGTGGGGCTAGGCCTGCTCCTTAAGGGGGAAGCGCTTTTCTAGCGATACCCGTAGCTTACCTAGAACTACCAGCAGATGTTATAGTACCAAAGTTTACTACAACAATTTCAAACAAGAAGAAAAAAGACCCCAACCCCCCAAAAAGCAACCTTACCTTAACACAAAATGGTGTTTTAAAGGATCACTTTTGCTTTTTCCTCGCCGTTCTCCATCAGAACAGACATGCTGGATATCACTGGTTATCTGAAAGGACTTTGCCCTCTGACTGTATCTCTCCCTCTGTGATTTGATGGTGGCACAGAGTAATCCCAGACTAGTGCAATTCTTCAGCACTGACTAACATCACTGATAATTAGTTACATATTAATTCTGATTGCCAACATATTCTAGGATAACCAAATAGACTCTGATAAAAAAAAAAAAAAAACTTGGGACATACTTGTCCAATAGAGCAGCGGTAATGCTACCACTTTCTGGGGACCTTGGTTCGGGAACAGACTGGGGTCGTTCGGGGGTTTGTAGGAGGAAGGAGGATTCAGCATCTCAAGGACAGCGCTCCTCCCTCGGGGAAGGGTGATTCTACATCCCGCTACTTGACTGACAACTGGTGGACAGCAGGGGGCAGTGCAGAGGGTGCCCCTAGACAGGGAAAAGGGAAGCCACAGGTTGTCTGGCACACATACATATGTGTCATTGCGCGCCAGCACCTTCAGAAAGAAAATCAGATAAAGCAAAAAGCCCTGGGTAGTTGTTGTACCGGCAGGCCGTGCACCACAACCATGGTCATACGAACACATGAAACTGGTAGCAGAAGGCCTATTGGTCTATCAAGTCTGCTCAAATTGCTGAGCCCCTTCTCAGCAACTTCTGAGGACTCCACCCCTGCCCCCTTAAACCTGACCCCCCTCCACCCCTTTCATGCTCCCCATTGACCCTGACCCTCCCTTTGTCCCACCTTCTCTTGAATCCATCCACTATCTCTAGGGAGACGACCTGCTCTGGGAGTTCGCTGCATCCCCTCACCACTCATTCAGTGAAGAAGTGTCTCCTGACCTCCCTCTTGAACCTTCCCCCTACCAGCTTATAGCAGTACCCCTTGTGTTCCTGTTTCCACTAAGACTAAAGAGCCCCCCCCCCCCAGTGTTCACCTAGTTGATACTGTTTAGGTATTTGGGCAAGTAGTGGATAACCAGTAAGTTCATGAGAAGGTCGTAATGGGGCTGGGGGGGCTTCTGACGAGTGAACTGGGGATGAGAACAAGCTTGATAGAAAAAATAGACTCAGGGTATCATTTGAGCACAGTGTGGATGTCCTCTGCAGCCTCTATCTAAACCCACACACAGATATACTAGTGACTGCTGTGGTCAGAAACTAATAGCATGGAAGGCAGCAGTGGCTCTCATGTCCTAGGGGTTAAGGGGCATGCTTTCTGCTTGGGGGACTGCAGGTTCGAGTCCTCGATCTCCAATCACAACTGACTGCGTCAGGAGGAAGTGAGGCAGTGCCAAGGATGGGATCTCTCCTCCAAGGTGGAAGTCTTGTGCTCCTCACAGAACAGCTGCCCCGGCGGTTCATGGGAAGGGAACCCATTCTGTAAGGAACCCCCTCAGTTTCACCTGCATCATCCAGCAATGGCAGGTGCAAGGGCCCATCAGAGGAAGGGTCTGGCAGCACTGACACTAAGTCAAAGTTTGCTGCTCTCCCGGAACAAATGATGCACAAGAGATTTCAGCTGCTGAAAGAAAAAGAGAAAGGTCAATGGAATGTTGGCATGCGTCGGCAGGGGCATTAATAGCAGAAGGAGGGAGGTAATAATGCCCCTTGGTGAGGCCACACATGGAGTATGGGGTTCAGTTCTGGAGGCCACATCTCTGCAAGGATATAGATGCATTGGAGAGGATTCAGAGAAGGGCAACCAAGATGGTGCAGGGTATGCAAGGAAAGTCATATGAGCAGAGGTGTAAGGAGCTTGATCTGTACACGATGGAGACAAGGAGGGAAAAGGGAGACATGATTGAAACTTTTAAATATGTAAAGGCGCTCAATAAAGTGGGAGAAGAGGGTTTACTTAAGAGGAAGGAGGAGGTCAGAACTAGAGGGTACAGCCTCAGACTGCAAGGAAAAAGATACAGGGGCAATGTGAGAGGGCATTTCTTCACAGAAAGGGTGGTGGAGCCCGGAAGAATTCAAGAGGGAATGGGACAAACATATGGAACTGAGTATCAGGGGGAAGGTGGGGGCTGGCAGGGAGGGAGAAGTGTAGAGGGAAAAAAAAGCAGACTAGATGGGCCAGTATGGTCCTTTTCTGCTGTCAAGTCTCTGTGATTCTATGATGTGACCACCTCAGGGGTGGCAGGTGAACAGTCAGGATATGGGAGATGGGGAGAAAACCAGAAATAACAAAAAATATGATTAAAAACACTGGGAACCAATTTGTCTTAGTGGCTGGAGCACACAGCTGTGAACCTGTAGGTCCAGGTTTGAATCCCACCACTGCCACTTATTCATGGTGTGACCCTGAGCAAGTCACTTAACCTCCTTTGTGCTTAACCTTTCTATAATCTATCTCTTTTTTAACTTGGTATTTATGCTCCTGGCTCCCCCATCTGACCCTTGAGCCCCTCTCAATTTCTCCCACCACACCCTAGTTTCATCTCCCCACCTCCTCCCAGAACTTACCTTCTCTTCATGTGGTACTCTGTGGACTGCCCCCGTTACAGTGGGACCTTCAGTGTGGCCATCCCTTCCAGAGATTCCTCAGCAAGTTACTTTGGAGACGCTGTCCAGGTTTTTGGGTGTGGAGCCTGCAGGTGCAGCAGTGGCCTTCATGTTGCTTGGGTGGGCGTGCTTCCATCTGCTTGTCCCACCCCAAGGACACTGTATACCAGGACAGTATAACACACACCCGCATGATGCACATATTGACGTCAGCAGTGTCCTTCCCTTCCTGTCTGCAGGGTCTCAGCTGTGCCTTCTCCTGGGGTCACTTAGGGGGCAGTAAAGCAGTGAGGATCCACTGCCCACCTTTCTTGAAGCACAGAGTGTCCTCTGAGGTGCTCAGTCTTCCTCCCCTCTCCCAGCCGGCCCCCCCATGACCCAGTCTCATTCCCAAACCCAGGTTACCAGCGTTTGATCGCTTTCTTTTTTTTTATTCTCTGTTTAAGTCCCTTCCAACTCCGTAGCTGTCCCTTTCTCTCAGGGACTCCTAAGGTGTCCAGTGGCTTGGCTGAACTCCTGGGTGTGCCCAGAGGACCATCGCCCATGTAGCCGTGGTGGACAGAGAGTGCCAGACTCTCTCTGACTACACATATCATGTCAGGCGGTCTCGTCTGGGCTTCTCAGGGTTGGTCCGGTGGCTGGGCACTGGAGCCCATTGCCAGGGACAGAAGCAGGGATCCATTTTCCGTTTTTCTTCCAAACCCGAGGCCAGCGGCATACTGGGAGGTCCATGAAAACATGCGCATGTGGAGACGTCCTGCCGCTCTGAACCCCAGCCGATGTCCTCCCCTCCCTCTTGGTGTTCTTGGCTCCACTCCTACCCGTGGTCACCCAAGTGGCAGTATTGCAGCAGGAACAACAGCCCTCCCTCGGAAGAGGAGGAGGAGAAGGAGGACAGCAGCCCTAGGGCACTCACTCCTCCTCACTGGCTAGCCCTCCAACGGCCCAGGCTCTTTCTCGAACCCGGATCGCCTTTTTTTTTTTTTTTAATTGGGGTGAGACCCCACCTTAAGTACTGTGTCCAGTTCTGGAGACCTTATCTCAGGAAGGACATTAACAGACTGGAGACAGTACAGAGGAGAACAACAAAAATGATATACAGACTCCATAAGTTACCATACAAAAGCAGGTTACAGGAACTCAACATGGACTACATGGAGCAACACAGGGATAGAGGGGACATGATTGAGATATTCAAGTTTCTGAAGGGTATAAACAGAGTCTCCACCCAGGAGCTCTTTACGGTCAATAGCACCAGTAGAACAAGAGGGCATGAGATGAAATTGGGGGGAGAAAGATCCAGGGGCAATATGAAAAGGTTTTTCTTCACAGAGAGGGTGGTTGACCCATGGAATGGTCTACCGGCTGGAATCACTGACTCCAAAACAGTAAGGGAATTCAAAGCAGCTTGGGACAGACACAAGGGGATTGTCTCACAGAAATCCCAAAGGGGGGGAGGTACGGCTCAGGGCAGACTAGATGGATCTTTGGTCCTCATCTGCCTTCAATTTCTATGTTTCTGTTTCTATGTTAATTAACTTTTTATACGGTTTTCAGCAACAATAACAAACTTGAACAATAAAAAGAATAATATCTGTACAATTACAATATCATAAGCAATAGTATATGTAAAATGAACAGTGCTAAATATCAGTAATAAAGAGTCAACGACACTCATTAGTTGAGCAATGGTGTGCATGAACTTTCCTAAGTTACACTTTTCCAGTATAATCATCCATTACAATCTACGCTGAAGATGCAGTTGTATACTGTCAGGGATTGTCAGCTACTGAGTTGGAACTGGTTTTGACAAGAGAACTAGGTACACTATAATACAGAGCTGGCTATGTAGTAAGAACATGGTTCTTACCAAAAACCAAGACAATGGTCTTCGGGACTCATTCCAGGCTGAGAGACCATGGCAATAGTCTAAGCATGGTGGCACTTGATGGAACAAAGTACGAAAATGTCAATTTCTCTAAATATCTTGGGGTAATGTTGGGTCCTACTCTGAGCTTTGGGCCACATGTGGACATAGTTACGTCAAACGTTCACGTAAAAATTGCTACTCTATATAGAACCCGAACCTTTCTAACACTTAATACCAGAATGGCGTTCGTTAACCAAAACTTACTACCTCTAGTTATCCACGCTTCTAGAGTGACTGACACGGCCCCTGCAAATATATTATCTAAAAAGACAGACGTCATCCTTCATAAGACAGGGAGATTTCCGCTATCCACCCCAAATATGTTGCATCATTGTGAGACATTTAGAACAGTGGGTTGCTGGTTTCCTGTCCACCAAAATTATAAGCTTTCCTTGTCCCAACTTGTCTACAGGATCCAGAAGGCAGGCACCCCACCTACTATGTCTAAGTCTCTCATGGACTGTGTACCAAGTTTACACCTTTTAAATGTACCATTTGCGCATACTCGAAGTGGCCAATGCACATTTGCTCACTCTGCAGCAGCCACTTGGCATGAAATACCCCCTCACATCAGGTGTCTGCCCACCTAGAATGCTTTTGCTACAGCACTATTAATCCATCTGGCTGAACTTTCCAAATGTGAATGCTTTTAATGCCTTGTATCAATTTACTGCACTGTTTAATTGACATGGAACTGTATTGTCACTGTCTGTTACTGTCCTGCTGTACCAGTTGTTATCTGTTATTTAACTGACCTGGCACTTCGTAGTCCCTGTTTATTCCTGGTTTTTGTTGAACTCTCTGTATCTGACCTCAGGCCATGCCTGTAAATGGAACTATACTCCAGTGTACTTGCCCAAATAACAAAATAAAAATGAAATGAAACATCCTTCCTAATTTTATGCCTGCAGTTTAGGTCTCCCATTCTCCGTCCGCTCCACCCAGCCTACCAGCTACTATTTCCACCAAGTACAATCCTCGGACCCTGAGGACCTCAGGGCGGACTCTTCTGGAAACCCCCAGGGTCAGGACCAACACGGGTGGCAAGTCGTTCGCCTTCACAGCCCCCTACCTGTGGAACAAACTTCCACCAATAGTATAAGAAGCTCCCTCTCTCAACTTCCGTACCAGGCTCAAGGCCCACATGCTTGAAGCCAACACTTGCCACTGTCAGGACAACTGAAAGCCCCCCCCCTTTTTTTTACTCATGGTGACCCCCTTACTTGTACAACATTGGTACAGCATTGTCTCTAATCATGCTAACTAACCAATGTACTAGGGGTTTTGCCAAACAATTTACAGCTGGTACACCATTATACTTTGCATCAATGCCAAGAATGACTGTAACCTATAACTTATCTGTATGTACTCTGTAACCGTTTCCCTGCCTGTATTTCTCCATGTAACGTTTCTCCAGGTCGCCCCTGAAAAAGGGACCTTCGGGGCTCAGTGTGCCTACCCGGTCATCAAAATGTATTAAATAAATACATAATAAATATTTGTTTCAATGCACTTTTACGATTTTATGGAGCATACAATTAATGATTGTAAAATTTTTCTGACAAAAAAACAATAAAACTTTGTTTGCATGGGAATCAAAATGGGGTCACTGGGGTACTGATGATGTTGGCTTCTATTGTTTTGCATTTTGTCTGTGTTAAAACTTATGTTTTTTTACATACGTTATGTACTGTTTGCACATGACACAGTAACACTTAGCACCGTTGTCTTCCCCATCACAAAAATAATAGATCTCTAAAATAATTTTCTTTTCTATAGCAAGCCTTTTCTTCCATGGAGTGAGATTAAGTATTTAAACCTATATGTGCAAAGAGACAATGTTTGTGATGTGAAAACTGTATAAAATAGATAAAATGTTAATTGTAAAAAACACTGTGTCATTCGGTTTGTAATATTCATAGCAGCACTGGTTTTACTTACTGTATATCTGTTTTTAGCAGACCCTTCCCTCTTTCATCCTCTGCTGCTGTAAGGTGCCGTGTCTTCCTTTTATCCCTCTGCGCTTGGGCTTACTTTAGTCTTTGCGTTTCAGTAAAAGTCTGTCTTTCTAAACCAGGAGGGGGCACCTCTGGGTTTATATTAGCAGAGTTGCATTCACAAATGACTGAAGCACGTATCTGAGTTCATCTTAAAAAAATAGAAAAAACAGTTTGTTAGAAGCCAAGAGCTTCATTAGTAAAACAAAACTTACAACAGCTAGGGAATGTTGCAGTAAATCAGATAGAAATTTTCTGACAGAAAACCTTTCCTATTTTGTTATATTCAGTGTGGCCTTGAAGAGGTGAAACAACCAATATACAGCAGGATGACTTCAGAAAGGGTGTGAATAGATAGTTCTGTTCATTATTTTTGTACAGTATGTTTGTATTTTACTTTCTAAAAATTGCTAAATTTACTTGCTGTTTACAACTCATGCACCCAGCATAATCATTTGGGCGGCAGTATCTAATTTTCAGTGGGGTCATGCTTCTACACCTGTTTTACAGCTGGGAGGGACTGGAGCATAAGGAGGTCAAGTAACTTGCTCAAGGTCACACTGTGAGTCAGTGGCTGTGGTGGGATTCAAACCTGGGACTCCTGTTTAGAAGGTCAGCACTTTGACCTCTATACCAAACTGCCTTCCAATCAAAGATAATTTAATGTTAATGAGAGTATAGTGCTGGCCTGTAAGCGCAGCAATAGAGCTACGGATCACTTTGCTGGTGACCCGGTTCAGAAATGGACTTGGGTCACTCAGGGGCTAACCAGTAGAGGAAATATCGAGCCTCTCAGGGACAGCTCTCCTCCCTCGGGGGGGAGGGGGAGTGTTCTGATGTTCATCTGCCACCTGGCCGAAGGCAGGAGACAGCGCAGTAGGACTGCAGCGAGGTGAGGGGCAGACGCCAGATGCCGGCATGCATGTGCACCACTGCACCCCTGGGGGGGAAAAAATGGATCTGGAGGAAAACACTCTGGCCTCTGCTGCCCCAGCACACCCCACAGGCCCCGTGCACTACTGACATGGCAGGCTGCCCATCACTATAGTTGTCTTGGGCAAGCAATGGATAAAAGAAGAGGAATCAACATTTATTTAGTGCTTTTCATATACAGTGTATCCCAAAGCGCTTTACAAGCAGTGCTAGACTGGTAGTGAAGTGACTGAACATGTAGTGGCAGCCATTTTGCACATCAACATCCACACACAGCCTTGGACAGTTGCATGAACCAGTTTTGAGAAAAGGAATGTTGGCCAGGACATTGAGGGAAGTTCTCTGCTCTTTGTGACACCAGGACAGTACCAGAGATGGGTAGATGGGACTTCGCTTTAACGTCTCATCAAAAGGACGGCACACCACAGCAGTACAGCAACCCCTTAGTATTGCACTTGGGTGCCAGTGTTTAGGTATGAGCCCAATCCTTGCGTGGGACTAGAACTAATGACCTGCTGGGTCACAGGCGGATGTGCTACCTACTGAGCAATGCTGACGCATAATAATTGGTAAGTCAATGAGAAGGTCGGTGATGGGGCTGGTGGGTGGGGTGCCTTTGGGTGAGCCCGGAGATGAGAAAACAACCTGAACAAAAACAACTGGTTGACCCTGAAAGGCACACTAAACTAGAGCTCATTTCGTGGTACAGTCCAGATGGGGGGCAGGGGGTTACAAGGTGGAGAGATATACAATGAACAAAAAGTGACAAACGCAAATGCACAGTACCGAATAAAGTGACAAGTGCAGTGTACAGTACAGAATATCACACGGCACAATGCACGATAGTTACAAAACATACAAACCTTTACAATGGCAAAAAATAACAGGTGCAGTATACAACATAGAATATCAGTAGGTCCAAAGTACAAAAATCTACACAAGTACAAACATTGACAGTGATAATGGCAATGAATCATTAAATCATTTAAGTAGTGCAAACATGAAAGAAGTGGCACAAATCTGTAAAAGTACAACAAAATTACACTTGTGATTAGTAATAATGGTTTAAAGAATACCTTTACCTCAGTTTTAGTTGTAATGCCTTTTTTTATCTTACATAATTTTTGCTTATTTGATTTTTGCCCCCTTCAGTCAAGCTCAGTTTGTGCAGACCTCCCCAGCCCCTTTATCTGTACTCCTGAGTCCCCAATGGCTTACCCCCTTTGGCGGGGGAGGCACAGCTCTCCCAACTCCTGCTACAGTTGGATCCAGTTTGGAGGAGGGCCAAGTCACCAGTGCCAGGCATGTGGGAGGTCTGAGTCATCCTTCTAGGCTGGGTGTGTTTTTCCCCCTTGTTTCTAGGTCCTCGCCCTCTGGGCACCAGCGTGCAGAGGCAAAAGTGCAGGCATGACATGCAGCATGCAGGGGCACAAGTGCAGTTATAACATGCAGCATGCAGAGGCACAAGCGCAGGCATGACATGCAGTGTGCAGCGGCACAAGCGCAGGCATGACATGCAGCATGCAGGGGCACAAGTGCAGGCATGACATGCAGCATGCAGGGGCACACGTGCAGGCATGACATGCAGCATGCAGGGGCACAAGCGCAGGCATAACATGCAGCACACAGGGGCACAAGGGCAGGCATGACATGCAGCATGCAGGGGCACAAGCGCAGGCATGACATGCAGCATGCAGGGGCACAAGCGCAGGCATGACATGCAGCATGCAGGGGCACAAGTGCAGGCATGATATGCAGTGCAGTGCCTGCTGGCATCCATCCCCCTCAGCTTAGCCCTGACTGCACTGCCAGCTGTGGTTGCCCAGGTTGCAGTCTTGCCACAGAGCCATTAGCACTCCCTCCCCAGAGGAGAGAATCCTCTGGGATGCTGAATCCTCCTTCCCCCGGCTAGCCCCCAATGACTCAGGCTTGCTTCCGAAACTGGGTGATTGGTGTTGCATGCAGTGGCCCTATCAGTGCACTGATGGGCTGACCTTTATTGTACTTTTTATGTCCCCCATCCCCAGTGTGGCCCCCATCCCCAGTGTGGCCCCCCATCCCCAGTGTGGTCCCCTTCCTCCCTGCCAGCCCTGTCCCATCTCTTCACTGACACTAGCCTCTAACCTCCATTGCCGCAGTGCAGTTTCTGCCCTGCGCTGGTTCATTCAGCTGCTCCCTTCAGCCCTCTAGTGTAGGAGGGGCGAGAGAGTGGGCAGAGCCTGAAAGCACTGGGCATCATCCTGCATGCTTCCTGGGGTCTTGTTACCTTCAGTTTTCTCCTCATGCTGTAACACCTTTTTGAAAATGAATCCCAGGACCGTCTAGATGTTAAACTCTGCTGAGCGGTGCGCATCATTACCATAAAATACATAGGTTTACCTTCTTTCGATGTGACTGAAAAATGTAAACAAAGTCCATATAAATACAATAGTTGAAACCTTCGCCAAGTCCTGACCACGAAATGACACCTAATTTCATACGTGATGACATCACTGAAGTGAGACAGCTCGCACTCTATTACTGTGCGTCTTTGGCACAGCGTTTGTAGCTATTGTCATTTGCTTTGTTTGTCAGTCTTATCATACTTATTGTTACCTAACTTATGTGATGTAGAAGGCGAGGGCAAGACTGGGAGGCGGTCTTATGGCTAAGGTGGCCAGCATGAGAGACAGTCAGATACAGTGAAAAAATGTGTGCTTGCTTGATGACACGTAGCACAGGGGTTCGATAGCTGATGTCAACTCAGCAATGTGGTTTCCAGATGTTAGGTATATGAAATGTCTTCTAAGTGCACTGTAAAGGGAATACACAAGGGGGTGCTATGGCATGTGAAAAATAGGCCCGTTACCAACACCAGCCCCTGTTAACTCACAAGCTCCACAGGAATCTCCCATTTAAATTCAGTTACAGATAAAGTATGTTGTAGTCCATTGATAATCCATCCATAATGGTCTCTGCAAATCAGTGCCACTCTGTTCCCAATTAATATGTGAGGTTTTGTTTCTGCTCAGAGATAAATATCCCTTTGCACTGAAAAACAGTTCCATACTCATGCTGCAGGGTACCTGCGATTACCAGACTGTGTTACAGGTTGGAAAAGGCTGACATCTGATGGCTGATAGGTGGCCTTTGTGAGATGGATTTTGTTGGGTCTCAGTCCAGTCCCTCGTGGACAGGTGTCCACATCACAAAACCCCCTAGTGCAATTGACACTAACTGGTCCCCTTGCTGACTTTAGTCTCACACACTAGAGGCCAAGAACTGAATGTGTCTGGAGTCTGAATTACCCTCTCATCTGTGGTGGTCCCGTCATGACAGGTGGGGAGCATGTAGGCGGGGCAATGTGAGGAAAGCTTGCACTGTGATTGTGGGTGATGTATATGTCATGGATAAACAAAGGGATACAGCCTCCAGTGCTGCCAGTCCAGCACCTTTCCTGAGCACTAAATTCAGTACAAAACAACTAAATTATAGAGAAAGTAATATTCCTGTCCTGTCTTTTAAATTGCACCTTCCAACTGACATTAGCAAACAGAATATAATTCAGATTTATATATTGCGTTTCATACACACTGTATCCCAAAGCACTTCAAAAAGCAATGAGTTAGATACTGGCAGTGCAGGGACTGCAAAATAGACCTGCAGAAATTACCTAGAGCTTCCAGGGGTTGATATCCGCTGCTTGCAGCTGGTGCAGAACGCTGTGGCCAGGTTGTTGTCTGGATTATCTCGATCCAGTCATATCACACCTGTGCTGCATGAACTGCACTGGCTGCCAGTCCAGTGGTGGATCACCATCAAGGTTGGCTGACTGAGCTATAAAGCCCTACACAGACAGGGACCGAGCTACCTGCAAGATCTCCTGCACCTTACTGCCCCCTCCAACCACTCCGCTTGGCCGATAAGGGATTGCTGGAGATTCCCAGGGTATGGTTAAAAACTTCTGGATCACAGGCATTTTCATTTGCAGCCCCAACCCTGTGGAATTCTCTGCCTCGTTGGATACGAGAGTGCCCGACAGTGGAGAAATTTAAAACTGCTTTAAAAACCTATCTGTTTGGGCTCGCCTTTGGAGATATTCCTTAATCTATGTTGGATTACTGTAGCTGTGTTTTATACAAATTGATAGATATTCGATTTTAGAATTTTATTGTTTTAATTGTTATTTTGTGGATTGTACAATGCTTTGATACTTTGTGAATAGCGCTTGATAAATAGACGTATTATTATTATTATTATTCTAGCATTTGGCTTTGTAATACATGGACAAGCCTCAATAATACTACACTAGGTTATACACAAATTTCCCAATACATCATTACTCTCAATAATACTGTCCTGAAAAGTGATAATACTATAGTTTTTGTTGATAATACTACAGTTCAAAGGTCATCTCCAACTGTAGTATTATCAGTGGATCCATATATTACAAAAATAACAGAAAGATAAGTGTTTTACAAAGCAGTAATACCATCTCAAGGTTTTGGCAGCTTTAGGACCTCTCAAGCTTCGCTCTCAAGGTTCCATGTCCCCAAAACCGCTTGATGGTATTACTGCCTTGTCATACAAACTTGTCTGTCTATTATTCTGTTTATATACTAAGTTTCATACACAGTGCATCCCAAAGTTCCTTACAAAGTAATGAATTAGATACTGGTAGAGCAGGGATTGTAGAGTAGACCAGGGGTATCATTTAAGGGTAGCCAGGGGATGCGGCTGAGACACCTATGATGTCCACTGCAGCCCCTAGGAACCCTTAAAACAAGGTTTCCCTAGCATTTATTTATATGAAATATGGTGAGTGGGTAGCTTTGCAACCCCTGTAATTCTGCTGGATTGGAACCTTTTCAAGCCCTATAATTATAGTGAAATGATGCTACTGGAACTGACTGGTATTAGGATTTATATACTACTTTTCACATATAATGTATCCCAAAGCTCTTTACAAAGCACGGAGTAAGATACTGGCAGTGCAGGGACTGTAGAATAGAATAGCATTTGGATTTATATACTCTACTACCTTTCACACCGAATGTATCCCAAAGCTCTATACAAGGCAATAGATTAGATAGTTTGAGGCATTCTGGTAGGGACACGGAACACAAATCATGAGAAAGAAACAATATGACCTACATGAGAATCGAACTGGGGACCCAAAAATATCATCCGCTGTTCCAACAGTGGAGTTACTAAACCAACACAAAGTGGAGTTACTAAACCAACACAAAATACACAAGGGGTAAGCTGCAGCAGCACATTAGCAGTAAATACAACTTGAAACAACCCAGGATGACCCAAGGTAGTGTAGGCTGTGTAGGAAGTGCAGTACTAGGACACAACTTGAAATGATGCAGGGGTGACCCAAGGTAGAGTAGTCTGTGCAAGCACTGTAGTACTTGACACAACTCAAAATGACTCAGACGTGATCCAAGGTAAGGTAGGCTATTTAGACACAGCACTAACAGACACAACCTGGAACAGCCCAGGTAGGACCCAAGGTAGGGTAGGCTTTGTTCACAGTGCGGCACAAGACACAACTCGAAAGGCCCTAGGAGTGACCCAATATAAGGTAGGCTGTGTAGGCAGTACAGTCCTAGACACAACTTGAAATGACCTGGGGGTGACCCACGGTAGGGTAGGCTGCATAAAGAGTGATGAACTAGACACAACTCAAAAATGACCAGAGTTGACCCAAGGTAGGGTAGACTGTGTGTATGTATTACATGTCACTAAACCCAACTTGAAATGACCCAAGGATGACCAAAGGCAGGACAGGCTATGTAAGCGTCACAGTACTAGACCCAACTTGAACTGACCTGGGGTGACACGAGGTATGACAACTGGGGATGATGGAGGTTTCTGTCTTTACTAGGATTTGAACCTCAGCCTCTAGTGCATGAAGCAGAACCAACACACGCTCACCACCCCTGCTCCTACAGCGTTAATAATTTCTTTTCACTTTCTCTCTGTAATTAAAATGAAAGATTCCTGCATAATCTGATTTTTATACGGTCATATTCTGTGACAGGTTTTATAAAGTAATGTAAATTTAATGCTTACTCCGTGGCCCCACAAAAATTAATGGCATTGCAAATTTCTTCCCCTGGGAAAGTTTGATTTTTATGTAGTGTCTAAGTTTGCTGTGTTTACTCGGGGACTTGCAGCATTAATGGTATTATTTGCAGAGATTACTGAAAGGGCAAGACGCAAGCGATGTCCAATTTGTACTAATTCATTATTAATCGGTGCAATCTCCGAGTTTAGGGGACGAATCTGTGGCTGTGTTGACTTATCTGTCAGTGCCTTAGCCTGGGTAAATCTGAGACAATTGATTCTGCATTTGTTTTTGGGGGAAGGCTCCAAGCGAGAACAAGGTCACCTAGATGTTTCATATCCTCGAGAGTGAGGAAAGTGACTTTGAAAACAAGTGGGGCCTCTGCACTTGGGGTCAGTTAAGGTCTCGACAGACATGCTGCACCCAAAGGAGAGAATCACACTGGGTGTTGTGAAGTTACATTAATGGAAGAACTTGCATTTATATAGTGCTTTTCTGTTTTATGGTGGCAAAAAGGCATTTTATTGAATGACATGAAAGAGTACAACTACATGAGATCAGACGCACGAGGCAGGCCTGTGTAATGAAATGGTTGTTATTTTTGTAATAAACACTTTATGTGGTAACAAATATACAACTTTGGACAATAAAGTGCCCCCCACAGCTCCGTACCTCTCAACCTTTTGTCACCAAAATGAAGGACATCGACACTCAACATGAGGGAAAATGAGGAACACTTATTCTCATAATGAGGGACTTGTACTCAAAACATGGAGATGAAAGCTCAGAATACTGTTGAAACCATGGTATTTACCTGGTCAAAGTTTATTTTTGATTTAGAATAAGGGAATAATATAAATTTCTGCTTCAAAGTCTGAATTTACAGCACATTCTCTGTGTGGGAAGCACCTTTTCCATGAGGGACAGAGACATTTTACGAGGTAAAATGAGGGACATCCCTCATAGTCAGGGACAGTTCAGAGGCATGCCCATCTCCTCAGCTGGCCCCTTCCACCTTGCTGCTCCCCCCAGTCCTGTCACCCCATCTCCTGCCACCTTGCAGTGCCCAGGAATCCCCGTTAATGGAGCCTCGTTCCCCAGGCCTGGGAGGAGACTAGAATGTTGTTGTTGTTGTTGACAGATAAGGACCACTTGTCCACCCAGTCTGCCCATTTTTCCCTGCCTATACTGTCACCACAGACCCTACCTGATCTCTGGCTACCCCCCCCTGCTTTCCTACCAAGTTTCCTTTGTGCCTATTCCATGCATGCTCGAAGTCAGCTACTGTTTTCACCCCCACCACCTCTGCTGAAGACTGTTTCAGGCATCCACTACTCTTTCAGAGAAGATGTACTTCCTCACATTTCTCCTTCCAGCTTCATTGCATGCCTCCTTGTTCTGGTGCAGCTGTTTCTCTGAAAAATACTCCCCTCTTCTACCTTATTCAACCTCGTGAGGTATTTATAGGTCGTTATCATGTACCCCCCCTTCCAGGGTGAGATCCCTCACTCTCTCCTCATAGGGTTTTTGATGCAGTCCCTGCACCATTTTTGTTGCCCTCCTCCAGAAAGCCTCTACCCTGTCTGTGTCCTTCCTGAGATGCGACCTCCAGAACTGGACACAGCACTCCAGGTGGTCTCTCACCAACACAGTGGTAACACCACCTGTCTCCTTCTGCTGATAATACCCCTCCCTATGTATCCAAGCATCCCACTGGCCCTATCTAATGCCTTGTTACACTGTCTCACCACCTTGAGGTCATCAGATATGATTACACAAGGTCCCTTTTCTGTTTAGTGACTGTCAATACCTCTCCCCTCATTTTATACTCTGCCTCTGGAGTTTTGTGCCCTAGGTGCATGATTTTGCACTTTTCTGAGATCTCTACTGATTCTCTTCACCCCTCTGGAGTGTCTACCCTACTGCAGATTTTGGTTTCATCTGTAAAAAGTCATACCTCCACTTCCAGTTCTTCTGCAATGTTACTTATAAAGATATCAAAGAGGACTGGATCCAGTATTGAGCTTTGAGGCACCCTGCTAGTCACTCTCCCTCCCCAGAGTGAGTGCCATATACCATCACCCTCTGTTGCCTATCTATCAACCAATTTTTCATCCAGTTTCCCACCTTGGGCCCCCCCCCCCCCCAACTGCCCAGTTTCCTTACAAGCCTCCTATGTAGTACAGTGTTGAAGTCTTTGTAGGTGATGTCCACCGCCCCAAACTGATCAATTTCCTTGGTCACCCAGTCGAAGAAATCAATCAGGTTCATTTGACATGACCCCCACTCCCCACTGTTTTATGAAGCAGGCCATCTGCCCTCATGTAGTCCTCTGGAATCATTCTGATTTCCAATGGGTTGTTGAATAGGGCTGTCAGAGGTACAACCAATGCTTCCCTGAGTTCCTTTAGCACCCTTGGATGTATCTGGTGTGGCCCCATAGCTTTATTCACTTTCAGATTCGTAAGTCCTTTCAGCACTCTTTCCTCTGTGAATGGACTTGTGTCTACCTCTCTTCCCCTTAGTTTTCCTGCTGTTTTTTATGAGGTCCACCCCCCCCCTCCACTGTAAAGACTGAACTAAAGTATTTGTTCAGGATATCTGCTTTTTCCTGATCCACCTCTGAACAGTCTCCCCCTGCCCTTCTTAACTTCTGAATTCCTCTCCTTATCTTCCTCTTCTCAGTTATGTACCTAAAAAAGCCTTGCCCCCCCAGTTACCTTGGCTATCCTTTCTTTTGCACCTTTGCACCCCGCATTCCCTGCTTCTCTGCTTTCTCGTACACCTCCCTATCCTCTTCCCTCTGCATCTCTGTGTGCCTCCTGAATGTTACCCTTTTAGTCTTTACCTATGCAGCCACTTCCCTTGAGATCCACAGTGGTCTCTTGTTTCCCCTGTTCTTGCTCACTTCTTTCACTCAACAGGTTTGTTGCCTTTGCTATGCCATCCCTTAATATGTCCCACTGTTCCTCCACCCAGGCAATCCCCTCCTGCTAGGTTGCTTCTGAGGCATTCGACCATTTTTTTTTTAAAACCTGCCCTCCAGAAGTTCAGGACCCCTGTCCTTGTGTGGTTTGCCTCTGCCGCTGTCCTTATGTTCAGTCACACTGTACGATGATCGCAGGTTCCCAGATGGCATCCCACCTTGACGGCTGCAATACTGTCCCTGTTTGTGAGCAACAGGTCCAGTAATGCTCCATCCCCCAGTGGGTTCCTTGACTAGTTGCCTAGGAAATGCCCCCTGCAGGGAGTCCAGGAAGTTCCTGCTTCTAGCCTAGGCCATAGCTGGAAGGCACCAATCTACAATCAGCAGACTGAAGTCTCCACCAATAGCATCTCCCTTTTTTCTGCCATTGTGTTGATGGCTCCCCTCATTGCCTTATCCAGTTCCACCCCGTGTTGGTGGTCTGTATATCACCCCAGTACAAATGGGGGCTCTAGCTCCTGTCTCCAGGTTGCCCTCAGTACCACCAGCCCCTCCTTTCCCCGGTTCCCTTGCACTCTGCCCCCTTGATACCCTCCTTTACATACAGCACCATCCCCCTCCCTTCCTCCCCTCTCCATCCTTCCTGAACTGAGTGTAGAATGGCATGGCCAAGTTCCAGCTATGGTTACCTGTGGACCATGACTCAGTAATGGCCACGATATCCAGGTCCACCTCCGTTATGGTGGCCTCTAGGTCTGGAATTTTATTTCCAGGTCTCCTTGCCTTTGCACACATGGCCCTCCACACCTTGCTCCCACTCTGCCTGCAATCCCACTTCCTCCAAAAGCAAGCCCTCCTGCTGTATTGGAAAACAATCTTTTGATTAAATGCAAAAAAATACTGTGCAAAGTGCAAAATAATAATGTGCTATTACAGGACCACCAATCTAATGAGCCCCAATGCTTGTAGGCAAAAAAACAAAAAAAGAACCTCTTCCTCAGGAGCCCCTTGTGCCCTGCCTCATTTTCCCCTCTCTTTTTGCAACTTTAGTTCCTGCCCCTTCCCTTGTGCTCCGCTTCTCTGCTGTTCCCATTAACCTCCTCCCTGGGTGATTTTCCTTCGCTTGGATCCTCCCTTCTTACTGCTTCAGTCTTTGGGTGGGGAGGCAGTTTGCATCTCCCTTTGTCTTTCTGTTATCTCGCTCAACTAGTTTAAACATTCATCAAAGTAACATTTAAATCAGCCAGCCTGTCAGCGCACCAGTAGTGCTGCTGCTCACAGCGCCAATGGGCCAGGCTTGGGAAGAAGCCAGGGTCACTGGGGGCCGAGGACCGAGCATCCCACCAGAGGATGTTCTCATCTTCAGGGGAGAGGGAGCTGCTGTTCTCACTGCAATACTGCCACCTGGGTGACCACAGGGGGCAGGACAGTAGAGGGTGCTGTGGGAGGGAAAGATGCAGGCAGGGGATTTTGGCGCGACAGCACGCTCAGTGTGCACATGCGCCTACAACCTCCTTAGTGTGCCTGCATCAGACAGATGGGAGAAACAAAGGAAAAATGGCCCCACTTCCTGAAGGACGACAGACTCCAGTGGATCAAAGAGGACCTGAACCCCACAGCTTTCCATCTAATGATGACAACACAGTCGGAGGGGTACATCCCATTTAGCTCACCTTTGGGGGCACAGCCAAGGCAGCATGGAGGTAAGGCAGCTGATGGAGGGACAAGGTCCAGCACAGCCAGGCACTTTGGGGAACCCAGAGGGAGTTTGAGGCAGTGGTGTGCAGTGGGGAATAAACACAGAATTAGAAAAAAAAAACTAACATTCAAACCATCAACTGAAGACTGCAGTTCCCCTCCCAGATGGATGCAGGCCATCACCTCTGTGTAAGCCTTCATCCCTCCAGGTTGTTCCCCAGTACCCAGTGTAGCTGAACCTCTGCACTCTGCATCATTCCTTCAACCATGAGCTGAAGCTCCTGGTGTGGAGTGCCCTATCCTCCTTTCAGCTGGAGTCAGGCAGCACCTCGGTGAAAGCTAGGTTTCGGATACGGATGTGGGCAGTGCCTGCAGGGGAGCATGGCATCATCCCACAGTGGCCAAAGCTTCTTCCACCATTTTTCTACCTTTTCCTCAGGTGCCTCATGTGTGAGGACTGCACAAATGCATTCATGCATGTGCATCCCAGTGAGGTGGCACCCACCTTCCCCCTTATGGCTGTGCTTGAACCGTTACCCATGGTCACCCAGGTGGCAGTTTCACGGTTCAGCTAGCAGACCTCTCTCCCCGGAGCAGGAGAGTGTCCTGTGGGACACTCAATCCTCCTCCCCTGCTGACCCCTGAGTGAGATTGCTCTGTTCCTGAACCCAGGTTTCCAGCGTGATAGCAGGTGCAGCTCAAGCGCCTCAGTCCTCTGTGTCACTGGGCTGACAGGACAATAAGATTTTACAACAACTTGTTGATACATAATCTTGATTCTGACAATAACTTCCTACATATAACTATTCAGAACTTCTTGCAGTCGCACCAGTAATCATGGCATTCTCTCTTTACAAAGGGGATAAACAAGCCTCATCCCCATTGGTACAACACGAAGGGATGTACTCAACTATATAATATTAAAACTACAAAACAATACTCAAACAGACATGCAGCTGGGAACGGTATGAAGAGAATGTAAAGAGAGTAAAAATTAAGGACCCACGCTTACCATGTTATCTATTGAATTAGGTCAACAATCTCCCCCCAAGAAACAGAAGAATCTCAGTTCTAACCAACATTTACCCCAACAGAGGCCCAGGCAAAATTGCTAACAATAATTATCAATAACCTGAAACACTACAGAAGAATACTATTCTAATAGTAATTAGCAATAACACATAACATTATAGAAGTAAGAATACTATTCTAATAATATTTATTAACGTAACATTATAAAGTAAGAATACCATTCTAACAATAGTTATAAATAACCCAGAACATTATAGCAGTAAGAATACTGTTGTAACAATAGTTATCCATAACCCACAATGTTACAGAAGAATATTATTCTAACAATAATTATAAATAATCCACAACATTATAGAAATAAGAATACTATTTAAACCATATACCATTGCAACAGCAATGCTGTTATCCTGTGAATCCTCAACAGCGACTCAACCTGTTCGACACCCGCAGTGTCAAACACGTTGTGGGAGCGATGAACGGATTCCTCAACTCCTGGGTTTGGCCGCTGTCCCCTGACATCCACCCCCCAAAGTGAGGAATCTAAAAGTCCAGGGGGTGCGGGGAGGCACATCGGCACTTTTCCACAGTGATGTGATCACCGTTGGCAAAGTGCTATCACTGTAAAGTCCTTCGACAAATTTCTTGTCGAACCAACTTGGTGAAACCTTTTAAAACAATAGTTATCAACAACCCACAACGTTATAGAAGTAAGAATACTGTTCTAATGATAATTAGAAATAACACACAGCATTATCCAAGTAAGAATACTATTCTAATGGTAATTATCAATAACCCATAACGTTATGGAGATAAGAACACTATTCTAACAACAATTATCACTGCAACATTATAGATGAAAGAATACTATTCTATCAGTAATTAGCAATAGCCTGTAACATTATAGAAGTAAGAATACTATTCTAACAATAATTATAATTATACAATGGCAAGAACATTTCCTGGCCTCTGATTGGTCAGTGTGTGCCTGAGACAGTGCTGATATTACACAATAACACACTGTGTTGATTTTATGGAGCTTGCACCTTTTTTTGGTCAGAAACAAAGACACACTGCCTCACTAAAAATCTACTAAAAACATTTTTCTTTTTATTTTTGTTTTCTATAACATTGAACCATTGTATAATTGCAATAAGGCACTCCACGGTGTGTGTTATTGTGTAATAATGTCACTCCTGGGGTGATGGAAGCACTCGGCTTTGCCTCGTGCTTCAACCCACCCCAGGAGCGACGTTATTGCATGATAACGCACACCTTGGAGTGTCTTACTGCTTAAATAACCCACAGCATTATAGAAGTAGGAACACTATTCTAACAATAATTATCAATAACCCACAACATTATAGAAGTAAGAATACTATTCTAACAGTAATGCAAGAAAACTAATTCTGAGAGAATTCATAGGACCTCACTGGGTACTCTTCTATAATAGTTAGGTAAGGAAAATCCGTCTGTGAAAAGCAAAGTCCCAGATTGTTAAAGTACAAATATTTATGTAAAATAAAAGCAAAAAAATACAAAAGTAAAATCTAACAGGGGCACAACAAAGTGCAAATTCATATCTATTGTTGGCTAAACTTCTGTTATCAATTGTTATATTTCCAATTCTTCTATATGCATGTTTATCTAATTTGAAAACTCAAATAAAATAATGATGAAAAAAAAAAATGAGTGACAGCAGGAAGTGTGTTCCTGGAAGGGACACTCCAGACAGTGGGACATCAGAGGACGTGGGAAAGCTGGAGATTCTGAATGCCAGCGAGAGGTGAGTCTAGATGGCGGTGATGCTTGAGCGGCTCAAAGTACTACAGTGCCCGCAATGAAGGAGAGGTACAGGCCAAGGGAGGAAGAAACTGAAAACCAGAAAGACTCTTTCAGTTTATGTTGGGCAGGTTAGCAGTGTATTTTTTTTTTTGTTTTAGCTTTTATCAATTAAATTTTATTAACATTAGATAAATGTCCATAACAAGCGACTTACAAATAATAACATTAAAATCAACACATTTGTATTAATATACCATAAACACTTAAACACTACATAATAGATATTTAGTGAAAGAAAAACCTCTATCAGTTACATTAAGAATAAAATGTGTAAACATTAAGTAATACGTAAAGTTTTACCTATATACTGTGTATTTAGAAAATAGTTCTACTACGTGTCAATCATTTCCCCCTGTTGTTTCAGCAAGATAGCAGATAAAATTGAAAGAAAACAAATGAGAAAGGAGAACACAGAAACGAGGAGAACGTGAGACAGCTAGCAAGAAAATCCTGTGTAATACAGATTTATCATATCCTAAGTTTGCCTTATGCATAAAGACACCCAACTGAAACTGAGGAACTTGTAAATATAATTAAAATCTGGTCCTGCTGTAATTGCTTCCATCTTTTGAAACTGCTGTGCTTTTTCACTGACTAGTTACAGCTAGGGTGAAGAAAACATAGACAGTGTTCCATTTAGTTGTAAAACTGCCTTTTTGTCCTACCATGCAGGGGTCTGGAAAAGTGGAACGGGAACAAAACCTGGTCACATTCAATTAGGGCATTTAAAACAGGGAGTTACTTCAAATTGTAACAGATGTGGAACAGCTAAAAAGTCACTTAATTCACGTTTTGGGAGTGTCAAAAGATATAACTTCCATGGACAAACGTAAATAATTTATTGGGTTCCTTCACTTGGTCAGAGGGTAGCATAACTCTGGAAACATGTCTCATTGATTAATTTGATGAAAGTAAAATTAGGATGAAAGAAAGTACTATATCTATTATGGCAGCGTCAGTTAAAAATACGATCTTAAAAATCTGGAGAGAAGACAGATCTTCTACCATTGGGGAGTAGAAAAGTGAATGCCTAGAGATACTTGGATCAGGCCGGCAGTGTGTTTGCTCAGCGAAGGATGCAGATGTTGCCTTCTCTGTTTTATCAAGGGAGGATGTATTTATATACCATAAGGTTATGACATGTGAATTTAGAAATGACAAACCGTACCCCTCTGGAGCTACAACATAGGCACTGATATGATACCCTGACTCATGTATTATGATGTGTACTAACCTTATATATAATGTTCTTCGTTTTTCTAAGCGATATAATGTAATACATAGAAATACAATTCAGTTTTGTAGAGTGTCTTTCATACAAATTGCATCTCAAAACCCTTCTAGGGAAACCATAAAAACAAGAAATACAATATGAAACAACATAATACACATCTTACAGCAGTGTAATATATCACATTTTATTCTGTAATATATGGTAAATTTTATAATATTTATGTAGGGTATCAGCTGCTAGGCAGTATCAGTATCAGTAGGAAAAACTGGCAGACAGTCAAACACAGTACCGAGGAGCCCTGTTAAGCAGTAAGCCTGAGTGCAGGTCAGAATTATTCCTTTATTAGAGGTTTTTTTTTTTTTCATCAGATGTATTTATTTAAGAAGATTTCTGAAAACTAGTGTGTTGGCAAAAACTGGTGCAGAGTAACATTATCTATTTAACATGTTTATTATTTTCACAGATTTCAAAACAATTACAGTCTGCTTTTCTGGACCAAGCTGTTTTATTCTGTTAACAGGTTTCTGCTGTTATCAGATATCCATTTAAAGCAGCAGTATTTGTTACTAGAAAAAAATGTCATTATATATTTTTTTACAATAATGTATTCTGACAAAAAAAAAAACAATATCCATTGTTTTATTGTGTTTCAGTACTGATGTGATATCAATCAATCAATCATGTTTTATTTATAAAAAGTGTAATTCCATTGCAGATCAAAGCACCTGTACAGAATAAAATCCATTAAAAACAGATAAATAAAAATACATACAATTAGTAACTAAAAGTAGTTCACTATAATAGATCAGTAAGCTAATCAGAATCAGGGAAGGCCAAACCAAAAAGGTTGTGTTTTGAGAGCAGATTTAAAACTCTCAATTGTCAGGTACTCTCTAATCTGACGAGGTAGAGAGTTCCACAGGGTAGGGGGCCTTAAAAACAAAAGAACAGGCCCCTAAGATTTTAAGTCGAACCCTGGGAACCTACAGCAATCCCTCATCAGCGAAACAGAGTGAGCGGAGGGGGCAGTAGGGGCAAAGAAGATCTTGCAAGTAGCATGGTCCCAGATATGTGGTGTTGCATCTGTTAAAAGCCGACATCCTCTGACCACACCCATTATAAATAAATTAAACATTTTGGTGTGGACTGTGCTGCGTACCACTCGAAATACGTGATATCACCATCTTAATATATCCAGAGTAGGAATCCAGTATGTAAAGTCAAGGAGAAACCTTGAGGGGAAGGATTTGTTAAAAAATTGCTAGTGGCAGTCATCTTTAATGACTTAAGCCATCAATTATCACCCCTTATCATCTGCTGGCAAAGCTGCCTTTTCCTACAGACTCCCAGCTTTATGGAACCACCAGTCTCCACAGCTACGGAACTCTCCTTCTTACTTCTCCCTCAAACAGCATCTACGCCTCCTTCCTCCCCCATCTTGCTCCTGTCCCTACATGTCCAACTCTCCAACAGTATAGGATTTGGGGTAACTGGCTGTCAGTCACACATCCCCAATATTACTATTGTTATGTCAAATGCCTATATTTAAAACTGACCTCTCTGTAATGGATCCTGCAATGTTGTCTGTATCCCCAAATGCTCATAATACTGTACTTATTTGTATTTTTTGTTACGTTATGTACCCCCTGTAATCATCTGTATACCCCTACCCCCGGGCCACACCTGGAAATGAGCCTCGGCTCAGTGTGCCTTTTCCGGTAAACACATTTGAAATAAATAAATACAAAATAAAATTATAAAATTAGCAAAAATACCTGCTTAAAAAACATAGGAGAGGGGCGCTGTTGAGCAGCCTACCGGCGAGAAGCACCTGGAAACAGCTCTGCATCTAGATACCAATCTAACTTAAATAACTAGAATATAAGGCGAGATTCGCTCTTTAAACCTCCAAAACTTGATTGCTGATAGTAAGCAGAGTCTACCGATACCCAACACGGCCATGGGTCGTAATCAAAAGGCGAGTGGCAGCGGCTCAAAAACTGCCTCGGCGGTGGATCCCCAGGCCTCAGTTAACCCGCCGATATCAACTGCTTCGGAGCCGCCATGGAGAGCGCTGCAAATCTCAATGCAGGCAATAGATCAAAACGTTGAATCAATTCTGCAGCGTTTTACAGAGCAAGACGTAAAGTTGGAGGCTGCAACTCAGGCTGCTACAACGGCAGAGAAGATTGCCACCCAGGCTATGGCCACTACCTCGAAGTCGGTACAAGAAAATGCACAGTTAAGATATAGGCTTGAGGCCCTGGAAAACACGAGCAGAGCCTCCCATGTACGGATTATTGGCCTGCCAGAGGGAAGCGAAGAAGGGGAACTTTTACCTTTTTTGAAGAAATGGCTGATAGAGGTCCTGGATTTGTCAAAGGGCACAGCTAATTGTTTTACTAAAGCCTACCAAATATTTCCTTGATCAGCTGGTCCTCATGCTGAAGCCCCGAGAGTTATTCTGCTGGTAACCACGAGTTCCTCCATTAGAGATCAACTACTGCAAGCAGCTAGATCGGCGGAGGGCCTAAGTTTTAACGGAGCTACGGTTCACTTATTCCCGGACTTATCCTTTGCAACCAGGTTGAGAAGGAAGAAGTTCGACGTGGTGCGGGCCAGACTCCGTAGCCTGGGGATCACGCACTCTCTCCTAATGCCTTCCCGACTTCGCATCTACTACGGGGGTCATACCTACCAATTTAATGACCCTGAAGAGGCCGGTAAGAAAGTGGAATCCATCATGTAGAATTTCAAGTGTCGGAGAGTCGGACATTCCTGAATCTGACGAAGAGACCTGATCGGCGTGTTTGGTGCTAGGGGGCAAGTTACAATAAAGCTGTAGATTTAACCTTCAAATAGTTTTTTATTTCTATTTTAGTGACCATGTCGGTTAGTTT
Organism: Neoceratodus forsteri; assembly: GCA_016271365.2. Classification (NCBI taxonomy): domain Eukaryota; kingdom Metazoa; phylum Chordata; order Ceratodontiformes; family Ceratodontidae; genus Neoceratodus; species Neoceratodus forsteri. The sequence goes on from JADMNL010000036.1 coordinate 17,535,801, forward strand.
GGAGAGGTGCAACGAGGGAAGTTGCAAGGACTGTAGACTACAGTTTTCAACATAGACTATAGTTTAAAATACAAATTATATAGTTGAAATTGGTTATAATAGATGCATCTGTTGACAGGGTGTTGTAAATGTATGGAATTCTCATTTTGCAGTGGGGACATATCAACTTATTTTTGGTTGAGTAACTCAATTTGCTAGGAATATAGAAATTTAAGGATTGGTTTCCCCAAAAGCCTTGGTGGGCTGTAGCTTTTCTGGACTTACTTAAAGGGACATTTGAACTTCTTTTTCCCCCACCTCCTAAAGCAGTTCTGTACAGATCACCAATCCTATTTTTACATCGAATGTATCTGAGATCACTAATTGATGTCTGACAGATGATTGTACAATATCTATTGTTTTTTTATGATAAAAGCAATAAATAAAAAGTATAAAAAAAAAACATAGGAGAGAAAATAAAGACTATACTAATAGCGAATCTAATTATGTCAGAAAGGTATCAATACTAAAGACCTATATGATGAACTTTTTTGCTATGCCTAAAACACACAAATGAATCTGCGTACAGTAAAATAATTAATTTAAAGAGCTACTCATGCCTCAAGGAAAACGCTAAAAAACATAATAATTAGGTATAATTCAGCTTGCAATCCATATAGTCTATATATTTCTATTTCCATTATTTATTACTGAGTCAATTTGCATGGACATATGGACCTGGATATTCAAACGGGTTGCGCATGGCGCAACAGGGATGTGCCATGCGCAACCCACCAATGCACCCTGGTGCGATATTCAAAGGGGCAAGTTGTGATGCACAATTCCCGATGCGCAGTGGTGCATCACTAATGTATGCAGCGCAAGTGCGGGCGTCTACGATAGCGCGTGTAATATCCCGATATTCAGCACGGATGTGCGGCACATATGCTGGACAACAAACCCACCTTGCACCACTCACGGGGTGCAAAGATGCCTGGTAAAACCAGGAACAAATCCTAGCCACCCACAGGTGAGCTGCCATACTGCAGGGTGCAACACGGCAGCCGCCAATCTGGTGGACACCCGCCACCCAGAACACTGTCTGCAAGCCCCCTGCCCTGGGAGTGTTGTGCCCCCCATCACCCGGGATCATGGGCATATGAGTCAAAAAGGCCCTGGTGGACCAGTGGCATCCCCACCCGATTGCAGGCGACTGTACATTTAAAACCCTGGTGGTCCAGTGGATACCCCCACATTGCTCGATCATGGGCATATGTAATAATAAACTCTGGTGGTCCAGGGGAACGCCCTTCAGCGCCTGATTATGGGCATAGGTAGAATTACACCCTGGTGGGCCAGTGGATGGTCCCCCGGTGCCCGATCATGGGCACAGGTAAATCTAACATCCCTGGTGGTCCAGTGGAACCCCCTCCATCGCCCAGTCATGGGCATATGTAAAGCTAATACCTTTGGTGGTCCAGTGGAAACCCCCCATTGCCCAATTGCGGGCGGACATAGCAAAGACGCCCTGGTGGTCCAGTGGACCCCCTCCCCACCCGCCCACTGAGGTCCCCACCACCAGCACCCCCCCCAGTCAGCGGCGGGCGACAGCACCCTGCCTGCATGCCACCCGGCCACCCGCTGACTGACAGTGTACAGTACCATCTATACGCCTATTGGTCCACCGCATGGACCAATGGGAATGCAGACCATACTGTACTACACAGGCCCGATATGTGAATGAACTCCGGGTACTCAGGTAAGAAAACGGTGGGCCAGCCAGGAACGTTGCAGCTGGTTGGGGCCCTGTGATGGAAGAAAGCAACATGCACAACACACACTATTTGTAATCCAGAGCCAGAGGGCTCAGTTCGTAAAATAAAAGGCAACAAGACAATCAGATGACGAAAGTTTTAGATTCAGCTGTTGTTGCAGGGAGGTACCCTGATGTTTACTCACGATACCCAATACTGGACACAGGCAGGATGAAATCGAGACTGCAGACTGTTGAGCTGGAGTGCCCAGAAAAGCAGGGCCCACACGAATCATGAAGGCATCATTCCTGTTCAAGGTGTTGAGCAGGGGGCTGATCCCCAGGCCAGTCTCTCGTTGATCATTTTCTCTGCATAGCAAATATTCTGGCTGGGCCAGTGTAGCAGGGCCCAGGCAAATGGAAATGGATACGGATTCAGTCTGTGGAGCTGGATTCAGCCTCCAGCAAGCAAAACACAGTTCAGACACACAGTGGAGAACCAAATCATGACCCACTATAAGCACACAGCACATTCACATGTAAGGAAATTCCACTGTACCAGGCAAATGGCTCTCCAGTCGCAATTACAGAGTCTCTGCACAATCCGGGAGTTCAGAGGTAGCTGGAAGTCCTGACAAGCTGATCGCATTCAGCAAATCTTCGGTCTCCTTCAGGTTAAAGCCTGGTCACAATTCAGTGGCTTAATTCGCTCTCCAAATTCGAATTCGGTCCGAAATAAAACCCACAAGTTCCCTCTCAGGAACAGCAGACAGACATGCACGCCAAACTCAAGCTTTTCCACAGTTCTCCCACACGAATCCACTATGGATTGCTGCTCGAACTATCTTGAGCTGTTACTTCTTCACTTCCCAACTCAGAACTAACTGAAACTGCAAGCAGTGTGGGACTTTCCCCAAGATCCAAAAAGGTTTGGTTGACTGATCTGTCTGTTAGTCACAACAAGGGCTCCCCCTCCACGTTATTTTAGGTGCCAAAAGCCCAAAACTACAATTCCTACAAGTTTTGGCCCCACCAAGCCCCTGTAGGCAGGCTCCATTTTAGAGTCCCAAATGTACAGATTGGCCCATTCTGCAGTCCAGGACCAAGATGATGGAAACAAACAGAACTGTCCATGCTGCAAAGAAGGCAGGTTAGAACAAACTGCAATATTATTACTACTCTAACAAATGATCAGCAAACAAGTACATCTTCTAACAGAGCTCCCTCTCAGATTAATTATGACTGCAATCCTGGCAGCTCTTAAAGAGACAGTACACAAGGCTATACAGGCATTCTCTGGCAATACAGTTAAACTGCTAAAACGCATAACACCAGCCTGGCAGTGAGCATTTAGGCAAGCTCAAGGAGGACTTTTCGGGAACCCCCATTTGTAGGGGGGTTACAATAAAAAGGAAAGAAAAAATGAAAACAGAACTGTGCAGCCACTAACAGTATTAATCTATTAAATTGTGTGCATTGTACTTGAAATGGCACGGCTTCTAGTTCCTCCATGAGCTGCTGGTATTTCAACAGTCTTGTGTTATCTTTGTGAGTTTGTAACTCCTTGCTTTATCTCTGAAACAGAGCATTGTATTCAGGGCACTGAACCTCCCCCCACCATAAACAAACTGCCTGCATCCTGCCCCGCTGGGCACTACCTCTCAGATAAATGGACTTGTGAAGCAGGTTTGGTGTCATGATCTTTAACGTCTGCCAAGGTGCCAGAAGTGGTATGTCATGCCCCTGCGATTGAAACCGACCTTTAAACGACAACGTGTGCTTAGGTTGCCAGTTCAAGCATTGAGGGAGTTTTGAGATCTCGCTCCACGTGGACAGCCAAAGCCGGAAGACAAGAGTAGTGGTGGCCTGGAGCTGGGAAACTGGGTGCATCAACCTGACAGGAAGCAAGTTGTCCCAGGACTGGACTGCAGGGTACAAATATGCCCCCTGCTTCTCACAGAGTGTGGTCTTGGAGTTTGACATGATTAAAAATGCAGACAGGGGAGAGATGATGAGACGCCAGCAGCATCAACTCATATCTGTCCAAACAGGAACTCAGTTCTGAAGTGAGTACCACAATGCAAAGGCAAACAGACATAGTCCCAGGGAAGTGTAATAATAAAACAACCTTTAAAGGTAATAGGAAACAGTTTTAAGTAACCACACAGCCAACGGATTCCTTGTTTCTTTCAGTTGTATTTAATCTTTTGCTTTACTTTCATGATTCCCCCCCCCAAAATGGTTTTAATTGCTTTATTTGCTGCCACAGAATGTGCTTCATATTTTGCCCTTACATTATTCATGCTTCTTTTCTGACTCTGCCCCCTTCCCTCAGCCCCATCTTCCATCATCTCTCGCATTTACTTTCCTCGGCTTATAACCATAACAGGCCCCCCCCCAAGTGGGGCCTGACTGAGCCAGACTTACACCTCCCATCTTCTCCTGAGTGTGAAGGCAGAAGTATTCTGAATGTGGAGAGAGCATCTGGTGACAGGGGTTAAAGGTCAGGTTGAGTGCATTCAGGATCATTCCACATAACCCGGGGCTCTTCTGTGCTCGAGTGTGTCATGCCCCCCCCCAGGACGTCACCACGCTGGGGTTACATGCTTGTGTATGCAACACATGCCTGAGCGAAGCCTGGCAGACATCCCCTCTCCCCTCTGTACTGCCCCCCATGGTCCCCCAGGTGGCACTGTTGCAGTGGAGGCATCTGCTCCCTCTTACCACAGGAAGACAGCATCCTCTGGTATGCTCTGTGCCCCCCCCCACGGCCGGCCACCAGCACCAGAGGCTCTCTTTTAAATCCCGGTTGCCAATGTCACGAATGCTACTGTTCCACTGCATCAACTGGCTTGCTTATGTGCCTCACACTTGGGATCTTCAGTGTTTACACTATCAGGGCCCAGTGCACAGTTGCTAGGGGTGGAGTTGCAAAATATGGTGCAAACAGGTGCCCCATTATCACCCAGTACCTAGCAGATATCCACAAAGGGCTGTCTGAATCACTGGATGAAGGAGTCCCACAACCTTCTGTGTATGGCACAGTGCCAGTCACATGATGCTGTGGCATGCACAAAGGTTGTGGTACAGAGGCTACCACTTTTGTTGCACACTGTAGCGTTGCCATTCATCCTTCTGGCTCCTAGTGGTCCAGTGCCCCCCAACCTAACTCTGACATAAAGAGCAATCCCTAACATCCTATGGATCCCCTCAACTTACTGCTGGCTGCAAAGGTGGGGCAAAGCCTGTGGGCATCCTCCTCGACTGACTGGAAGCCTGAATCCAGTGAGGTGAGGCACGAGAGGGATCAGACTCGAAGATCCTTGGTGAGCATGAGGGACGGTGACTTAATTTGCCCAACAGAGCCCCATTTTCCTTGCTAGGGCCCCTCCCTTTATCCGATGACACTGTAAGTGAGCCAGTCCTGATCTGCAGGATGGGACCAGGCTACTGGCAGCTCCTGCTTCCTCTAAGGAGACGCACTGTGCAGAGCTGTGCTCCCCTGTACAGGAAAGGTATCCAACGGAACACTGCTTACACCTTCTGCTGACACAGTGTAGAATTCCTGGGTTCGAGAGCAACCACAGGGTGCCAGCATGGCAAGTGGATCCCACCCTGCTGTACTACAGGACCAGCCTAAAAGGGTGTTCCTTCCTTCCTTCCTCCCTTCCGTCACCAGTGCCACTGAGACCTCCATCTTCCCTTAGTGACCTCCCACTCCTGTCCTGACCATCTTTGCTGCTTATCCTTCACAATTCCCCTTAGCTGACCTCAACCCAAGAGTGCCAGGCGTATACAGCTGCGTACTTGTTTTTTTTCTCCTTCTTGGTTTTTTCCACCTTGTGGATGCGGCACTGTGCTCTAAGCACAAGCATGTCATGCATGCTGCTGCAAAGCACTCCTGCATTCCTCCCTCCTGACTGCACAAAGCTTCTGCACTGTCACACGTGGCCACCCAGGAGGCAGTCACACAACGAGGCCAGCCACCCTCACTCTCAGGAGGAAGGAAGTGTCATCTGGGGAGCTCCTCATCCCTCTGCTGGCCTTCCAGTTAACGACTGCTCTCAAAAGAAAATGTACTCTCTAAGTGCTCCATGCCCCCCCCCCAGCAGCGAAACCACCACTAGTGAATCCGTGCACCCCACCCCATGGGATCTCAGGGGCTGTTTAAGGAAGCAGGCAGTAAGTAGTACTTAGTTTATACATGTAACATTATGTTGAATTCAAAAAGAGCAGCAGATTATATACTCACCCCTGGGGCTGGAGAATTTTTGGCAGGTTATGGGTTCAAGTCCCACACCAGAAACGTGGGCTAATTCTCAACACTAAGACTGTAGTGTAGCAAGAAGGGGGGTGCTGTACTTTGGAGGTGCTGTCCTTCAGATGAGACACTAAAACACGGTCCCTTCTGACCATCTAGGGTGGCAATCAAAGATCCCCTGGCCCTTACTGTAAGAGTAGGAGACTTTCCCCAGTGTCCTGGCCAACATTACCCCGTTAATAAAACTGCTTCATATAAACCCCTTGAAGAGACCTGGAAAGGAGCAACCACAATTCACTGTGTCTTTCTGAGTAAAAAATAACAAATCGACACAAAAATATAATAAATATATAAACAGAAGCAATCCTGTTATAACATCAGTAGGAGTGTGGGGCAGGCAGTGGTGCAAGCACACAGTCAGAGCCAGGTATAACAGGGGTGGGCAGCCTGCAGCTCGTGGGCCACATCTGGCTCACAAAGTAGTTTGGTGTGACTCACAGGAACCCCAGTGAACACACAGGTAACACACAGACTAACACATAGGTAACACACAGACTAACACGCAGGTAACACACAGACTAACACACAGGCTAACACACAGAGTAACACACAGGTAACACACAGACAACACACAGGTAACACACAGGTAACACACAGACTAACACACAGGTAACACCCAGACTAACACACAGGTGAACACACAGGTAACACACAGACTAACACACAGGTAACACACAGGTAACACACAGACTAACACACAGGTAACACACAGACTAACACACAGGTGAACACACAGGTAACACACAGACTAACACACAGGTAACACACAGGTAACACAGACTAACACACAGGTAACACACAGACTAACACACAGGTAACACAGACTAACACACATGTAACACACAGGTAACACACAGACTAACACACAGGTGAACACACAGGTAACACACAGACTAACACACAGGTAACACACAGACTAACACACAGGTGAACACACAGATAACACACAGACTAACACACAGGTAACACACAGACTAACACACAGGTAACACACAGGTAACACACAGACTAACACACAGGTAACACACAGACTAACACACAGACCAACACACAGGTAACACACAGGTAACACACAGACTAACACACAGGTAACACACAGATTAACACACAGAGTAACACACAGGTAACACACATGAAACACACAGACTAACACCCAGAGTAACACACAGACTAACACACAGACTAACACACAGGTAACACACAGACTAACACACATGTAACACACATGTAACACACAGACTAACACACAGAGTAACACACAGGTAACACACATGTAACACACAGACTAACACACAGGTAACACACAGACTAACACACATGTAACACACAGACTAACACACAGAGTAACACACAGGTAACACACATGTAACACACAGACTAACACACAGGTAACACACAGGTAACACACAGGTAACACACAGACTAACACACAGAGTAACACACAGGTAACACACAGAGTAACACACAGGTCCTCCCCCGAGGAGCTGGAAGGTCGCGAGGGCTGCACTAGAAGTGCCCTCCCTGGATCCTGCAACCACCACAGGATTACCCACCCCGAGGGAGGCGGAGCCGTTGGTCCACGAGGGCAAGCTGGAACTGCCCTCCCTGCAGACTCTACCAAGCCGCCAGGACACCCCACCCCGAGGAGCCGTTGGTCGCAAGGGGTCCGAAGATCTATCCCCCTCCCCGAGGGCTGGAAGGTCGTGAGGCTGCACTAGAAGTGCCCTCCTGGATCCTGCAACCACCACCAGGATACTGCCACCCCCGAGGAGCGAGGCCGTTAGTCCACGAGGGCAAGCTAGAACTGCCCTCTGCAGACTCTACCTGCACATGGGACACCCTCACCCCGAGGGCCGTTGGTCGCACAAGGGGTCCGATAATAAACTCTTGCCTGGGAACTCTTGCCTGGGAAACAAACTAAAAAAATAAAATAAATCGCGACAGTCAGTGAGCCAGCCGCCAGCCTACCTGTGGACTTCTGCTCTGCATTTGAAGCACGGCTTTGGCGCCTTTTTTCCTAGGCTCGCGTCACCCTCTGTTCTTCTGCAGTTGGTGCACTGGAAAACCACACGCCCCACCACCACCCTTGCTCAGCTCTCCCTTATATAGTGTATTTTTCTCTGTCACATGAGGCGCAAAACCAATCAGCCTACTTTCCCATTTGCTGGTTATATCGTTCCAGCACTAGAGAGACCTGCCTCACTTCTTGCTCTATATTGGAAATGTCTCACCCAAGCATAGTCCTTGCCATGCTGGCCCTCCTCCTGCTACAGCACCCTATGCTCTCTCTCTGCCCTCTATATCCCCCATTAACCAGCCCCACCCAAAACACACTGCCCCACTTCGCAATCCCTGCTTCACCATCGGATTACCCCACATCTACCCCTCTATCCATCCCCCAAATCCCTCCCGTGCCCTGGACTACCATGCCACCCCCACCCACCAACCGCCATGTTATACTCTCGGTATTGTGTTTCCTTTCACAAGTTGACCCTCCCGGCGCTAAGCGCCCTCAGTTGTTCTCCTTCCCTATCCCCTGCTCCTCCCAGGCGGGGTCCGTCGGCCACATATGCACCCCACCACCAGCTACAAACATCATGCGGGGCGCTGAATTCTCCTGCTGCTCCTGTCTCCGACCGCGTGAACCCAAACCCGGGCCGGTCGTCCCAGCGCGCCTCTGCCCACAGATGGCAAAGGCCTTGAATCGCCTTCATTAATATATGCAGTCTCCCAAAGAAAACTGCAGCCCTTCTATGTTGGGTCACCCAACACTCCCCGGATATTCTCCTGCTTGCTGAAACCTGGCTCTCCTCCCGCACGCCTGACTCTGCCATCTCCCTGCCTGGCGTTACCATTTTCAGGGCCGATAGGATGGGCAGGCGTGGTGGGGGGTGTGCTATCTACTTGCGCAACTCGATCCTCGGGCTCGCACTCCCCAATCCTGAGCTAAACCATGGGGCGCAAGCCATCACCTTAAAAGTCACACCCTACCCTGGACGCGGTCCGATCTATCTAACTGCGGCTTATCTACCCCCGGGGTCTAACAAAGACTCTGCGGCCACCTCTCTCCTTGACTACCTGGCTACCTTACCCCAGCCAGAACAGTTAATTATGGGTGACTTAAATTCCAATGGCTCAGCCGATCGCTGATAATTTGAAGAATGAGCTTGCAGCCCTTGACCTGTCCCAAATGGTCACTCAGCCCACTAGACTTAACAAAGTCACAGGAACTAGCTCCTCCTGGATGTCATCCTCTCTAACCGGCCTCATAAAATAGTCTCCGTTGAAGTCCTTGCGGACTCACTCAGTGACCACTCCCTGTCATCTGCTTCTGGTCCTCCCCACCCCTCTGCCCTGGGTCCCAGCAGGACCTCGCCGCCGTTTTCTCCCGGAGTCGCCAACCTCAACGTCACCTCGCCCATGTCGACTGGTCCCCATTGGCCCAAGCGCTCCCTGGCCCGTTAACTCTGCCTAACCTACCTCTCCACGACCTTCAACCAGCCCTGTGACCTGTAGTGCACCCTCAACTCTCCTAGGATAAAAACGGACTGCTGCATGGATAACTCCTGCACTGATCCAACAACTAAAAAAGAGATAACCTCTGGCATAGCTAATGACTCGGTAGGCTTGCTGACAGACAAGCCTACAGGACAGCCCGCAATCAATGCACCTGGTCAATCAAGCAGGCTAAAGCTAAATTCTACCAGGCTGCTGGACATCCTCCTGGGGCTCGCCCCAGAGCCTTCTGGGACTACATTAAAGACTTAAATGGTAAGACCCGCCCCCTCCATCCCAGATTGTCATAAATGGGACTGTCTCGACTGACCCCACCTGTATAGCTGACTGCCTTAACAAAACCTTCACTGACTTAAGTGCCGTCCTCCTGGCCCACTCTTCAGACCGGTTGCAAAACCCATCCGCGCTCCCATTTCAGGCCACAATTCCACTTCCGTATGATCTCACCCACGATGCAAACCTTTCTTAATAAATCCCTCGCTCTCAGAACCTATCAATAACCCTCTTGACTCAGGATACTTAGCCACGTGCTGGATGTCATGCTTACCCGCTGATGCTTATCATTAACAAATCCCTATGCCTCGGCCAATTCCCTAAGGCCTGGAAGCAAGCTGAAGTAACCCCATCCACAAGTCTGGGGACCACACTCTGCCTAATAACTACAGGACCATCCATCCTTCCCCCCATCCAAAGCCTTAGAAAAATAGTGAACACACAGCTTTGGAATATCTTACTAACTACAACCTTCTTTGTCCAGAGCAACATGGTTTCCGCCCTGGCCATAGCATGTCCACTGCCCTTCTGGAATTCTCCCACCACATTCACTCAGCATTGACAAAGGTCATCCAGTGGGGCGGTCTTTATAGACCTGTCCAAGGCCTTCGACACGGTGTGCCACCCCTGCTACTAAACTCCCTTAGCGTACTGGGTCGCAGCCAGCCCCTGAAGTGGTTTAAGCTACCTACACAACAGGTCCCAAAGAGTCAAGCTAAGTGGGACCCTCTCCCCCTACCTTCCTGTACACTCGGGGTCCCCAAGGCTCCATCCTTGGCCGACCCTTTTCAGCCTATTCCTGAACACCTCCCCAGCTCCTGTTCCAGTAAAATATTACTCTATGCTGATGGCGTTGTTATCCTTGCATCACACCTGACCCACTCCCACTCCAAGTCATGCTGCAAAGCGCCCTCCTCCAAACGAAAAGTGGTTCAATAATCACCGCTAGTCCTGAACCTAAAGAAAACTAAGTCCATGCTATTCTCTCATCGGCAAAACAATGCCAGGACTTTCCTCCACATCACCACCAGCATGCCCTCCCTCTGGAGCAGGTCTCGTCCCTACAAGTACCTGGGCATCACCTTTGACTCGCCTTACTTTCCACGCCCACCTTAAAGCTTTGGCATCTGCAATGAACTCCAGGATCGGTCTTCTCTACCGCCACAAAAGACTGTCTCCCGAACCCCCATAAAACTTGCCATCACCTCATCGGTATTATCACTGGCTGACTACGGACTCCCTGTTTACGCAGCTGCTGACGCCTCTGCCTTATCCAAAGTCCAGACCTCCATCAACAAAGCCTGTAGGCTCCTTACAGGTGCCCACAGCAGAACCCACACCTGTCTGCTATACTCCGCCACAAAAATACTCACTCTTGAGGAAAGACTGAAATATCAAACCTGCCTACTGGCCAAAAATCCATGTCAGGTCTCTGCCCTCCTGGGGTCTCTGGACTCTTTGCAGCGCGCTGCTAGATCCCTGCCAACCCCTGCACGTCACGCAGCACCTTCAACGCTCCCAGAGCAAGGACCTCCCGTTGCCAAAGATCTTTCCATCACCTAGCCCCGTCCTGGTTTAACTCCCTTCCTGAAACCATCTCCAAGATCCCAGGCATTGGCCGCTTCAAAATCGCCCTCCGCCAGCATATTATTGACAACCGATGCTGTAAATGTTTGTAGCTGCCCTGTGCCGGTCCTTTCTAACCTTTTCAAGCCCCTCGCCGTCCGGTCCTTTTAACTCTACATATTAGTTGTGACATGTTGTTAATTGAATAATGTATCTCCTGTTGTTTTACCAATGTTAGCACCTTACACGAGTTTGCTCCAGTACAGCTTCGCTGTCTGCACTCTCCAAATGTATATTTTATGTATCTAACCTGTCTGTCATCCCTGTCCTAACCCCACTCTATTTGTCGTCTCCCCCACCTTTCTTGACGAGGTACCTTTGTAAACGAGTCTTTGACTCAAAGGTTGTAAAACTGATCTTTACAATAAATAAATAAAAATAAAATAACACACATGTAACACACAGACTAACACACAGAGTAACACACATGTAACACACAGACTAACACACAGGTAACACACAGACTAACACACAGGTAACACACAGGTAACACACAGACTAATACACAGGTAACACACAGACTAACACACAGAGTAACACACATCTAACACACAGACTAACACACAGGTAACACACAGACTAACACACAGAGTAACACACAGGTAACACACACACTAACACACAGGTAACACACAGACTAACACACAGAGTAACACACAGGTAACACACAGACTAACACACAGGTATCGCACAGGTAACACACAGACTAACACACAGGTAACACACAGACTAACACAGAGTAACACACAGGTAACACACAGACTAACACACAGGTAACACACAGACTAACACACAGAGTAACACACAGGTAACACACAGACTAACACACATGTAACACACAGACTAACACACAGGTAACACACAGACTAATTTAAAATGATAGAAATACCATAAAGTAAAGAACTATTTTTCTTAATAATTTAAGAGCTATTTTAAAATTATGCAATAAATTAATCAATAGTTTGGTTATATATTGACTATGACTGTTATAATTTTACCTTCTAAATATGGCTACATATGGGTAAGGTACAGGCCTCATTGTGAAATCTACTGTTATGGCTTACGTCCTAGTCTGAAATTTAAATGGGCACATATCCAAGAAAAGGCTGGACACCCCTGATGCATAGCATGTAAGCTGCTACACCCACAACCTGGGGTAACCCTGTACTGAGCAGAAAAGCCCCCCCTCTTCAACGACACATGTCTGGCTTCAGCTTGGTAGTGTCATTCCAGACTGTCTTTGGCAGACAGGTAACATCCTTCTTTCAAATGAAGACTCTTCACTGTAAAATGTATAACAGACGGAGAGCAGACAGACAATTTCTGTTAGTGGCAGGCGTGCTGCTGCTGTTCCCAGTTTTTCATACTGCGACTAAATTAGGCTTCAGAAAACATATTATTTTTTGCTGTCGACAATGCACTTTTCGTGGTTTTTTTTTCAGTGCTCCAAATTGGAATCGGAATACAAAAAATGATCAGGGGCGACTATCTTATTGTCTGGTGTGTGTGTTTGTGTGCGTGCGTGTGTGTGTGTGTGTGGTAAAATGAAAAACGCTGGTCTTGTCCTTGGTGTGTTCCATAATAATTGACATTTGTTGTAAGATCTGCATTAAAAAGGATGTAAAAGGTCATGCTGGTTTCCTCCCAGGACCTTGCTGAAACACAATTAAGAAAGGAAAGCCTTAACTCACAAGCAGCTCCAAAGGTCTTCCTTGCTCACCTGGGGCCTGCAAGGGGACAATATGACTCATTAGCCATTTATATTACACATATACAAGTCACTCATATAACATCATTTCCATAGCAACAGATATTTATTTATTTAGAAACTGGTGACTAGGAAAGGCACACTGAACCAAGGTTCATCACTAGTTGTGACCCTGGGGGAAGGAGACAAGGAGCATTCATCCATACAGCGGAAAAAAATCAGTCTGTGCTACAATACAGTGAAAATACAGTGCCAATGAACACAAAGTAATGCAGGAAGTAAACAGTGTACAACTGAGAAAAATACAAACAATACAATAGAAGAGAATTACCATTCATGAGTGACCAGGAAAGCTACAGCAGCAAGGCCAGAATTAAACATGAGGAGTGTAAACATTAAAATTATAAAGAAGCTGAAACAGTAAAGGCAGTAATGAAGGACCAAGGATTAGAAGCACAGTGAACTGCAAAGTTCTGGATTACAAAACCTGAGGAAACCAGGTTTATATCATCCCAAAGAGGGTCGTACATGTGTCACATCGGCAAGTGTTAAGAGCACATAGGGAGTTAGAGGCAGGAGCGGACTAGAAGTGGGCGTAAGCCTCGAGGTGCTGTTTGAGGAAAGGGTAGGTGGAGGAGTGGCCGACTGCAGGAGGAAGGGATTTTCAATGACAGAGGGCACCTGCACCACTGTCACAGACTGGGAATCATGACGTCAGCTGTAGACAAGCAGCTGCAGCATATACAGTCTAGGAGCAGGGATCCTGTTTTCATGTAATCGTGCATCTTTATCAAGGCCCCTGGAATTCTGTGATTTCATAGCCGTGGAATTTCTCACAGAACTTGCATCCCACTGCAGGATATATGCAGTGCCATGGAATTCACTGTTTTTTGGGGGAATTTTCATTAAAATGTAATTTTTCCATAGTGCCTGGCTCCCATTCCCTCATTTATCCTGAAACCCAGTCTCTATGCTCAGCATGTGATGTCTTCAATGATATCACCTCACATTGTAGCCAATGGCAGGACTCTTTTCAGCCACAGAAATTAATAATTCATGCTGCTGGGATGTCAAAATGCAGCCACAGAAGCCTAGGTGCCTCACTGCAGAAATCAGGAATACAGAACTGCAGAGAACATGGGACCCTGGGCATTATAAAGAGAATCGGGACAATAGATACATACAGAGAATGTATATGTGTGCATGTGTATGTATACATATACATATATATATATATATATATATATATATATATATATAATACATAAACTAAATTTGGATAACAATTCTGATTTTTCAGCGTTGCCCCAAAGATATCAGGGGCTCAAAAAAATGTATTTTGTCGTACTTTCCCCCAAACAACCATTTCGTCCTTAATTTTCTTCTCTGTGACACCATCACCCTTGGTCTTGTCCAGCAGTTCATTCTGCATCCTTCCGAGGCTCCCTGGGGTCGCTGCAGAGAGACATCTCCCGAAATTGACATTTCAAGAAGACACTAAGTGCTCCAAAACCAATTGAATCTCTTGGCCTACAGTCACTTTGTCACAATTATTTAGCCTTCACCCTGCCTGTCAAATTGTTCTTTCGAAATGATTCCTTTATAAACTCAGGGTTTGAGGGGGGATTTGTATTCTTTGACTTTGGGGAGGGGGATTGTGGGGGTGCAGTGATACCTTAAACTGATCATGAGGAAATTAAGGAGACATGAGAAACAGAGAAAGCAGTTACCTTTCCATTTCCATGCTAGAGTAATTATTAATATCTTAACTTGTCAGAGAGATGAGCTTCTGGTACAGTATATGACAAATATACAACTATGAGGCTCTCTGATTGCACTTCAGGGTTCGGCAGCAACCTAGTACCCCCAAGCCAGGGTTCAAATCCACCCAGCAACCTGGCTACAACCAACCAAACCTTTTCTGTAGGTACCATACCAGTGGAATTACACAGTTACATATTGCAAATGTTATCCGTTTACTTTTTATTTACTTCTGTACAAATTTGGTCCACGCAAGCCTGCTGACCAAAGCTGGTTTCTAGCTGGGGGAGATGCAAAGGGGAAATTAAGGTGTCTGCATCTTTAACTACAGAGGAATACAACACAGCAAAAAGTGCAAGCAGTTATTAAAGTTCTAAATGTAACGATAAATGTGTAAATTGTCCCCAATCAACTTACAGCTGTTGGGGATATACTTTTGTGTTAGTGTATTTTTGCTGTTAGCTGTAGATTCTGGTAACTTTCCTGGAATTTGCCTGAACCAGAAATGTCGGATGGTAATGCAGATATGAGACCAGAGATTGAATCTCCATCTGAACTCCCATGCCTGGGTCAGGATGGCACAGGCAGGGATGTGGAGGCCTCACACATGGGGGGGGGGACATATCTATGTGCTCTGATAGCGCCTCCTATGGTGGGACTGGAGATGGCATAGACACCCTGGGTGACCACAGGACACTAGTCACTCCCACCCATAGGATGGCGCTGAGTGTGAAAGCTGGATTGGGAGGAGACACGCTAAAGAGATTAAAGCCCACCACCAGAGTGCCTGCTCTGCAGGCCGGCATAACTAGATATGGCCTTCCTGGTGGGCCAGAAAGGCATGTGTATGCACCTGCTGGGCCTCATTGTGAGGGAGGAATACTGTGGGGTCCCCAGCTGATGTCAAAGAATCTGGCACGGTCATGCTAGAAAAGGGTGAGTAGACCGAGGGGCAGCTGAGTGAGACAGCAGGCAGATAGCAGGATTGGTGAAGAGGTGCACAGAGGGGCAGCGGGTGATTCAGCAAGCAGAAAGCAGGAATGGAGATGCATATAACAGAGGGGCGGCTGGGTGAAGCAGCAGGCAGGAAGTAGGAGTGAAGGTGCAGTGGACAGAGGGGCAATGGGGGGGGGTTCAGCAGGCAGAAAGCCGAAGTAGCAGTGCAATGCACAGAGTGGCAGCGGGGGATGCAACTGGCAGAAAGCAGGAGAGGAGGTGTGTTGGACAGAGGGCCCGTGGGGAGTTGCAGCAGGCAGAAAGTAGGAGTGGGAGTGTGGTGCACAGAGGGGCAGCTGAGCAAAGCAGGAGGCAGAAAGCAGGAGTGAAGATGCATAAGACAGAGGGACAGTGGAGGGATGCAGTAGGCAGAAAGCAGGAGCTGAGATGCAGTGGACAGAGGGCCAGCGAAGGGATGCAGCAGCCAGAAAGCAGGAGTGGAGATACTGTACACAGAGGGGCATCTGGGCAATGCAAGAGAAAGAACGCTGGAGTGTAGGTGTGGAGGACGCAGAGACAGCGGGATGCAGCAGGCAGAAAGCAGGAGTGGAGGTGTGGTACACAGAGGGGCAGCTAGGCAATGCAGCAGGCAGAGAGCAGGAGTTAAGGTGCAGTGGACTGAGGGGCAGTGGGGAGAAGCAGCAAGCAGACAGCAGAAGTAGAGGTGTGGTGTACAGAGGGGCAGCAGGGCAATGCAGCAGGCAGAGAGCAGAAGTTGAGGTGCAGTGGACTGAGGGGCAGTGG
This sequence comes from Neoceratodus forsteri, assembly GCA_016271365.2. Taxonomy (NCBI): domain Eukaryota; kingdom Metazoa; phylum Chordata; order Ceratodontiformes; family Ceratodontidae; genus Neoceratodus; species Neoceratodus forsteri. Next base: position 17,552,478 of record JADMNL010000036.1, read on the forward strand.
GGAGAAGCAGCAAGCAGACAGCAGAAGTAGAGGTGTGGTGTACAGACGGGCAGCAGGGCAATGCAGCAGGCAGTAAGCAGGAATAGAGATGCGGTGTACAGAAGGGAACCTGGGCAATGCAGCAGGCAAAAAGCAGGAGTGGAATGGATCAGAATGGTATAAAATTCTTTAACCTTCTCTTACCCACAATGCTTTCAACATTTAGATGGGTGATGGAGGGCGAGGACCCCCCACCATCATGGACCTATGCAGCTATAGCTCCTGTCCCAAAACCAGAGAAAGATTTCCCAAACCCAGCCTCTTATAGACCCATATCAATCTTGAATACAGACTATAAAAATTTTATGGCAATATGGGCAACCCGAAGGGAAAGAATAGCACAATCCCTAATTCATTCTGATCAAACTGGTTTCATTAAAAATCAAAATACCACGGATAATATTCATAGGACCCTACTTCTAGCAGAAGTTGTACAAACCAGGCAAATCCCAATCATCTTCCTGAGCTTGGATGCAGAGAAGGCGTTCGACAGGGTGTCCTGGCAGTTTTTGTGGGATACCCTGTCGCCCTTTCAGTTCCCAGCCACATTTTTAAAGTGGCTCAAGAACCTCTACCTAGACCCATGCGCCTACATTAGAACAAACGGAGCAGTTACAGCACCAATGCGCCTCCATCAAGGCACAAGTCAGGGCTGCCCAATGTCTCCCCTCTTATTTGCACTATATATTGAGCCCATGGCGACGGCACTCAGAAAAGACAGAATGATAGCAGGTATACCTTTAGGACAAACAGAATATAAATTGGGACTGTTCGTGGATGATGCCCTTCTGACATTGACCTCACCGGAAGAATCTGTCCCAGCAGTCTGGACCCTGTTGGACGTTTATGAACAGCTGGCGGGGCTTAAGTTGAATGAGGCCAAAACTGAAATCCTACCACTTAACTTCACTCCTTCTGAGATGTTAAAGAAAGCCCTACCGATACAACGGCATAGATTATCAATAAAATATCTAGGGATAAATATTCCCAAATGTTTACATAATTTGGAGTTATTTAACTATGAACCTGTCACACAGATTGTACAAACAGAGCTTAAGAAATGGAGTGACTTACGACTCTCATTTTACCAAAAAATAGAAGCAACATGAATGAATGTACTCTCCCGCTTTCTGTATTTATTTCAATCTATTCCATATTTCCCGTCCAGATTCTACTTTAAATCTTGGTCCAATATGATATCTAATTTCAGATGGGGGTGGGGGAGGGACCAAGAATTTGAATGTCCATTCTCCAACTGTCCCAGAGTCGGGGGGAGGGCGAACCTACCAAACCTAGAATGGTATGCCATGGCAGCCTTTTTAAAAATAACCTTTCTGTGGTTAGCAGTAGACTACAGAGCACCATGGAAGGATAATGAATTTGCAATAAATGACTTACACGATATAGCCCGGATACTGTTAGCCTCGGAGGGTAATAATCCCCCCTTAGGGATTTTACTAATATCACCAACTGCAGTCTTAAAATTTGGCTTAAAATTAAGAGACAACCTAAATTTGCAGATATTTTTTTCAAAATGTGATTACTGAGCGCTGACAAGACTTTTTTACCGAACTGAATGGATACTACTTTTAAACGATGGCACCGTCTGGGGCTACACTTTCTGCATCAATTTATCGCTAGGGAGGGAGTGATCTCTTTTGAGGTACTGCAGCAAAGTTATGGGCTGTCATCCAGAGATCAGTATCATTATAATCAGGTAAGAAGACACCTACAACAGCAACCTGAGAGATATATAAAACTCCCAACCCAGACCCCCTTTGAGTTATGCGTTATCATAATGAAGGCTATATAGCCACACACTTATTTGGGCAAATTCACAAAATAATGCGGGACAATATGGTGGGGGAAACCACTTTGTCAATTTTAGACAGCTGGAATGAAGACCTGGGAATCCAAATCTCTCAGGCTGAACAGCTCAGCTCGGCCTTACGTGCAGCCAAAATCACTACTCTGGTACCATGGCGGGAATTTGCATGGAAGTGCAGACGCTGATTTTTTTTAAGGCACCAGCCATACTCACTAAATACTTGCCAACCCAGTATTGTTTTTGCTGGAGGAACTATGGGTGTTGACCTGTCGACTTATCTCATGTATTTTGGTCCTGCCCTCAACCTACTCCGTTCTGATGTCTGATACAGAAGGAACTAGGGGAATGCCTGAGTGCAACAGTAGAACTTACAGAAGATTTTATTTTATTAATGATCCTGCCTCCACACTCCCCTCCATGGCACAAAACATTACTGCCAACGCTATTGTTGGCAGCAAAGAAAGCAATCACAAAAAAATGGAAGAAACAGGTTATTCCCACAATATCTGAGTGGCGACAGATAGTGCTCTCTATTTATCAACTGGATAGACTAGCTGCAGGCTTATCAGATACATTTCCAAAGTTCAAAACATGGTGGCAACAGTGGATGGGATACATGCTTAATGTGGATAGCTCATTTGTGCTGTGAGGGCAGGTGGGGAGTTGGGGGGGGGAGAGGACTGCTCCTTTTGTCTCCTTTCATCTTGTAAGGTGATCCATCGGATACATATACACGAATACAGTGTTAATATTGCTTTGCCTATATACCTCTGAATCAATTATTCTGTGGAAATCTATAACTGCACTGAAGTACCATGGTCTGATAACTGACTTTGATTCTTTTTACCATAACGTATAAACTATTCCAGGAAACAACTTCAAAACAAATGTATGTAAAATGACCTTCTTAATCTTGTATGAATACTTTAAAACAGTCTCATAATAAAAATGATATTTTAAAAAAGAAAGCAGGAGTGGAGATGTGGTGGACAGCGGGGAGGTGGGGGATGCAACAGGCAGAAAGCAGGAGTGGAGGTGTGGTGAACAGCGGGGAGGTGGGGGATGCAACAGGTGGCAAGCAGGAGTGGAGATGTGGTGGACAGCGGGGAGGTGGGGGATGCAACAGGTGGCAAGCAGTAGTGGAGATGTGGTGGACAGCGGGGAGGTGGGGGATGCAACAGGCGGAAAGCAGGAGTGGAGATGTGGTGGACGGCGGGGAGGTGAGGGATGCAACAGGCGGAAAGCAGGAGTGGAGATGTGGTGGACAGCGGGGAGGTGGGGGATGCAACAGGTGGCAAGCAGGAGTGGAGATGTGGTGGACAGCGGGGAGGTGGGGGATGCAACAGGTGGCAAGCAGGAGTGGAGATGTGGTGCACAGCGGGGAGGTGGGGGATGCAACAGGCGGAAAGCAGGAGTGGAGATGTGGTGGACGGCGGGGAGGTAGGGGATGCAACAGGCGGAAAGCAGGAGTGGAGGTGTGGTGGACAGCGGGGAGGTGGGGGATGCAACAGGTGGCAAGCAGGAGTGGAGATGTGGTGGACGGCGGGGAGGTGGGGATGCAACAGGCGGAAAGCAGGAGTGCAGATGTGGTGGACAGCGGGAAGGTGGGGATGCAACAGGTGGAAAGCAGGAGTGGAGATGTGGACAGCGGGGAGGTGGGGATGCAACAGGCGGAAAGCAGGAGTGGAGATGTGTGGACGAGGGGGAGGTGGGGATGCAACAGGCGGAAAGCAGGAGTGGAGATGTGGTGGACAGGCGGGAGGTGGGGATGCAACAGGCGGAAAGCAGGAGTGCAGATGCGGTGGACAGCGGGGAGGTGGGGGATGCAACAGGCGGAAAGCAGGAGTGGAGATGTGATGGACGGCGGGGAGGTGGGGGATGCAACAGGTGGAAAGCAGGAGTGGAGATGTGGACAGCGGGGAGGTGGGGGATGCAACAGGTGGAAAGCAGGAGTGGAGATGTGATGGACGGCGGGGAGGTGGGGGATGCAACAGGCGGAAAGCAGGAGTGCAGATGTGGTGGACAGCGGGGAGGTGGGGGATGCAACAGGCGGAAAGCAGGAGTGGAGGTGTGGTGGACAGCGGGGAGGTGGGGGATGCAACAGGTGGCAAGCAGGAGTGGAGATGTGGTGGACGGTGGGGAGGTGGGGATGCAACAGGCGGAAAGCAGGAGTGCAGATGTGGTGGACAGCGGGAAGGTGGGGATGCAACAGGTGGAAAGCAGGAGTGGAGATGTGGACAGCGGGGAGGTGGGGGATGCAACAGGCGGAAAGCAGGAGTGGAGATGTGATGGACGGCGGGGAGGTGGGGGATGCAACAGGCGGAAAGCAGGAGTGCAGATGTGGTGGACAGCGGGAAGGTGGGGGATGCAACAGGTGGAAAGCAGGAGTGGAGATGTGGACAGCGGGGAGGTGGGGGATGCAACAGGCGGAAAGCAGGAGTGGAGATGTGATGGACGGCAGGGAGGTGGGGGATGCAACAGGCGGAAAGCAGGAGTGCAGATGCGGTGGACAGCGGGGAGGTGGGGGATGCAACAGGCGGAAAGCAGGAGTGGAGATGTGATGGACGGCGGGGAGGTGGGGGATGCAACAGGTGGAAAGCAGGAGTGGAGATGTGGACAGCGGGGAGGTGGGGGATGCAACAGGTGGAAAGCAGGGTGGAGATGTGATGGAGCCGGGAGGAGGTGGGGGATGCAACAGGCGGAAAGCAGGAGTGCAGATGTGGTGGACAGCGGGGAGGTGGGGGATGCAACAGGCGGAAAGCAGGAGTGGGATGTGATGGGCGGGAGGTGGGGGATGCAACAGGTGGCAAGCAGGAGTGGAGATGCGGTGGACAGCGGGAAGGTGGGGGATGCAACAGGTGGAAAGCAGGAGTGGAGATGTGGTGGACAGTGGGGAGGTGGGGGATGCAACAGGCGGAAAGCAGGAGTGGAGATGCGGTGGACAGCGGGAAGGTGGGGGATGCAACAGGTGGAAAGCAGGAGTGGAGGTGTGGTGGACAGTGGGGAGGTGGGGGATGCAACATGTGGCAAGCAGGAGTGGATATGTGATGGAAAGAGGGGCAGTGGGAGGATGCAGCAGGCAGAAAGCAGGAATAGAGGTGCAGTGGGCTGAGGGGCAGCGGGGGATGTAGTAGGCAGAATGCAGAAGTAGAGGTGCAGTGCACAGAAGGGCAGCAGGGAAATCCAGCAAGCAGAAAACAAGAGTGGAGATACAGTGGACAGAAAGGCAGTGGGGGATACAGCAAGCAGAAAGCAGGAGTGGAGATAGTGTGCACAGAGGGGCAGCTATAGGGTTACCACCTGTCCCTACTTTCGCAGGACAGTCCTGATTTGGGCAACTGTGTTCTGCGAAAAAAACATGAAAAATACTAAATGTCCTGACATTATAGCACAAAAGAATATTTTCAGACTTTCCTCTAAATGCTGCAAAAACTACAGTACCTTAACTAAAATACCTTAAAATGATTAGAAACACTAGGGAACATCTAAAAAACTGCAACACTTAGTCTTAAGTCTGATTATTTAGAGAAAAAATCTGTTGTGTTGGTTGAGGTTACATATTGTCCTGCGAAAAATCATATTTCAGTAAGAAATGTCCCACTTTGGGCTTCTTAAAAGGTGGTAACCCTAGGCAGCTGGGAAATGCAGGAGGCAGAAAGTAGGAATGGAGGTGCCGTGGACTGAGGGCAATATATAGAATTTAAAAATAAACTATACTGGATGCCTCCATTTGCTAGTAGTTGAAACCTCATTTGTTTCTGGAAGCCACATGGGGGGGAAGGAGTCACAGCCACGAAAACATTAGTTATGGCTAAAAAATCAATTCTTCAGTGTCCCTTTAGTGTCTAAAGTCAAGGTGTCTCATGCATGTCCATTCCTAACTGCAGCCACAACAAGGAGAGCCAGAGCCACCAAGGAGTTTGTCATGGTAGCCATTTGACCATAAACTACATTGGGGCTGACACCGTCTGTGGTGGCCCTAAACTATGTGGACTTGTTTGGCAGTTATGTTATGCTACTGGGCTTCTAAGAAAAGGAATGCTGCATCCTTGGAATGTTCAGCATTCTGTCAGATCTCTGCGTACTGTGTGTCTCTAATTTGCAGCTGTTGTATTTCTGATTTAAATGCAACACGCCAACACATTCATTTCTTTTAGTTATGCAGAGTTGAATTCGACAGAGAGTGGAAACAGCCAATTAATTCTAGCCTTGTTTTTTTCCCTTTCCATGGCCTGGCCCTTTCATTAGGGGCTAAACGCCTGGCAAAGGCAGAGAAATTGCTCCGTGCTAGCTCTTCGCACGCTTGGCTTGCTCAGGGAGGATTTAAGTCTGCTCGTGAGAGAGTCAGGCTTTTTCTCAGATTAATCGCCAAAAGATACTGTCTGGTGAAGGGGGGCTTGACAGACCAGTGGGGCAGTCAAGCACGTTGCCTGCCCTCAGGAGGGTCAGAGGTCAACTGATTATGTAAAAGAGCTGAGACAGAGAGAAAAAGCTCCTCTGAGGTTGCCGGAGTGGCCCATACATTTTGGTTTAAACAGTGTAACACCTCCCCCCCCAAACAAAAAGACATTCGCCTGGAGAAATGGGGAATGAAAGTGCATTTCAAATTCAAAGCTGAGTTTAATATTAAAAGGGTATTTACTATTCCTTCCACAGTATCTATAAATTATGCATCAAGTCTGAGTGACACCCTGTTCCCAGGTTTGAATCGACATTAAGTATTAAAGACCACGGGTACATCCTTTTGTTTTTCTGTTTCAATGGTTGTTCATTTATAGCTTTAACTCAATGACTAAAAAATGCAAAAATCACTGGAACATCATTTTCTCATCAGGTTAATTAACAAAGTCCGCCATAAGGAATGCTTCAGTTCCTCAGTGATTATGAGTTCGTCTCCTCCTTCCGTGGCGGATACCCATGGATTCTTTAACTCTACTTGCTGATGGCAGGGGGAGTTTCTGCCTGGATTTTCTCCCTCACTCCCTCTGGGCACGAGCCATGTCCCTATAGCCTCTGAAGCACAGCGTGCCTATGGAAGACCAAGCTCCCTAGCCCACCCACAGAGGTCACTGTACCACCGGAACTAAAAGTTACTCCTCCCTGGCTTACCCATAGGGGTCACTATACCACCAGAAAGCAATGTTAGCCCATTCCAGCCCACTCACAGGGGTCAATGCACCACCAGACCCCAATATTAGCCCTCCCTAGCCCACCCACAGGAGTCCCTGCACCACCAGAACCCAACGTTAGCCCTCCCCAGCCCACCCACAGGAGTCCCTGCACCACCAGAACCCAATGTTAACCCTGCCTGGGAGTTCTGCATTACCAGAACTCAATGTTAGCCCTCCCTAGTCCACCCACAGGAGTCCCTGCACCACCAGAACCCAACGTTAGCCCTCCCCAGCCCACCCACAGGAGTCCCTGCACCACCAGAACCCAATGTTAACCCTGCCTGGGAGTCCCTGCATTACCAGAACTCAATGTTAGCCCTCCCTGGCACACCCAGAGGGGTCTCTGGACCACCAGAACCCAACATTAGCCCTCCCCAGCCCACCTACGGGGGTCACTGTGCCACTAGGACCCAATGTTAGCCTCCCCTGCCGAAACACACTGCCTTCTGGCCACCGCCTGCAGCATGGCATGCCTCCCGATGCAGCAACCAAAGTCTACTCTGAATTCTTGTCATCTGCACGGCACCACAATGCACTGTCACTGGGCCATGGGGTGGCCCTGAGGTTCTGTAGTTTTGTGACATCCTCTGCCTGTAGAACTAGTATATCCAGGTCCTAGGGTGCATTGTAAGGCTTCAGTTGCCTGATGGATGGTGATCATCAGGGGACAAATAACAATAACTGTGGGGGTGAGAATATGGACTGCGGGGTTCACTGAATACGAGGGACTACACATTGCAAGGAGAGCAGGAGGAAGGGGGGCACTAAATTACCATGGATGGTGAAACAGGAATTAAAAAGCAGACTACCTCCAACCCACAACGGAGCTTAAGGCTGAGGGATGGACAGTGGGGTGACATCTTTGCTGGTTGTACCAGAACCCAGGCTCTAAGGCCATGGCAAAGCACTATGTGACTGATGCTAAGCATATGTAGATGGACATGGATGTTGCAAATCCTGCATGTTAATGGACGCTAACATCTGAACAAGGGGTTTGCATTGTGACAGTCACTTCAGAAACTCCTCTACTTGGTGACTAAGCCAGGCTCTGTTGCAGTGCAACGTACAGCCTGTTAGTGGCCCAAATATTTGTGCCACCACATACTGAGACTGAGAATCAGGCTCTTGGTTTCAGTCAAAGGTACTCTTAAAAAACATAGAACCAGCTGGTCAGGTAATCCACACAAGGGCTCCAGCGAAATGCTACAGATCCTTTTTCATACTGCTACTCAGATCATGTTTGTATTATTTGTGTGTGTGTGTGTGTGTGTGTATATATATATATATATACACACACACACATATATATATATATATATATATATATATATATATATATATATGATGTTTCACCCTTGAACGTAGCCAGCAGTAGTGCATCTGTCATTAGGGCACCAGTCTGCACAATTTATGCAGGGAGGCTGAACCCCTTTGTGGGACTGTGCCCCTCACCCCACTTAACTACAGATTCCAACTCGGGGTGGGCCTCAAGGAGGGGTGGCGAATTTCGTTTTTCGTGCACTAATGACGGGTGCACTAACGCCAACGCCTTGAACGGGTGCAGTGTGTGTATATATATATATATATATATATATATATATATATATGTGTGTGTATGTATATAGGTATTTATTTATTTTATTTTAGTCTTTGGTAACTGGGTAAGGCCCACTAGGCACAAGTGCCTGTTTTCAGGGGTGACCTGGGAGCACTGGGCGGTTAAGTGACTTGCTCAGAATCACACAGTATTTAAGCAGAGGTTGTGAGAATCAAACTCAGGTCTGGTCTGCTGGATGTATCAAGCTCGTTCACACCTCGCTCCTCTAACCTCTAGGCTATACTGCCAGACCAATTATTTGGTTTATTTAAAAGAGTTGGCCAGGAAGTCACACTGAGCTACACTGTTCATTTACAGCTGTGGCCTGAGGGAAGGGGACAATGGAATAATGTAGAAACATAGAAACGGATGGCAGGAAAAGGCCTGGTGGCCCATCCAGTCAGCCCACGCTATTACAAAAAATACACAAGATAATACAGCAAATGTAATAATTACAGTAAAACTACAAGGTGTGAAAACCGTAGCAAGTCTAACAGTTGGTACAGAATAAAAAGAACAGAGTATTCATGAATCAAACAAACCCCCTAAATGGGAACATCACAGCCAATAAAATATCCCCTAAAGGGAACCACTGCAGCTGAAGAAACAAACCCCCTAAACAAGACCACTGTGGCTAAAGTAATAGCCCCCCTGAAAGGGGACCATTCAGCTAAAGAAATAAACCACCGAAAGGGGGCCATTGCAGCAAAAGAAACAAACACCCTAAAGGGGACCACTGTAGCCAAAGAAACAAACACCCTAAAGGGAACCACTGCGGCCAAAGAAACAAACACCCTAAAGAGGACCACTGTGGCCAAAGAAACAAACACCCTAAAGGGGACCACTGCGGCCAAAGAAACAAACACCCCTAAAGGGGACAATGGCAGCCAAAGAAACTACCCCCAAAGGAGACCACTGCAACTAAAGAAACAACCCCCTAAAGGGGACCATTGCAGCCAAAGAAACAAACCCCCAGAAGGGGACCACTGCAGCTAAAAAAAAAAACGACACCCTGAGAGGGACAATTGCAGCCAAATAAACAACCCCCAAAGGAGACCACTGCAGCTACAGAAACAAACCCCCTGAAGGGGACCACTTCAGCCAGAGAAACACCCCCAAAGGGGACCATCACTGCTAATGAAACAAACCCTCTAAAGAGGACAACTGCAGCTTATGAAACAACCCACCTAAAGGGGACCACTACAGCCAAAAAAACAACCTCACTAATGAGGACCATTGCAACCAAAGAATCAAACACCCTAAAATTGACCACTGCAGCTAAAGAAACAAGCCCCTTATAAGGGACCACTGCAGCCAAAGAAACAGCACCTGAAAGGGGACTATTGCAGCCAAAGACACAACCCCCCAAAAGGGGACCACTGCAGCCAAAGAAACAACTCCCCAAAAGAGAACCACTGCAGCTAATGAAACAAACCCTCTAAAGAGGACAATTGCAGCTAGTGAAACAACCCCCTAAAGGGGACCACTGCAGCCAAAGAAACAAACACTCTAAAATTGACCACTGCAGCAAAAGAAACAGCACCATAAAGGGAACTATTGCAGCTAAAGAAACAGCCCACCTAAAGGAGTCCATTGCAGGCAAAGAAACAAACACCATAAAGGGGACCACTGCAGCTAAAGAAACACCACCCCAAAGGGGACCACTGCAGCCAAAGGAACAAACCCACGAAAGGGGACCACTGCAGCCAAAGAAACAACCCCCCAAAAGGGGACCATTGCAGTCCAAGAAACAACCCCAAGTAAGGGGACCACTGCACTAAGGAAACCCCCCAAAGGGGACCACTGCAGCCAAATAAACAATCCCCCTAAAGGGGACCATTGCAACCAAAGAAACAAACACCCTAAAACTGACTACTGCAGCTAAAGAAACAGCACCCTAAAGGGGACTGTTGCAGCTAAAGAAACAGCCTACCTAAAGAAGACCACTGTAGCCAAAGAAACAACCCCCCAAAAGGGGATCATTGCAGTCCAAGAAACAAACCCCAGAAGGGGGACCACTACACTAAGGAAACAAACCCCCTAAAGGGGACCATTGCTGCCAAATAAACAACCCCCCAAATCGGAACCACTGCACCTAAAGGGGACCATTACAGTAAAAGAAACAAACCCCCCAAAGGGGATGACTGCAACTAAAGAAACACACCCTAAAGGGACCACTGCAGCCCAATAAACAAATGCCCTAAAAGGAGCCATTGCAGCCCAATAAACAAACACTCAAAAGGGAGCAATTGCAGCCAAAGAAACAAACCCTCAGAAAGGAACCATCAGACCAAAGGAAAACTAAAGGAAGCTGGCCCACGGGGCAAAGCAGAAAAGGCCACTTGTACGCCGGGCACCGAGTTTGGAAGCAGGCTCGGGTCATCAGAGGACTGGCTGGGAAGAGGCTTGAGAGTCCAAGGGACAGCTCATCTCCTCCAGGGGTGAGGGGATCCTTGGCTTGGTGCATGACCGGCCTTTAGTGGTGGCTGGAGGTTTGGCACGTCCATGCAGTACATGGAGGAGGAGCGTGACGGACACCGACTTATGCCTTGGTGTCAAGTGCACGTCATGTCTCCGGGGGAGTACACAGAGAATACTCAGCCTTGTGTGACACTGATGAGAGGGCTTGATATGGCCCTCACCCTCCGGCGCTGCAGCTCAGCAGATGGAGCCCGACTAGATGAATGAAGGTACAGGTACTGGGGGGGAAATTAAAGGTGTCTGCCTCCTGCTCCCACACCGTCCCCACCTGGGGGGAAACCAAGGCTCTGTGGAGGGGTCCTCCCGAGTCAGCAGTGCCAGAGGGTCAGTCGGGTAACAGTGCCAGGGCTGAGAGGGGATAAAAAGAAGTTAAAAAAAAAAACTAAAGGGGGCAGTTGCAGCTAAATAAACAAACGTCCTAAAGGGACCAATGCAACCAAAGAAACAAACCTCAAAAGGGGACTACTGCAGTCAAAGAAACAAACACCCTAAAGGGGACCACTGCAACCAAAGAAGCAAACACCCTAAAGGGGACCACTGCAGCTAAAGAAACAAACACCCTACAGAGGACCACTGCAGTCAAGGAAACAATCACCCTAAAGGGGACCATTGCAGCAAATATTGGAAGAGGAAGTAAAGCAAGCAGACAGCTGTTAGTGAGTGGACACCAGCCTGGGGGGTCATGGAGGAGCAGACACATTGCATGGGTAGCAGCTCCCTTAAGCGCCTCTTCAGTGACCAATGTGAGGAGGAGGTTTGAAGTAGGTAGCAAGGGGATCTATATGTGTGGGAGCCTCAAAGAGAAAGCTATTACAGCAGTTAATACCTAAAGATTTTCTGTGGAGCATTGTCATAGTTCCTGGAGCACACCACTCAGTGAATATAGCGCAACCTTCCAGATTGGTTGGACAGTGTCTGATAACTCAAAGCAATATTGCAAGTTGGAAAGCAAATCTCCTGGCCCTTTTAAAAGGATGGGGAGGGGACACAGTCAGAGGGAAGGGACAAAAGTGAAGAAATGGTAGCCGACAAATCCTTGACACATCACTTTTTGAGTTAAGCTGTCTAGACATTCTACATACGCAAACACCCCTGGCTAAATGTTTTCCAACTGCCAGTCTGTCTGCCTGTCTGTCTGTCTATCTATCTGTCTGTCTATCTTTGTTTATCAATCTATCTACAGAAAGTAGCTATCTATCACCAATATCTATTGACAGTATCTATCAACAGTATCTGTCTGTCTATCTATCTATCTACAGACAGTATCCATCTATCTGTCTGTCTGTCTGGCTATCTATATTATCTACCCATCCATCTACAGACAGTATGTATCTGTCTGTCTGTCTATGTATCTGTCTGTATCTCTCTCTATCTATCTATCTATCTATCTATCTATCTATCTCTCTCTCTCTCTTGCTCTATCCCATACTGTTTGTCATTTGCAGCTGTGCACAGGCTGCTGATGACCCCCTCCCCCATTCCATCCTTTGGATCTGAATTCCATGTCATTTTTTTGTCGACCTCTTTGGCTTTTTCTACTTCTGGAAATCCTTACATTAGTTGAACTTTAGCTCATCTCTCCACAAAATAAATAATAAATGTGTAATTAAGGGAAAGGCTGACTTCCCCCTGCGGAATAAATTTGTAGTAATTAGGAATATTAAAAGGCAGGTCTCTCACAGCGGAAGACAGCCTATGTGCTCCTTGTGCAGCAAACCCCTTATCAGCATTCAGGCGCTGAAGCACTGTGTTTGTGCATGTGTGGCACACGCACTGTATAGCATATCCCCTTGAAATGATGGAGTTTCTCCTCCAACCCACATTATTTATTTATTTATTTATTTAAACTTGGTAACTGGAAGAGGCACGCTGAGCCAAGGCTCATTTCCAGGTGTGACTTGGGGGAAGGGGAGAAGCACAATTACAAACAAAATTCAGCCAGTCAGGTGATGTGGTCACAGCGAGGATGACATACAGAGCATAAGCTGGGTGCAATACAGACAAAATGGCAAACCAGTGCATATGAAGGACAAATAAATCAGCATACAAATTATCTGTGCAGACTGGACAAACTCAGAAAGTGCATGGTGCCAGAGCAAAGGGAAACTAAGTTGGTACTGAAAGAAGGAGTCAAAACAGGTTGATAAACTTCAACAACGTTGCTGGGACTATGAGGTTAGAGGGGAGGGAGAGGTAAGGTGTGGTCAAAAGCCAGGCAAGGGTAAGGAAACATTCAGGAAGAGGGTTGGCAAGAGCCAGGGGAGGGGGAGGGGAGGAGTTTTCGCTGGGGTGTAATGGAGGGAACGGGGGAGAAAAACAGTGGAGGGTAGCTGGTTCCAGAGGGAGGGGAGGCAGTATGAGAAAGCAGATTTCCCAGCTGAGGAGTGTGGGTGGGGAAGGGAGAAGGTACATGGTTCTCTTGAGTGCAAAAAGTAGGAGGAGAAGGGGACAAGGGAGAGGTGATGGGATAGGTATGAGTGGAGGGACCTAAACCAGTATTTAGAGATGAGGGAAGCACAGTGGGACTGGTGATGTGAGGAGAGAGGGAGGGAGGATGATAGGATGGAGTAAAGGGAACAGTGCTGGGTACGAGAGGGTGAGTTAGCAGCAAAGTGGCGGAAGGCATTGCAGAGGGTGTTCTGTCTGGCAAGGGAGGTGGAGGGGCCAGTGCTACAAACCATACCCATATAGTCAATAACCAAGAGAACCATTTTGGTGACTCCTGGCAGACCTGGGGAGAAAGGCAGTCCTCACGGTACAGGGCACTGAGTTTTGGGGGGGGAGTCTGGCACGGATGGCATCAGTGTGGACAGAGAAGTCAAGCCTGCTATCTAACCACACATCGAGGTACTTGAAAGTTGGAAATACTTCAAGTGGTGTGCCATCCAGCACAGAGAAAATTGGGGGGAGGGGAAAAGCCGGGCCAGCTTCTGGCTGGTATCAAAAGTCATAGACACAGGTTGTTTTTTCTTGTGTTGACCCAAAGTTGGTTGGACAAGAACCAGCACAGAACACTGTAAAAATCTTGTTGGAGTGAGACTTCCAGAGATGCAGCTGAGGGACCAGAGGCGTAGAGAACTGTGTTATCTGCATACATGTGAATATGCAAGTTGGCACAAGGGAGGGGAGGTCATTTAGAAAGATGCAGAAGAGGACTGGGCCCAGAATGGAACACTGTGGGACTCCGGCCTGGAAAGGAGGGATGGGGAGATGGTGTCTCCTACCTGTACCGATTGTTCATGGTCCAAGAAGTAGGAACAGAACCAGTCAACAGTGTGGGCTGAGAGGCCAGCAGAGTTCAGCTCATCCAGGAGGAGTGAGTGGGACACTGAATAAAAGCTTTGGCCAAATTGATGAAAATGGCTACTGTGATATGCCCAGGATCCGTCCCTGACAGGATAAAGTCAGTGACCATAAGGAGGGAGAAGATGGCATGAACGTTCCTAAAGCCATATCGGAAGCGGGAAAGAAAACTGTAGGACTGGAGGAAGTCTGCAAGCCATGAATATACTAGTTTATCCTGCAGCTTTGCAAGACAAGGGAGGAGGGAGAGAGGGTAGAAGTTGCCAGGAGTGGGGCGATCATCCCCTTTGTGGAGGGGAGAACCTTGGCAATCTTCCAAGAGCGAGGGACAGTACAAAGGATGAAGGAGAGATTTAGGAGGCGAGTGGGGGCAGGGCAATGGCTGGAGATGACAGATATACTGGATGCACTGGACAAAAGAAGGCCATCACGGCCCATCGAGATTGTCCCCTACAATAGTGGGTCAATTTCCTTCGTTTATTTGTTAACCATGTATCTAATTTGCTTTTAAAAGATTCAAAAGTTTTTGAATTTACTAAATACCCAGGAAGTGAATTCCATATCTGAGGTACCCTAACACTGAAAAAGTTGTTTCTTATATTTGTATTTACCCGTTCAATACTTAGTTGTTTATTATGTAATCTATCCACAATGCGTCTATTGCTATATGACAGTCCACATAGTTTCATCTGAATAAGGCATTTTAAAATATTATATAAAAGTAAAAGGTCACCTCTCAATCTTCTTCTTTCAAGTGTTTTAGTCAATCTAGTATCATAAGAATCTTTTTTTAGTCCAGGTATCATCCTAGTCAGTCTTCTCTGAACTTGTTCCACTCTTTCGGGGCAAGGAGAAGTTTGTAGAGCAAACATTGGAACCTCCATGCCCCTTTGCGAGGTGAGGCAGGTTTGTAAAGTAAACATGGAACCTCCATGCCCCCTTGCAGGGCGAGGCAGGTTGCAGAGGAAGCCTCCCATTTTGCTGAGCAATATAGCCCTGTACAAGGCGGTATAGATGTACACTTGAGTATGAGCCAGGGCCAGATGGGCGAAACTGCAAAGGTAAACTTCTGAGGTTAGAAATGACACGGTCCATTGAATGACAGTCCCTGATGGTCAAGGTATGGCAGAAGAATGTGGTATAGAGGGGACTGAGTCAGGAACTGGCAACTCGACCAGATACGATAAGTCTCATATTACTGGAGCAGGTTAATGTCTGAGGCCGGAAACTATGAGATAGGAAATGACACGATGGAACAGAGCACGGCTAAAATGTCCTGGCAGGAGATGGCAGCAGCAGTAAATCCCAGAACAAGCTAAGCAAGCATGGCGAGAAACATCAAGTGGAACTGATTACAAATTCATGTGATGTCATAAAAGAAGCAGAGGTAAGGTCCACAGCTAAGGCTGGCAAACGCCCAATACTGGATAACTACAACTGAAGGCGAGACATCATGGTACAAGAACAACAGAATTATGCATTAAGCAGGTTAGCAAGAGGAAAAGGAAGAGGAGACCATTATGGTTTTCCAAAGAGGTAGCAAAGAAAGTGAACGCCAAAAAGATTGCATTCAGGCAATACAAAAAGACACAGGCAGAAGGGGATAGGGAGAAGTACCAGGAGAAGCAAAGGGAGGCAGGGAGGTCAGTAAGGAAGCCAAAGCTCAGACAGAAGAACACATTGCAAAATCAGTGGGTAGAGGGACAAAATCTTTACAGGTACATAACTAAAAAAGAAAGACAAAGGGAGGATAGTGAGACTGAAGGGGAGGAGGGGCCACATGTGGAGGATGACAACAGTAAAGCTGACATATTGAACAGGTATTTCTGCTCAGTCTTTACTGAGGAAGAGGGGGTAATGGGTCTGAAGGGAGTACAAGGGGTGAGAATGGTGCAGAAATGGACACAAGTCCCTTTACACGAGAAAGGGTCCTGAAGGAACTGGAAGTAATAAGAGTTGATAAAGAATGGGGCCAGATGGGGTGCACCCCAGGGTCCTTAAAGAACTAAGAGAGGTGGTGGCTGAACCTCTGGCTATCCTGTTTAGCCGATCACTGGAAACAGGGGAGGTACCCAAAGACTGGAGGACAGCAGATGTAGTCCCCTTATACAAAAGTGGGAACAAAGATGAAGCAGGAAACTACAGACCAGTCAGCCTCACCTCGGTAGTGGGGAAGATCATGGAAGCACTACTGAAGGAGAGATTGGTGGAACATCTGGTTGTCAATGGACTACAGGACCCAAGGCAGCATGATTTCACCAGGAGGAGGTCATGTCAGACCAACCTCATTGAATTTTTTGACTGGGTGACTAGGGAGGTGGATCAGGGGAGGGCAGTGGACATGGCCTATCTGGATTTCAGCAAGGCCTTTGACACTGTGCCACATAGAAGACTATTACACAAACTGGGGAATATGGGTGTGGGCAGGACAGTAGTGTGGTGGGTAGGTAACTGGCTGGGTGGCAGGACACAGAGGTGGTGGTAAATGGCTGTCACTCCACAGAGGAAGAGTGACCAGTGGGTACCACAGGGATCAGTGCTGGGACCGGTCCTATTCAACATCTTCATCAGTGACATTCGCAGGACCTAGAAGGCAGAATTTCACTGTTCGCTGATGACACAAAGCTCTGTAACAGAGTAGACACACCAGAGGGTGTAGACAGAATGAGAAGGGACCTGCAGAAACTTGAAGAATGGTCAGGGTTTGGCAGTTGAAATTCAATGCAAGGAAGTGCAAGATAATGCATATGGGCACAAAAACTCTGGCACAATATACCAGTTGGGGGGTGAGGATATAGCATGCACCAAGCAGGAAAGGGATCTTGGGGTTATCATCTCTGATGACCTCAAGGTAGGGAAACAGTGTGACAAGGCAGCAGGTAAAGCAAATAGGATGCTGGGATGTATAGGCAGGGGCATCACCAGCAGGAAAAGGGAGGTCATAATTCCGCTATACAAGACACTAGTGAGGCCCCACCTGGAGTACAATGTACAGTTCTGGAGACCATACCTACGTAAGGACATAGACAGGGTAGAGAAGGTTCAGAGGAGGGCAACAAAGATGGTGCATGGATTGCGTCACAAGTCCTATGAAGACAGGTTGAAGGAACTGAACATGTACTCCCTGGAGCAGAGGAGGGAGGGAGAGAAGGGATATGATAGAGACATACAAGTATCTTACAGAGAGGAACATGGTGCAGGAATACACTATTTTTAAGCGAAAAAGATGTTCCAGAACTAGAGCGCATGGGATGAAGTTGGAGGGAGGACGATTCAGAGGAAACATGAGGAAGAATTTCTTCACAGAACGGGTGGTGGACAAGTGGAACACCCTGCCAGAGGAAGTGGTGGGAGCTGAAACAATCACGGGATTTAAGAATGCATGGGATAGACATAAAGGAATTCTGGAGGTCAGGGGTAAGGGGCAACAGACTTCTAGGAAAACATAAACTGAACTTACGAGCTCAAATGGGCAGACTGGGTGGGCCATAGGCCCTTATCTGCCGACACTGTCTATGTATCTATGTATCTATGAGTCCACAAACATGTTGCGTGAAGTCGGCAAGGAAACGATGTGAGGAAAAGGGAGTCTAATGAAGAGCTTGGTAATGATGCCCAAAGCAGTATGAAAGCAATCCTGAACAAGGTGGGCAGAGAGTGAGGCAGCAGAAGCAGAACCAGGTCCAGTCTGAGGAGAAGGGAAACACCTCATATGCACAGGTTAAAGGTAGACGGATGGAATGAAAGGTCTTGATACAGTCCAGATCCAAATGAGCAAGGTGATTAGCAGTAGACAATACTGAAGAAGACGGTCCGGCAGTAGGAGATCCAACATGCGGTGAAGGACAGGAATGAATGGGCAATCCGATCCGGAAGCTGGAATGAACAGCAGGAAGAGGGAAGCTTGCATGGAGCTGTAAACCAGTGGTGCAGTGGAACCTCAAGGCAGTAGAAAGACAATCGGCCAGAGCCCAAGAATGGAGGGTCACTCATGAATGACCCGGCATAGACCAAGCTGAAAGAAACAAGAGGACGGAGGGTACTGTGGAAGCAGGATGGAATGATGCAGTAAGGTAGACACGATGAAGGTCAGCAGGAACAAGTTCCGAAGCAGGTGGCAAATTGCCATGATTGAATGCTCAGCGGCCATGCATGTCATGAGTCTACTAGAGGATGATAGCAAAAACCAACAAACTAGACCCCCATGTGGACTAGGAGGAGCGGCTGAGCCACTACGTAGGTCAGTCAAAGGCAGGAGTAATGAGTGTGCATAGAGCTAGTGGCATGGCTGGACTTCCATGTAGGTCAGCCGAGGTAGGAGAACTGAAAGGGAGTTGAGCTAGGTCCCCACGTAGACCAGCTGAATGAGTAAGGCCTCCAAGTCAGTATGCCTGAGGTGAATAGGAAGTGTGCAGGGTCAAGTCTCCATGAAAGCCAGCAGGAACGGCAGGACCTCCACGTAGGTTAACCAGAGGAAGGAGCAGCCAGCAGGACCGAATCTGTAGAAACAGGCCTGACAGATGGTGGATCACCACATAGGTCCACCTGACGAGCAATGTGAGGTGTCGAACCAGATAATTGTCTAATAAGTGAGGGCTGTTAGCAGGGTGTTAGTGCAGAGCTGGAAGATAAGTGTCAGGTAGTGCAGGGATGTGTATGTCCTTGGTCCTCCTGTTCAATCCTCCCAAAGATAGGAGAAGAAGGGTACGCAACTCATAAGCTACGGCTAGCGCTATTACTTGTGGTAAGGAAGGTACATAGGGCTCACTGCATGGACCCCCAGGGTGGAAAGGAGGACAGGCAGAATCCCAGCAACTGAAGGGAAAACAATGTACATACTGATCAGAAGATAGACCTGGCTCAGTGGGTGGACTCATTAGGTGACAGGCACATGCGGTCATGGTGAAGCAGCAATCAACAATGCGACCAGATAGAGCACAACAGCTGCAGGGTTAAAGGTGGTGACTCAATAAGGTATCAGGGAGGGCAATATCAGGTACAATGGCAGGAAGCGAGAAACATACCATCCCAGACGAGTAGTGCAGCATAAATCGTACATCCTGAACTCCTGTTATAGTATGAGTTATGACCGAGACTGGGCCTTGAGACTTGCTTTGGAGGATTTAAAGCCCTGTGCAGTGCTTTTCGGCAGACTGTCCTTATATGTCACGCAGAGCTGCACACAGTAGAATTATTTGTATCAAGTCTATTAATAGTCTGTGAGTAGTAGAAGCAGCAAGGCTGCGTAGTGGTGACATGCTGAGAAGCAGAGCAGCGTCGGAACGAGTGGCATTGGAAGTAGCAACAAGTAACACGAGGCTGTGCAGGCAGCAGGCAGCAGCACCGAGGAGAGTCTGCAGAGTTCCACCCCAACCAGCAGCACAGAAGAGCGGGCAAGTGAGCACAGAGGCAGCATGCAGGCTGCAATCGCAGGGGTGCCGGAGCCCGAAGCACCTCGGTCTAGAAGAAGCCTTGAAGAGAGGACCAAACTAGCAGTAGTAGCGGCATGGGCTGCATAGTCAAGGAATGCAGGACGCCGTGTTCAGAGGAGTTTCACAGAGGGAGCCAAAAGTAAGCGGAAGCGGCGGCACAAACTAAGCGATGCTGCAGAGCCATAGGCGAGGTAGAAAAAGAAACCCCAAGAAAAGGGGACAGAAAGAATGGAGAGGGAGGGCAGGGGGGACAAAGAAGAAGGCAGAAATGCAGCAGAGTAAGGCACAGGAGCAAGGGATGGGGGGGGCACAGAGCAGAGAGGAAAGGAGCCAGCCCCAGCACGCAGCATGGAGTGAGCGCAGCGAGTGCGACTCACTCTAAGCAGAGCGGGCGTAGCCTGAAGGTTTATGTAGGAGATGGGGGAGGAGCTATTCCCCCCACAGAACCTCAGGCTACAGCCTTCCAGTTCTGTAGGTTGCAAAGCTGTAGGGAGAAGCAGCTCAAGGCACACCCCTGTACACCTGCTTGGCTGCTTGTGTTTCTCAGTACCTGAAATACTCTTGTGTGGGGGATAGGTTTTGCCACACTACCCATAGGGTTAAAAACAGCACCCTCTTTCACCCCAGGGGTTGGGGTGCTGTTTCAACACAGATACATTCCTCTGTCCATGTTACTGCAATATATAAACATGGGGCCTAGTCACTTGTGATAGTTCTGTTTTACAACTTATTTATCCATGATAACCCAGCTGAGAGGCAACGAACATCTCGTTTTCTGTGGTGTCCTGCTTTCTAGCAAATTTGTGCAGCTTGGTGGAGGTACTAGGAGGCGAAGTGGCTTCTTCAAGGCCACACAGTGTGTAAGTCAGTAGTGGGTGCAGTTTATGTTGACAACATGGCCCACCAAATTTTGTATGCAAAATCTTGAGTGATGCCAAGATTTCACATGCAAAGTCACTGAACCGGCTGAACATATCAGTGGCCTGTGCTACCTGCAATCCCACCTCTGTTCACAGTGGACTGGTTAGTTTTCAGGGGGCAAAGCCCCCTGAACCACCCCTGTCATTGACCCCCACTTCCTACTAGTACTATACTATTAGTTCTACACGTATCACTACTCCAATAGTAGTAACTGAAGCACCAATGAGATTTCAAAGCCAGATTATGACACTGAAATCTCATCTGCTGATGTCGGACTCTCACTGACCATTTTGTCATCATAAACTGCCCTCGAACCATAAGTGTCTCTGGTTGGATTTGAATCTGGTTCTCCTGGTTTTCAAGCCAATTCTGCTATAGACTGTTGGAGTGCAGACCGTCTGTGTGGAGCCAATGTCACTCTAGGCCCTGTTGCCTTCCAGTGTCGGCCAAAAACTAGTCCATATTCCATGATCACAAGGTCTCCACAACACAAAGTAAAAACATGACTACAATAAAAGGAACATTCTTTATGTTTTATTATGTTCCTCCTTCGGTTTTCTCCTTTTACTTTTTTTGTTTGGTCTCCTTTTGCCAAAATTTGTATCAGGTACTTAACTGTCACTCCTGTTACCTGTCTCTTACTTTCAGCATGGATTGGTTCCTTTCCGAACTGTAATTGCCAAAAGCCATGCCTTGCATTGCCTGCTAAGAATTACCTCACTGTATCCTTGTGTAACCCCCCTACAAATTGGGGTTCCTGAAAAGCCTTCCTTGAGCTTGCCTAAATGCTCACTGCCAGGCTGATGTCCTGCGTTTTAGCAGTTTATTTATTTTTTTTGTACTTTCTTTTAACCCCTCCTGGTTTCCTACCCTCTTGATCCTACTCCTTCGGGCCTTTCAATGCTCGTAGCCATCCCAAGATCTGCCCCTAGAGTGCCTCCTCTCCTTCCCCTGCACAGTGAGGTCTGTCTGGTGTGGCGGTCTGAGCGGAGAGGCTGTCATCCAGGACCCGAGGTGATTTTTCCCCTTGTCTGTTGTCCTTCATCCCTGGGGACACCGGTGCTTGGGATTAAGTCCCAAGAGGTAGCGTTGACGCACGCGTCTAGCCTCATCGGAGCCGCGGCGACGCCTCTCCCCGACCCCTAAGTCGGAGTCGCCCGCCCTTTTCAGGAATCGGTGCTTCCACCGATTCTCTACGGGAATGATGGACACTTGCGCGTCCCGGGTATCCCACCCCTGAGGGAGGAGAGCATCCGTAGGGACGCTCGATCCTCCCTTCCCCTGCCAGCCCCCGGCCCCCCAAGTCCGTTACTGAACCCAGGTCGCCGGCATAGCGCGAGGTGTGGCATCCAGTGCCTCAACCCTCAGCGCCACCGGGCCAGCCACGTTTTAGCAGTTTAAATGTATTGCCAGAGAGTGCCTGTATAGCCTCTGTGTACTGTCTCTTTAAGAGCTGCCTGGATTGCAGTCATAATGAACCTGGAGGGGAGCCCTTGTTGTGGATGACAGAGAAATCAGTCAACCGAACCTTGATCCTGGGGAACCCGCTGCTTGTTTCATTTTGAGTTGAAGTGAAGAATAATAGTCAATCCGCATATTCACGAACTGGGGCTGAGTTTTGGTCTGTCCCTGAGAGGAAACTGAAGTTTATCGAATGATGATACCGCCGCAGAACTGTACAAGGCTTAACCTGAAGATCTGGATTTGTTGAAGCATCGCCCGATTTCCAGCCCTGAACTCCTGTTGCAGAGACTTGTATTTACCAGATAGCACCCGCCTGGCGTAGAATTGGCGTTAGTGGGTCGGATTTGTTCCCCACTGTGTGCTGAACTATGGTTCTACTTGCTGGAGGTTGCATCCAGCTCCAACGGACTAAATCCGTTTGCATCTCCATTTGGCCTGGGCCTTGCCACACTGGCCCAGCCAGACTACCCGCTACATAGAGAAAGCTATCAACGAGAGACCTGCCTGGGGATCAGCCCCCTGCTCAATGCCTTGAACAGGAACGACGCCTCAGTGATTCATGTGGGCCCTGCTTCTCCTGGCACTCCATCTCAACAACCTGCAGTCTCAATTTCATCCTGCCTGTGTCCTGTATTGGGTACCATGAGTAAACATCAGGGTAGCTCCCTGCAACAACAGCTAAATCTAAAGTGTTGTCATC
Organism: Neoceratodus forsteri; assembly: GCA_016271365.2. Taxonomy (NCBI): domain Eukaryota; kingdom Metazoa; phylum Chordata; order Ceratodontiformes; family Ceratodontidae; genus Neoceratodus; species Neoceratodus forsteri. The sequence goes on from JADMNL010000036.1 coordinate 17,575,414, forward strand.
TGATTGCTTTGTTGTCTTTTCCTTCATGAACTGAGCCCTCCGGCTTCGGATTACAAATAGTGTGTGTTGTGCATGTTGCTTTCTTCCATCAGCCCCAACCAGCTGCGATGCCGGCTTACCCCAGGCAATGGTCCTGGCTAGCCCACCTTTTTCCTACCTGGGTACCCAGAGTGTGTGACTGTGTAGGGACTCTGAAGTGCATGCATAACTGTCTGATTGATTTAGCCTTTAAGACAATCAACCTGATTACGCCCCTCCCTTGTTCAAGTCATAGAAACACAGACTTTGACGGCAGATAAGGACCACTTGGCCCACCTAGTCCGCCCATTTCCCTACCTAGAGGATAAGCTGCAGATCCTATTTAACCAACAGCCTATTTCTTCCTACCCCCCCGCAAAAATTGCCTTATGTCTGTCCCATGCATTCTTGAATTCTCCCACAGTTTAAGACCCCACAACCTCCTCAGGAAGGCTATTCCATGCGTCCACCACCCTCTCTGTGAAAAAATACTTCCTCACATTGTCCCTGAGCCATCCCCCTCTATCTTCAAACTGTGTGCCCTTGTTCTTGCACATCTCTTTTTCTGAAAGATGCTACCCTCTTGGACTTTGTTGATTCCAATGTGGTACTTAAACGTTTCTATCATGTCCCCCCTCTCCCTCCTTTCCTCAAGGGTATACATATTAAGCTCCTTTAGTCTCTCCTCGTATGGCTTCTCTTGCAGACCCTGCACCATTTTAGTTGGCCTCCTCTGAACTGCCTCCATCCTGTCTATGTCATTGCGGAGATGGGGTCTCCAGAACTGGACACAGTACTCCAGATGGGGTCTCACCAACTGTCTGTACAGGAGGATAACAACTTCCTGTTTTCTGCTGGTGATGCCTCTCCCTATACATCCCGGTATCCCCCCAGCCCTCCCTACCGCCTTCTCACATTGCTTGCCAACCTTAAGGTCATCTGATATGATTACCCCAAGGTCCCTTTCTATTTTTGTTGTTGTTACAACTGTGTAATCTTCCCCTGGGTTTTTGTTTCCCAGGTGCATTACTTTGCACTTCTTTGCATTGAATCCAAGCTGCCATAATTCTGACCATTCCTCCAACCTTGCCAAGTCCCTTTTCATCCTTTCCATGCCTCCTTGTTGTCAACCCTGTTGCAGATCTTTGTATCATCTTCAAAGAGGCATACTTTTCCTTCCAGTCCCTCTGCAATGTCACTTATAAAGACATTAAAAAGGACTGGACCCAGTGTACCCCACTAGTAACCCCTCTGTCTTCAGAGTGGACTCCATTTACAATTACCTTCTGTGTCCTGTTGTTTAGCCAATATTTTACCCAGGCTACCATCCTGGGACCCACTCCCAGGCTGGTTAATCTGACTACTAATCTTTTGTGTGGGACTGTGTCAAATGCCTTGCTAAAGTCTACGTAGGCCATGTCCACAGCCCCTGAATAAATCAGATCTAACTCTTTTTGCATTTAACCTGACTGTGGTTCCAGTTTGTGCCAAGAGTACTGTACTGTTGCTATTTGCTGTGCATAACCTTGTCTTACAGGAGGGTCCCCAGGGTCGAGCTAGAGGAACCAGCCCTGGTGGTAAATGCAAACAGTGTGGGTAACTGCATGGTGAATAAGGGTCATCGTGAAAGTGATTATTATATATTGTTCAGGCCACTAGAAGGGAAAGAGGGGGGTTACAGTGTTCTGGAGGGCTGTGCCCAGGTTAGCTTGACCACTAACAACCCTGACCTCCGGATGGAGGCACACATTTCAGTACCCAGGCCCCTTAACCTGTCACTAGCCAAGCAGGCAGGGGTAGTAGCCCATGGGATAGCGCCACCTAAGGGTTACACTTGCACTATATTTACGGTATGTAACTGTCTCAGGCTTTGTATTGTATAATTTCATGTAACTATGTATGTTCAAATGTTTCCTGTTTTTGTACATATTGTCCCCTTTATGCACCAGGATCTCCTTGCGAATAAGCCTGCTCAGTGAAGTATTTCCTGCACTAAACTTGAACTTCACCCTCTCTGTCGCCACACCTCACCACCACTGTGACAAACTGGCTGCTTGTGACTGCACCCTTTGACTGGCAGGAGGTGCACTTTTTCTGAACAGCCTGTGCTGTCCCTCCCCAAGAGCAGAGTACCTCACCTGAACGTCGCACTAGGGATCTCTGGGCACACCACTATTACTGTCCCTCTTGTTTGAAGCTTGCTAAGTTTTCAGATTAAGGGCTATTTTCCATGGCAGTCTGCATGCTGTCTCACTGGGCCACGGATTCACAAACCTGTCTTATCAGGACCCAAAACGTTTTACTCAGAAGGTTCTAAACATGGTGGCAGTGTAGTATCAATATGGGGCAAACTTCATCATGGCTATCTCTGGACTGCTGTCAGCTACAGAAGAGCGCAATGCCTCGTTTAAAAGATCTTTCCATGGCCTTTCAAACTGTGATGAGCACCATTCACAAATGCTCCCCTTAAAAAAAAAAAGATTCGGAATTATTTTGTACTGGCATCTGTTTGTAAGGTTCCTACTTTCAAAAACTGTATTCATGTCCCAGAATGATCCATACTAAACTGCAGCTGGATAAATGTTTATGCGAAAAACAGTATTTTTCTGGGCAACGATCCATACAGCTCTCTTTCTAGAACCAGTAATTTGGAGTGTTCACTGTCAGGGTGCATTACTAGTCAAACATTTCAAGGGTCAGCCACAGGATGTGTAAATTCAGTAGTCATGCAGAGAACTGTCAAACAAGGCTGGGCTGCCTGCCAAACCCAGGGACAGGATACATATACTCTGTTACAATACCATATTGTTACTACATTCATTGAAAATGATGATCAAAAGGCAGACACCCCATTTAATTTATTTAATATTTTTCATATCAACATACCCCCAAACAATTTTTTGGAATTATCAAAGACTAAGCAGAAACAGAAAACAGGCTGATTAAGTGATGTCAGTAATGATATCGAAACATATGATCCCAGTCAGGGTGGCAGGAGATGGAAAAGCTGTCCCATGGACACTTGCTCTGTACTCCTTGCCGAACAGCTGCACCCCTGGTGGTACAGGATAGAACTTAACAGCTCCAAATTGAAAAATGTTTGAACTGTTTTATAATGGAGTTCTGCTGATGCGATCTGTGATCTTTTTGTTACTAACTGGAACCCCACTTTAAGTTAAAGCCAGCTACAATACACATTGTTGTGCTCCGGTCATGACCTGTCTTACCCACCACTGTCTGCTCTACTCTGGTTTGAGCTGGCTATCACCAGCTGCTAGGTGCTCCTATGTCCTAGGATGCTTCTTTGCACTGCAAATTAGAGTTTATATCAACTCTGATCTTTTGTTTACTGGTCCCGCTGTCCTCCCTGGGCAAAGTACACTCACAGAGGACTGTACATCGCCCCTGGAGAAAAGCAGACCCAGAAAACATCTGATCGGAGATTATAAAAGCTCTAACATGCATTGCAGTCTATTGAATCTCCCCGTGAAGCCTACAACTCGGATGTCAGCTGCAGGGGAGTCGGATTTGTTTAACAGAAGGTGTCAGCCTAGAACTAAGAAAAATGAATGCAATACAATCTACATACTACAGTAAACAGTTAATAAACCAAAATGTTTTTGTGCACAAAGTGCACATTGGGGCCATTCCCACTCGAGTGTGGGGGCTCTTGGTGCTGACTGTTCCCCTTTAAGTAAAACTGAAGTCTTGAGCAAACTTAATCAAGCAGGAACTTTAGACCTCCAACTCCAAAACACACCCCTTCCCCTTTTCCTTTTGTAACTTTTGTTTAAAAAGGAAGGTTGTTTTCCTTTTCTCCCTTGAAGGAGTTCTGAAGACTGCAGCCCACCCCAGTGAGTGGGACACTGAACAGAAATGTTCTGTCGGCTATGGCCAAAGCTGCGGTTTATTAGTAGCGTGTCTTTCGATAATCAGCACATCTCTGAGCATAGCTGTTTTACAGTTACACTGCCACGCCTAATTAATCAAGGCATCAATGTAAGCTCCACAGTAATGACTGGTTCCGGGACACAATCCTGCAACCATCTCCTCTTTTTTTTCCATTATTTTTATCAGTTTTTCATAAAGAAAATGAATGAAATGTACAAATTTTACAGCATGCAGTGACACAGACAAGAAATCCCAAATTCTAGCATCAAAATGCTGGGCACTCGCTTTGCAACAAAATTAAAATCAAACATTTAAGAAGCTGTTTAGGTCGTCGATAACCCAATGGAGGTGCACTGTGCTGGTGACCCAGGTTTGGGAGTGAACTTTAGAGCCAGCACTCAGGTGGCTAGGACGGGGAGAGCACCCTACTATCAGCATGTCCCTGCCAGGAGATGGGAGGCAGCATGTTGGGGCACCACAGCAGCTCCTGCTTTGTGAGGCGTGATGGGAGCTTGTAGTCCTGGCAGGAGCATGCTGCCAGCATCTGAGGTACTCCACTACAGATACTGTGTGTGCCACCTGGGGAGAGGGACAAGAAACGTGGCAGAAAAAAAAAAGACTGATCATGGATAAAGGTCCGCACCCCCACAGGCACCACACCATCTATCATGGCACCCACCTTGAAGGGATCCTGGTCCCCAGCTGGACTTCCAGAAATGTTCTGATGAGAGCCCCAAAGGCCCTGGACCACTGTTCATGGCGTCCACCTCCACTGAATCCTGGTCTCCAGAGGGACACCCAAAGGTGTTCCAGGGTGAGCTCCAAAGGCCTTGAAGTCCCCACACCATCGACCATGACCCACACCTCCAAAGGATCTGGGTCCCCGGTGGGACTTCCAGAGGTGTTCCAGGGAGAGCCCCAAAGGCCCTACCATGGGTGGTAAGCCATGGGAGATGGGGTATCTGAAGAAGGTGGGTCACAGGGCTGAAAGCACAGACCAGAGAAGGGGAGGTGGGAGGAGGAGGAGAATAAACACTTGACTTAACAAAAAAAAAAAGTTGCTTGAACTTACTTTATTTACTGCAAATATTCCAAATGGCAATCAGAGGATACCCCCTCCAGAAAAAAAATGTTTTATACACCAAACAGGTGCTTTCTCAAGAGTATCTACCCACCACAGTCAAGGTGTTTAAAACAGCAGCCTGCGTAATTGAGAGCATTTTTTACCGGTACCTTTTTTGTCAGTGGTTTACTTGAGCTGAGGTTTGTTGGTTCCATCCCAGCCCCACTGCTTGGTGATCTACTTCAACCGAGCCAGGTACCATAGACCCCTACATATTTCCCCTCATGGCAGGGCCAGGTGGGGAAGGCCATCCTTCCCCCACCCAGATACCCAAATCCAATTGCTGGGTCCTGGCCAGGCAGCAGCTTGGAGCAGAGGGCTGGTGGGTAGAACATCACTGAGCACAAGCAAACACTTCTACAGTTTTCTCCCTTGTCCTGGAGCTGCAACGGCATGGAGGTAAACATGCGTTCAGAAACTGCGATTCCTTCCACCCCGTGACCTAAATCTGTCTCCCAAGCATCAGCGCTACCTCCAGGCCTCCACATAGTAACAGCCAAGGAATGTATCAACCCACCACTCCAGCCCTGGAGAGGAGAGACACTAGGTGACCGCTCAATTTTCTCCCCCCCCCCATGACCTGAGGTCACTCCTGAACTCAGGTTGCTGGTGTGGCAAGAGGTATGGCATTACAGCGCCTCAGCCCGCCAGATGTACCTGTACCTTTTTATTCTGTTTTAGAGTACCCTTGTTCCCTGTTCTGCTAAGATGTCCTATTTCGAGTTTAGGTTAGCATTATTTTTACATTTGAAATAATAAAACGAGCGCTCCCTTTAATAAGGATCTCCCCAGGATTGCATCAATATTCTCAGCTGCTTTTTCTTTTGCCATAAACCTTTTTGCTCGCAGACTGCCACCTTTGCCAGACCTTCAGGCTCTTCAGGTGACCACTCAGCCCCATCATCATCTGCCCCCCCCCCACTGTGGGAGCAGTGGGGATCTACACAGAGCAGGGCCTGAGGGTACAGGCCCCGCCCCCCACTGTCAGAGCAGTGAGAATCCACACAGAGTGGGGGCCCAAGTGTACAGGCTCTCCTCTCCTCTCCTCTGTTACAGTGGGAAACCACACACAGTGGAGCCCCAATGTACAGGCCCCCGTCAGAGCAGTAGGGAATCCACACAGAGCACAGACCCAGTGTACAGGCCTTTCCTCTACTGTTGGAGCAGTGGGAATCCACACAGAGTGGGGCCCGAGTGTACAGGCCCTCCCCCATTGTTAGAACAGTGGGGATCAACACAGAGTGGGGTCCCAGTGTACAGGCCCACCCCCACCCCCCACTATTAAAGCAGTGGGGATCCACACAGAGGGGGCCTGAGTGTAAAGGCCCTCCCCCCACTACTGGAGCAGTGGGGATCCACACAGAGTGGGGCCCCAGTGTACAGCCCCCCCCCACTGTTAAAGCAACTGGGTTCAACACAGAGTGGAGCCAAAGTGTAGAGCCCCACCCCACTGTCAGAGCAGTGAGGATACACACAGAGTGGGGCCTGAGTGTACAGGCTCCCCCCCACAGTAAAAGCAGTGGGGATCCGCACAGAGTTGGGTCCAAGTGTACAGCCTCCCCCCCACTTGTAGAGCAGTGGTGTACAGGTCCCCCCACTATTAGAGCAATGGGGATCCATACAGAGTAGGGGCCCAAGTGTACAGGCCCCCTCCCCCACTGTTGGAGCACTGGGGATCCACACAGAGTGGGGCCCGAGTGTACAGGCCCCCCTACTGTTAGAGCAGTGGGGATCCGCACAGAGCAGGGCCTGAGAGACTGGCCCCCCACACTGTCAGAACAATGGGGATCCACACAGAGCAGGGCCCAAGTGTACAGGCTCCCTCCCTCTGTTACAGTGGGGATCCATGCAGAGTGGGGCCCCAATATACAGGCCCCCTCACACTGTTGGTACAGTGGGGATCCACACAGAGCAGGGCACCCCCCCCAACTGTCAGAGCAGTGGGGATCCACACAGAACACAGCCTGGTGTACAGGCCTTTTCTCCACTGTTGGAGCAGTGGGGATCCACACAGAGTGGGTCCCAAGTGTACAGGCCCCCCTTCCCCACTGTTGGAGCAGTGGGGATCCACACAGAGTGGTGACTGAGTGTACCCCCCCACTGTTAGAGCAGTGGGAAACTACACAGAGCGGGGCCCGAGTGTACAGGCCCCCCCCCACCCACTGTTAGAGCAGTGGGGATCAACACAGAGCACAGCCTGAGAGTTTGGCCCCCCACACTGTAAGAGCAATGGGGATCCACACAGAGCGGGGCCCAAGTGTACAGGCCTCCCCCGTTACAGTGGGGATCCACGCAGAGTGGGGCCCCAATATACAGGCCCCCTCACACTGTTGGTGCAGTGGGGATCCACACAGAGCGCGGCAACCCGCCCCAACTGTCAGAGCAGTGGGGATCCACACAGAACACAGCCCCAGTGTACAGGCCCTCCTCCCACTGTTGGAACAGTGGGGATGAACACAGAGTGGGGTCCCAGTGTATAGGCCCACCCCTCACTATTAGAGCAGTGGAGATCCACACAGAGGGGGCCTGAGTGTAAAGGCCCTCCCCCACTACTGGAGCAGTGGGGATCCACACAGAGTGGGGCCCCAGTGTACAGGCCCCCGACTGTTAGAGCAACTGGGTTCCACACAGAGTGGGGCCAATGTGTAGAGCCCCACCCCACTGTTAGAGCAGTGGGGATCCACACAGAGCGGGGCTCGAGTGTACAGCCCCAACCCACTGTTAGAGCAGTAGGGATCCACACAGAGCGGGGCCCGAGTGTACAGTCCCACCCCACTGTTACAGCAGTGGGGATCCACACAGAGCGGGGCCCGAGTGTACCATCCCACCCCACTGTTACAGCAATGGGGATCCACACAGAGCGGGGCCCGAGTGTACAGGCCCACCCCACTGTTAGAACAGTGGGATCCACACAGAGCAGGGCCTGAGTGTTCAGCCCCCCCACCCTGTCAGAGCAATGGGGAGCCACACAGAGGGGGCCTGAGTGTACAGGCCCCCCCCACTGTTGGCCATCATCCAGCGAAGTTGGAGCCATTTTTGTTTTTCTGGGGGGGGGGCGTGATGTGCCACCTGACATCAAAGCACAAAGCCGACATCCACCACGCTCCATCCCACAGTGAAGCTTGACATGTTGCTGCACCTCCAGCCTCCGCCAGGGGCCAGCAAACCCCAAGCCTCATACTCCCCCGGAGAAGGCAAACGGTCGCTGGACACTCAAGCCTCCTCCTCCTTCTCCTCCTCCCCCTCAAGCTGGCCCTCTGATTCCCAAGTCTGATTCCAAACCTGGGTCGTCGGCGTCACAGGCAGAAATCCAACTGCTGCACCAGCAGGCCGGCTTCCCTACTTTTGTGGTGTTAAGTTGAACTATATATATATATTCATAAAAAATACCCCCAACAGCTTAATCTGGTTCAAGGTCAGTTGGCATTCATCTGTATCCCCCTTCCCTGGGTCATGCCTGAAAATAGGCAGAATTTGTCTAGTGCACTTACCTGGTCAACAAAAACTAAATATATATATATATATATATATATATATATACACACACACATGTATACACACACATATATACACACATACAGTGTATATAGATAGATGATACGCAATTGACTGACTCAAAATATAGAATTTATCTTCAAGTGTGAGGGGGCGGGTCCATAACTCACAAGAGGCAGAGCCACGAGTGAGATGCAAAAGTCCTGTCCACTCACAAGTGATGATAGCTTGCCTACTTTGAATCAGGCTATTGCATGTTCAATATACAACATTAGTTTACAAGTTATAGCATTCAAATCTGCAGTTTGTTTGAAGAGTTAACTGTGTTTCTTTGATTCTGTCTGCTGGCTTCAGTGGTGCACTAGGTATTGGAATGTCATTAGCATTGTGAAAGCTGCTCTCTGATTGGTTCAGTATCCCACTCTGATGATCATAACCTTGAAAATATCTATAGCTGGCTCCGTGGTGCGAAGCAGTGGCACACCCGCTCGGCACGGTAATATGAGGAAGTATTTCTTCACAGCGCGGGTTGTGGATGTATGGAACAGCCTTTCTGAGGAGGTTGTAGAGTCAAAAACAGTGGGGTAATTCAAGAATGCATGGGGCAGACATAAGGCAATTCTAGTGGGGGGGGAGTAGGCTGTTGGTTAATTAGGATCTGCAGCTTATCCGTTAGATAGGGAAATGGGCAGACTAGGTGGGCCAAGCGGTCCTTATCTGCCATCAAATTCTGTTTCTATGTTTCATGCTGGTGACCTGGGTTCGAGCCCTGAGCTTGGGACATCAGGAGTGGAGGCTGGCAGGGAGGACGATAGAGTGTCCCTGCGGAGGCTCTCCTCCTGTGGAAGGGTGCTGTGAAGCACTGCTTGGAGAGCGACACCTGGTGGTGTGCAGAGTCTGTCCAGTGTCAGTGACTACTGTATACGTTGGCTGGCTCCATCTCCAGGGTGTTGCTGCAGTACGTGCCACTGTGGTGTGGGGAGGGGCCCAGAAAATGGAAACAGCACCAGGCTCAACCTGCTGGATGACAGCTTCCTAGTCTCCTCATGCCAACAGTCCCCCCTGTGCACTGCCCCCCAGCCCTGCATGCCTCTGAGGACTCCCCTGAAACTGTCACTTTCCTCCCCTGCTAGGGGAGTCCCACAGCAGGGATAAGCTGGACTCTCTGAGGATGTAGGGATAGCCTGAGGAGCCAGGTGGCAGAAAGCGGCGGCAAAGGGTGAGAGTGGCAGGCAGAATAGGGCAATGAGCAGCCAGAAGAAGTGATATGTTAGGGGGTATAGGTAGGAGCAATATATATATATATATATATATATATATACATACAATGGTGGGGAGACATATTCCAGTGAGATAAAACAAGTTATTTTCACTGCAGTGAAATAAATCCTGATGACATCAGCAGAGTTAAAATAAATGCCATTTATTACACCCCCAGAAACCTTTTTGCAACAATGAGGCCCCCACTGTATAAATAGGATACATGATGTGCACTCGTGTGATATGGGAACTATGTTCAGTCCTATACAGTGGCCTCTGAAACCTCACTTGAGGCTTCGCCACCCGAGTATTCAGAGGTCACCCTAGAGAAGTGAAAATATTTTCCATATCATACTCGTGCCCATCATGTATCCCATATATATATATAGTAGCACAGTAATGCTACCGTAGTTAGGGTTGAGTAGCACTTTTACGGTTAAAGGGTCAAATTTTGCACCTTAATAACTTTGCAACCGTTGAACGGATGTGCCTGAAATTTGGTATGCACGATTGGGCATGGTAGAACTTGGGATCTGCCAAGTTTTGTACCAGTTGGATATACGGCTGCGGAGTTATTGAGCGACAACCAATTGCGCAATTACGCTTTTTTGCAATTTCTTTGCTCTCGCCTACAGGACATACAGTTTGTGCGACTGGTCCGAAAACTTCTGGGAATGTGCAGCCGGGGTCCCCAACATGCCTTTTGAAGATTTTGTGAAAAAATATTGAACGGTTCAAAAGTTATTCAAAAAACAAGTTCCCATTATACGTCAATGGGAAAAGTTAACACAATATTCAACACTTTCGCAAATGCACTTTTTAGTGTTGCAAATGGCCCTAATAGTATCGCAAATTCGCCATTTTGTTTTCAGTTGGTGATCAGAAAAATGCTTGGCATTTAAATTTGGGACCCTCTAGGGACACAATTCTTTTTGTGTTCACCTAGCTGAACCCTGAGGATGCTAGCCATGTCTTTATTTTGGGGTTAAACACCCCAGATATATGTTTTTCAAATTTCTGGAAAAAGTAGTGTCGCAAAGTAGTGTTGCAAGCATGACACTTTCGCAAATTTTTCCGAAAAGGGTCGCAAATTGCGACACTACTTTTCAGGCTATGGCCAAAATGACAGGAATCCTTTGCCACCCTGCTGCAAAAAACGGTTCCGTCTTTTGGACTGAAATTTGGAAGGAAGGTAGCCAACATCTCACAGATGTGCGTTTTGGTGGTTTAGTGAAAAAATATTGCATGGCTGCCAAGTTACGGCACTCCAAAGTTGGCGTTTTTTCCCCTGAACTAACATGGTGGCGTCCTTGTGACTTTAGGGCTCGTATCTCGGAAACGGTGCAAGATATGGAATTTTCATTGTGACAATGCATAGGCTACGCATTCAGCAAAACGCAGGCAGGAAAATCATGAATCATGGGAAATTTTTTTTTTCTACGTCATACGGTTCCTGAGATATAAGCAATTTAGTCTTTCAACAGCTCATTTTCTGCTCTGAGGCCCATTATTATGCATACATTCTTTGTACACACTGTTTCCCTATGCAGCTGTTGGGCAAAAACAGGGTGTGCGCTTACATTACTGTTACACTTAGCGATACCACTTGTGTTTCCGTTCCTGTTTGCGTTACTGTTCCCGTGTACGCCACCGTGTGTGTTACGCTTTGCGTTCTCGTTTGCATTCGTGCTTGCGTTCGCATTTCCATGTCTCTTTTCTTTGACATTCTTTCTGCTGTTAATGTTACTGTTTGTGCTTCCAGTTGCCATGCTGTGACTGTGCACGTCACGGTTTGCGTTTCCATATGCGCTCGCATTTTCTTTTGCGTTTCTGTTTCCTTTGGAGTTATTGTTGCTGTTACCGTTACCATTTACAATTGCGGTAACGTGCCCATGCGCGTTATGGTTTGCATTTCCGTACGTGCGTGCGTTCCCGGTTCCTCTGGCGTTATTCTTCATGTTAACTTTACCACTTACATTTACAATTGCGGTACCGTGCGCGTTATGGTTTGCGTTTCCATACGCGCTTCTGTTCCCGTTTCCATTTCTGTTTCCTTTGCTGTTATTCTTCATGTTAACTTTACCATTTGCGTTTACGACTGCAGTACCGTACCCGTGTGCGTTATGGTTTGCATTTATGTGCATGCAAGCATTCGCATTTCCGTTTCTGTTCCCTTTGGTGTTCTTTTTGCTGTAACACTTAACATTTGCATTTCAAATACTGGTGCCAACACTGTGCGCATTACCAGTTATGTTTTCGTATGCGCATGCATCTCCGTTTCTCTCACTGTTCGCTTCCGCGTCACTTTGCACTTGCGTTTCTATCAATGTTTGCTTTATCATTTATTTTTGCACTACCATGTGCGTAACTCTTGGCGCTTGTGTTTGCATTGCTGTTCCTGTTACTATGTGACAAGACATCATGTGGTGGGAGCGCGGGACCCTTTGCTCCGCCACCGCATTCTATTCACTATTTATCGTCCTCATTCTCAAAAAGAAGGGAAATTAGAGGCAAAAAAATTCATTTAATGCATCAGTTAGGGTTGTTCCACAGTGACAAAAGTGAGGAAATTCGGTGTTAGGGTTGAAAACCCTAACTCCGGATTCACCCCCACCCCCACCAGCACCACACACACACAGACACACACACGCACATGCAAGTAGGGGGGAGGACCAAGGCAACACGACCAATCACAGACAACCAGCAGCAGGTGACAGAAATAAAATACAACTGTCTAAATATACTACAAGACATCCCCACCACCCCAGACCAGGTACTACATGCTCACTGGAGATTCACAGCAAAACTGGGGCCATGTACACCAATGGTACATATCCCTGATTTCAGGTGCACACAAGTTACCACACTTAGGAGTTGCATGGCCTTAGCTAGTAATGCCCCTGCCCCGGCACACCACGTACTGCACCCTGAGTGGAGAGCCACAGCAACACTAAGGCCATGGACATCTATGGTATATCTTCCTGACTGCAGGTACACACAAGTTAACACAGTTAGGAATTGGAGGACCTCTGCCAGGCAATGCCCCACCCCAAAGACCAGGTGCTACATACTGACTGGAGAGCCACAGCAAAAATAAGCCCATGGACATCAACAGTGCAACTCGCTGATTGCAGCTGTACAGAAGTTAGCACACTTAGGAGTTACACAGTCTCAGGCAGGGAATGCACCCCGCAGAGCAGTTACTGCATCCTGAGTGGACAGCCACAGGAAAACAAAGGCCATTGACATCAATGGTACACCTCTCTGACTACAGGTACACTCCAGTTAGCACAGTTATGAGCTGCATGGCCTCAGCCAGGCAATGCCCCCCCAAACCCCGAGACCAGGTACTGCATCCTGAGTGGAGACCCACAGGAAAACAGAGGGTATGGACATCAATGGTACACCTCACTGATTGCAAGGACACTCAACTTAGCACAGTTAGGATTTGCATCGCCTCACACAGGCAAGCCCCCCCGACCAGGTACTGCATCCTGAGTGGACAGCCACAGATGACCGTGCATATATCACAGCATGACTGCACGCCTGCTGCTGGTTGTCTGTGATTGGTCGTGTTGCCTTGGTCCTCCTCCCATGTGCATATGTGTGTGTGTGTGTGTGGTGCTGGGGGGGGTTGGGGTGAATGCGGAGTTAGGGTTTTCAACCCTAACACCTAATTTCCTCGCTTTTGTCACTGTGGAACAACCCTAACTGATGTATTAAACAGAGTTTTTTGCCTCTAATTAATATATATATATATATATATATATATATATATACACACACACACACACATCCATTGTGACAACAGTAACAACATATTTTTGATATCTTGCTACTAATGTCATTAGCCAAGATATTTTTATCTCGTCCTTTTTACCCCAACTCCTGGTGTGTGTGTGTGTTGTACAATAAATTAATTATTTAGGTCCAAATTGGGTCACGTTGCCAATTTCTAAGAAGTAAAAACAATTCAGAGTGGAAATGAGAGCAGAATAATGTTCTTGATCAGTCTGGGACTTTTTCATGTTTTTGTTGAGCTTAAACTATTTCCAGAATCATGTCACTTGCAGCCTTTGCTGTCATCCTTTTTTGATGGGAAAGAAGAAAAACACACTGCAATTCTGTAAATTAAAAAAAAAAAAAATTTCATATATCTATTCCTCAGTTTGATTTTGTCTTGCTGTTTTTGAAAGGGATATTTAACCCCCTCAGAGAGCAAGTCTACAGAAGGATAAGGGAGGCAAGCATGTCTTACTCTGTGACAGAATGCGGAGGCCTGATAATCCCTGCGAGACTCTAAGGAAACTCTGAACAGAGAGAGAATGCCTGGCTGATTTGGATACGCTGTGCAGAAACACTCACAGCCTTCTCCCTGGGCTAACAGATGTGCATTCCAAATGAGACTGATGAAGGGCTCTCTTTCTCTGTTCTTTACTAAAAAATCACCTTTTATGATTTTCTAGTACTAAAAATATTTTTCTTTTATAATTTATTCATCCAGTATGGCCCGAATGAGATGTAACATGTAAGGTTCAGTGTATGGTGTGTTCTAGGGATGTCACAATATGACAATTCTCAAGGTATGTTAACCTTGAAAAATTATTATGTTTATCATATCACATAAGCAATAATACATGACTGGGTGTGCATAATGGTGAAATAAGTGCATGCTTCAGGTGTGTTGTTAGGCACAAGGCAAAGCTGAGTGCTGTTAAATGTACCTGAGAAGTGCGATTTTATCACCATAATGACACACTCTGGAGAGTCTTACTGAACGTACTAAATGGCATTCAAATATTTGACTTAAAACCAACAAGAGGAAATTATGTTACAAAAATAAAAAAATAGGACCTACCATTGAAGTATGTTTCCATTTTAATGTTGAAGACAAAAATAGTTCATATTCTGATGACTGGGGATTTTAGCTAAAAAAGAATAAAAGAAAATGAAAACCATGTGTTGCATGCAGTTTTATTAAAAAAAGGCATTACCATATTTTCATTTCATTTTGTTCATACAGCTTTTTACCCCACAGGCAAGCTCTTCAGCTTCTGTCCCTGCTTACCCTTGCTGGTAGCCACCTTCCCTGGATTTACCTGAGAGCTTGTTCCTCCATGGCTGTTCTTCCTGTGAGGGGGCCGGAGGGAGGAGGGCCGTCCTTCTGTTCCAGTTCACAGAGATCCAGTTTAGCTCCAGGCATCCAGGTGCTGGTGGTGGTTCAGGAAGGTATGTAGGGTTTCACCCTGCCATTGGGTCCCATTTTCCAATTTTCTGTCCCACAGACCCTGCTGCGGTGTGCATGACAGGACGTGTGCATGAATGTGAGCATGACAGGACATGTGCGTGAATGTGTGCATGACAGGGCATGTGTGTGAATGTGAGCATGACAGGATGCGTGCGTGAATGTGTGCATGACAGGACATGTGCATGAATGTGTGCGTGACAGGACGTGTGCATGAATGTGTGTGTGACAGGACGTGTGCATGAATGTGAGCATGACAGGACGCGTGCATGAATGTGAGCATGACAGGACACGTGCGTGAATGTGAGCATGACAGGATGCGTGCGTGAATGTGAGCATGACAGGATGTGTGCATGAATGTGTGCATGACAGGATGTGTGGATGAATGTGTGCATGACAGGACATGTGCATGAATGTGCACATGTCCTGCAGATCTGTGGCCCCATCCCAAGTCGTTCATTACCTGCACTGCCACCGGGCCTCCACTTGGTGTCATCAAAGGCCACTACGACTGCCACCACTTCCATGGGAGAGGAGAGCTGTCTTTGAGATGCTCAATCCTCTCCCATCTTGCTGATCCCAGCAACCCATGTTTGCTCCCAAACACAAGCTGCTAGCATGACAGGAGGTAAGGCATTCAGTACCTTTGCCCTCCACACCACTGGGCCAGCTACCTTATTTTCATTTCAAATCAGTACAGGTGCAGTATTTTAATGGCAGTGTGTTCAAAACCTAACAACCTGCCAGGTTGCTTTGTGTGTGTGTGTGTGTGTGTGTGTGTGTGTGTGTGTGGAGGGGGTAGATTTCTCCTGAAAACACCCATTATATGATTCAAATGTATGTGCTTTTATGAACTTCAGGAATGTATTTCAGCAGTTTAGGTTTGCCTCTGCCTATTTAGCTGTTTTCCCACCCTTTCTCTCTTTGTTTATATAGTATTATTGTATCCTTTCCTCATCCTGTTTCTTTTTTCTCTGTCTTTTCCCACCATTTAACCAATGGAATGTTTACCATGGAGTACAGGGATTCAAAATTCTGCAGAATTCCACTGGCATAAACCAAAGGCCTCATGTAGAGCCACAGCCTGAATTTTATATCTGTCAGTGTCAGCAGCAGAGAGTTCCCTTTCCCTGATGTGCAAGTAAAGAGTTTCTCACTGCCCACAAAGAAACACTAGCAATTTATTTATTTAGTTTTTGTTGACCAGATAAGTGCACTAGACAAATCCTGCCTATTTTCAGGCACGACCTGGGGGACGGGGATACAGATGAATGCCAACTGACCTTGAACCAGATTAAGCTGTTGGTGGTATTTTTTTAGTGAATGAGGGAAATTTGGCCAGGACACTAGGGAAATTCCCCTACTCTTGCCAGTAGGGGGACCCTGTTGCTGTGCGTGGCAGTTATTCTGACCCTAACCTTGGAGGAGGAACATTTGCTGCAGAGGGCTACGATGGCCCAGAGTTCTGAAGGACAAGGAGTTCTGTTGCAGGAGGGATTCGCTGAGGTGACGACTGGGATGCACCTGATGGGTGGCCAGCATATCGCCCGAGTCAGCGGTCCCATGGAGGTTTCTGAAGTACAGCCTTTAAGTTTGGCTGAGAAGAGGCGTTGTTTAGAGGAGGAACTCCTCAGGGTAAGCGAATTACTTGCGCAGGGGAATCAGACAGTGGATTTGGAGGAAGACTGGAAGAGGAAGTGTTCCACGATGTCGCTGGGAGCTTTGGAGGCGGCCGGGCCGAGTAAGCTCCATACAGCCATTGAGCGGCCAGTTTCTGATGGTTGTATGGCATCTTCAGCTTGGGGGGATCTCGTTGACACGTTCTGGTCCCCGGAACAAGCGCTAAGGGATGCCAGATGGATCCCTGTGTCAGGCGCTGCATGGAAGCCAGCTGGGGAAGTTACAGCTCTGCCTATTGATGCACAGATAAGTACTGTTAAAACTGTTAATGATGAGTCTTCCCAATCTCACCCAGTCCTGTGTGATGAGTCCCCTGCTTCTCAGCCTGCCCTTGCCCTAGATGATATGCCTGGTGGGGTGGCTGAAGATTCTGCTCTGGATACAACAGCAGTGCAGCAGCTGGCTCCTGACCTCTCTGAGAAGCCTACTTATGCTAGCCATTTTCAGCAGCCTGTGGAACTAGCTAAGTGGCGTAATGCTATTCATCTGCACTATGAGGGTCCCAGAGACAATCCCCCTGATCGATTTTATGTTGGAAAAACGCTTTTGAAACATAGTATGGGGTTCTCGCCCTCTGAAGTACATGCACTGATTCATGTGCCTGGGGAGTTTATTTTTGATATAAGTTCTTGTACCCCTGCACTATTGGAGATCTTTTGAAGCCGTTATTTAAATTTGAAAACTAACCCTTTATGGTCTGACTTTATTGTTTTACCTTTATCTAAACAGCCTTTTCAGGTCATCACCATCCTGTTTAGGAACGAAGGGGTTAATGTGGTTGATATTGTGAACTGGCTCACTAAAAGATGTGACATTCAGGGAAATCCTGTTCCTATCCTGGATGCTGAAGGCTTCTGGAATGGGGGATGGAAATTTTGGGTGAAACTGCATTCTACAGATTCTAATTTAATACATTTACCTAATTGTTTTTTACTGGGTAGGGATAAGGACTTCCTTTTCTACCCAGGTCAACCCAGAGTCTGCTTCAAATGTGGGTCTAGGACTCATATAAGCACCTCTTGCAATGTGCTTAAGTGTACTCATTGTGGGGAGACTGGTCACCCTAGTGCCCATTGCTTTCAGACATCCAGATGTAATCTCTGTGATGATAGGACATGCTTTTGAGACTTGTTCTCTGGCTGCTAAAAACACGGCTGAGGCAGATTTTGGGGTTCAGGACCATTATATTCAGTTGGCAGTGCGGCAAGGCCTCTCTTCTGTGAGGAGAATCGATCCTAGAGTCTCTGTGGCTGGGCTTCCATTAGTTGAGAAGCCCCCGCCTGAGAAGCCTGCTTTGGTTTCTACTGACATTGATTTGACTGGAGTTGAGGCGTCCATGGCACCTGAGCTGGGTGTTGTGGGAGCTGCTGGTCCTGCACCCCCTTTGCCTTCAGTTTCAGCCCCCTCTGAGGAGGGTTTTACCACAGTTAGTGGTAGAAAAGGGAAGGCGCTAAAAGGGAAAAATAAATTGGCTAAGAAATCCACTGTCTCTGTCTTGGCACCTCCTATAGCTGACCCCAATATTTATGAGGTTTTGATGGAGGATTCGGAGGTGGTGTCGGAGTTGGTCCAGCCTTCTGTGATCCCTTCTCAGTCTGAGCCTCTGGAGCCTTCAGGTGACCATTTGGAACCTAGGCCTCAGGACTGTAAAAGTGGAAGAGTGACTCGGGCCTCCAGTAAAGTGAAGTGATGTATTCTTTCTGCACCTTAAGGCTCCATTTCACTTTCGGGTGGCATCCTTGAATGCGAATAGCATTAAGTCTCCTGTTAAGCGTAGACACACTTTTTCTCAATTTGTATATGAGAATTTGGATTGTGTCTTTTTTCAGGATGTTCATTTACACTATCCTGAGGAGTTACTAGCTGCTATTACTGGTTGGATATGGGGGAACTGTTTTTAGTCACAAGGGAAGGATTTGTGTAGCGGGGTTGGGATTTGTTTTTTTCTGTCACATATTCAGGTGATTCATCATGTAGAAATTATGGAAGGCAGAGCCTTAGTTTTGGATATTAAATGAGGTTTCATGCCTTTGCGTTTATTGAATGTTTATGCACCTCAAGCTAAATTTGATAGAGTAACCCTTTTTAAATCACTTTATCCCTTTTTGAGCACTTCTATGGTTATTCTCGGTGGTGATTTTAACTGTCCTTTACCCTCCCAAGTATCTTCCACTTACAGGAAAAAGGTGTATTGTGATGTGGCTTGTCTGGCTCAACTACTTGCAGATGTTGGCTTAGTTGATGCTTTTGGGCCTACTGTTGATGGGTCTGGCAATACATATTTTTGTGGTCCCTGGGCATCCTGGATTGATTATTTTTTTCTTTCCCCAGGGGTTGCTGGGCAGTCCAAATGTTTGCAAGAGGTGGCTACATCTGACCATAAGTTACTTAAATTAACCCTGTGTGATGTACCAGAGGTCCAGAGGGGGCCAGGCCTTTGGAAATTGAACACTGCCATACTAGCTATCCCTTGTGTGGCTGACGGGCTCCATTCTCTTTTGTTGGCACCTCAGTCTGTGTTTTTTTAATATGATGATTTAAATGCTTGGTGGAGGGATACCAAAAATGAAGTCAGGACATATTTTAAGATGATAGGTAGAATTAATGGGAGGCTTCGGCATGATGAGCTTCGCTATCTAAGGGGTCGACTTCATTTCTGGTCCACTCTCCAAAAGCATCTTGGGTTTGACTGTCTTGACAGGATTAAGGAGTTGAAGGTGGAGTTGGCGAGGCTACAGGCACAGGTTTTACAGGATATGTAGCGGAAGCATAAGTATGGGGTTCTTAGTAAAAAGCAGGACACCTTACCATTTGAATCTATTAGGCTTTTTAGGGAATCTCGTGGTATGCTGTATCTGAATATTGCAGAGGGTGGGCGAGTGTTGACTACTGAAGGCATTTTGGATACTATTCATGCTTATGCTTCTGACTCTTTTAGGAGTAGATCACTTTTGGAAGCCTCTATGTGTGACTGGTCATTTTGCAGGATGTTATCTGTTTTGGCTCCTGAATTTCAGCATACTTTGATAAAACCCATCACATTGGATGAATTAAAATCTGTTATTTGGTCCCTGAAAACAGGCATTACTCCTGGCTCTGATGGGCTAACTCATAAGGTCCATAAGGTACTTTGGGAAGTGTTGGGGGTGGAATTTTGTGAGGTATTGAATGCAGGCTTGCAAGCTGGTAATCTCCCCGAGAGTATGTTGCAGGGTGTTTTGTTGCTGATTTATCAAAATAAAGGTGATCGGGGGGATTTGGATAACTGAAGGCCTTTGTCTCTACTAAATACTGATTACAAAATTCTGATGAAGGTATTATGTACTCGTTTATGGGGGATTTTGGATTCTTTGTTACATCCTTCACAGTTTAGTAGGGTACCACATAGGAGGGTTCAGGATGCCCTGATTCTTCTCAGGGAGATTCTACATAAGGGGGCTTCAAGGGAAATCTTTGGTCATCTGGTCTGTCTTGATCAAGGAAAGCTTTTGATCAGGAAGAATATATTAGCCTCTGGGAGACCTTGCGGAGGTATGGTTTTCCTTTAAAATTTATAGGACGGTTGCAAGCATGCTATAAAGGTATTACTTTATTACCGAGTGTAAATGGTTGGTTGGGAAGGGAAGTTAGGGTATATAGGGGTGTTAGGCAGGGATGTCCACTCAGCCCCTTGCTTTATGTGCTTTCTTTGGACCCTTTCCTGCATGCCTTCAATAATTCAGATGACATTATAGGTCTGTTAGCGGGTTGTGCAGATCCGCAGATTGTTTCTGTAGCATATGCAGATGATTTGGTCTTGGTTTTGTCAGATAGCGCTTCGGCTGTCGTGGCGCAGTTGCTATTGCAGACCTTTTGTGAAATTTCTGGCTCCTTCATTAATAAGCTCAAGAGTGGGATCCTACCATTGGGGTACGATGCTGCTGATGTGGCCTTGCTTTAGGATATGCCTATCGATTTCGGGTATAGAAGGATTCTCGGGGTTTATTTTGGAGGTGCTGATGCCCATAGGTACAGTTGGGAAGGGCAGTTGTTGGAGGCCCACGACAGAGTGGCTCTCTGGAATAAGGGTCGAATGACAAAAGCCAAATGGATTTACCTTATTAAGACCTTTTTATTGCCATATTTTTTGTTTGTAGCGGCAGTTTACCCCCCCCCCTCCCCTGTAGAAACCTCTCTCTCTATAGTGTGTTTTTTATTTGTTTATGGGGAAGTCGGCTGAACCCGGTGCAGAGGGGTATAACATATATACCTGTTAGTGAGGGGGTCTAGGGATGTTGAATCCAGTGGTGTTTCTTCATAGTGTTTTTCTTTTTTATAATTTAATTCTGTTCCTTAAAGGGGAAAGTAAGATCTGGACCCCGTGGGTGGCTGATGGTATTGGTCTCCTTCTGGAGCAATGGGACTCAGCTACCTTTTTATCACGTCAAGTCAGGCTGTCTACCATGGCTAGCCACTTTCAGGGGATGTTACGGAAACTAAAGTCCTGGCATATTGTTAAACAATCTCTTTCTCTTCAATCACGGAAGCAATTTTACTGTGGTGTATTGCAGGATTTTTTTTATGCAGATCCATGGTTTTGGGATTTATCCGTTTCTGATCAACATTCCAAGCTGCAATTATTAGTTAGCAAAAGAGTCCCTAAGTATATGTGGGATTTTTTATGGCTTTGTCTACATAAATGGTTGGGGGTGAAGGGTAATATGAAAGAACTCTTGAGAGATTTTGTCCCAGGGAAGAGACTTGTACAGGAGTAGTTGAAACGATGCAACATTTATTATTTATTTATTTTTTTAAATTACTATTTTTCTTCCTTCCTGCCTGCCATCCCCGACCCTTCAGGAGCCTCAAGGTAGACATCCCTCTGCCTTCCACCCTGCCCGTATGACCCCACAGGAACCCCATAGAGCTTCGGTTTCCCCCCGAGCGGGGATGGGGCAGAGCCCCCTTACCCCAACAATCTGCTTTAGTCGGTCCGGGGGTCATCGGGCAGGTGGAGGCAAATCGAGGGCACGTCTCCGGAGGCTCCATCTTCCCGGCGATGGCAGGCATTTTTTCCATTTTTCTCCCACCCCCTACAGCGTAGGACTCCATGACGTCACACTGTACGTCGGCAGCCCTTCCCCTTAACATTGGGGGCTTGCAGTACTCCGAGCCTCCGCTCGGAGTCAGACAAGTGTTCGGGATATAGCTTGACCCTCCCGGGAGTAGGCGAGCTGTCGTGGATGCTCTTGCCTAACTCCCCCGCCCGACCCACTCAGACTCCGAGTCCGCTCCAACCCCGGTCGCTGGGCGTGAGCGAGGTGTGGCGTCCAGCACCTCAACCCTCAGCGCCACCGGGCCGGCTGTGCAACATTTATTTTTGACTGTCCCTTTGCTGTGTCTTTCTGGTCTCATTTCCATGCTACCTGGCTGCCGAACCCTTTCCAGGGTCATTCATCTGAGATCTGGACAGAGGGGGTTCTTCCTGGCTCATTGGTTGTTTATGATTCTGTTACAATTCGTCTTTTGATGGGATACATTGGCTTTCAGCTTTGGCAGGCTCGGTGCAGCCTTATGCTTCGGCAGCAATTAAAAACTGAAAATCAGGTATTATTTAATATTGGGAAAACAGTACTCAGCTGGAGGATGCTGGAAAAGGGGAAAGTGTACCCAGATCTTTATAAACTTTGGTGAAGGAAAATAAATTGGCATGATACAGGGTAGAGGTTTGTTGCGGACCCATCTCCCCCCTTTTTTTCTATCCCTTTTTATAAGGGTTTTTTGGGCCTCTCTGTTGTTTTTAAGAGGTTACTGGTATGTCTAATACCTTTTATTGTATGGACTACAAGTTTGTATATTTTGCTTTTAGGTTTTTTTCCACATTTAGTGGAGGGCAGTACTTCTTTTTAACATTATAATTTTCTTTCAGGTTCTAAGTATTTTTTGGGAAGTTTCATGTATGTTAACATGACTGTATTGCTCCTTTGCTTTTCTTTTTTTTGGGTTTTTAATTTTTAGTGTGACTTAATCATGGCTTTTTCCTTATACCTACTGTATACTGATTGGTGAGACCAAGCACTGTATGTATATTTGTTTCTTCTATTATTTTTTTATGTACTACTATACTCTTTTTCTGGTAAGGATGGGGGAAGGGGTTTTCTTTATGGTAGGGGTCTTCTGGTATATTGTACTGTTAGTTATTGTTTTTTTATATAATTCTAAGATATTTGCACTGTTTTGTTTTTCTTTTGCCCTTTGAATATGACTTCCTCTTCTCTGTTGGGGGGGGTTGAGTATTTTTTCTGGAGTTTTGGAACTGGGGAATGGAATTCTGTGTTGAAGGTATGATGTAATACTTCTTTTTATTATTGTTTGATATTATGATTTTGTGTGAAGTAACACATTTATGTATGTATTTTTCTTTCTTTTAAGTGTTAATAAAAAATTCCCCTACTCTTTTCGATAAGTGCCATGGGATCTTTAACATCCACCTGAACTACCACCAATCCATGCAGATGGAACCTCGGTTTAACGTCTCATCCAAAAGACGGATTTTATAACATATTTTGGCATCTAGGTTTTGTTCTAGGGACCCTCTGTGCCCTACATTTGTTGGGGGAAATGGGTACTAAACTAAGAAACTGAATTTTTCCTATTTTATCACAGTATATCAGGAACGACTGTTACCATGCTATAGGAAAACCAGCACTACGTCAGTGAAAATTATTGTGGGTATTTTTACATATGTGTGTGTGTGGGGGGGGGGGTCCTGGTTCTACTGCAGTTTTACAGTTAAATGGGACTAAAGCATAGGGAGGTCAAGTTTGTTGCTCAAGGTCACTACGTGAGATGGTGGGTGCAATGGGATTCAAACCTGGACACTCTTGGTTCACAGTTCAGTACTCTAGCCACTGGGCTACACAGTCTGCATTTTCTTAATCTTGTTAATGTACGATGTAGTTTGTGTGACGGGATCCCCAACATCACTCAGGGAAAATGTGCCTGTCAAACAGATGCGCAGGTAACGGGAATGCTTTGTAAAAAGTGTTGTCACAAAATCATGAGTTAGTTTAGTACCGGAGCTTTGGTGGATCTCTTCATCTGTGAAAGTGCCATATTTAATATTTCTGGACATGTTCACAGTGTTCCCGAACTGAAGAGAAACTTCTGGGACTTGCACAAACTCTGCTTTGATTTTTTTTTCTGTCTTTCACAAGCTTAGTGGAAAGAAAAATGTGGAAACTGTGCACTGCTCTGCCATTAAAGCAGGGAACATCACTTGGGCATGCCTGCTGGTCCAGTGGGAGGAGCACTGCATTCCTATTGCCAGTGATCTGCGTTCCAGAGCGGACTCGAGTCCTTACACAGACTGCCGGGGTGGCACTCTCAGCTCAGGCAGGGACAACATGAGGTACCGCCACCACTGGGACCCTACGGTGGACTGCAAAGTCAGCTTCCTTACTGTGGGACACTGCAGTTTTATTTTATTTCATCAGGAAGTGATCTGGAAAGTTTATGTCCCTTATCAGTAACACCTGACAATTAAAACAAATACACACATTAATCACACATTAAACGTATAAATGAGAAAATATACAGAACGCAATCACAATACTTTATACAAAGGCATATAAAATCCAATCGTATGTCCAGTATAAAGTACCAAAGTGAATAAAAGATAAAGCATTAAGATATGTAGTCAAGGTATTCTAAAACAGACATATGCTGAGGCAGCCACCAGGTTATCTCAGAAAGCATTCTTAAAAACACAGACATTTCAAGAATAATGTTGAGGCCTACGTATGATTGGGCACAGAGTACGTGCTATAGTTGCGTCCCTGGCTGCAGCCCTCTGCACTCTCGCACTGGCATGAACTACTCACCATTTACTACCCCTGGTTGCCTGGCCATGGTCCCACCCTACAGGCACACAGGAGCACAGCAGTGACAGAGGGAATGCGGGCAGGGCCTAGGATGCCAGAGGGCATACAAATGGATGCACATTCTGCCCGCAGAGCGTCTCCCCTGTCCAGCAAGGCAGAAGGGCATACTGGATGGAATGCACTGTGGTACCAACCGTGGCATAGGTACTATGAGCGAGCTGAGTACCAACAGCTCCTAGACCCCTCCCATGTCAGGATGGCTGGGTGCTGCAGTAACGGTGTGGCCACTGTGTCGGTTGGGCCACCAGCCACCTGCTGGAAGGGGTATGTACAGGCTACATTAGGGTGCTAACAGTTGTAGTCTGCGACTCCCTCTGCCAGCAGCCTGCTCCTTTGTGCAGGACATGGAGTCCAGCACCACCCCCAGACACCCCCCCAGCCATCCACATGCATAGCACTGGGGATTGTACAGGGATCCGATGTGGAAGAGGTGTGCACCCCTCTCGAGAATGTCACGGGGGTCCGACAGGACCCCTGATGCAGGGTGATGCAACCTAAGGAAGCCTACGCACCATGGATATGTGGGATGTAGGCATACTGCATAGGCCGCATTGTTTGCAAGCTATTCAACGGCTTTGCCCACAAAATGTAATGGAATCTTCTCTAGCTGTAGCTTTCACCAATCTTTCCACAAAATGCATACTACTCATGGTAGAAGGGTGTTTATCAAAATGTACAATTTGTCAATCGTCCAAGTGAATTTTTATAATGTACTTGATAAAAAAAGTTTAACAAACTGCTTAATACACAATCTTTTGGTGACAAAATATTCAAGGCAGAATAAACGTTGCTGTGATGCTAATATTCTTGTGCAAGCAAAGCAAAACAACATATTGCGTTTGTGGTAACCTGGTGGTATTTACCTAGACGTGCAACCGAGTGGAGTTATAAATACACACCATAGTACATCACAACACAACACAACACAATTACAGTAAAGCACAAAAAAATACACCACAACACAATGTAATCAGAATATAATACAATTACAATACAGCACAAAACAACATCATTTCATTTTATAGACCATATTTCTTACTAGAGTATCACAAATCACTTTACAGAGTAATAAAAGTGTAAAGTAAAACCTGACATGAATAAAGATCCGGACCCTTAACATCGTAAAACTAACAATAAAACATGAAGACTTCAAATTTGTTAGAATACAATAATTACTGACATGCTGATAAATTGCAAGGCTGTAACTGTGAAGTACTATGGGGCAGCAGGGAACTTCTGCAATGCCCCACAACCGAGCACCCCAGGGGTCCTTCAGATGCGCTTTTCTTTGTTACAGCTAAACAGCTGCCATGCTTCTGCCCTGTTTATGGGCACCAGCATGCCTGGAGTCTCAGCTTTACTTTTCAAATCCAAGTTTTCTTACATAGCACTTGGTTTAAAAAATAGGTAATTTAGTCCAGTTCAGCGCCCACATCATAGTTTTTTCTGTTTTGGGGCATTAAAATGGTACACCCTGAAAAAACTTGAACTCATTCAAGAACAAGTTTACGGGAGCTCTGGCTTGGGGATGAGCAAGAGGAGTGGACTGCATGAGTTACGGCTGGGAAGCCCAGTGTTAGCTTTTGTAAAAAAATATATATATATTGACGTGCCATTATCATTACTCATTCACCATACATGCCATCAGTTTACATTTAGATGGCAAAAGGCACAAGGTTTTACTACTTAAAAAAAAATAGTAAGCAAAAGCTAACAATGTCCCTTTAAGGGGCAGTTTCTTTTTGTTACAAACTGTAGAACTGGCCAGGTTTTTGGAGGGCTTTGTTTTATAGAACCAGCTCTGCTGTCCCAACTATGTAGAGCCATTAGGTTCTCCTTATTTGCACTATGATTTGTTTGCTAGTGATGTTACCCTGACCTCTTTAAAGAGCTAATGTACTGTCTGAAAATAATATTAACTTAAGCTGGGCCGGTGGCATGGAGGGCTGAGGCAGCAATGTCTTACCTCCTGCCACGCCGGTGACCCATGTTCACGGTGTGAGTGGGTCGTCGGGCGGCCGGCCAGGGTGGGAGAGGATTGAGCATCTGGAGGACAGCTCTCCTCTCCCAGGGAAGGTGGGGAACAGGGGCTGACATTTGTCTGACACCTAGCAGAGGCTGGGTGTTGGCACACCTGGCCAATGCAGTGGGGCACGGAGGCGGAGCAGCCGGTGGGTTTGCTATGTGTGGACGCGCACATGGCACTCCCACTGTTGGCACTGCATGCTCCGTCAACGATGAAAAAGGAAATATGGCAGCCAGGTCGTGTGACTTGAGGGCCGTCCGACTACCGCACCATCTCTGAGGGCGCCACCTGTACTGGATCTGGTCCTGGTGGGGAGTTGGTGGGCTCCCTGCAACCCCACCATGGGGTGTAAGCCATGGGGGTAGCAAGGTGGTGGCCCAATTTGGAGACGGATGCGGGATGGACGGCGGCTGGAAGAAGAGGATGCCCAGAAGCAGGAGCCGACCGGGGGCCAAAGGGGGAGAAATAGTAAGCAAAATAAAATAATAATAATATTAATGTTCAAAAGAAGTGAACTAGTAATTCTTATATCTGAAATGCTGTATAGCAGGTTGAATTAGCATCTGTTATATTTAGCAGGAGTCAACCTTCTATACATATTCGCGTCTGACAGAACTAGCGTGGGCAGCATACTCTTCAATACAGCAGTACTGAGAAACAACTGCCCATTATTTTTCAGTTTATTTTCTCTGATTGTCAGCAATAGTAATTTTTTTTAATTTTATTTTAGTCTTTGGTAACCGGGTTAGGCCCAGTAGGCACAAGTGCCTGTTTTCAGGGGCGACCTGGGAACACTGGGCGGTTAAGTGACTTGCTCAGAGTCACACAGTATGCAAGTGGAGGTTGTGAGAATCAAACTCAGGTCTGGTCTGGTGGATGTATCAAGCTCGTTCACACCTCGTTCCTCTAACCTCTAGGCTATACTGCCAGCCCAATATAGCAAAAATAAACACACAGTGAAAATAACCCTCTTACAGTATTTTTCCCTTTTGCTAATTAGAAGATTGTCTTTTTTTAACTTTGTTTATTAAGCATATAACACACCCAGCCTTAAAGAGGCTGGCATACTGGAGTATATCAAGTTTTACTACATGACGAAGTCGGTAACATTGGCCAGACATCTATTCACTTCATATACATTCACAAGTAATGGTACGCAAATTGATCAGTACCCTCACTATATAAACACAGCTAATCACATAACGGCTTGAGCCTCAAAAAGAGTACTTCATCAGATCTGCCTTCCTTCATTGCCAGATGTTTTTTGAAGTCCGAACTTTACATTGCTTAACCTTGATACAAAATGGCTGCCCAGACATAAATGAGAGTTATAAGAGATATTATTTGTGTGGTGTTAATTTTTAGAAAGGGTTGCATCCTGGATGTGGCAATGAATTATAACCAAACTTTATCTAACCACAACCACTGAAGGTGAAAGAACCTACAGCCCGGAATTTGCTTTGCATTTGATATTTGGTTGGTAAGTGCCTAGCTTTGGCAACATGTGCAATAAAATAAACATAAACTCATCTGGGCCTCTTATTACATTGCATGTGATTAATAAAGCTTATACAAGTTGTTCTAGAGTGAGAATTGGTTCTGTTTTTTTCTTTATAATCAAAAAAGGGGAGTAAGCTAGAATTGAATTTCTCCTTCTTAACCCATAATGAGGCCATGATGCTTCCATTTCCCTGATCTGGTCACAGACATCCAACTGATCCGTAACCTCAGGAGGGTTTGGGGAGAGTCATCTTCTTGAGATGGTTTTTATTGCTGCAGCAGTGAGAATGTGGAATATGTATTTTTTTTTTATCACCTTTGCTCACCCCTTTGAGGGAAGGCATAAAATCAGGTTTTGCAAAATAGGAGGACAGGATAACTCCATTGTGTCTTGAATTAGTTTATGGATTCTATCCAGTACAGGCCTAAGGCCTGGCAACTCCAGAAAGTATGTCAAGGGCAACCCCTTTCTCCACATGGTCACCAACAGAGCTCACAGTGCCTGTGTTTAGAGAAATGCTTAGATATGGTAGGAGTGAGGAAGAATTATAAAATGGTAAGAAAAATTCCTGGGCTCTGACTGGTCAGTACTGGGCTTCAGCAGTGATGCTATCCCAGCACACTATCGAGCCTATTCAAAAAGCAACTAAAATGTATTTAAACATTTTTTTGTACAAACAAGCCATTTTATGATTACAACAATGCACTTCAGGATATGTTGTGGGGATAAAATCACTTTTCAGGTGTTCGATGCACTCAGCCTGCAGCTTCGTGTCCAACCACCCGGAGCGTGATGTTATCCCAGCACGACACACGTCCTGTCATGCATTACTACTTCAGCGTGCCGCAGTTTTCCATTGAATTCCCTCCATGAGGCAGCTGCTGTGGTTTTATGGATACTAACCCAAATCTAATGCTGGTGCTTAAGCACAAGATGAAAGTTCCCCTCTTGTTTCCATCAATCCTGAATATTCACTGCCAAGGACAAGCCTACATCTTTCATCATCACGTGATATAGCAAGTAGATTTTCTACTTGACAATACTTGGTGTGATGTGTAGAACGGTACTCTACCTGGAAGCTGGCATGGCTAGTTCTATTCCTTCTACTACATCATCAGTTCTATGACCTCACTGTCTGTGACATCACAAGTGACCATGAAGAGCCAATGGCCTGCTGTCAGATCAGTCTGTAGTGATGTCACAGTCACCGAGGTCACAATGCTGATGAGGTATGAACAGCAAGAGAACTAAATATGTCAGCCGCCTAGTAAAGTACTTCTCTTCACATCACACCATATAATATGATGTAGAACACCTTCTAATAAGCAAATGGAGAAGGAAAAATCCTTCAGAAATAAAATGTAACTGACCACTTCTAAAAATAATTGCCATTTTTTGCCTGCTATTTTGAGCGTTAGTAGCACTTTAATGCCAGCGACTTCTTAAGCTACAAATCCTTACAGGAGTAGTTGCTTTCCAAAACCACATGGAGATTTCTGTATGCTGTACCCCCCCCCCCCCACCATGGATCAAGAAGACTAATGCGAGAGGGGAAGCCTTGGACACCCCCTCTGTACACCAACATTTACCAATGCTTGGGTCTGTTGGTTTTTTCTCGTCCTCCCTCAGGGACTCCTGGCATGAATCAAGCTGCCACAAACAGACTTTGCAAGCCTTTGCCTTTCTTAATCAGCAGCAGTACGCTCTGGCTGCTGCCTGGTGGTTCCGCCCCGGCTGAGTTTGTAAATTACTGCCGGTAATGAATTGGTGAAGCGTTGAGCGAGATGTTGTTATTGGGTTACAGTAATTTTCCACTATAATTGCCTCAATTGTGTCTCCCTAACGGTCACTTTCAATTTCTCTCGGCTCAGCTACACACATGCCTGCTGGAGAGATGCACCAGGTGGTCCCCCAAGGTACCTAATCAAACACTGATGAACCAAGACCCTCGTAGTTGGAAATCCAGTGAAAAGCTCTTTTAAATTAGATAAAAGAACATTCTGTCTTGTAATACCATCTAGCTGATGTCAGAACAATGGTACAGGATTAGTGATTTCTGATGTCACATCAATGGTATTATGGGATCTGACTGTCCTTCTCTGTTTATGGGACAGAGTGTCCATCCATATATCACAGTAGGATTGCTGTGCTCTGTCTGAACTAAACATTGTTCTACAGTAAATGCATAAAGCCAAGTACTACTGCCATTTTTGTGTTTTTACTTTGCACTTCAAGATTCATTTCTTAAAAGTATGTAAAATGTATACAATTATAACACACAGAATAAAAACATCAGTTAAAACACTTGCTATATGATTGTATTGTCAGCTAGCCAGTAACCAATCATATCATAAATAGCTCATCGAAATAACTCCCAGGGGGTATACAACAAGGGACCTGGGCAACAAATATGGCTGTGTATATAAATGGGTGGTAAGGGGCCCACCAAAGAGGGGCTGAAGAGGATTCTGGTACAAAAAAAATGATTTTCCGTGTCATTCCATGTTATAAAATATGTGATGAAGCCCTGGGGAGCTGATTGGCTGGGAGCATCATTTGACTGCCTGGTTATTATAACACACTGGACAATTCAGAACTAAATTGATTGATTGATCTGTTTGTCTGACATTATTCCAATTGGGATAATCCCATGAGATACACCACCTCAACTTCTTTTTTTTTATACAGTTTTTTTATTAGTTTTCAGTATTCATAATACATGTACTGTTTCATCAACATAGAACGGATAAACCTTTACCCACATAAGACAAATACAATAGAAATTCTAAAAAATTATACAGATCTATAAATAGAGTATTATCCTACAGTTCAGGGTACAATTTTAATTTACTGTAGTCACTTATGTTATAGGTTTATACTTACTCTATTTCCTTTCATTAATATATTAAAAATCAAAAATAAAATAAAATTAAAAAAGGGGGAGTGAACATTACAACATAGACTGTCAATTAATTAAACCACATCAATTCTAATTTATTATATCCAGAGGTTATTTCCAGGTAAGTCATTTATACTTTCAGAATTACTAGCCGATCTACAAGAGGCAGGGTAAGGGTGGAGAAGGGAATGTACATTATACAAAAAGTTTGTCACCATAGGCAAAACTGCGGACCCACACACATTATGTGGTTTAAAAAGAATGGTGGCTCTCTATATTTTCTCCTTATTAAGTTCCCATCTGGCCCATCTATTATTACACTGTTCTCTTTTCTGGTTAACATTATATGTTATTCTCTCCATCTGCTGAATTTGGTTTACCATTTCTAGCCACTCTTGTACTAGAGGAGAGGGCTGCTGTAACCATTTTTTTGTTATAGTTTTCAAGGCTACCACGGTTAGGATAGCCCATAAATATTGTGTTGCCTTATCCTTAATCTCTGAAGGGTATAATCCTAGTATGCAATATTCAGGGCCAACAACCATTGTTAATCCAAACAGTTCAATTAAATGTTTAATGATTTGAGACCAAAATCCTTGAACTCCAGGTCAATCCCCAAATGTGTGTGCCTGATCAGCAGTATCCTGCCCACAGTGCCTCCAACAGTGACCCTGTGCTTTTAAACCCATTCTGCTTAACTTCATTGGTGTATAGAAATATCTAACCCTTATTTTCCAGGCACATTCTTGCCAGCCCGGGGAGGATGCTGTTTTCCATATATTATGGAATATTGCTGCCCACCGCTCCGAGTTCAGTACTATGCCCAATTCTCCCTCCCATTTCTTTTGTATATATTGCACATTATGTGCTATATCAGCAATCTGATTTGCATATAACATGGTAATCGCCCCCTTTTCCATGAGTTCCTCCCCAAACTGACTCAAACACCTGAGGGAAGGGTCTTTCATCCTGCCAAGATAAAGTCTGTCTCATTTTATTAGATATATAATCTCTTAGCTGATAGTAATAGAAGTGGTCCATTAATGACCAATTGTTTCTGGTACTAAGAGTTTCAAATGGAATCAGGTCAGGACCCGCAGTGACTTGTCATGTTGCTCTTATTCCACCTTTCATCTGGTCAACATACCACTTATGTATTGCAGCTGGGGGGGTACTCAGAATCATAATACACCATCTCAATTTCACAGGGGTCCCGTGGAGGAAAGCAACAGATAAAAGGTAAACATATTCCGGCAGGAATAGTTACATATAGGTGAAAATATACAAAGCAAAAATCAAACTGTAAAGGTAAGCCGACTGTTGAAGTAACTGCTCACACTTCACAGATCAATTTAGGAACTATTTTATAAATGCAATAACACCCTTTGTGGTGTCTCGATGTGCTCTGATATATGAACTTCTCGGGTGGTTGAAGGCTCTCGGCATACGCCTCATAATGCACCTGAGGTGTCTGTATATCAGAGCACGCCCGGACACCTCAAATGGTGTTATTATTTATGTCACTGGACATTCATTTACTGCTGGTCAGACATGCTCAACTACTAGAGAACAGCACACTCCAAACCTGTGACATCATCATAGAACCCTGGCCTCTCCCCATTCTGAGGCAGTTGGCTTTGAATCTTTAGTCTCTGTGTGTTGATTATTTACAACTATAAAATGACAAGAAAAATTCCTGGGCTCTAATTGGTCAGTGCTGACCTTCAACACTGATGTTATCCCAGTACAACATCACGCTTATTCAAAAAGCAACTAAAATTGTATTTTAAAAATGTATTTTTTCACCTTCTTTTTTTAACAGGAAAGTCACTTTCTAATTGCAATAATATACTCCAGGGTGTGGGTCATACAGGGATATTGCCATATTGGGTGTTGAATGCACTCAGCCTGCAGCCTTGTACCCAACCCCCCCCCAAGGCATCATGTTATCCTAGCACACCCTGTCATGCATTATTGTTTAAAGAGCCCCTTATCTCATTGGGACAACTTCAGTAACATTTAATAGTTAGACACAATCCAGCTGATATTTCATATTTCTTTTCTGTCATTCTCACCGTTATTTCTTCATTACTAAAGACATTTGCAAGGTAACAGGATTTCTGCCCTGTCTGTTGTGGCTGCTTGCCTACACCTGACATCACAATTCTGTTCACGACATCACAGTCTGTTGCTGTAGTGATAATTATGAGGTCATAAACTGGGGATTTATGATGTCAGGTGTAGACAAGCTGCCAGAGCAGATGAAGTCTGGAGGACAATGATCCTGTTTTCATGAAACTGTCCTCAGCAGTAATGAAAAAGGGGGCTATAATTGCAGAAAATATAAGAAACACAAACTGAATTGTGTCTAAATCTCACATTTTTCAAAATTATCCCATTGATGTCAGGGGCTCTTTAAGTAAAATGAACAGAAGAAAGTCGTCCCAACCTCCCTGCAGCATCACTGGCGTGGTCTGCTGGGGATTTGTATTCAAAGCTTCAGGTAAAGCAGACACTGCAGCCAACACCATATATCCTTCTAATGCTTTTTTAACTCCATATTTTCTTATTCCATCATATCACTGCCTACCATACAACTTCCCAACGTTTCGCTGTTAGCACATCTTTACCTTTATGTTCACATACAACCATTTCAAAACCTTTAATTTGTTTTTCCATAAACAGCTTATCCTTGGAAATATAAAGCTATCACAAATACCAGCGGCTGCTGATGACGGAGTTCAAAAGCAGTCACACTGCATCAGGGCTCAGAGGTAGGAAGATGCTTCCACTCACACCATCAGAAAGAATCCGAATAGCAGCCCTGTCTCTCCTCCCTTTCAGGCTCCACAAAGGAGCGTGGTGACATCATCACGTGTCATGCCATGCATGACATGATGTCATCTTGGACACACACTAAGCACTGACGTGCCGTATCTATGTGACCTTGAGTTGCAGGGGGAGCCTACAAGAGCAAAAGACTGATACATTCATCAGTTAATAGAACAAGAGAGAGGGAACATGATTGGGACCTTCAAGTACTTGAAAGGAATAAATAAGGTTGATAAGGAGAGTCTCTTTCAGCTGAGTGGCAACCATAACACAAGGGGGCACAGTCTTAAGCTGGAGTGGGGGGTTTAGGAGAGAGGTCAGGAAGCACTTTTTCTGCTGCCGGCCTGGTGGTACTGAGGGTTGAAGTGCTGGACGCCACACCTCGCGTTACGAAAGCGAACCGGGTTCGGGAACAAGCCTGGGTCATCGGGGGTCGGCAGGGGAGGGGAAGGGATGGAGCGTCCGTAGGACTGCTCTCCTTCTCCGGGGACGGGGGCGGGTTGCCATTGGTGCTCTAACGGCCTCTGGCGGTGACTGGGGGTGGCTGTAGAGCACTGGCAAGGACTTGGAGGAAATGTGCTGGGGCAGATGCTTGGCTTGGACTGCGTGCATACACGCGCGCACTTGGGGCCTTAGGCATCATTGCACGCCTCAGCCGTTGGGGAGAAAAAAGTGAAAATTAGGGGTGCTAGTCGTGGTGGCATGATGGCCATCTCCAGAGGGGACTCGGTTGGTGCAGAGGGCACGTGGTATTACTGAATCCTGATCTGGGAAGGTTGAGCTTGGGGGACAGCTCCCCTCCACCCCGCCATGGGGGGTAAGTCGAGGGGGTAGCTGCGGGCCCAAATGTGGAGCCAGAGAGTAGTCCCAGGAGATGGCGGCCTGAATACCCAGAGGATGCCAGATGTGTAGAGATAAGGCAGACTGGTGGCCCCTAGGGAGAAAAAGAATATCAAAAAAAATAAAAGGAAGCACTTTTTCTCAGAGAGAGTGGTGGACACTTGGAATGCGCTGCCGGAAGAGGTGGTCTTGTTGAAGACAGTGGGCAGCTTCAACAGAGGCTAGGATAGGCATAGGGGGAAGGTAAAGATCATGGGTAGGAAGGACAGGAGGAGTGCGGGGGCAGGGACAGTAGCTCAAGCTGTGGACCCAGCAACACAAGTAGACTAGACAGACCGAATGGCCTTCTTCTGCTGGCTTCTTTGTATGTTTGTATGCTCGTATTTGTTTTATAAATAAAGAAAAACCTGCATAACATCAGCACTTAATTCATAACAACCACAATCCTTTTTGGAGTCATGGAGGCCAGGCTTAAAGAGTGGTAGGGACCCTACCGGGAAGCAGCTCCTAGAGGATTCTCTATGCTAGACACCCTTCCAGACTAATGTAAACAAAAATAAAAATTAAATTTGAACAACAGTAGACCACAGGACTACAGACAAAATACAAATCTCTACCATGTAACAACTGTACCTTTTCTGTCCTACACAAGTTAAACCATACTGTGGCATACTTATGGGGTACAATTCTGAGTCCCTCCGGGGGGGGTGGGGTAGCAATCAAATAAGTTGAACTAGTTAAATGATAGGAGCCCAGTCAGTCTCTTCATTGACACCAAAATGTGTGGATTCAAGGTACCAAACCTCTGGTTGCAAAATGCCTCTGTCTTTGTTTCTTTACTAAATTTCCACCTCATCTGGACAGCTGGACTCTTTCCAGGCAAAAAAAACCTCAAAAAGGTAATCAAATCATTATCCTCCTTGAAGTGTTTTGCAACACTGGAGGTCATGCCCTGCCTTCAAATGACTGATTTATAAGTAAGCAATAATACACGATAGGGTGTGCATTATGGTGATATAACTGCATGCCTCAGGTGCTTTGTTAGGCACAAGGCATAGCCGAGAACTGTTAAATGCACCTGAAGAGTGCAATCATATCACCATAATAGTACACTCTGGAGTGTTGTATTACACTTATAAAACGGCATTTAAATTTTTTTTATTTATTATGCTTTTTGTGCTGTCTGACTGACTCCATTGGTCTGCTACTACCACAGACTGAAAGCTCTGCCCCATGAATGAAAATATGAAGAAATTATTTTAAAAAGGTAAAAACAGTGCCAGCCCGGTGGCGCTGAGGGACGAGGCACTGGACGCCTTACCTCGCGCTATGCCAGTGACTCGTGTTCGGAAATGAGCATGGGCCGCCAAGGGTTGGCAGGGTTGGAGAAGGATTGAGCGTCCGGAGGACTGCTCTCCTTCTCAGTGGAGGGGGGTCATCAGTGGTGGGCATGCAGCTGGCCCCTTGTGGAGACTGGGGGGGCAGTGCTGCCGATGCTGCAGGAAGAGGGGCAGGAGGAGGCAAATGCCAGGAGGCGCTTGTGCGGACGCATGCGCACTTCTCCCACTGGTGTCACTGCATGCCCCTCCCCGCAGGGGAGAACTACCACCAAGGAAAATTCTCGGAAGCATGAAGTCTGCCCCGATGGCACCACCATGGTTGCACATGAGACAGCTCCCTCCTGAGTCCACCCTTCTGGTCTCCGCAGTGGTGGGGTAAAGTACCCGCTGTGATGCGGCCAGAGGGGGTAGTGATGGGGAGGTCTGAGCTCTGTCTGTGACCAGGGCAGCAACCGTGATGGTTGACTGGAGTGGGTGGATGAGGAAAGTAAAAGAAATGAACTAAAAATTTTGAAGACAAGCTGGGCACACATGCCGCATGTGACGACTTACCTGGCCGTGGCACAGCCCCCCTGCGGACGCATGCCTGCAGCTGCCTCAGTCTCTCGGGGTCCCGCTGCATCATGTCCCCATACCGATGGTGGCACTGCTAACCAGTCCATGGCACCCTGGTGTCCCATACTAGGCCTGCAGCGATGGCCTGCCAGATCTCTGTCTTGGCCTGCTGCAGGGGGCTCCTGGCCAAACAGCCCAGGCGCATGTGGCTGCACACGGGCCACAAAGTTGACCAGCTCCAGGTCAAACCAGTTGCGGGCACGTCACACACCTTGCCACACCATCTTCTCCTCGCAAGGTGCTGGTTCAAATGGCGCCAGTAGCACACATGTGCTGGCGTGGGGATGCATGCCTTGGTTGGCATGCGCCGCATCCATCAATGTCAGCGCATCGCTGTGGATGTCTGCGGAAGGGGCGTGGCCCACTGGGCATGTGGTGGTGTAGTCCCTAGGGGCAAAGGGTCACAAGAGGGGTCAGGGGTCACCTGGTGCACAGTGCACCAGAGCACAATAGAGGCCATGTGCCATGGCCCCTATAGCGCTCTGAGCACACAGTGTGCAACAGGTGGTAGCACAGCCCCTGACACATGTGTACTGTGGGCCAGCGCACTGCGCATGTCACTGCATTGTGCCTCGACATGCACTGGAGCAATTCCATTGCGCACGGAGCAAGTGCACGATATTCAACCGCCACATGCTAGTGAGCTCATTAACCAATGCACAGCACACTGGGGAAATTAGCATGTCATTTCTGTTACGCCACAGCTCATTTGCATGCAATGCGCTATGAAGGCGCCACAAAACAGCACAGTCCAGGGACCGGAATTGCACCCATTTGAGGTAAGTTGTGCCTGCAGTGGGACCAGCCAGCACAGCAGGGTGGATGGGGTGGGCAGCTGCAGTCACTGACACCCATGTCCTTGTCCACAGGTAGCACCATGTCCAAGCGTGAAGGGAATGAGAAGCGTGGGCCTGCCTGCAAGCGCAGGCCCAACTTCACGAAGGCAGAGGCCGATGCGCTGTTCGAGGCCTACCTCGACAGGGATCAACTGCTAAGTGGTGCCACAGGCCAGGGCTGCAGCCTGGGTGGAGGTGGCAGCATCCGTGAACCAGCAGGGCAGCCACCAGCGGTCTGTGCAGGAGTGCAGGAAGAAGGTGGGCACTGATAAACGCCACATAAAGGAGAAGGTGGTGGCCATACAGGCAGCCAGGACAGCCACTGGTGGGGGCCATGCTGATGTGCCACAGCTCACAGCACAGGAGGAGCTGGTGGCAGCCACCATGCATTGCAGCACTGTTGAGGGTGTGCCAGGTGGTGGCTTCCAGACAGGAGGGAGTCCTTCGCTGCATGGTATGTATGCCATGCCCAGGGGGGGAGGGCCTGCTGGAATTGCAGCACTAACAAATCTGTTCTCTCTTACAGCACCGGCACGCCTGCATGCAGTGGAAGGGGCACCTGCGGCAGCCGTGGGGGCAGGACCAGCCCCGGAGGACCAGCCATCCACCTCCACGGGCATCTGGGGGCCCAATCGGCTGCAGCACACCACTGCCGTCCAGCCAGATGTCCTAGGCTTGGTGTTGGATGAGGCCCTGGCTGTGTTCCAGCAGGATGCCAGCCATGGTGTACTGTGCGTGGAGACACAGATTGGGGTGGGGTCTGACACTGATGATGACATGACCATCATACTGAACAGCATGGGTGATGTTGTGGGGGAGACACCCATACCTACTACCATCACTGGCACCCCGGCAAGTGGCCTGTCGGTGGTGGAACAGCTGCCCGCTGCCACTGGTGCTGCAATGTGCACAGCCACAGCAGTGCCATGTGGTGGTGATGGTGCATCCGCTCAGGTACTGGCCAGCATACAGGGGCTGGAGGGGCAGCAGTGGCAGACGGCTGGGGATGTTGGGCGGCTGGACACAATGACCACCACTGGGGCACCAAACAGAAATCTACCCCATGGAGACCCCACTGTGCAGCGTCCACCTGAGCAGGGGGCTGTGCAGCACGGCCGTACACCACCAGTGGGATGGTGGCACGCCCAGGCTCCCCTGGGCGCCAACCCATTGTCAGAGCACACCCGATTGCTGCAGGCCACTGTGGAACAACAAGTGCTGCTTGTAGCTGGGGTGCGTGCACTTCACGCAGAGGTGCACCAGGCAGCCGAGCTGCATGAGAGGGGCACTGCGCAGGTCCTGGAGGCTATACAGTGCCTGTGGGAGGAGATGACCACATCCCTGGATCGCATTGCCAATGCGATCTTGGTTGGCCTTGCACCGCTGGCTGCCACAGGGCATGGCCACCAGCCACATACACCGTGGAGTACACTGTCCACCCCACAGACCCGGCGTCAAGTGACACCCTCCCTGTCGACGCCGGGCTCTGCTGTTGGCATCCCAGGCACGCCTGGGGCGGGCCTGTTTGGATGCCTACACACCCCTGCACAAACCTGGTCTTGTTCCCACAGTACAACCCCTGGGGGGCAGTTGCATACATCTCCTGTGGCCACTGAGCAGCCAGTGGCTGCCAATCGGCCCCGACGCAGCCGACCCCATGTCCGTGGCGGCCATGGTTCCGTGTGGCAGACCTGATGCGCACAGTGCGTGCCACAGTCATGGCAACTGTGTGTTGCACCGCACACTGCCTGTGTGTGCACCTGCCCGGCCGCTGGCCATGTGGCGTGATGAGATCAGAACTGCACTGGTTGAACCTGTGCACCGGCGCCCTTCATCTGATCCATGCCACGTGCTGGTGCCTGAGCACGTATATGCGTGTCTGTGTGTGTGTTGCTGTACAGTGCTGTGTGCTGTTGTGTGTGGCTATGTGGCACTGCCAAGCCCACCCTTGCACCATGCTTCTGAGTGTGCATGCCCATTGCCATGCCCGCCCATGCCCGTGTGCCGTACCATTGTGTCTGGCCACTGCATGGGTGTTTGTCCACCTACCTGCATGCACCATAGTGCTCCTGTGTAACTGTGTCCCGATGCTTGTATGACATCCTTTGGAGCCAAGGATCCCTCTGCTCGGGGGGGGGCTGCCCACCGCCCCCCCGGCCCATTGCCCTCGTCGTCCCCACTGCTGTCCCCCTCTTCAGCCTCAACAGCTATCCCACGGTCAATGGCCATGTTGTGCAGTATACAGCAGGCCAGGAATAGGTCACAGGCTTTCGAGGGGCTGTACTGTAGGGCACCGCCAAACCTGTCAAGGCAATGGAATCGTGCCTTCAGCATCCCAAATACATGTGCAATGATATTCCGCGTGCTGTTATGTGCCACACTATAATGGTCCTCTGCTGGGGATGATGGGTGCCGGTAGGGGGTGAGCAGCCAGGGCCTGAGTGGGTAGCCACTGTCACCTGTGTGGACAGATACATGGTTAGCCTAGTGTCCTATGTCGCTGTGCCTCTTGCCCATCCCTGGCGCCCCCACCAGCGCACCTGCTCTGCCCGCCCCCATCCCATGCCCTGCTGTTCCCAGCTCCCCATGGCCGTCCCATACTCACCCACTAGGTGGCCCATGGGGATGTCCCCATGCTCGAACCTGTGGCACAGCGCAGAGCTGTACCAGATGAATGCATCATGTGCACTCCTGGGGTGTGTGTCACGGACATTAGTTATATGCCCCCTGGCATAGCACACCACCTGGCAGTTGACACTGGGGTAGCCCTTCCTGTTGAGGTATGCTATGCCCTCAGGGCCAGGTGGCATGTGGATGCCCACATGGGTGCAGTCAATGGCCCCAAGCACACCAGGTATCCGTGCTACCCTGTGGAAGTCCTGCATGGTTGTTGTATGCTCCGTCTGTGTGCTGGGGAACTGGATGTATTCCACAACATGTGGCAGCAGGGCATCGAGGAATTGTGTGAGGAGGCGTGATGTGGCCGACTGGGTTATGCCTGTGGTGTCCCCTGCTGGTCTCTAGAAGGTGCCCATGGTGAGGATGCACATGACGGCTGTCACCTTAGTCTCCACTGACAGGGCGTGCTTCTGTTTAGTGGGTGCCTGCATCTCCTCACTGCACAACTCACAGAGCTGCCTCAGAATCGCCCAGTTCAGGCGATACCAGCCCACAATCTCTGTATCGGAGTAGTTCTCGAAGGTGATGCGGGCACGGTACCACCTGTTCCGGGCATACCACTGCCAGACCATTCCACGGCCACGTCGCTCTTCCTTCTGCCTCCTCACACCCCTCATTATGGCCTCGATCTGGAAGGCTGCACTGGCAAATGGACCCTGCTGTCCTGTCTCCCCCGGGTGGTCAGCTCCTGTGGTCTGCTTGCCGTGGGACAGTGCCTTTCTCTCTGCCTGGCTCTCCCTGTTGCTTCCCCTGCCCCTGGCTCGCACTCCACTGCCACCTCTGTCCCACACCCCTGTGGCTGCCTGTTCCACTCCCTCAGTCCATCACAGGCTCTGTCTCCCTTGTTCCTTCTGTTTCCTCCCTCCACAGTCTGGTTGCTTGCTCTCTCTCTCTCTCCCATCGGAAGTGCTGTCCCCATGCTTGTGCCCTGTATTTATAGGCTCAAGTCTGCTCGGCGCATCTGGATGTTGTTTCACACTTGCACCATTGGTCGGGGGTTGAATATCACCCTGTGCCGCATATTCATAGGCACGTCCCTGCCCTTGCACATGCATTCATTAGGGTTGCGCTCTGGTGCACTGCAAGTTGTGATGCGCACTGGCTCCTGCTGAATATCGCTCCTTGGTGCATTTCCGCAGTTGCGCCAGTGCAACTGCCTTGAATATCCCGCCCTGTCTGAATTCCACTTATATATCATGAATGTTCTGTATTTCTGTCCCTTCACTCTTTATAACAGAGGATGTTTGCATGAAAACAAGCTCTGTGTGTCTCGGACGCCATCTGATTCTTCTGCTTTACCCTTCCTCTAAAGTCATGCTCTTTGATTTGTGACAAGGCACTCTGTCACTATGCAAATGACTGTGATCTCACAAACACAAGATTAGGAGGAACAGCAGGAGGATGAAGTGAAGTCTAAGACACAAAGATCTTGTTTTCATGCAAATGGCATCCGTGATAAAGGATGAATGGGGCATGGGTTCCCCAATGGCCCAGCAGCAGTATGCCACACTGCTGTGCAGTCAACCTGGGTTCAGGAATAGACTCAGCGAGCCATGTCATGGTGACACCACGGGCTGCATCAGCTGCCAAGAGGAAGTGTGCTCCACCCGGGTAGGGATGATGGGTTCTAAAGCCACAGTGGGAGAGCAGAGACCTTGCTCCCCCATAGGCCTGGTGTCAGGTGACAGCTGCCCATGTCATGGGGTGGCGGGAAGAGGGAGAAAGCAGAAAGAAACCCCCAGCTTCCATCTATATGACAGTCAAGATGCTTGGACCCTCCGCCACACTGCTGGCATCTAAATCTGGATTTGGACTGGTCAGGGGGTCCCTCCTCCAGGACCCCTGTCATGCAGCGAAGAGTCAAGAGGGATAATGAAGGTTTCAGACAGATGGTGGTTGGGCCAGGTGGTAGTCAAGGGCTGAGCAGGGTAAATCCCTGATGAATGAGGGTGGCTGGGCTGACAATAAAATCAATTGGAGCAAAGAATGAATGGATTAATGCAGAAAATTAATTAAATGTAAACTGAATTGTAACAGTTGTATTTTCAAATCTTTTCTGGGATGCTAGAAAATTACTTTAAACAAACCACAGAGAGATAAAAACCCAACTAAGATCCAAAGAACACTCTTTGATCCTTCGCGTCAGAACCATTATGATGCCTGCCTTGTTAATGTGTTGTATAAGTAAGTACCCAAAGGGTTAAGTTCCCACCAGGGTCCCTCCATAAGCATTTTCTGTGGTGTGTTCTGTTTGGAGAGTTGTCACGGTGACACAGTGTTGGCATTTCCATATGTGATTTATCTGCCGTCCTCAGACAGGTACCTGACAGCCAATCAGCTGATCAGCCCACGGTCTGTCAAACACCCTGAGATGGCGAGTTTGATACGGATCCATTGGGGACACAACGGGACCGTGTTTTACAA
This sequence comes from Neoceratodus forsteri, assembly GCA_016271365.2. Lineage (NCBI taxonomy): Eukaryota > Metazoa > Chordata > Ceratodontiformes > Ceratodontidae > Neoceratodus > Neoceratodus forsteri. The sequence continues at coordinate 17,618,040 of JADMNL010000036.1, forward strand.
TCCGACAGTTTTTTGATTTGGAGGTTGCAGCATCCCCTTCCCGGAGAAGTTAGACCAGCACAAACAGGTACATAGTGTACCAGGAAATGAAATAACTGCGCAAAGCAGAGTTTGATGGTTTTTTTTGTAAATATAATTTTTATTGAACGATGTTCCATGTCTGCATCATCCATCATTGTACATACTAAAGACAATACGCTGATACAATAAATGTGGCTCTGAGTCGTCATTACAATTACACTTTCTGGGGGAAAAGAGTGAAAGTTTGAATGTCACTTCCACCCCCTAAGTTACAGCATGGGTGGAGAGGAGGTCAGTTATACATTGCATTACCTAGACAGTCCTCACCCCAAACAGCGTGAGGCACAGAATATATTCAATAAAACTCTTTATTGAGACGGGGGGAGACTGGAGGTATACCTGGGTCTCCTCACGGGGAAGGGGGAGCAGGGCTGCAGAGGTCAGGCATGTCCGTGTGATGGAATGATTAGATGGTTTGGGAGGGATTTCTAGTCTGGGGGCAGGTATTGGTCTCACCTAGCTGAGGAGGGAGGGTGTGTCACTTAATTGCAGTGTTTCGTGGAACAAAGTCACTGTCTTTCCTCATTATGTACAGCAGCCTCCCATTCCAGCGTGGAGTTTGGAGTTTTAACTAATTTTGAAAGTTGCACCCAGCCAGTCAGATGTAATTGATTGCCCACTTGGATGTTGGACCTCTTGGTCTTCATCGGCCTCTACACCACAGTGTTACCACAGTATTACTTAATTATATCTGTAGTGCAAAATTATTGGCAAAATCAGATGTGCAAATCAATTTGAAGAGCATTTTGCCACTTATGTTTTAGTTCACTGATAACATCTTCGTAACATTTTTTTAAACTTTCTGTTTACACCCCTTCCGATCTCCAACAACTGCATCCCTCATGAACACCCAAGGCACACCCAACCTCCGACACTCCTACCTACCAATGCCATCCTCCATTGAGCCTTGGCTCTAACTCCACAGGTGGGAATGGGAATGTGACAGACTGGTCTCTGCCAGACTCAGCCTAAGACATTTACCAGCTTTCTCAACCCTTCAGATGCCTGAAAGCGTCACCTTGGTATGTCATCACCACTCAGCCACAGCCTTACTTGGGGTATCTCTAGGTCCGAATCCCACCAGAACCACTACTCACACAGTACAGTGCTCCATCAAAAGGGCAAGCGATCTGCCCCTACTGCACAGCTAAGAATCACTTTGCTTTTTACGTGGTAACCGTAGCCTTCTCTTCAAAGATGGAACACAGTTTTTGCCAGTTTTAACCCAGTTATCTGTACCTCAAAGTACTCAGTCACATAAACAGGAAGTATATAAAATGATATTTAACACTTCAAGATATCTGCACATAAAAATACAGGATACTACACTAAGACAATGAGAAACAGTAATTTTACAGAGATAAAAAGAAAATGTTTTGAACAGTAGGTAACATCCTGAAAAACTTACTGCACCCTTCTCTTTCTAGTTAGCAAAGCAGAATAGCTTATCCCATAGGATGTCTTGGTGAATCAGGGCAGGCTCAAACCTTAGACGGTAGCTGCTCATAACTACCCTCTTTGGGCACTTAGCAGACCTCAAAAACCTTCAGCTGCCAGCCCCCCATGACACATTATCAAATATGTCACTCTGACATCAAAGATTTGACACGTTCTTTGTCCCCTGATGGCCCTACCTCTCTGGAGAGCTGGTCCAAACTGGATTTGTACTTCAGACCCTGGCTTCATGGAATTTAATGTCCATACGTTTGTCTTCTCGTCTGGTAAGATCCACGGGGGTTCTGTCTCCACTGCTCTAGCTTTGTTTACACTCAAAACAGAGTCTGTGATCATAAATATAATTCACCGTTTTGAAGTATAATTGCCCTTTAGCTGAAAGGCTCACTATTGTTTGCCCAAATGGCCCCCTAGTTGATTGCCTTAGGCCTGGACTCCAGTGGCATGCAACCTTAGATTTACCAAACTGTTTTATCTCAAGTGAATTATTTACAAGAGGTCTAGCTGATAATAAAAATGTAACAGAAAAGCAAAATATATACAAAAGTCGTTGCATCCCCCAAAAATGAATACAAATCCTTTAGCACACTGAATGATGTTTGTTTTTCGTGTGAACCTGCTGGCTCCACCTGCTATGCCCTCGGTTCACTCTTTGGGTGAATCCCATGCAGGTTTCTCATAGCACCTCTCCTACTTAAAAAGTGGTACCAACTATTGTCTAGACAACCCGTCTGCGTGGCCATGCTGTGACCCACTGCAGTGCCTAATGTCCATATTGTAGGACTGCAGCACCAGGTTCTTAGTTAATATTTGTATTGATTTAAAATTCAGTAGTTATGCAAACATATAACAACAGATTGAAGGTGTCACAAAGAAAGTTCACTTACAGTTGCAACTTAAACATAATACACAGGAATTGATATAACATACAACAAACTCAATTTATAGCATCACTTTATTGTGGATTTACTGTATTATGACAAACTGAAACTCTGTTCCCCGAGTTTCAGTAGGCCAACACCATTTGCCCAAAAATACACTTGCCCGATATGTAATTTTATGTTTCGGGGGGGAGGGGGGGCTTTTAGCCCCCGGCCCCCCTTACTTAATATAATCAACTCCGCCACAGGCAAATTTTGCATATTGGGCAGGTGTGTTTTGGGCAAATGGTGTCGGCTACTGAAACTCGGGGAACAGAGTTTTGGTTTATCGCAGTACTCCCCTTTATTGTATTATGCTATAGGACGTTTCTATGCTATCAAAGATATAAACTTAACTCTTTAAACATACAAAATGGAAGTGCTATTAGTACATCCTTGAAGTGTCTTGTTGCACTTACAACATGGGTCTTACTTAAAATTGTATTGAAAAAGCTTTTTTAATGACTTTTTGGGTAGGAAAATACTGTTTTCTGTATGAAATATGAGTAGAAGATAAAAGCATAGTTCCAGCTGAGGAGTACCTTGTGCCGTAGTAAACAAGTACAGGAGTGTAATTATGGTCATATAATTACTCTCGTGTACTTGACTTTTAACCAATCGGGTGGCTAGAATGTCCTTACCGATGTTATAAATGTTGTCTATCAGCCTCACAGGCCTGTAGAAATTTAACGGGGCATTTTATGCAACTGAAAATAACACATCAGTTGTATTACACTTCAGCAGCATTGAAAAAAGTGCACCAATGGAAAAATGACAGGTGCTGGAGGTGTGGGAGGGGAAGGAGGTGCAGACCTAGGCCCAGATATTCAAACTGCGCCAGGCTGTGGCGAAAGCTTGGGCACAGCTCAACTTAGCTGCGCAGGGGCGTGGACTAAGCGATATTCAAAGGAGCTGCGCCATGGCTCAGCAGCTTTGAATATCGCACCCTGGCCACCACCAATGTGCATGGCGCAGTGACACTGAGCCAATGCAAGTGGCCAGAGTGGAGCATGGAGATGCATTACCGCAAGTTCCATTGCACCATGCACAGCACACTCGATATTCAAAAGTTGACATGCAAATGAGGCCATAATTTATGCAAGGTGAACATGAGGCCATTTGCTTGTCATTATGGCCCCATTTGCATGCAGGTGCGCTGATCCCCGGCGACTTGCACCTGGCGCCCTGCCAGGCAGCAGCCGTTGTGTGTGACGCCCCCTGCAGCCCGGTCGCGGGCATCTGTGTAAAAACAGAAAACCGTCCTATATCTCTGGTGGTCCAGTGGACCACTTTCTGCCCTATCGCGGGCAGCTGTAGTAATAAAATCCCCCATCCAATATCCCTGGTGGTCCAGTGGACTACACTCTGTCCGATCGCGGCATCTGTAGTAATATAAACCCCGGTCCAATATCCCTGGTGGTCTAGTGGTACCCCCACCCGCCCACTGAGCCCACCACCCGCTCCCCAGGCCAGCGGTGGCGACAGCACCCACCGCCTGCCGCCCACTGACTGACAGCTCCGTGGGGCTGCATGCCCATTGGTTCATGGCGTGAGCCAATGGGCGGCAGCCCATACCGCATTGCCACATTCCAAATATGTGATTCATTCGCATCGGGATTGTGCTGCCGCACTTTTCCTTTTGAATATCGCGATCAAGATTACTGGGTTGTGCATGGTGGATAACACTGTTGCGCCATGCAAGAATCCTTTTGAATATCTGGGCCCTAGCGTATATGCTATGGGACTGCACATATATTAAATAATTCTAGACCGAGACACAGGACATTATGCAGGATATCGGTGGGGGGGGGGATGTTCCTTTGCATCCCAAGTCATGTATGCTGAGGTCAGCATCTCAGTTACCTCCCATGTCAAAGCAAAGTAAGCAGCAGATAATATATGCCTACCTAGCAGCAAAGAGCTTGATACATTCTAAGTGGCGTCAACCCACACAGCAGTGTAGTTAGAAAAATACAGTTTGTATACCAGAACCCTTTAGTGTCTTTCAGCCCCTTCCCCAATGTAGACATGCACATATTTGTTTCCCTGACATAGATACGTACATACACAGAATTTGTCCGCAGAGGACTGCCAGGCCCATGTAGTCGGCTCATTTTTCCTACCTTTTACTTACGCTGCAGACTGTAAATGATCTGTGGCTTTCCCTCTCCTCCCTGTCTTCAGTGTTCCCTTGTGTTTGTGTTGGCCTCTTGTACACACCACACTGTAGTTCAGGAACTACATAATAGGAGCAGAAAAACTCGGTTTTATATAGTTAACATTATGTTTAATTCAGAGCAAAATATTTATATTATAACACCACTTGGGGTGTAAAGTCAGACAGGAGTCACCAAAACCGATCATCAGGGCCTAGAAAGCCACCCCCCTCTTCAATCAACTTGGAGGCCATGAGTTACTTATTTATTATTTATTGAATTTTGTTGACCGGGTATGCCCACTGGGCCCCGGAGGTCCCTTTTTCAGGGGCGACCCGGGGGTTAAAAGTAACATACAGGTAAACAGAACAGTACAAATTGAAAAATGCATAATGTTAGACAGTTAAATATTCCATAGGGTTACAATCAGGTAGGAGGTGTGGGAACATACAGTCAGTGAGACATCTCGATTTGGATATTTTCAAACATTTTGCATGCACAAATCATGTAGATCTTGGGAGTGCACGAGATAATGGCTAAGTTGCCTAGAGTCAAGATGCCTTCCTGCGAGTTTAGATGGATGGAGGTATGGGTAACAATAAAGCTCACCTTCCTAAGAAGGAGGGGGAGTGACGTGTGGTCAGGTCTTAAGGCATTGGCAGGTACTCCTATCGAGCAAGTGTGCTTTAAGTTTGGAGCGGAAGCAGGAGCCAGATCCTGCCTCCCGTACTACAAGTGGGAGGTTGTTCCAGTTGGAAGGGGCTGTGAATGCAAAGGACCTGGACCCGGCTTTGGTCCTTGTTTTAGGAACCTCGAGGAGAGTTTGTCCTGAGGTGCGGAGACTCCTCTGATTGGATTTAACCCTGACTATCCCTTGAGGCTAGGGGGGGGAGGAGAGGGGCTCAGTAGCTTAAATGTCAGGCAAAGAGTTGGGTAGATGAGGCGGGCTTCCAATGACGGCCACCTGAGCCTAGCTTGGGCCTCGCAGTGGTGGGTTCTAGGGTGGGACATAGTAGCAAACCGGGCAATCTTGTTGTATAAGGTCTTTAGCCTGCCAAGTTCCATAGAGGCCACACCTTGGAGAACTTGGGCTGCGCAGGTGAGTTTAGGGAGTAGGACGCTGGTTGCGATGGCTACCCTGGCTTCAGGGATAATCTGGTCCTTTATTCTATAGAGGATACCAAGTTTCACATGGATGGCTTTGGTTAGTTGGTCAACATGATTTTTTAAAGTGAAGCTTTGGTCAAGGGTTAGACCGAGGTACTTTGTAGAGGTAACCACTTCGAGTTTGTCTCCCCCTCTGGACTGCAGTTGAAGGAGCATCGACCGCTCAGATCCCAGGGATCTGGGCCCAAACAGCATCGCCTTGGTTTTGCTGGTGTTTAGTACCATTTTGTTCAAAGTGAGCCAATCCTCCATCTGAAGGATGTCCTCTTGAAGGGCTTTCTCCAGTTCTTTTACATTAGGGAGGCTCGGGAATGATAACATCGTCGCGTATTGGATGCGCTGCTGCTCCCACAGTGTAAGTGCAGATCATTTATGAACAGAGTGAAGAGAAGGGGCCAAGTATAGACCCTGTGGTACCTTCTTTGAGCGGTGCAATCTGGGAGACATTGTCCTTCCACCTGACCCTCTGGGTACGGCCAGAGAGTAGCTCGAACCCAACCTAGGGCATGGGTGTCCAGGCCAAGAGAGCACATTTTATGCAAGAGGAGGCTGTGGTTTACCAAGTCAAAAGCTTTAGAGAGGTCAATGAAGACCGCGCCTGTGCTGACCCGAGTCATTGTTGTACAGGACTTCTGCCGAGAATTTGGTTAGTGCCATATCTGTCCCATGCTTGGCTCTGAAGCTGCTGAGACGAGGAGATTACCTGGTGTGTTTCAGGTATTCGTTAAGTTGGGAGTAGACTAGCTTCTCTTGTATTTTCGCTATTGCGCACAGCAAGGAGATGGGCCTGTAGTTCCCTATAGGCTCGGTAGGGCCTCCCTTGTGAAGGGGAATCACTAGGGCCTGCTTCCATGGCTCAGGGACCGACCCCTCCAATAAGGACCGGTTTATCAGCCAGGCTATTGGCTTCGCTAGAGCTGGGGCACCCTCCTTAAGGATTCTTGGCTGGATCCCGTCAGGGCCTCCAGTGCCTCTCGACTGCAGGGATTTAAGGATGAGCAGAACTTCCTTTACCTTAACCAGCCGCAGATGAAACTGTGGGTGGTCAAGATCATGGGGCAGATGCTCTTAAGCCTTGATCCCGTTATCTATGTGCCCCACCTTGTACGCATCCAGGTTCGTGAAGTAGCCGTTTAGGGCCTCTGCGATGCGAGGCCCCTCGTCCAGTACTTGCCCGTTCACCTGGATAGGGCCAGTAGTTGATTTTTTATGACCTTTAAGGAGTTCGTTAATATGTGACCAGAAGAACCTGGGGTTTCCCAGGTTAGTTTTTTGGAGATTGGAGATATATTCTTTCTTAGCTTTCTTTATGATCTGTTTGCATTGGTTTCTGAGGGCCCTGCAGCTGGCTAAGTCCACTGGAAGTTTAGTTTTCCTGTACTTTTTCCATGCTTTGTCCCGGGTAGACATCTGGGCTTTTAGGTAGGGTGAGATCCACTTATAGCAGTCCCCCTTAACCCTGTGGGTTTTCATAGGGGCTACAAGGTTGGTGATACCGGTTAGGATGGTTTGGAAATATTTTACAGCTTCCTCCAGGTTAGGTAGGTGTCTTATGGGGTTCCAGTCAATGCCATTTAGATAGCCTATGAACTGGTCAGGATGGAAGCTGGAGAAGTCCCTAGAAGTGATCGTTCAAGGCGGGACTTTTATCCTATTATTCTTCCATATGGCAAATATCGGCGAGTGGTCGCTTAAAGCATCTGCCAGGGTCCCAGCCAACTTTACATTATTTGGGGATGAGGTCAGGACCCAATCTATAGTAGAGTGTCTACCTGATTTGTAGTTCATTCTGGTCGGTAGAGAGATAATTTGAGCAAGGTGGGAGTCATGTAGGACTCCGTTTATTGCGGACTTCGCCTCTTGTGCCCAGTTTAAGTTGAAGTCACCCAATAGGATAATCTCAGCTGCTGAGTCCACCACGGAGCTCTTCAGGAGCGTATCCAAAGAGCCGAGGGCATTGGTTGGGGGGCTGTATACGCAGCCAATTGTGAGGTGTTTAGCCCCTCCTATTGTGAGCTTTAAGAAGACTGCTTCTGAGTCCAGGGTTGAATCCAGGGGCAGCCTGACTATGGAGGACGTAATAGTGTCCTTAACATAAATTAGCACTCCACCCCCTCTTTTCGAGGGTCTGTCCTTTCTGAAAAAGGTGTAGCCGGAGATTGCAACCTCGTGATACTTGGAGTATGCCTTCCGACACCTGTAAACCCACACACAGCATGGGTGATTAGATTAGGGAAGGGGGAGGGGAATTTGTTTAACTAGGAAAGGCACACTAAGCCAGCTCTTGTTTCCAGGTGCAACCTGGGAGCACAAGGAAGTTAAGTGACTTGCTCAGAGTCATACAGTATGCAAGTGGGGGCTGATGAGATTCAAACCCAGGTCTTTAGGTTTGCAGCTCAGTGCCCTTAACTAGTATGCTATGCTGCCTTCTTGATTTTTTTTTTTTTTTAACTTTCTATTTTTGCCCTCCTCCCCATGCCAGAGCTCTGCATCTCCCGGAGACACCTGGTGCCACCCCACGACTTGCCTACCTGAATCCCCCGAGGTTCCCCATGGAGCCACGGTTATAACCCCCACGCGGGTATGGGGTGGGGTCCTTATACCCCGATGTCTTTGAATTCTCGTCGGGTCCCACGGTGGTCAGGCAGTAGGGTTGCCACCTTTTAAGAAGCCCAAAGTGGGACATTTCTTACTGAAACAGAATTTTTGACAGGACAATGTTTATTGTCAACCAATGCAACAGACTTGTTTTCTTTAAATAATCAGAATTATAAAATGGGCACGTAAAAAGAAGCATTGTGATTGGCCAGACATGAAGTGTCAAATATGTATTACACATAGAGAAAAAAAAGAACAGGTAACTAAATCAATGCCCATGAATGGAATGTTCAGAGCTAGGCATGGAATGTTGAAAAAAATTCAGTTAGCCATCTTGTTTTCAGCCTCCGTGTAAAGCACATCCCAAACACTGAACAATGTCGAGCCGTGGTCACGATTCATGATCCCGCACCATGCTGCCCCCACTTGTCTTCACTGCTTACCGACGAAATGGCCATTCAACAGTCAAATTTTACTATGTCCATTTTATAAAGAATTGTAACAGAACCACGTTGAGCCGTAGTCACGATTCGTGATCCCGCACCATGCCGCCCCCACCATCTCATAGCAAACTGCGCTTCCGTCCCACTACATTTAAGTAAAAAAACCAAAACAAATCTGCGTCCATTATTCCTTTTTTTAAATTGCAAAAGTGGTGCAACCTGTCGGGGAGAACCTGTTACTTCTGCTCGCTCCATTCTGGTTCTCGGACTGTTAAACAGGAGTGGAGGAGCTACTTGACATTCAAACAAAAAGTATTTACATATTTAGATATCCTTCAGTTTTTTCAATTGTCCTTTTAAAAGGACACAAACCTCTCCTAACCACACTTGTTCTCTCGATCGGGACGGGGGGTGCTAGCATTGATGCCACAATAGTACGAAGACAATGATGTCACCGCCTAGTAGGCAGAAGGACTATTTTATCTCAAATTAACACAATGACTTCAGTTTTTCCAGTTCAGTAATAGTTTTTAAGGTGAGAAAAATATGTAAAAAAAAAAAGGAAACCCATTTTATAAGCACAATAAAACACTCCAGGGTGTGTGTTGAACAGATATTACTGCACTTCCAGTGGCTGAAGGCACTCAGCCGGGCCTCGTGCCTTACTACGCCCCTAGGCGTGCGGTAATATCTGTTTAACACACACCGTGTCATGTCTTATTGCTTACTTAATACCAAGTGTTGTAGTTTTTTAGTTGTTTCTAGTGTTTCATATCATTTTAAGGCATTTTAGTTAAGGCATTATAGTTTCTTGCAACATTTAGAGGAATGTCAGAAAAAGAATTTTCTACTATAACGTGGCATTTTTCATGTTTTTTTCTTGCAGGTCACAGCTGCCTAAATCAGGACTGTCCTGTGAAAATGGGGACAGGTGGTAACCCTATCAAACAGGCAGCCACAATCAGAGTCGACACTGGTGCTCCGTCTACCCATTGCTCCAGTGACGTTTTTCCGTTTTCTTCCCTGTGTGGTGATGCACCCTGACATCAAGGCACTAGGCGCCAACGTCCACCACACAGCTCCTGTGCCTCTTACCCCCGCTAGCTGCAGGACTTGCTCTACCTCGGGCCTCCGCTTGGGGTCAGGCAAGCCATGGGCCTTAATCCCTCCCCAAGAAGAAGGCGAGCAGTCCCTGGGATGCTCAAGCCTTCTCCCCCAGCCGGCCCTCCAGAGACCGGAGTCCTCTCACAAACCTAGGTCACTGGCATTGCAAGCGTAAATCCAACTGCTGCGCTGACAGGTTGGCTGCTGCCTCCTTGATTAGTCAAGGTAGCTGAAAATGAAAGACCATCATATTATGTGATTAAAACAGCAGTGCAACGAAAAGCTAATTTCAGCTACAGTTAATAAAAATATTATCATACCTGACAATTTCTACTTTTCTTTTTTCTATCATTTATTTATCGCCTTCTCCCTTGGGGCTGACAGGTGGACTTCTACGGCAGCATCCTGACTCGGCTCTCTCCCCAGTAATTCCCCCATGGATCTCTCCCCATGACGATGCCAGAGAAAGAAGGGCCGGACTTCCCCGGAGCACAATCCAGAAGCTGGGGGGGGGGGGTCGCCGAATGGAATTGCCAGTTCATGCAGCCTGCCAGCTCCATTTTCCCTTTTTCTCCCCTCCTCTTGTTGCTGGTGCATGCACAGGTGTGGAGGTGCCCATATGCTGCAGCCTAGCAACGCCCACCCTTCCTGTTACCCTCAGTCCTGGACTACCCCCCAGGCCTGCACCTGGTGGCAGTCATGTGACAGGAGCAGCAACCCACTCCTCCCTGGGAGAGGAGAGGAGAGCTGTCATCGGACGCGCGATCCTCTCCCTCCCCGGCCATTCCCCGATGGTTCGTGCTCGTTCCTGAACACAGGTTGCCGGCGTGGTGCGAGGTGTGGCGTCCAATGCCTCAACCCTCAGCATCACCAGGCCAGCTAATCTCTATTTTTTAGGGTACCTCCCATGCTGCACACATGAGGTTTTTTAATTTCTCAATCCTAATCCTTGCCAGGTCTACAATGCTATTTTGAAGCCAAATGTGTGACCATCATTTTTCTTGAGGAAAAAAAAAACAATAATTAAAACATTTACGAAATATCCATATTTTGGAAGAATTCAAAAACATTACCACCAAATAAAACTGGAAGATGCCCGGAATCTTTTATAGTGAAAAAAGGTATGGTCAAATTTTTGGCCCGATTTTGTTGCACTAGTGCTTTTAACAAACTAGCCAGATTTTACACTATCGGGGAGTCCCTCTTAGCCTCCAAATGGTGCAAGGACCTAGAGCTACACACGTTTATTCCCCCACCTCCCCTGGGTGAACAAATGAGGAGCTATGACCACCTGAAAGTGCAGAATTAGACAGTAACTGTCATAACAAATACCCAGTAAGAGCAATACCAATGAATTGGACCACGCAGAGTTTGCTGTGTAATTGTTTTTTTCAGGTTTATGACGTTTGAAAGTTACAGATGATGAAGTGCCACAAAAGAAGAAGTATCTGTATTAAGACAGTGACAGAGTTCTATCTCAAACTGATTCTAGTCCATAGACAAAAAATCTTGATATGTACTTAGATAATAATATCAGAAGCAGAAACAGCCAGACCAAAACACAAATGCTATATGAATGTTTCTTGTTTGCTTGCAACATGGGGCAAAAGAGATAAATAGTCCACCAAAGAGCCATCTAGCGAACTAATGTAAGAAGTGAGTGGCCTTATGTCAGAATACACATGAGAGAGGAGGAGGGTGAAGAAAAGTTGAAACTGGAAGAACCAGTCAGTGTATGTGTAACATGAAATCTTGTCAAAAATGTGTAATTAGATAACTCCTTCAATAAACAATATGTTAGCCGCTCCTCCTAGCATGGGGTCCAAATGATGGTGGTGGGCGAGTTCGAGCATTTCAAGGCACTATGCTGCTGCCAGGATCAGCGGGCATTACTGAAGCCCACAGAGTCCTACTCTCCCTTGGCTCCAAGAGACCAGCCTAGGTTCTCTGTGCTATTACAAGGGTTTGAATGCCTCCACATGGGTAAATTGGGACTCACCCCAGGACACTCTGAATGCTCAGGGTATACATATGGGTCACTCCTGAGACCTTCTCTGGGTAGGTACCCCAAGACCTAGGGGACCGAGGCCGAGGTCGCTGTGGCAGGGCACTTCAACGCACAGGCAGCTGGATATGCTTTCAGGTGACACTTTGTAACACTGCACAATCACGGAGTCTCTTGAACTCTCTATACCCCAGCACTAGCCCACAACAACAGGGCACGGACACTTAGTTACGTAGTCCAGACGTTTTATCTACAAACTTGCAACCACAGGCCTGGGTCAGCAAGGCGAACATTGCATTTGCACCAAAGAGTCACTTCACATTCCATAAGACACATATCAGTAGGCCACAGGTCAGCAAGTCACATTCGGTGGCTACTGTGACATAATTCAGGATGTAATAGATCATCGTCAGCCACAGGGTAAAGGCTACCCATCCACTAGACAGTACTCCCTGCCCCAGTAGGGATCGATCATGCGTTACATAAACAACCTTACACAGTACATCTAGGTAACATTATGGGATATACCCTATGCTGTATTTACACCTAGCAGTACCTGCTTGGACACGATGGGTAGATATTTATTTATAAGACAAAGAACCTCTGTGCGCAAGCACTGAGGCAATGGTTACCCCAAAGGGCATTTGGCCAGCAAGCCAAGTTACAAAGAAATACAGAATCACACATGCCCCCACAATGCAAAGCATCATGGGCTGCATATGCAATTCACCACAGAATATTATGCTGGTTCAACTTTAAGCAGAAATGCATGGTGCCGAAAGGCCTCTCACACAGTTTGCAAAGGGTGCCAACAGAAAGTTATTTGTTGACTGAGTAAGTACACTGGTTCAGGGATCTTTTTTGGGAATGACCCAAGCTCACATACCTTCACTCCCTCTCCCTTCAGGGTGACATTAGAGCAGACACCAGCATGGTGATATAATTATGTAATATAATTAGGGTTGTTTACATAGAAACAGGATCCTGCTCCCCTACAGGTTTTTTTGTTTAGCCACAAGCTAGGACCTCCTTGGGTTGCCTCCAAACGTGCTTCCTCCCTGCCTCAGATCCTGCTTCAGCTACTCCTGGTCCCCTCACCCACCCACCCACAATATGTCGGTGTGCTGCCCCTCCCCCAGCTTCCCCCTGGGACTGAGTACACCTTCAGCCACTTCAGCATTTCTTCCCCGCAGTCCTCTGGTCACCCAGGATGGAGGTGAAGGTGTGGGACCAGTCCAGGAGTGCTGCAGCCTGGTCTGGAGTGGGAGTGGGCCACTGGAGGAGCTTCATCTGCCCAATGCTGTGTGCTCTAGTTTTCCCATTCTCTCCCCCCCCCCCACCAGAAGCGCACACTGGGATTTTCTGCCAACGAGGCCTGATGCTACAAACCTATAAGCATACTCTAACAGTCCCTCCTTCCATCCACAACTCCCCTACACCACCACCTGTAGTCACACAGCTGGTAGCAGAGCAGCGGAATGCGATAGCTTCCCTTCCTGGAGGAGGAGAGCATCCTATGGGATGCTTGATACCCCTCCCCAGCTGGACCTCCAACATCCCAGGCTCGTTTCCAAACCCAGGTCATTGGCATCGCAAATGGTAACCCTTCCGCTGCGCCGGCAGGCTGGCCCTTCTGCCCTGCAGTCAATCTGCTCCTCCTGTTTAATCCTTTTCTGACATCACAATCCTCTGTTTGTGACATCATAATCATTTCCACAGCAACAAACTGTGATGTCACAAACAGAGCAGGTAAACTCAAAGAAATAAGGATCCTGTTTCCATGCAACTTGCAACCCAGTAACGACGAGCAATAGGGAATAAAATGCAGAGAATGTATAAAATATCAGCTGAACTGTGTTTATATATTATGTTTTTGAAAGTGTTTCCAAAGTGCTGAACTTACTTTAAATGAAGTAGTTATCGAGGCTGCCACAATGACCCTGTGGCAGTGCGTTGCACTTCTGTGTAGGCAACCGTCGTTCAGGAGCGGATATTGCTCACTGCACTGGGAGCACACCAGGCTGTAGGCACCTGCCAAAAGGCAGCACACCTAGCTGGGGAGGGATGGCAGGAGGTTGGGATGCACTAGCGACCCCTGCAGGTGGGACCGGGAGCTTACTCTTCCCACAGGCGTTGGCTAGGCCTGTGAGGCTATCACGGTATTACACAAGAGGAGGAGGGTAACGCAGGGGAGGAAAACCTAGAGTACAAATCCTTGCCATCTCCATGGTACCTCACAGAGCCTGAACAGAGCATATCCCTGACAACAGGATATGTCCCAGGGGTATGAGAAAAGACTGACAAAAATAAACTATCTATCTACAGACAGTATCTATCTATCTATCTATCTACCTACCTATCTATATATCTATTTATCTACCTATCTATCTACAGACAGTATCTATCTATCTATCTATCTACAGACAGTATCTATCTATCTATGCATCAATCTATCTACAGACAGTATCTATTTATCTATCTACCTATCTATCTATCACTACAGACAGTATATATCTATCTATTGCTATAGACACTATCTACCTATCTATCTACAGACAGTATGTATCTATCTATCTATCTATGGGCAGTATCTATCTACAAACATTATCTATCTATCTACTTACCTATCTACAGACAGTATCTATCTGTCTACATACAGTATCTATCTACCTACCTATCTATCTACAGGTAGTATCTATCTGTCTGTCTGTCTATCTATCTATCCATCCATCTATCAACAGTATCTATCTATTATCAGTCTGTCTGTCTCTCTGCCTGTCTACATACTGACATTATCTGTCTGTCTGTCTACCTACCTACTTACCTCCCTAAAGACAGCATCATCCATCTATCTATCTATCTATCTATCTATCTATCTATCTATCTATCTGTCTATCTGCAGACAATATCTTTCTTTCTTTCTTTTTCTTTCCATCATCCATCCATCTATCTATCTATCTATCTATCTATCTATCTATCTATCTATCTATCTATCTATCTATCTACAGACAGTATCTATCTATCTATCTATTTCATAGTAGTCTGCTGTGACCACCTCCAGGAAATGTGTATGCCAAGCCCTGCGGTGTGGTTCGTATATGATCAGCATTGCATGTTTCATTCTTGTGAATGATGTCACATTTGTTGACCGCCCCATACAAACACATCGTAAGTAATTGATCCAGTTATTTAATGCCTCAGAGCTGTGCCTGACAGCATTATTGCTGGGTGTCAGGCGCGGTTAGTGAGCGCAGCCGAACAGACAATAAATTGTTAGCTGCTGAAAAACATTTCTGGGAAGAGTCTCCTGGATGCATTCACTTACGGTACTTATTCAGGAGCCAATACCAGTCTGCTTCCAGAACAAACCATTCTATTTAGGCCGAGCTGTGCAGTCCATTTCCATGAGCCCCAGTGTCTGTGGATGGATCGCTAATGCTATATACATACATACATTTATACATACACAAAAAGTTGCCAGCAGATTAGGCCTAACAGTCTGTCTTGTCTTCCCTTGCTGCAGATCACTGTTAAGTTACCGCTGCTGCTCCACCTCCCTTTTTGCATCCCCCAACCTGTACCCTGCCCTTGTACCTGTTCCAACCCTTCTTGAAATCCCCCATCCCCCATTTGAGTGTGAGGAAGGGGCTCAGCACACCAAGAAGTGGAAGGGATAAGCTGGCCACCTGCTTGGGCCAAATTATGAAAGGGGCCTACATAAAAAATTCTAATTCTAGCCCCTGAAGACTACCACAGAGGCAAGGTAACGTAATATGTTTTAAAAAAAGCCAAGAATAAAATCTTTGAAATTTTCTTTAACTCCTTTATAGTAGATTGACTATCTCAATACCACACCACCATGGATCACTACTGGGGTGAAATCTGAGCCTAAAGGGACTTCCGGGGAAGCAGGATTCAAAGGCTGTGATTAGATATATATCTTACATAACCAGATCCCATATCAGTTTAGCTTAGACAGGAAAGGCAAATAGAAACGGATCTCAGAGCAACTTTTGTGGGCCACATCAACCTGCAACGTCTGGATGGGACATCTTGGAATAAACACTACCCTCTCCGTTGGTCTGACTGCAAGCCCTTACTTGCAAGAATTCAATTAACTCCATTTTTGGAGTATTTGACTTCCAAAAATAAGGCAAAAATTTCCAAAATGGGAGGGGCGGAACTAGCCATCCAGGCGTCCAGACGTGTTCCACACAGCTCCCCATGTGGAAAAACTTTAAAACTTTTAAAATATCCTATTTTAGTGATCGGATCATCTTACAAACTCTTACAGAGGTGGACTACCTGTTTCTCTACACTCGGTGCTAATTTGAGTGAAATATTATGATCAGAAAGCTGAAAAATACCCCATTAGTTCTCAGGATTTCTTCAAGCCCAAACCTCCGAGAAAAGATGCTGGGAAGGCTACAGAGGCTCTACCAAGTGACACTGCTGATGTTACGATGTTACCTCTTCATCAGACTATGGAAAAACTACATAAATCTGTGGAACTTTTAAATACTAAATTTGACACTTTTTCCCAATGACTACAAACTGTTGAACAGCGTGTGGAGGTGCACAGAGTGGAGACTGCAGCGGCGACAAGCTCTGCAAGTCAGGTACTTGTCGTTTCAGCTGGAATGGCTGCCACGAATAAATAGCTGCGCACCCGTTTAGGCCCTGTCCACACTGCAGCCCGAAAACCCTTCTGTAACGTTACAGAGGGTGTAAACCGTATCGGTAGCGGCGTGCGTTTACACTGGTAACGTTACAGGAGGCGTTTTCGTAACCGTTGTGGAAACCACCCATGAGGTGGCTTTCACAACGGTTATGAACTGGTCTCGCTTCTGGGACCGCTACCAGCGGTAGTGTGACTGCCGGTAACGGGTCCCCTGCAGGGCACAAGCGCAGCGAGCTGCATCAGGATTGGGCGCCGCTGTAACGGTCGCCTGGATCCCGCATGTGGACCGGGCGGTGCCGGTCCCCAACGGACACCGCCGAGGTGTGGACGCACAGCACCGCTCCGCGGCCGTAACGGATTGCATCCGTTACCGGGTGCAAACGGTGTAGTGTGGATGGGGCCTTAGAGCACTCTGAAAATCGGTTACGAGAATGGAATGTACGCATCACTGGTCTTACAGAAGGATTTGAGGGCTCAGATCCAAGGCCAACCATTACTGCCTGGTTACAAGAAGCCCTGGGAATTGATCCGACTATCACAAGACTGGACTTGGAGAAATACTATCACATAATTCCTCATAAAATAGTCAATCCTACCAGCCCTCGTACTACTGCTACAGTTTGTGTCAGTTCTACGAGACAAGGTACTGCTTGAGGCTTGTTGGACAAAAGATCTCTAAGTGGATGGCAAGAAGACACAAATGTACCCCGATTTAAGTTTCTGCACAAGACAGAGGCAAAAGAGCTTTGATGGGGTAAACACAGTCTATGTGAATATAACATCCCCTTTAGCTCTGTCTATCTTGCCAAGCTTCGGGTACATTATAAAAGCCAGACCTATGCTTACTTCGATTCGAAAGAGCTTGACAAACTGCTGGCACGTACTGAATCAGAGTTGCAGAGAGCCTAGGTTTCTGACTCCAATGTATGAATGAACGAACTTTCTATCTGAACATTAGGACTGCACTCTATACATTTCTGCCAAAAGGGATTGAGGTATTTTTTTGACTAGCATGAATGTGACTTTGCAGTATTTCTAAAAAGTATTTGTCTGATCTTTATGTTTCACATCTTGACAACTGGTAATGCTGATTGGGAGTTTGGCATGTCGAACTGCGCCACACATATGCTTAAAATGGTGCCTTGGTGACTAAGTGAGAACTAAGTGCTGAGAATACCGCATAGTACATTTTTCATATGTGGACTTTCATACTGTGCTTGCTGTTTCTGATTTTAAAATGTTAATTCGTTTCAGAGCACACTGTTTACTGTATTAGCCTTGCCACCGCTGTGGCTTTGGGTATGGCACCTTCTTAAATCCTTAATGCTGATCTTTATTCTTGTTAAACGTTAATGACAGTATTCCTGGAGGCTTAAGCATGTAAGGCTGTGGCGAAGCATGACTCTGTTTACTTTGCTCTTGTTTGGCAACTTCCACGGTGGGAATTATCTCGGTGGTTTTCCACCATTTTTTTAAAATAGGGCTACCCCTTTGGAGGTGTAATGGGTGGGTCTGCGTGGTCTTTAGTACTGCAGAATTCGAGCCATTAATCGTAAAACACTGTATTTCAATGTCAGGCCATAGCCCATTGGTTGCAATAGTTCCTTATTTGTACTGTTACTTGTTAACATGGAGATCAAATGATTTTTGATCCTGGGATTTCCCCGAGGATATAACACTAGCTTGGTGAACCTATATTCTATTCTGTTTGTATTAACTGTATTACGTGCAGTCGCACTTTCCTGTATGAAGAATTGTGCTGTAATGTACAAAATTCATAAATAAAAAAAACTTCCAAAATAAAGGGTGAGGAAGTCATTAACTGCGAGATATAAAACCAAAAATGAGCTGGACCACCAGCACAGCGACAGGGCATCCACTCATGATGCTGATATCCCAGGTTTGGGAGCAGACCTGGGAATCAGAGGGCCAGCCAGGTGGAGAAGGACTGAGCATCTGAAGGATGGCTCTCCTTCTCTGGGGGCGGGGGGAGTGTCCGGCCACTTAGCGACCCCTGGCGGAGGCTGAGGAATCCATGAATGGCCAGTGCCTAGCTTTGTGGAGGCAGGACAGACATCAAGCTTGACCCGAGGACGTCATTGCATGTCCCGCCTCCAGGGATACACAGCATCTGAAAAAAGCCAGCCCCCAATACATGACGCCCTGCCTGCCGTCGTCCCCGCTGCCAGCATTGTCTTCCAGGGGGTCCTGCTCCCGTGGTCCCGCCCTGGGGGGAAAGCCAGGGCTTTCCAATAGTGTTTGCTGGGGGAGGGGGTGCCCAGTCGGTGGCCCTGCCCAGCGGGGTAAGGCTGGGCATGGGGGGGATGGTGTGTGAGGCAGGGGCTGAGCTCCTCTTCGGAACTGGGGACCAGAACAAAGAAATAAAATAAAACCAAACATTAGATGACTTCTAAAATTTCAGTCATGCAAGTCAAAAATGATGGATTTTCCTGAAAGAAATTGTATTTTATCACTAATATATTGCATTAACATCCATAAATTGGCCCCTCCTAAACTATTATTGGCTTTCAAAAGTGGGATCCTGGAAGTATTTTGACTTCCAAAAAATTGGAATGACTTCCAGCTTTCCACTCATGGAAGTTTTTGACTTCCACCAAAAATAAAGTAACTGAACCCCTGCCCACTAGCCAGAGGTTAAATCAGAAATATTTAGCTGGTGGGGTGCTCGTCTCTAGATCTGTAGGAGGAGAAACTGTCATCCCCAGGAGTGTAACTCTCCCGTAGTGTTCAGTGAAGAATGATGACAGAGGCGCAGGAAATCTCAATTTTGTAAGAGGTGGAGGAGTTACTGTGGGTTCCTGTCTAATTTAACCCATCTTACTAGCTATGGGCTACTTTCTGTAAATATCAGAGGTACAACCCACCCATGCCCTACTCCTGGAACTTCCACCTCAGTTTGGTGGAAACTGTAACAGTCTTGGTTTCCAGTGAAGGGGGTATCACATGACCTGCTTTGGCAGAAGCACGCCCCACCCTTTCAGGTTCCTAGGCAGCAGCAAAGCAATACCCCAGCTAAGAGAGGCATATGTAGTTGTAGGAGGTGATGTATGACGAATGGGAAAAGACCTTTCTTGGGAGAAAAACCTGAGGTTCATTCATTATCCTGTGGTAGCTGGTCTGAAGGTGACTCTGGGTTTCCAGCTTTGGTTTTCTCCTGGGGGGGACAAAAAAATAAACACAAGGCTGGTGTGGTGGCAGTGCACTACTTCCTGGGAGACAGGTTCACATGCAACGCCCAGAATCCCACACTGAGGCTGGCTGGGTGCCTGTCACATTAGATTAGATAGTTGGTCGCGGGGGGCACAAGCTCCTGGCATCCACTCCTCCCTCCGCTGGCTACTACAGAATGGAACTGGAAATTGGCATCAGTTGCAAAGACAGGCACTCATGGGGAGACAAAGGACAAAAACAAAATAACTGCCCTTCTGAAAATCAAAGAACTGAGCAGAATGTGTAAAAATTATACCACTTGCGACACGAGTCAGCATTCAACCCCATGTCTCCAGCAGTGATTGGGAGGGGGGTACTATGTACTGTGCCACTTATCTATCCTCCTCAACACACGTTTCAATGGCTTATTAGTCAAATTGGTTGGGGTGGAGGGGGGACAGGAATTAGTTTCATGTGCTCAGCCAGTCTGCTCTGGGAAAACAAGAATATTTATTTAAACCTGACTTGCATAGATTTAGCAATGCAGACACACCAAGAAGGTATAATTCACTGCAGAGGACCATTTTTCTTGGGTCCTCAACAGCACGCCTGTCAAGAATCTCCAAATTAATCGTGACGGATCATTTTTTTTCTCACTTTGAGCTAAACGCTTTTTGCATCGGGGATCTGTAGGCCCCAGTTAAAGGTCAGAATTATTGATTTTCTACCAGTGGGGGGTTTCAGCCGTCCGTCACCGCCATTCGGAGCCAACGTCTGTCAGGATGGATGTCAGGGGAAAGGCTAAAGAGGGGGGAATGGGAAGATGGTAAATGAAATATTACCGTCATCTCACATGCAGGATTTAGCAGACTGACACCACTGCAAGAGGCAGAGGAGAGAGAGCTACAAAAATGGAAAGGAGTAAATTATGGTAGAAAATGCGGAGCATAGTTGGTACCAGATGACGTGCAGGCTGTATGGACAGAGATCAGACTCAAAACTGCTGGTCAGCAGAGACCTTTCGCTGGGGAAAGACAGAGGGAGCGACTCATGCCTTTTTATGTTCATACGAGTCTTATAATCTTTTTTTTTCAACGTTGTTTCTTTCATCCTTTGTTCTTATAAAATGGGAAGGAGAAATGCTGCATTCTGATTGGCTACCTACCATACTTAATTACAGTACTACTAACAGCTAAACAATGTCCCACAGTGCCATTTAAAAAATGTCACTTTCTATATTGCCAGATTGAATTCTCTGCTCTACAAAAACAAAATAAAAATGTCAGACTTTCTACCAGTTACCTCTGAGTTGTTTACAAATGCCAGCTTGAATCAACTTCGAGATCCAGCAAGAGAAACAACTGTAGGGAAAAAAAAAAAAATTGTTTCAATGTTTGTCGCCTTTCACTCCGATCTGCCCCTATCCACTTGTCCACTCCAGCACAGTCACCCTGGCATCCCCTAGGACTTACCTTCGCATCCCGTGTTCTCCAGAGCTTCCCTCTCTGGTGGGAGCGTCAGGGCTCCTCAACTTCCACCACTAAATGGATCCAGTTAAGAGGTGGTGCCTGGGTAGTCAGACGTGGGGCCAGCATCATCTGACTGGTCGTGGCATTTCCACTTTTCTCCCAGTACCCCTAAGACATCAACAGCTGGGCTGCGCAAGCACGCATGTACACAAGCGTGCATGGTGTGGCACCAGCTGACATCCTCCCACCCACTGGCAACTCCAGCTGTGCTGCCACATGTGGTCATTATCCAGGTGACAGTGTTGTAGCAGAGCTGGCTGCCCACCCCCTCCAGAGGAGGAGGAGGAGGAGGAGGAGACAGCCTCTGGGATGCTCAAGCCTCCCCTCCTATCAGCCCCCATGACCCGAGCTCACTCCTGAAGTCGGGTCACTGGTGTTGTGAGCAGTGATGCTACCACTGTGCCGATGGGTTGACCGTACAAAAAACTATTAATTTCAAAACCACAACGATGTCTTCTCTTTTGTTATTTTTTACTCTACTACACCCATTTTATAAGGACAATCAGACACTCATGATTGTTGGTAGTAGTGCCCTGAATGCACTTTCAGGGGCTGAAAGCATTTGGAAAGTGGCCTTGTGTCTTACTACGTCCCTAGAGTACTGTGTCCAGTTCTGAAGACCACATCTCCGGAAGGACAAAGAGTGGAGGAGTTCCAGAGGAGGGCAGCTACAATCATTCAGGGTCTGCATCAAAAGCCCTATGAGGAGAGGTTAAAGGACCTGAATATGTACACCCTGGAAAAGAGGAGGGAGTGGGGGGATATGATAGAGACCTTTACATAACTCACAGGGGTAAATAAGGTACAGGAGGGAAGTATTTTTCAGAAGAAAAGATGCTCAAGAATAAGGGGACATGCTATGAAGTTGGAGGGGGCTAGATTCAGGAGAAATGTGAGGAAGTACTCCTTCACAGAAAGAGTGGTGGATTCCTGGAACAGCCTTCCAGCAGAGGTTGTGGGGGTGAAAATGGGTGGAGTTCAAGAATGCATGGGATAAACACAAGGGAATCATAGTGGAAAGGAAGGTAAGGGAGGGAGGGAGAAAGAGCTGTAAATTGGGTACAGTCTGCGGTAACAGTGTAGGTCGGGAGAAACGGGCAGACTGGATCGGCCCAGCAGTTTTTATGTGCCATCAGATTCTATGTTTCTACGGGCATGTGTTCATGGCATTACTACCAACACCCTGTCATGTCTCATTATTCACTTCTGGCACTCCTCAGGTGACTTCCTGGCCCAGACAAAAACATAACGTGATCTGCATCTTTTTTTTTTTTTCAGTTGTTTAACCAGGAGTAGCACACTAAGCTGAAAGCTTGTTTACAGGAGCGACCTGGGCGCACATGGAAGTTAAGTGACTTGCTCAGGGTCACACAGTATGCAAGTGGAAGTTGTGGGATTCAAACTCAGGTCTGGTCTGCTGGATGTCACCAGATTTGCAGCTCAGAGCCTTAAACCACTGTGCTATACTGCCTCCATCTACCATGTATCTCCCCACACTGTGCTGAAAAATCCAGGGGCGGTCCCCTGTGGGGCTTGATCCAGTGAGGTCTGGAGTGGTGCAGGGCCAGAGATGATCTAAAGCCATCATCCTCATGGCTGATGCTAGGGGTGCAGACAGCGCTGCTCCAAACATATGTACACATTGGCCCTGTAGCGGCATCCTGAACTCATGCTCGAACCCAAGTTACTGAAACGGCAAGCAGCTCCACAGTCACTGCGCTATCATGACGGACTTTTATTCAGTATTTTTAGTCGAAGGAAAAGTGTTTCAATTAAAGGATTCTTGTGCAGAGACCCAGGTGTTTGCCCCAAATTCCTGCTCTATTACAGCTGTAGTTTGGGTGGAATCCTGGGGCAATTTGCAGTAGTTTTCCCGCTGTATGACTGTTAGTGGAAAAACAGTTTTCCACAGGCAGACATTTTCTTACCGTTCTTTTCCTGCCCTAATGGATCCCCCATCCTCCAGCCTGATGTTCAGGTTCAGCACAGCGGCACCTTTGCTACAGCCAAGAGGGCAGGCAAGTGGCTGCCTTCACACGTTACAGCAACACTGCTCCATGACTAACAGGCACAGAGGTGCGCAAATGCCAAGTGGCCCGCTTTCTCACCAGATACCCAGTGCCTCATGTTTGCGAGACACCCAGCCCCCAAGCTCTCCTCTGTCTTGCATTCTAAGATCACACACGAACCTCAATCTCCCAGGTGGAGGTGCAATGCCCTGCGAGGCCAGCTCAAATAGCCATCTTTGTTAGACATGTTCATTTGATGTCATCTAGCATGAAAGAGACAAAACTAGTGTACAGCTGTGGCACTACCCATGAGCTGGGTTTGGGAGCAGACGCAGACTGTCTGGGTCTGGCTGGGGGGAAGGAAGATCCATCATCCCATTCCCAAGGATTGCTCACCTTCTTCAGGGTGGGAGGGATGTGAGCCTCATAATAAGATTGCCACCTAGTGGAGTCTAGCTGACATCACAGTTGGGGCCAGCAGGAAGGGTGAAGACACCACCAGATGCCGACAGGATTGCAGAGTGATGGGTTACACGCATCAGTACACGGCTGACATTCTAGGGGAAGAAAGCAGAAAAACTCACCCCTGGCCCGCTAATGGTGAAGCCAGCAGTCCCCGCAGGCCCACGCACAACCATCATGACAGACCCCACAGCACTGCAGTGGGCATCACGGGCAACTAGTGGATAACCAGTAAGACCACGACAAGGGCGATGACAGGGTGGGGGGGGTGCCATCAGGTGGGGGGCTGGACTGGAGGCACCAGAGAAAGAAATGATGAAAAAATGGAGTAACAAAAAATGAAAAACAAAAAATAATAGAAAAGATAAAACAGGAGGGGAGAAACTGTGGCATGCAAATTTTTTCTTAATTATAATTATTTAATCTGCACTGGTTCACGCTGTCCCCCACTCCAACAATGAAGGGTCACCACTGCTCCAGGCAGTCAAGCAGCTGCCTACGTAGCCAATTCCACTGCTGCTCCTTGGCAGCCAGCAGGGGGCATGCAAATGCCCTCGAGAGCCAAGTATCTCACCACTATGATGCTGTTGGTTCACAATCATCCCCAGTGTACGATACCAGGGCTGGCACACAAATCCCTCTTCTCCAGGTGGCAGTGTAATGCTCTGGTGTCTCTATGCTGAGCCAGCCCAGGCAAAAAATATTTAAATGGAAAATCCAAGGGTCTTTTTTTTTTTTTTTGCGTTATTTCTTTATCTCCTTCGACGCGCCCGCTGTTGTCCTCTCCTTCGGGCGGCCAGGTCCTGCCATTGCCTCCTCAGCCAATCCACCATCCAGCTGCTCCGATGCCCCCAGTTGTCCCGGATGTATCCCTTCACCGGAGGGGCTCTACCATATCCCGCTGGGGCCCTCGGGAGGAGAGACCAGAGCGCACATAGCGCTCCCTTGCATCTTTACCGGGGCCTGGAAATGCAGCCTGGAGGTTTCTCAGCTGGGAGATGCAGGGAGGTGGACCGCCATCATCTGGACGGCATGCATGCATTTTCACACTTTTCTGGTCCAGCTTGTGCTCCGCTACTTGTAGTACCCCCCGGTCTCCACCGGAGGTCACTAACAGAGTGGGGCTACCCACCCAGCCACCCTAGGGAGAGGAGAGCAGTCCTCCTGATGCTCACTGTCTCCTCCCTGTCAGCCCTCGCGATCTGAGTCCTAGACCCGAACCCAGGTCGCCGTGTGGTTCGAGGTGTGGTGTCCAGTGCCTCAACCCTCTGTGCCACCGGCCGCATCCGAGGGTCTTAATTTGTGTGTGGGGCTGGCAAGTTTGGAGGGGTGTGTGTGTGTGTGTGTGTGACTATTTTAGAGGGGTAGGGCCTCACATCTTATGGAAAACCCAGCACAAAGTGCGCACATGAAACCAGAACCTGAAGCCCTCTATTAATCCCCAGGGCAGGGTCACTGAGGCCCTACCCATGAGTGCAAGATCTCTCCCTAAGCAGAAACTGGCCCAGCTGTAAGAGTCAGTGACCACCATATGTCTATGGTATGTAGTGCTACACCATGCTGCCGAGTGGCCCCTGGAAGTATTTTGACTACCAAAAAATGTGGCTTCCAAACTTGGAGCTGTAAGTTTTAACTTCCACAGAAAAAAAAATTGAACCCTGTTACCACCCACAAAAAAATAAGTGAATCCCTAGTTCCATCTCCCAAACATTAACTGAACTTCTGGTTCCACATCAAAAATTAAAATTAACTGAACCCTTGAGTCCACACCCCTGCCCACAAAAAAAAATTAATTGAACCCCTGGTTTCACCCCAAGGAAATTAACTGAACCCTTGGCTCTACCCCCAGACATTTAGTTTAACCCTGCTTGAGACATACACCCCACACCCACCAAAACCATGGGTGTGGGAGAGCGCGCCTTGAGAAACAAGCATGACCTTCAACAGAATAAAAAAAACAGAAAGAAAGGGAAAACAATGAACGTTTTAATAAAACCAGTGAAGGAAAACCTGAGCCTGACATTCCTGTCCACAGCTGTCCTCAAATCTTTTTTTTTTTTTTTTTTTTTGTTATTTATTTTGCTGAAAGCTGGTGGATGCGAAAAGTAAGACATGGCCGCTCTCCTGAACAGAATGACAGCAGCTCAACAAGAGGACCATCGTACAGCTCCTCATCATATATACAGAGAGCTGCGCGCTGGCCTGCCACCAGGTCCGGGGTCTGTCAGCACTGTCTCAGCCTCAGCAACTTGATGGAGTATAGAGAGACAGATTCAGGACAGTAAGGATGATAAAGGAATTGCTGCCCGGTGATATTTGGATGAGACTGTTCTCTCCCTGTCTTCCCGAGATGAGCTAGCGGCGGACGGGTGGATGAGGTGCACGCTCTGGTCTTCTTTATTGGCATTCTCCCTGTTTCACGCCTCACCTTTGCTAGAAAAGGTCAGATGAGCTAGAGGCAGTAAATATTCCTGCTTCTGACAAGCCTGAAGACCTTTTACTTCTTCCGGCAGCTAGTACCTATACTAGACCCGGCACTTGAGCTGAAAACAGCCAACCTTTTCTATACTAGGCTTCTGTATGGGTTACTTTTTGCATTATTTTGTCACCACTTTCTCTGCCTATGACCCCATTATGCACCCCCAAGAACAGTAAATGTTCTTCCAGGTGGGGCTAGCGAGTAGCTGCCTATGCAGCTCACATCAATGCTGTTTTCTCAGGTTATGGGTGAGAAACGGACCACCGGAACAGGACTGGACCAGCTCAGTAAAACCCACACCAGATGGACCAGGCAGAGTGGGCACAAGTTGCATATATTTTGCTGGTCCAGCCACTCTGGTCAGATGAGCCTGTCCGACTTTTACCAGTCCGGTCTGGCCCAATTTTTCACCAGAAACCTGCCACTTCATCCGCCAGCTGTCGGGTGCACAAAGATGTCTCACATCCTCCTTCCACAGAGCCAAGTGCTCCGCCCCACAACATGTTTGGACCCCAGCAAGGAGAATACAGGGAATCAAATATGAACCCCCGCTTTCCCAGATTACAATGCTACGTGTCCCCAGTGTGCCACTGTGTCTGTCCCAGGCTGCTGCATGTGTGTACATGGCACAAAGGGTTAATTCTGCCTCCCACATACCCTAATGATACAGACAGGCACACCTTCTCTGGTACTAAATAAACACAAGAAGTTTCTGCACAGCTCTTGTTTAAGAGTTTCTGTGGGAACCAGGCATTTTGCAAAATGTGGATACTAATTCTGTGCTATATGTTTATTGACATTCCGAGATGTTCCTCATGTTGCCTAAGTTTATGTTCTTGTGCAGTGTGAGCCAGAGGACAACGAAGCAAAGCTTGGCATTCTGACTGCCCAAACTGTGCGAGGTGGTGTATTTATACCATACAACAGTTCTCTCAGAGCACACATAAATTTATAGCAGAGAATTAATATTCAAATAGAAACACAGCCTTTCAAGACAGAAGGAGACCGAAGGGCTAATGATTCTGCTGTCACTATACTACCTCACACTCACCAACCTACTGTTCCAGTGGGCTGTAATCCCTTCTACCCCACTCTACAAACTCTTCCTGCTACTCTCTTGGGGACGACTAGGAGTCCCTTACCCTCTCCCAGATGTGTTTAAACCTGTTAAGGGTAACTGTCCCCCCCCTCCACACTTCTTCCAAGAATCTGTTCCATGGTTCCACCACCCTCTTAGGGAAGTAGAGCTGCCTCAAGTTTCCCCTGAATTTGCCCCCCCCCACACCAACCTCCAGTTATGCCCCCTACTGACTGCATCATTTTTTATAATTAGGTCCTCACTGTTTACCTTGTTATGCCCCTGAGAAACATACATGTTTGAGTCATATCCCCCCTCTCATGGCTGGCCTCTACTGAATCCAGGTTAAGGGCTTCATGTATGCAAATTCTGTGGGTCTCAGATCTCCTATGAACCTTCCAGTGATGTATGATATTCTCACTCTAGATGAATGATAAAGGAAATATATCCACTGTACTATTTTCAGAATGAGTCTATCCGTTAGCGCAATGGTAGTGCTACCCTATGTCATCCAGATGAGCTGGGTTTGCATCCCAAGCCTGGGACTTCTGGTGCTGACTGGCGAGGCTGGGCTCTGGTGTCGGTCTTGGATGCCTCTTGCCTTGGGGTGGGAGGGAGGGCACCTCCTTCCACTGCAAAACTGCCCCCTGGTGGCAATGGAGTAGGGCATGTCAGAAGAAGTGGTCCCCTTAGAAGTTCCTTACATTGGCATGCACCCACTGCCTGGCAAGTGACATCAAAGCTGGGGCATGGCTCACCCCCCCCCCTTCTGACGGCCCTAAGAGACATTTTGCTGGGTTGTTTCTCAGGATCATGCCCTGGGAAGGATAACAGAGAGCCAAGTGGGAAAAAAATACTCCCAACAGCCCCAGACAGATGAAGCTGCTCCCACACCTCAGTAGGTCCCTACCAACTCCTCCAGAGCCTTGCTGGGTCCTCCTTCCGGATCTCGACTGTTGAGTGCATTATCCTCCTCCTAGGTTGGGGAACTGCAGGGGGTTGGGGGGCCCCATACATAGGGGACAAGCTGTGGGTTTATGGTTGGGATTCCAGTGAGGTTGTTGAGCAGAGAATGGTAGCAGGTTGAATCATCTGTGGAATCCTATGGTGAGGTGAAGTGCTTGGTCAGGTGGAAGGAGGACCTGGCTGCTGGCAAGGAGAAATGTTGGCAAAAAAAGAAAAAAAAAGTAATTTTTTCAGAATAAAAGCCCAACTTCATTCCCGGGACTTGACTGTACTCAAGTCCATTTATAGAACTTCTTTTTCAGTCAAGTTTTTTATCCCCTAACAGCCCTTCTGATGGGTTTCCCTCAGCCCCATCACCCATCAGCTCAGGGGCTTACCTCTTCTCATCCCCCTATAAATTACCCTTCATGTCAGGGGCCCCAGGGCTGGCCAGACACCTTAAGAGCAATATCCAGCATGCAGAGTGCGGAGTAGATGGTGCGAAATATGCAGGGGGACCGTCATCATCCAGCTTTGGCTAGAGATTTTCAGCTGGTCTTTCCTCCGCTTGGGATGCCTGATGTGTACGACCACATGCATGGACAGCAGTGGCAATGTCCACTGGCATCCCACCTCAGCTGGAGCTCCGGATTGGGCTGACACCTAATCACTGCTATATGTCTGGTATGCTGCGGGGGAGACACATTCCTCCCTCCTCAAGGCAGAACAGCAGTCCACTTGATGCTCAGTCCTCTCACCCCTGGCCAGCCTCCAAATGACCCAAGTCTGCTCTGAACCTGGGTAATCGGTGTAGCCTGGCATCAGGGGCCCTGTTGGGGGGGTGGAGGGGTTGTGGGATAAGAGATGGACCAGACACCGAACTTCAGGTTCAGCACACAATCTCTGTGTGATGTTTATTCAAAATGCAGGAAATAAGCTTCTGCAATGCCATATTCCTTCTTCAGTACATCAGTTTGCAGCAACAGACTATGTATGTCCATTCTCTGCACTTTGCCAGCACCTACTGACACTAATCTCTGATCTAACTTAACAGTTAAGATGCAACCTCCTCCCTATGCGGGCCCCGTTTGCTTGGGTAGTGAGGGCCCAAAAAGGAAACAAAAACAAAACAAGCTATCAACAGAGAACTTCAATGCAGAATCACTGAAAGAAAGGTTACCCCAAAGGGCATTGGCAACAAATCAAATTTCAAAGAAATACAACATTATACCTACTTCCATAATGCAAAACATCATGGGATATATGCACATCACCATGACATTTAGACTTGTTCCGTTTACAGCAATTTACATGCATTTTAAATAGCACAACTAACTTAATTTCTGTAACAGTCACCTAGTACTTTTTACCATTATCAAAAACACCTAGTGCCATGGTATTTTCAACATTTACAAGTTTCATAAACATAAGGTATAGACATCAAGGTATTTTATTACATAGTGCTATTCCATATTAAATCCAGCAACAATAAACAACCTGTTTTACATACACTTGAAGGTTACCACAATAACCTCCCTGTACGAGGACCTGAGAGGGAAAAGGAAAATTAAAGAGGACACTATAGCATAGCCAAGAAAGGTGAGGGGGGTGCCCATAGGTGGCCAACCTTATGGACTAGAAATAGTAAAGGACAGAATAGACTAAGAAACAGAACTGTTGCAACAGATTTAAGGAAAGGTCAGCCCTCAAGAGTGGCAGGAGCTCCCTGTCACAGGGGGGAAACATCCCTCCTGCCCCGAGGGAGAAGAGCAGTCCACGGGACACATTTCTAGTACTTTACCCGTAACATACACCTGTTGTTTTAATTGTGATCCACGACCCTTGTGACATCAGTCATGGCTTCGCCACACAGTATGCCACGGGATCACTGACCACTCGTATAATATAAGCCATATTTTATTGGGTCTCCACAAGCAGAGTTGCTCCGAGACATGAGGAGCTCATGGTAAACCAGTAGAATTCCTGAAAAAAAAAAAATGGGCACGAAGGGGACCTTGACAAAGCTCTCAGTTTGGCATGAAATTTGCATCTTTTCCAGTCTAAAACTGTTTACTGCACTGCCTTGAACTGCTAATAAAACTAGCACTTTTGCAATACAGCCAGGCAGTGGCCTTATTTTCTCAGTTGGAGTTTGTGCCTATTTTGTTTGTTCAGGAATATTTTTATTAGACCCATATCCTTTACAAAAATAATCTGGGAAACTCTCTAGAGGTCTGCAATTGTCTGTCTCATTTTTCCATCCCCTTTTGGTTCTTGGAAGCCTTACACTGACCATCAAGCCGCAGCTATCCTCCCACCTTTTAATTATATATATTTCTCTTCAATCTCAAGACAGGAGTGAAATTAGTCAATTCTGCAATCAAGTAAGCCCCATAAGACCTCTCCCTTTCTCCTCCGCTGGGGTCTTTTGCTGGCCCTTTGACCTCTGGTGGGACTGAAAGCCTGCGAGGACCAATTAGAGACATTTTTTTTGAATTTCTAGTGAAGTTTCAAGTTGGATTCTGAAACTGAGACTATAGTTCTATGATCGGTGGGGTTTACTCTGTCGGAGCATGCACAAGCTGCAGATCCTCCCAGTAGCGGTTTTAAGGAACTGAAGAAGACTTGCGCTCCACTCTAAATTATCACACCTCACTACCCGTGGTGATGTGCTGCAGTTACTGAACAGCACTGAGTCACTTGGTGCCACCACATCCCCCCCTCAGTCTGTGGGTGCATTTGAGTCTGAGCCTGGATTGCTTGTTGCTTCAAGTCCCATACACTCCTGCCAGCAAAATATATATATATTAAACTAAAAGCATGCAAATACCCCTGTCCCCCACATGCAGATGATTGAGATTATCTACCCCTTCCCATTTTCAGTGTTCCACTCATCCCCTGTTTTAAGGACTAGGTCACTGCTACTGCAGACTTCCTCTGGCTAGTACGGCAGATAAGTGGCCCCTTTCACAGCTGGTGACATTTCTGCTCCATAATTTGCTGGCAGACTGTAAGTGAATTCCTGGGACCCACACCTTCACAACCTCACCTACAGCTGGTGTCAGTGTAGGGGCTCGGACCTTCTCACCCTGGTAAACAGGTGACTACCACCATGTGGAGGCAAACCGTAATGCCCTGGCCCACAGTCAGCGACCGTGCAGAGGCCTGCACCTTCACGCCCTGGCCCGCAATCAACCTCAGTGCAGAGGCCTGCACTTTTGCATTCTGGCCCACACCATTGCATTCGGCCCACACCTTCATACCTTGACCGACAGTCAACCCAGTACGGAGGCCCACACCTTCACATCCTGACCCACAGTCAACATCAATATGGAGGCCTGCACCTTCGCGCCCTGGCCCGCAGTCAACCTCAGTGCAGAGGCCTGCACTTTTGCATCCTGGTCCACACCATTGCAGTCTGGCCTGCACCTTCGTACCCTGACCCATAGTCAACCCAGTACAGAGGCCTGCATCTTCGTACCCTGGCCCGCAGTCAACCTAAGTGCAGAGGCCTACACTTTTGCATCCTGGCCCACACCATTTCAGTCTGGCCCGCACCTTCGTACCCTGACCTATAGTCAACCTAGTATGGAGGCCCACACCTTCACATCCTGACCTGCAGTCAGCTTCATTATGGAGGCCTTCACCTTCGCACCCTGGCCTGCAGTCAACATAAGTACAGAGGCCTGCATCTTCACACCCTGGCCCGCAGTCGACCTCAGTAAAGAGGGGCACACCTTCACACCCTGGCCTGCAGTTGACTTCAGTAAGGAGGCCCGTGCCCTCAACCCTGGCCTGCAGTTGACCTCTTTGAGGCCTTTCACTCATGTTTATGTCTTTGCATGGTCTTGCACCATCCTGTTTGAACCCTCCAGCTGGGATAACTGCAGAATTCTGTGAATCACAAGTAAACCCTCTAGAAGAAGCATTATTACTCTGGTGAGTAATTTTTTTTATTATGACATAGGGGTAGGTTATTAGGGAAAGATCTGCCCCTTCACGGATGACATCAAGACTGGAAGGAGAGCAGACAGGATGCCAGGGCGTATAGGGAGGGTCTCTATAGTAGAAGCAGTATAGGTCCCTGTTTCGCCTTCACCTGGAGTACTCTGCAAGTTTCTGGTGCCCAAACCTGTGGAAAGACTGTGATAGCATGGAGGATGTACAGAGAAGGGTGACCAAGATTGTATGCCGATGCCGCAGCAACATTTCAATAGTGAAGTACATCACAATGGCAAGTCGCTGTTGCCACTGTAATGTACCTGCGGGATCCCGGCACTGCTTTCTCCGGGGTTTGCCCCCCTCCCCAAATCAACTCCAACCTGAAGTTCATAATCCTTAGTTATGGGGGGTGCTGGAGGCAGAGTCCCCTTGTATGGGGTTTGGGGGCAAAGCTCAAAGAAAAATAGACAAGTTTCTACTAATGGATTTATGCTGACCGCAACTTGCGGTTGACATAAATCCATCGCTGTAGCATCACTTCGGGGAAAAAGGTGCTGTCGTGTCATGTATCCGACCAAGATAATCCAGGGGCTGGGTGAGAAAGCATACGAGGAAAGACTGAGGGACCTTAACATGTACACCCTTATGACAAGGAGAGAGGGGAGTGGGGACATGATTGAAATGTACAAAAATCTCTACGGGATTAATGGAGTGAAATGCAATGAACTGTTCACCCTGGTACAAACATGAGCACAAGGAGAAATCCACTAAAGATGGCTGGGGGATGGCGGCAAGTATTTCCTCACACAAAGAGTGGTGGACAAGTGAAACAGACAGTTGGAGGGGGTAGTCTGTGCCGAAACAGTGGCTGGCATTAAACATGGGTGGAACAGGCACATGGGCATGATAAGGACAGGAAGAAGTGGAAAGGCGAGGAAGATGGCCATCAGGATCACCACAAGAATAATATGTGGGGTTGAGCAGGCTGGATGAGCCAATGGGCCTTTTTCGGCCACTATGTTCTATGGCTACATACCCATGGGATTTAGGCAAATTCTGTCAAAACAGTGCTGGGCATCGGAGATACAGACATTGTAAAATTTCCGTATATACGGGCACTATTAAGGGAAGGGCAGGGCACTGTCATTTTCTCACGATGTTACCAGCAAGATCCCGAAGGGTTGAGGAGCACCATAGTTAAAATGCTGGGTCCACTGGAGGTTTGGGCTATTTTTATGAGTAGCCAGGTGATAAAACTATTAATTTCATAGTGGTGCCTGGAGGGGGGATTGGAGAGGTGAAGACCTGATCTGTGCAGCGGTTGGGGCTTCACCTCTGCCTGTAGAACTTCTTAAAATATTTAGGAATGCAAATCCCGAAGAGATCTTACTCACTTGGAATTACTGAATTTAGAGCTTCTTACGAAGGCTCTAACAGATTATCTTACCATTGGAGTCATCTTTCCCACGCCTTCTTCTCTAAACTGGAGACTATCTGGATGAATATACTTCCCACAAGCCTCCAGTTGCTCCAAACACATGGTGCATGGAGCTTGCAGAATTCCCTGGCCAGCAATCAGGATTCCCGATCCCGTGTGCCACATGCCAAATGGGGTATAATCACTTGCATGTGGCAGGACAGGGCAAACAGGATAGACCTCAAGTCCCTTCCATCACCATAATACTGTTTCTTTAAATATTTATGAGGGGGCAGTTACTGCTCTTGGGGCAACCTTACTTCTGGTTGGCCCATAGTGATCGCAGGTGCCAAAGACCATGTGTTGGGGGACAGCTTGCATGAGCCCTGGACAGGGTGCTGTGTCAACCAACAGCACTGCACTCAGCAGGGTACTGTCTGAGGTGTCCCTTGTGCTGTGAGTGTATCAGTGATCCAGTCAACGGAGAACAGCTAGTCCTGAAATGTGGGAGCTGAGTCTGAGACACTGCACTGCTCCTGCTATCCAGGTATTAGGATGCTGTTATTGTACATAACTGGATCAATTGATCCCAATGGCCTGTGCGGCTGTACCATTTAACGCATTGATTTTTGGTGACTCTCCAGGTAATTGAGGCATTCATCTTGTTCTCCTCATGGACTTACAGGGTGAATAAACATCAGAGGAACAAGAAAAAAAGGGGGGAGGAAACAATCAGGTAGGTCCAAGACCCTGAGCAGGGCAGAATCTGCCTCTGAACCATCAGAGGTCCAGAGCTCAGCCTTGGCTCTCCTGATTGGCCCAGAAAAAAAAGTCAAACTGGAGGCAAAATAGTTTCTGCTTGCCAGAGAGGCCAAGGGCAGATGGCATCCTCCTGAGATGGATTTCAGTAGACCAGAATGAGCGGCGCTGGCTGTTTCTCTGGCACTGAGCGGTGAGGGACCATTCCGGCATGCTAGCCATCTGAGTGCCCTGAGCCCAGGATGTCAGGACCAGAGGCCAACAGGAGAGTCTGCTCACTTCTGGGGAGGGTGGGGAGTGACATTCCTGTAGTAGTGGCTCTTATTGGAAGCTCTGTGATTATGTCTTTGGCACCATGGTTGACTAAGCTGCTGGGCATCCCCCGAGATGCCTTTGCTGGTATGCATATGCAACGGAGGCGGGTAAGCACTTACAAACATTTTACAAACGTAGTAAAATGAGCCGTGGTACACTGGATGACATCTTTCTGGTGGTCTCCCCACACCACATGGCTCTGCCACGTGCCAGTTTCACCCCCTCATCCGTCACTTCTCTGAATGATGCCCTTTACTTCTCCACTCTGCTCACAGGGAGCGCCAGGTTGCACCAGAATGTAGCATAGACTAGAGGTATCACTACAGAACATGGAAACTTACAGGCAGAAAAGAACTGAGAATCCACTGAGTCTGCAAGTACTGCTTTGTCAAGACTTGGGACTGAACAAGGGGCCTTTAAATCTTTAGTCTAATACTCTCTCAACTAAGCTATTTCATCTCAAAAGCACCTGACAGAAGAGTGTGGAGAAGCAAGAGAGTCTAACGGGCAGCGGGGCCATCACAGGAACATAGTCTGAAGGAGTGGCATGCTAGAATAAGAATAAAGGGCGTATAGAAAAGTATTAAAAGGATGAGCTGATGCTCCACAGAATTGTGCTGGGATGAAAAGCACATCCCTCTGTGTGATGATCCAGAACTAGGTTTCTGGGCAAAAAGACAGCCCAGCATAGGGATACTGCATAAGGCTGCTTAGAGGGGAACTGCCATAACCGTCAGGCTCCCTCCTGTTACCTTCCAGCCCCACATACGACTCCGGTCTCTTGGCCCCCATGAGTTCCCACCATGAGGGGCATTCGGGTTGAGGGTATCCCCTATCTCTTCGGCAAGCACACATCTGTTGGGGGCAGCCTGTTTTTGCATGGGACCTAAGACTGCCAGCATGTTTTTTTTTACCAATTATTTTACCAGGTGAGACACACTAAGCTGAAAGTTTGTTTGCAGGTGCAACCTGGGAGCACAAAGAAGTTAAGTGACTTGCTCATGGTCACACAGTATGCAAGTGGGGGCTGTGGGATTCAAACCCAGGTCTCCAGATTTGCAGCTCAGAGCCTTAAACCACTGCGCCATACTGCCCCTTAACGGTGTGTTGGAGGGAATTAACCCTCATAGACTCGTACCAGAGAAGCGTGTGTGTGTTTTTCTCGACACCCTGGCCCTTCTGCTTTCCACTGACACCACACTATCCTCGCAGGGGCTCGTGTACACACAGAGCATCCATCTATGAGGGAGCTGTCTTCCTCAGAATACCAGGGGTAGTCACAGTGGTGACATCTCCCTCCCCAGGCTGGGAGATGCCCTACAGCCCTGGCCACCAGACAGGGCATTTAAGTCCTTTCCCAGGGCTGAACTGGAGTACAAGAGGCCCATCTGGAAAGTGGATACATGGGACCACCTGGAGAAGCAATGTAGAGGTCCCAGGCTAACACACTCATAGATACATAGACAGTGTCGGCAGATAAGGGCCTATGGCCCACCCAGTCTGCCCATTTGAGCCTGTAAGTTCAGTTTATGTTTTCCTAGAAATCTGTTGCCCCTTACCCCTGACCTCCACAATTCCTTTATGTCTATCCCATGCATTCTTAAATCATATCAGCATTCCACTTCATTTTGATACAACAGCTCTGCACTTGCATCTTACATTTATTTGCAATGCCCAAAACATCTAGTTTAATTAGAAAATAGATAATAAATACAAAGATTTTCAGAGTTTAGAAGGTGTCCAGGTACTCAGTAGAAGGGGGCCCACCAGAAAATGTCCATGTATCCTAGTGGGCCTGTTCGATTGTGCCCTTTCCCGAATCTGTGTCGCACTGTGCGGCCCCAACAAAAGAAACTAATCTCAAGGGGTACGTCCACCCAAATAAATAAAGGTTATTTTTAATAGCATTAAAATTAACTATACTGCTAAGCAAGAGATAAATTCAGAAAGTTGCAAGATGAAACCAAACACCAAGAAGGCCAATAAAAATATCAAATGAAAATACATTGCATTTCTATATTATTCCCAGCAGTGGTGTTTGACTCTTACGGGCAAACTCTATAGAAATCAATTATATGAAAAAATGTGGTTAATTTTTTTATTTTATAAAAGCCCCTATTAAAGAAACAGGCACGCTAATATTTAATGTTGGACTCGCTGTCACTTTTCAAATAATTAATGCGAACTCAGAGCCTGGTGCCCCAGTGGAACCATACATCAACGCCAGGATCACTGCCTCAAATCATCGCTACGCAGCCCTCCCCCTTCTCTCCCCGAATGCCGAGTTATTAGGGAATTTTATATGTATTAGCTGTTGATGCACATTAATACGTTAAAAATGTCAACAGTGGGGTTGGCTAATTGTCTGATTTAAATGTCTGTTTGTCAGCCTGTTGCTCAGGTGTGCCTGAGCTGAATGGCTAATGGACTGAAGTGGTCCTGAAACATACACAAAGTTAATTCTCTCCCCGCTAATCAATGTGACAGATGACAGCACCATAGAAGGAGGCAGATTCCTGCCTTTATTTTCCTGGGGGCCTCAGAGAGATGTGACAACTACATTTTTTTTGTCTTTCTTGTTCTCTTGACTGAGTGGATCTTGAGGGTTGAAAACTTTTAGCCATGAGCGACAAAACCCTATATATTAACAGTGATTTAAGGTCGGAAGAGACTCTAGTTCATCAGCTTCCCCCTTATAATCAGGGATCAGTAAGCATGCTACAGAGACATGTACTAATGTATAGGAATTCCAGCATTCACCTTACTACCCAGGTACCTTGTAATTTCCACGATTGGTAGAAATTTGCTCAGGCTTTACGCTGAAGACTTGTATTGTCTTCATTTCTCCTGTCTCTCCTGGCAAGCTGTTCCACAGGCTCTATAGATTCACTGCCCTCTGGGAGAAGGACTCAGTACCTCCTCACATTATTTATTTATGTAAAGACTGGTAACCAGGAGAGGCACACTGAGCCAAGGCTCATTTCCAAGTGCGACTCGGGAGGAGGGGAGAAGCACAGTTAGGGAAAGGGGGAAATTGTGTAACCAGGAAAGGCAACTAAGCTGAATCTTGTTTCCAGGTGTGATCTGGGAGCGCAAGGAAGTTAAGCGACTTGCTCAGGGCCACACAGTATGCAAGTGGGGGTTGTGGGATTCAAACCCTGGTCTCCAGGTTTGCAGCTCAGTGCCCTAAACAATGGCGCTATACTGCCTCCTTAGGAACAAAATACAGCCAGTCAGGTGATGTGGTTACAATGAGAATGACATAAAGAGTGTAAGTTGAGCACAGTACAGACAATGTGGCAAAACACTGCATATGGCAGGCAAATAAATCAGCACAGAAAACAACTGGGTAATTTGGGCAAACTCAGAAAGTGCACAGAGCCAGAGGGAAGGGAGGCTAAGCTGATGCTGAAAGGACAAGTCAAACAGGTTGACAGACTTCAACGAGGTTGACGAAACTATGAGGTTGGGGGGAAGGAGAGGTATGAGGTGGTCAAAAGCCAGGGCAATGAAGGATTCAGGAAGAGGGTTGGCAGGAGCAGGGAGGAGGGGAGAGGAGTTTCAGCTGGCATCTAATGGAGGGAAGGGAAGAAATGGATCGAGGAGGGTAGCTGGTTCCAGAGGGAGGGGAGCTGGTAAGAGACAGCAGATTTCCCCATACTGAGGAGCTGGAGGGGGAGGGAGACGGACTGTGGGTTCCTTGAGTGCAGGGAGGAGGAGGAGGAGGAGGGGATGAGGAAGAGGAGATGGGATGGGTATGAGGGGAGTGACCAAAATCAGTATTTAGAGATGAGGGGAAACACAGTGGGACTAGCGACATGTAGAAAGAGAAGTAAAATGGAGAGGGAGGAGTAAAGGGA
This sequence comes from Neoceratodus forsteri, assembly GCA_016271365.2. Classification (NCBI taxonomy): domain Eukaryota; kingdom Metazoa; phylum Chordata; order Ceratodontiformes; family Ceratodontidae; genus Neoceratodus; species Neoceratodus forsteri. The sequence goes on from JADMNL010000036.1 coordinate 17,656,616, forward strand.
ACAGTGGTGGGTACGAGAGGGTGAGTTAGCAGCAAAGTGGTGGAAGGCATTGCAGAGGGTGTCCTGTCTGGCAAGGGAGGTGGAGGGGGCAATGCCATAAACCTCATCCGCATAGACAAAAACCAGGAGAACCATTGCAGTGACTCCTGGCAGGCCTGGGGAGAACCGACTCGGGCAGCCAGGGGTTGGCAGGGGAGAGGAAGGATTGAGCGTCCCACAACTGCTCTCCTTCCTCTGGGGAGGGCCGGGGCACTGCAGTGCACTGTAGCAGCGACTGGCGGAGGCCAGTAGCACTACAAGCAGTAAGCAGTACAGCGGGGGGAGAGCGCGGTGGACGTCAGCACGTATGTGCTTACACACCCGGCGCTCTCTGAGGCAAAGAAAATCAGGCAGAAAATGGCGGGGCGTGATCTCGGTGGCTAATGGCCGCGCCCGGCGCTCCCAGTATCCGAGAGGGTCCTGCATTCAGAGCAATGTGAGCAATTAATGGCCAGCTCTGAGGGGGTGCCAGATTGGGCCTGGGGGGTGTGGGTGTCGGCGGCCAGGGGATCACGGAGATCCACTCCGCGGGAGAAAAAATAGGGATGTGATAAAAAAAAAAGAGATGTGAAAAATGTAACAGCAGTGAAGGAGTTAACATTAACAAGCTTGGGAGAGAATATGAAGGCGATCACCTAAACCCTGTTGTTGACGTTTTTTTAATGTAATTATAGATGTGGGCACATGTAAAGCCTATTTAATCACCCCAGTGTGTTGTTTTGTGTATTTATTTTAAAATAGTTCTATTTTTTATTGTTATTTAGGGCCCCATATTAATACAGCATTTTTTCCTGCCCAGTATTCATTAATTACTTAAGAGTTCTGGAACCTGGTGGCATCAGCTAAGCTAAAGACTATCATGAAGTCTTAGGTTTTATTTACTACGAAGCCTTTTTATAAACAGAATAACTGCTAGGAAATCATAAGCAACAAGACTTACCTCCATCGAGGGATTCTGGTGACATCATAAACCACAAGAGCAAAGCCTAGTTCCTGCTGGTTTCCTGTTTGTTATTTTGTGCAATATATGGAGGAACACTCCAAATATTCCATCTCATAATACCATTGATCTGATGTCAGAACGATAGTATAATGACTTTCAAATGTCACAGCGATGGTATTATGAGTTTCTGATGTCACTGATTCCCTATGGGAAAAAAATGACATCCATATATTACAAGTGCAGCAACACACTCCAGAGTGCTGTGTTTGCTGGGACATACCTCCGTGCCTGTTTCCAACCCCCGTAGAATCCCCCTTCCCCTCTGTTCGTCTCTGCTGTATCCTCCAACTCACCGTTTCAAACCTATCCTTGTCTCACATCACCACCTTACTCTCTCCCACCCCTCACACCTTCCCCCTCTTGTCCCTCTTCCCCTCTTTTTTCCCTAAACAGAAGAAAGCACTTGCCCTCTGGTTTCTCCCCTTGAGTTGTCCTTCCAATACCAGCCTGGACCTACAGTCCCCTGGTCTCAACTAAAGCTGATCGTTTACTCTGTACTCTAACTCGACTCCCAGTTGGACCTCACATCTGCGCCTTGCAGAGCTATCTCTCCCAGTCTGTATCCCTAAGACAGAAAACCTGCACTTGTTATATTGTTTTACTACTATGTTTACTCATTGTTACCTATTTTTGACTCGTATGTACTGCAAACCTGTTTGATACTGTATTGACCTTTTATCATTGTTTTCCCACCTACTTGCTGTTATCCCTGTAACCCTGTATCCTCCCGGGTCGTGCCTGAAAATAGACATTGCTATGCCTAGTGCACTTACCCGGTTACCAAAAGCAAATAAATAAATAGACATTACTCCCATGTGCGTTGAGGCATTAGGCCGCAGGATGAGTGCTCCTTATCACATACTATAGGAATGTCTATGCCTCTCAACAAACACAACACTGTCAAGTATGTTATTAAACTCATAAAATGTCCTGGTATTTAAAATATTACAACTTAGAAAAAGCAGCACCAGGCACTCATTAGGATGTATATGCACAGCAGCTGACCTGGGTTGTCCAATCAGAAAGCAATATTTGTGGCAGCCATCTTGACTTATTTTATAAATCAATCAAACTATCTGTCTGTCAATCTATCTTATACTGTATACTGTATTAAGGGATACTAAACGGCCTGACTTAAAATCAAACTATTCTATTTGTCTTTACGTGTGTGTGGGGGCGGAGGGGGCAGGACCACAACTCATCTGTGACAGAGCCGTGAGTGAATTATGAAAGTCTTACCTCCTCATGAGTGACTACAAACTGCATAATATCACAATATGTCTGAAGACAGTTTTGCAAGGTTATTGCCATGGGGCACAGAATAGAAGGTACCTGGGGCAATGTTACTACCATCACAATTAAACCATCAGGCTGCTTACAGGAGACAATCCAAGCTGTTTAATTAACAAATGTGTATGTGTGTGTGTGTGTGTGTGTGGTGGTGGTGGGAGGGGTTGGGCCCTGGGAGATTCTTGCTCTGTTCACCAGAGATAGACACTGGAGGTTACAGGTTGCTTCAAAAATGCAGTGGAATATTGAAAAGGCTGGGTCAGCTGGAAGGGACTTCAGTCCTTTCCCAGCAGGCATCCCTGGAATGATTAAATATAATTTTAAGACAGAAAGGAAATATACAAAATAAAGCACAGCCATAAGTAATCAGGTTATATATTTAATTGTTAATGTTTGTTTCTTAAATGTGTCATTCCCCAAGTTAGGGGATCAAATTGTATTTGTACACAAGACACCATGTTGTTTCGCACCAGACAGCTAATAACAGTTCAACAATGAGACCTAGGAGAGAAGAGAAAGGCAAATTAACTCCTGAAGAGACTGATGGAACAGAAATACATATCAGAACTATAACTCCAAATTTCGCTCTTCTATTTATTTTCCTCCTTAGAAGATTGTTCCTTTATTCTCATGTAATTAGTCCTATGATGATTAACTCTCAATGTATTGTTGAATGCTTCCCTTTTCTGGTGCTAATAAACATGAAGTTTAAAAAAAAAAGAAAAGGCAGGGTCACTGGGGTGAGTGGAGGCGGTCAGACATTGGTTAATGTCAGAGCTGGAGAATGTCCCAATTTGTCTTCATTCCTTAATGGTATGACAATCAAAGTGGGTAAGGAAAGACAGCACTTTAATTTGATCCTGAGGATGCATCTTCCCATTAGGGATAAACCCAAAGCACTATATTCCTCAAATCAGGATGATCTGGCATGTCCTCCCTAGAGAGCTCTAAGGGTGACTGCTGTATGTGTCCCTACCCTTCCACTGCTCTTTGATTCCTGTGGTTTTTAAGAGTGCCTGTGGGGGTGGGGGAGAGCAGCATTACAGTACAACGTTTGACTACATGTGTATGTTTTTGTATTTATGCGATAGTGTGATGTTTTTGTTTATATTATTTAAGCAATAAGGCACAACAGGGTGTGGAGTTATTGGAGATTTACCCATGCCTTGTGTGGTGTGTCACGAGGTGCAGCCGAGTGACTTAGCCACACAAGAAGCGGGTAAATTACCCAATAACCCACACCCTGGAGTGCCTTATTGCAATTATACAATGGAGCCATGTGTAAAATAAATTTAAAATGTGTTTAATTATGTTTTTTTATAAATGCCATTCCTCAGCCATGGGTTATGCAGGATTTACCCACAGTCATGTAATATGTTTTGACTAATGAGGTTACAAGATTTTCACACACCATTGTATAATGTATCATTCATGCTTATGCTGATGACTGACTGCCTGTTTTTATACTGTACAGTTATTCCAAGCCCTGCATGAGTAAATTTTATGAATAAAAAAATTCCGTACCACTATACCACCATCAACTGGTGGGTCTCTGATACAATTAAAATAAAGCTGCACCTGTTGGCGCAGCATTTGGATTTTCACTTGCGACGACAGCGACCAAGGTTCGGGAACAGACTCGGGGCACTAGAAGGCGGCTGGGGAGAAGGTTCGAGCACCAGGAGACTGCTCGCCTTCTCCCGGGGAGGGGTTGCAGCATGGCACCTGCTGACTCCTGGCAGAGGCCAGGAGCATGGCAGCACGCTGGGTTAGTTGACTGGGTGTGGTGGACATCAGCGTGCGCCTAGACGTCTGTGGTATGCCATGCCCCCAGGGAGAAAAAGGGAGGAAAAGCTCCTGGGCCGACTGGATGAAGGCTTCCGGCCCCTGCCAACACAGAAGCCCTGTTGCCAGCCATACCTGCCTCAGAAGCAGCACCCCAGGGCCAACTGAAGAGTATGCTGGCCACCCCACCAGTGCCTTCCCCCTCAGAGGAAAGGGGCTCATCTAGTGAAGAGTTATGCTGGGTTACCCTGGGGTGTTGGCTGCAATGTGAAGTGGGGGTTGGGGGGTAGGGGTGTCAGGTGGGGAGCCTAGGAGGCCCAAAGAAGTGGACAGACAGGCAGGGGGAGCGAAAAAAAAAAAAGAAAAAAAGAAAGAAACCTGCAAATGTGTTAGAACTTGGTAAATATGTCAAGTATGTGGCACCTCACTCTAGCTACAAGGTGACAGGAAAGAAACAGCTCTTTTACTACAATTGGTTTTGGGTGAACGGCTAGCAACACCACCACAAAAGGAAAATAATTTGGTTTTGTATAGTGTCTTTCATACACATGGTATCCCAAAGTGCTAAACCACCCATGAACACTTGCAAAGGGGGAGGAAATAAGACTGAGTGAGATTCAGAGAGAGAGAGGGAGGGGGGACATTACGCCCAGAGGGTTAAGTCACTTCTTCAAGGTCACATGTTGAGTAAGCAGAGGTGGTGGGATTCTAACTTGGGTCTCCCCGTTCACAGCTCTGCTCTCTAATCAAACACACAGGTAACCTAGAAAATGAGGAAGGGTATTTTGGGTGAGGGGGTGCACCTGACCTAATGATCATACAGAGTGTTACTCTGGCTTGGTTGCACACTTTATACCTGGAAGGGGAGTCCTACAAAGAGTGTGCGCGTGTGTGTGTGAGGGGGGTCTTGTGCACTGACTACCACCCTACAGCTTTATGTCTGGCTCTAACTATGAGACTATACTATACCCTGCCAGCTGCAGTCAGGACCCCTTACGGTTGCTTGGCAGGACGTACTGGTTTATTCACTGGAAATTTGCATTAGAGGGTGGGATGACCCCATGTGAAGCAATACTGGTCCCTTGGAGACTTAGGGCTACAGAGATCAAAAGCAAATGGCCCATGTAGTCTGCTCCCTGTCATCTTGGCAGATGCACCCCAGATCACATGTAAGTACTCCTACCCACCCACTTGGCATGCTGAGACCGAGAGACTTGTTACAATCATAGCTAGCATAACTCTTGAGTTAACATTTCACAAGAACACCAATCTGTAATGTGCAAATTCTCCAGGTAGCATGAAAAAGCGAAGGTGCTGTAGACCCCCATAAGATCTAGGCTAACAGAAGATCTTGTAGGCCCACAAAGCATCTACACCCCCCCACACTTGCTGTCTGTTGTCTCCATAAGACCTCTCTCCAACTATGAAGATGCCTGTCTCCTGAATGCCCCTCTCTCTCTCTCTCTGCACTGCCGCCCGTTTTAGGAGGATGAATTGGGCAGGCTTACATACGCGAATCGCTAATAAGAACCTCCTGTGCCAGGGAACAGATTCAGACCAGCTCGGAGATGTAAATCTTGTCATGTGGAGCTCTGTTACTGTACCAGTCTGACTTTGGTACTAATGGAGCATTATGGGATGTTGATTAATAAATAGCTAATTTTACATAGTATCTCACTGCACATTTTTCCCCGCAGTAAATTTTTTTGTAGGCACATCCCCCCCCCCCCAAAACAACCTTCCTAGTCAAAATTAGCAACACCCTGAAGGAATTCAGCAACTTTGCTGTGGTGTGTGGAGGTTTTTCTTTGTTTTCAAACTGTGTTTTGCAAAGGTAGGGGGCATTTTATCAACCACTTCTTTTCCAAATGTTGTTATCTTGACAATATTCGATTTTTTCTTCTTCCTGTATAGCAACAGGATAAAAAGCTTTGCTTTATGTAGGCAAGATCCAGAGGGGATAGATGCTGCTATATCTGACAGACAAGGATGATGAAGTTTCCAGACAGTCCTACTGCCTGCTAACTTAGTTCTGGCAATTTGTTGTAATATGCTAACATTTCTGTGCCATTCCACGTTGTCACTGGGCTTGTCATTTATGTACGCAATAAGACACACCAGGGTATCTAATTATGGGGGAATAATTGCACAGCTCGAGGGTGATGTTAGGTACTAGGCACTTGCTCTGAGTGTCTTTATACACCCGAGAGAAAAATGCAGTTTTTCGCCCATATTACACACCCCTGAAGAGTTTTATCACATTTATAACAGCGTGAGAAAAGTGTCTAATTTTTATGCAAAAAATATGGTACACTGTGTTAATGCAAATAATAATGCTGTGTCAGTGGCTCAGTAGGTAGCACACTCGACTCAGAGGCCGAGAGATCAGAGGGCTGTGGGTTCAGTTCCCACATCTGGCACTTGGGTTAATATCCCAGTACTGACACTGTAGTGCAGCATGAGAGGGGTGCTGCACTTCTGAGGTGCCATCTTTCGGATGAGACGTTAAACCGAGGTCCCATCTGCCTTGACTGGTGGTAGTTCAGGTGGATGTTAAAGATCCCATGGCACTTATCGAAAAGAGTAGGGGAATTTTACTGAGAAATGGGCTTCAATACATAGCAAAAACCAATAAAAGAACAAATAGAAACATAAACATATAACAGTGAAACAATCAGCTTGCCCATGTCATACAATTGATCCAATAACTTTGAAAACGTTCCAGAGGAGTGCAAGAGAAGTCATAATCCATCAGGTGTTTCAGTGCTTTACCAACATTGACAAATAATTCCTCATGGGTAACATACTTCTGCTGTAAAATCCAGAGACATCTAGATTGCCATACATAATAACGCAGAATACAAAAAATAACATAAAGGTTATCACTATTATATTTAACAAAAGTATTTGGAAAAGGACCAAACAAAAGGGTGGGATAATCCATAGTCCTGAACTCTGGCTCCTGCCACCGGGCAGCCAAGAAAGTCCAGAAAGGTTGTATATAAGCACATTCGATAAAGAGATGACATTGAATCTCCAGCAGTTGGATACAAGTAGGATGAGGACAAAATCTTTCAGACAGTTGCTTATGCTTACTGATCCCCTTAATCCCTAACTTCCCAAAATTACTAAGCCATAAGCAGTCCCATGCATAAGGAGGGATACATTTGTTTAGCAAATGCTTGAGAACAACTACCTGCCTGTCCTGTGGACACTCTGGGAAAACAACGTCAGTGGAACGCTCAGCTAATAAAATAGTCCTATAGACCGTTTTCCTATCAGCAGTCAAAAGGTGAGTAGGGGTAATATTCCATTTAATAAGCTGTTTTATGCAGTCTTTTATACCACAAGGTACAGCAGGAAGTTTAGACAACAGTCTAGGATTACAAGACTGCCAACTAGGCCTACATAAAGTGAGCCAGTGATCTAAAAAAGGTCTCCAAATGAGATCCCCTGGTTTCAACACCTTGCCAAAGTTATACACCACAAAAAAACTATAAAAGAAAGCAATAGGATGGAGCATAGAGACACCACCTTCAGCAATCGGCCGATAGGTTATCTCCCGCTTAAGTGGGTTCAAACGAGACCCCCAAAAAGCTTGAAAAAACACACTAAAAAGCTGTGTCCAAATACTAAACAGGGGAAGGAAAATATAACAAATATATAAAAAAAATAGGGGTAAGGACAGTTTTAATTAACAGTACTCTTTTTTTCTTTGACAGTTGCTGCCCTTTCCATTCCCCTACCATCCTAGAACCCCCTGGCCAAGACTATATCCCAGTTTGTCTTGGCCATATCACCAGGGCCAAACAATAGTCCTAAAATCTTGATAGGTTCCCTAGAAACAGGGATCCCAGCAATAACCCCACTGGGCGGGACAGGGGTAGAACCAATAACAACCCCCTTACTCTTACTATAACTAATCTTGGAACCTGAGAGACGGAAAAAAAGGTGAATAGAATCTTTTAGAGCAGGGACAGAAAAGTGAAGGGGCAAAAGCAAGTCATCAGCATAAGCCAACACCTTGTGTTGTGGTAGAGAGGGAAGCACATCAAGGCCCCGTAAAGCAGTGTTTGCATGTATCAACCGAATAAAAATGTCGATGGTGAAAGCATAAAGAACAGGACTGAGTGGGCAGCCCTGTCATACCCCTTTAGTAATAGCCAACCTGTGCCCGAGCCATCCATTGACATTAGGGATAAGAACAGCACCCTTGTACATTGCTGAGAGCCAAAAAATAAACTGATCCGGGAACCCAAAGGCTTTGAATACCAGGAAATAAAAAGGAATGAGCCACCCGATCAAAGGCTTTTTCTTGGTCCAAACCAAAAACTAACCCTTGTAAGGTACCAACATCCCCTTGGCAAACACCTCCTTAAATGATTGTTGTCCTTATTGCTATGCCTGGACAGCAAGAACGCTAGGTGCAGAAGCAGGGGGGTAAGTGTAGAAAGCCGAGCCAAAAGAATTTTACTGAGAATTTTCAAATCAGAATTTAGCAGACTAAGGGGACGCCAATTACTTAAATTAGTCTTATCACCTTTCTTGCATAGAAGAAGCAAAATAGCCTCAGACATGGAGGGAGCATATTCCCCAGAACGTAAAATAAAATTCAGGAGGACCACCAGCACAGGGCCAAGGGACCGTAAGAAGGATGTGTAAAATCCTGCACTGAGGCCATCCATACCTGGGGCAGATTTGGAAAGCAACCCCTGAACAGCTGTAGTAACTTCGGCCAAGGTAACATCAGCTAGTAAAGCCTGCTGTTGGGCCTCAGACAGTGTAGGCGGCTGTAGCCTATCCAATATTGGAGTAACCACCTCGTCTGCCATAACAGGGTCCGGGGCTAAGGTGGATGCCATACGGGTTTCAACCACATCCAAAAGCCGGTGTGGATCACTGACAGCATGGCCATGCACATCAGTCAAAACAGAAATTAATCTAGAAACAATCCGTTTTTTGTTCTCTGTAAAAGGGTTCAAAGAGTGTTTCGTCATACTTGTGCCAAATCGTAATTCCTGTTCTAAAGATTTACCCCTATCATATTGTAGGCCCATCATGTGTTTCTTTATATGAGCAATAGGCCCACTATAATCCAGTTTGGTAGTTTCAGAGAGAGAAATAAGATGCTGCAATTGGTGCCTCAACTGCAAGTATCTCATGTATTCAGCAGTAGATTTAATATGTGCCTGATGTTGAAAAAAGGTTTTCCAACCTTGTTTAGAATCTTCCCACCAGTCTAAGATGGAAACATAACATTCCAATACCAAAAATCGAGCTGCCCAGTCCCTCTCCCATAACTGACGAATACAAGGGTTTTCTAACAGAGATTCATTTAACCGCCACCCATTCTTTTTACACCTGGGAGCCCCCTCCCAAGAAATAGTAACTGTAAGAGTGGAATGATCAGAGAATTCAATAGGCTGAGTAAAAGCCCGCACGACCTGGAGAACCGTGTACAAAAAAATTACATCTATGCAGGTCCGAAGAGGCTCCCGAAAATATGTGTAACCCCCTGTAGGATATAACACCCTATAGGCATCTGACGTGTGCAGTAGAAATAATATTTTTTAAAGCTACAGAATCACAAAAAAGTTTATCTGTAACTAAACCCCTATCAGTAGTAGTTAATCCACAATTAAAATCGCCCAACCAAACAACCAACCGAGAAGTATGTAAAAAAGGTTGTACTTCTTTAAAAAGTGCTATTCGTTGTGCCTTGGTTTGGGGGGCATAGACCGTGATGACCCGAAAACGTTCTGAAGAAAAAGAAATATCCAAACGCAAAGCCCTCCCCGGGTGTATATCCACTAATCTGGAAACCGATAGGTGAGGATTAGAAAATAAAATGCCCAAACCATCGCAAGTATCCTCCCCCACAGACCAAAAGGAAGGACCCAGGGACCAACAATGAGAGGCATGCTGAAGATCCCGGTGAGACTTCAGACGAATGTCCTGCAGGCAAATAATGTCAGAGGAAAAGGTTTTAAGAAGGGGAAAAAAACAACGTGTTTCTTCTCACCCTTAATACCATTAACATTTAAAGTAGAAAATGTTAAGGAAGACATAAGAGGGAAAAAAAAAAGATGAAATCAGGAAATCCTAATCTGAAAAAATTCTCAAGGGGGTTTTCCCGCCTGTCTATGTCTAGTCCTCTTAGCTATAGAGTCCTCAGGGCAGCTGTCAGTGTCAGTAGTGGAGAAGATGGACGAGGTATCAGTCTCGTCACCTGAATCCCCACCAGTATCCTCCTCTAAAGGGGCAAAAATATTTCCTACTGGCACAGGATCCTTTGGAGGTAATGGCTTCTGTAGGGTTATGAGTTTCTGGAGAGGTTTGGCTCGGACATGGTTTTACCACGTCTATTCCGTTTCCTAGCGGGAACCTCCGTAAAGGGGACTTCAGTGGGGGTGGGGCATATGGTCCGCAGGACTAACTACAAGGGGGCCAGCAGGGACAACAACATCAACTGAAGCCAAATCTGTGGCCAAACACGAGGGAGTAGGTGCAGCAACCAGAGGCACGGGGGAGGGATTGGGGGAGTAGTATTTAACTGTGAGGCAGGTGCAATATCGGCAGGTACAGACTGAGCAACAGCAACCTGCGTAGCTAAAGCATGCTGAGCCTGATTGATAAGACTTTCATGTGAGGGGCAGTCCTCACAATTGTGAGAGGCCCAAGGACATCGGCCATAAGCATGACCGGTTTGTTCACATAAGTTGCATTTAAAAAGATTCAAACATGCCGAGGCCAGATGGCCATACTCCAAACAATGACGACATCTGGTTATGTCACAGGCTGAACTAAGCCGGGAGCGAAAGCCACATTTAAAACAGGATCTGGGCTGCCCAATATAGAAAATAGACCCCCTATCCCGACCCAAAAAAAAATACACTAGGAAGGTGTACAGGACCAGAATTAGTGGAAAAAAGTTTAACCTTCACCTTCCAACCCCCATCCCAGATCTGCTCACTATCTATAGTAGGGGTAGGTCGTCCCAAAATTTCACAACGTTGCCGCAACCAAAAAAGGATATCTTCAACATTAACCCCTTCATTTTTAAACAAAACTGTAATGGTTTTAATCAGAGGCTTAGTAAGGGGTATGGCCTGAAAAGGTACCCATAATGGGTCATTTTTAAGAGTATTATATTGAGACCTGAACCTATCCAAATTTGACACATTTTTGAAACTGACATCATAATTACCATTCCCTAATGAAATTAAAGCAAAAATCTCAGAGGAAAAGAATTTCATAGATTTTTTCAACAGAGACCTAGCAATAAGCAACCTGTCAGGAGCGTGTTCCAAGCCCCCTTTGTATAAAAGCGGAACTGCGTTCCTCCGGGGAGCAGGTTCCCCTGTGGAGTGAAACAAATCAGCATGTTTAAACAAAGGGGCCAGGGAAGACTTCTCCTGGTGTTCAGCCAAAGCCTCAGGGTTAGGCCCCATCCTATGCTCAGCAGGCAAAGTAGATACAGCTTCAGGTGTGGTACTGACACCAGAAGCACTAGCATTAGATACAATAGGCAATAAGTTCTGAGAATTACCCCAGGGTGTGATGGAGCTCATTGCAGGGTCGATGTTGGTGGCCACAGTAGAAGAACACATCCGTCTATAGGAGGGATCAGAAGGGTCCGGAGTCCAGTGTCCCGAAGCCGCTGGGACGCAGCCAGCTGCCGAGAGGGCTCTTTCTGGAGACCAGGGAGCGTCCCGGAAGGCTACAGGAGGCACTGCAGGAGCCAAATCACTCCACTTAGAAGACTTACGGCAATCCAAAAAGGAAAATGTTTGCTCCGAAGGTGTAGGAGGAGCAGGCAGTGGAGGAGAAATGTTCAGTACAGCACGAGGCATACCCAGTCTAGGTTTTCGAGCAGCACCAGGCTGCAAAGTTGGAGGTGCAGAAGGAAGGTCCAAAGGATTTGGGCACACGGGAACAGCACCGCAAGAACTGCCAGCCTGAGCAAATATCGGAGAGTCCACAGAAGGAGGAACCATCTTCCCAGAACAAACATCCGACCGGAATACTTGCTCTACCCGGACCCTCTCAATACTGGTCCCCTCGGAAACCGGAGACACCAACGGAAGGTCCGCTACCAATTCTGTGTGAACTCTCAGCCACTCCTGCTGTGCAAGAAGAGGATCCTGTGAACTGGGGGGCTCCAACAGACCAGAATCAGCAGAAAAAAGGGTCACCGACGGAGAGACAGGTAGGTCCATAGAAACGGACCAGAGTTCCATACTTTCTTCAGCAGCGCTGTCAGGAGAAAAGCCAGCAGCTGCCATAGCAAGATCCATGGCCTCCTGTGTAGATAGGATAGGAGCTGAGGCCAAAGCTCCCATCCAAACAGCGTCCTCACCCTCCGGAGTGCAAGGTGAAGTGGCCATCTCAGCGAGACAGCCAAACAATCCCCCTGCAGGCAGAGTAGGGGAATTTCCCGACTGTCCTGGCCAAATTTCCCTCATTCACTAAAAATACCACCAACAGTTTCACCTGGTTCAAGGTCAGTTGGCATTCATCTGTATCCCCTTCCCTGGGTCGTGCCTGAAAATAGGCAGGATTTGTCTAGTGCACTTACTTGGTCAACAAACACTAAAATAAAAAATATATATATAAAAAACAGTAACTGTATTGCAAGATTGATGAAGTAATCCCTTTCAAAAGTGTGGGAATCCCACAACTGCAAATAGTGACTGGCAGTCTGACTGGCACTTTAGGCACTGAAGGGTCATACTGATTTGATGTGGTACACAGGCTCCTGTCTGAAAGAAGTACAGGAGGGTAATTACGGTTTCATAATTACACTCCTTTACTGGTGTCTCAGCCAATCAGAATGTTTACATTTTTCTCACCATGTTATAATGCTGGGTAATGAATGTTCAGTTACTAGGCAGCAACACACTCCAAAGCTATGATATCATCACGGAACCCTTAGCTTCACCCCATTCTGTGACTGTTTGTTTTCAATCATCAGTCAAAAATCATTCAGAGCTTAAGAGTAACATAACTAATCCATGGTTAACGTCTACAGACCTTAAAAAATATAGAAAATCACATCCCTACCTTACTGGAATGTGTAAACAGCGCTGGTTCTCCATTGTATCGTGTGGGATTCAAGGATTCATAATATCTTCAACTTCTCTCATACAGTTTCTGCAAGGCATGTCGTAAGCCAAAGCATGTCGTAAGATCTTGAGACAGTCTCCATATCTCCTATTCTACCCTTTTTGCTTATGTCTACTTTCTTTGCAGCCGTCCTTAAATATCCAGTATCAAGACCAAAGGCCTACTCTTTTTGATGGATATAATGATAATTATGTCTAATTAATTATTCATGAGCTAAAGTAGCTCATTGATTGGCTGCCATGTTAGTCTGAAATCTCTTAGAAATGCCCGGCACGACCGGCCCGTCGGCGCAGCGGTTGGATTTTCCGCTTGCGACGCCAGCGACCCGGGTTCGGGAGCGAGCTTGGGTCGCTGGAGGGCCGGTCGCGGGGAGGCAGCTTCAGCGTCCCATGACTACTTGCTGTCTTCAGGGAGGGAAGGGGCTGTGACCCGGTTTTGAAGCAACCACTGGTGGAGGACAGGGGAAGAGCAACACGTCAGGGTCATTTGGGTGGTGCGTGACAGACGTCAGCTCTTGCCTTGACGTCCGGACGTTACGCACCTTAAGAAAGCCAGGAAAATTGCTCGCTGGCCACCAGATGACGGCTCTCTGTTCCCAGAGGGCCTCCAGCGCCTTCCCAAGGCCTCCTGTTCCTCGGCTGCATTCCCGGGCCCTAGGAGTATGTGCTGGGGTCATGCCTCTCCCCCCAGTGCCTTCCCCCTCGGAGGAGGGGGACCCGCCCGGCGAAGGGATATGCCAGGATATCCCGGGGGTCGGCTGCAATATGAGGATCAGAAGAGCGCTGGGTAAGGACAGTAGGGGCTGGGGGGGAACTTGGTAGAGCCCGAAGGAGTGGTGGACCAGTGAGCACAGGGCGGAAAAATGGATCACACAAAAAAAAAAAAAAGAAAAGAAAGAAAGAAATGCTTGGCACGGCAGAGATGCTCTCGTATCTCTCTGCTTAAAACCTTAAGAACTTAAAAAAATAAACGGTAAAAAACAAAATTGTTATTGCGATTAGACTTATAATCGCAATGACGACCTCAAAGCCAGTCTTTTCCTTGGATTAACGACCGGCTGGAGGGAGGTGGCCCGAGGTTGTGCCTCTGGCCACCCATATACCCAACCGGTCGTTAATCCCTTAGAAATTACCATCTTCTTGGTCATTATTGCTTAAAGGGAAATCTGGCTTTGGACTCCTTTCGGGCCTTACAGCCTAAAAGGGGAATCTCAAACACCGACTTCTGGGGGTTCTTACAAATATGCAATGCCACCTAGTACATTGTACAAAAGCAAAACACTCCTCCACAACTTCCCTCGGTGCGATCTCAGTATATACACTCACAATGGGCCAAGCTGGAAAGATCTATGCAACCGTTAGAGATAGTATACCCAGACAATCGAGTGAATCCAAGAGTAGGTGGGACAAGAGATCGATCATCACAATTTCTGACCACGACTGGAAGGCCTGCTGTGTGGTTTGTCACAGGGCCTTCAAAGATGCCCACAGCAGACTGATGCAAAACAAGATTCTCCACTCCTGGTACAGGACCCCTTCGATATTGCATAAGATGAACCTAATACCCACAGATAATTCCTAGAGGTGTGTATCTCTACATGGAGATCTCTTGCAAGTATTAAGGTCCTGCCCCTCAATTCAAGCTTTGTGGAATAAAGTATGCCCGCTGGGAGCACAAGTCTTGCAATGGCAGATACCTCAATCCGCACCTCTATTGTTGCTGGGCCCCACACAAGAGGCACCCCATATAACACCTGCGGGCCACAGATCTCTTGCACGTCTTAGCATGCAGCCAAAAAGGCTATTACTTTGTAGACGCCGTACTTCTGAGGTATCCTCACCACATGAGCTGGTGTCCAGCCTGGCATAAATAATCTCATTGGCTCACCTCTCCCACCTACCTACTGATACTATGAAAAACTGTCAGATATGCTGGCTACCATTTCCAAAATACCTCTCTCGAGACAGGTGTGGGGTACACTTGGTGCATAATCTTCCCTTCATTCCATTATAGACAGGTTGGGATCTGCTTATATAATGTATGCAATTAACAGATGCTCCACCTCTGTATAGTTAGTTACTGTTATGTACTTTGTACTGGTTACGATATGGTTAAATAGGTTTTATTAGATAAAAAAGGCACATTTATTGTTTTGTCCTAGACTCATTTATGAGCCCTTCATTGTCCACCAGGTAGATGTATGAACCACATTCCTCATTATCCAGAAATCCAATGCTTTATGAATTGTTCATTCCGTATTAATGCTGCATGCACTCCTGTGCTGTACTGGGAAAAATGAAGCAAGTCAATAAAAAGACTTAACTGAAAAAAAAAATCCTCCTATATTGCCTTATTTGGAACTGCAAAGAAATCCCGTACATGTATGTATAGTGTAAACTGTAAGCTGCATAAGTATATTGCTGCTGTTCCATTCCTTGTCCACTTGTACTATTTCCTGGAGCACTGTTGTTGTTGTATGCTGTAAGTGCTACTGTACTATTTCTGCCTTGTACCCCCTTCCCCCGACCCCTCTGGAAACAAGCCATTTTTGGCTCAGTAGACCTTTCCTTGTAAAACTCTCAACAAATAAATAATATGGGATGTTCTGTCCATTCTGTACTAGCAAGACCAATGCTCGGTTTTCGTCACCTTGCTCCCAAACTGCTGGCGGTCCAGGAGAAGGTTAATCTGGTTTCATGTTTGGTAGTGGCAACAGAGAGTTACACAGGTTCCCAGTTTGCTATCTTGACAGGCTCTTTACAAAGAAGGTCAAATGACAAGGATGCTGAAGAGCGATCCTTCTCTCACACCTGATTCACAGCAGACCCCTGCCTCACAGGGTTATAGGCAGGCACATCCAGATGCATCAGGACATCTGTCACAGAACTTGGGTGTAAAGGATGTTCTTCCAGATTTAAGTGCATCCCCAGACCCATCCGGGCACAGCACCATCCCACAGCCAGAGGGTCTGGAAAACTCCCAAGGTGAAACAATCCTACTAAACCCTCAGGATTCTAGAAAGGAGGAAGAGGAAGGTGAATGCGTAGAGGAAACTCACCTCCTCAATACCATCTCTATTTCATACAAAGCATATTTCCTTCCTAGATGAGGAGATCCGCAGGATTCTGTAGTTATTGGACATACAGTCTACTGATATGCATGTTAGTCCCATACTGTCCTCAACAGTGAGCGTGCCTAAATGTTTCCCTCAATCTTAACACTTTTTGCAGGTGGTTCAAGATTAATAGACTAATGTGGACAAAAAAGCAGTTTTCTAAGGCACAGGCAAAATGCTACTTTTTCCTTGAAACTTTGGTAAAGAAATGTGAGTCCTCACCAATTATGGATGGAGACATCTCTTCTGTGGTCAAACTTACAGTTATTCCTGTTAAAGGAACAGTGACAGCCAGCCCAGTGGCGTGGAGGGCTGAGGCGCTGTGTGTGTCTTACCTCTCACTATGCCAGTGATCTGAGTTCAGGGGTGGGGGAGGGGCTGAGAGTGGAGCGAGTGGCTGTTGGGTGGCTCTCCTCTCCTCTCCTCTCTCATATTGGGGTGGTGGGCTGACTCAGCTCTTGGCTGCCACCAGGTGGAGGCTTGCTGGTAGCGCCGTCACATGAGTGGCAGATGGTAGTAACGGGAGGGCAGCCGTGGTTCTGGGATGAATGCACGGCTCTACGCACATACACAGCCTGTGTCATTGTGGCAAGGTGAGAAAATAGAAACAGTGGTCAGTTTGGGTTCTACGAAGTCCTGCCCACCACCCCTTTACCCCACACTGCTGCCCGACTGAGAAACCCCAGTACTGGATGTGCTTCTCCGGGTGGAGGGAGGATGGCCCTCCCCGCCTGTCCCCACCACAAGGGGGCAATCCATAGGGGTTTTGAGGTGGTCCTGGTCGAGGCTGAGGCAGAACGTCGGGAAAGGGGGGGGGCACGGTCAGGACTGAGAAGCCTGCCCGAATGGACTGCAAAGGGAAAAAAGCTATGCAGAGAAAAGGAACAGCAATATTCTCAGACCCTAATGTTAAGCATCTAGAAGCTGAGCATACTCTACATCAGGATTTTGTTTAAGAGTAGTGTTGCCAGCCCGGTGGCGTAGAGGGCTGAGGCGCTGGCACCTTACCTCAAACCACACCGGCGACCTGGGTTTGGGAACGGACCAGGGACACCGGGGGTCAGCAGGGAAAGGAGAGGATTGAGCATCCATTGGGCTGCTCTCCTCTCCTGGGGTGGGTTAGTGTAGCATGTCGCTCTGCAGTGGCCCCCGGTGGAGACCAGGAGCACTGATGCAGGGAACACCAGAAAAGCGGAAACTGCATTGGGATCAACCGGATGACGGCGGCCGATCCCGACGACGCCCTCAAGCACTCCCAGCAGAGCAACGTCCACCTCAGCACCGCCCGGGCAAGAGAGTAAGAGTGCACTGGCTTGCCCCAACCGGTGCCCTCCCCCTCGGAGAAGGGGGACCCACCCGGTGAAGGGATATGCCAGGCTAACCCGTAGGTGGTTGCAATATGAGGTAGGAGGGTCTGAAGGGGGAGTTGCGAGGGGGGGGGAATCGTTGGTGGTATAGGTGGCCTGAAGGAGGAGCAGGTCCCAGTGAGTAAGGGGGAAAAAAGATAACACAAAAAAAAAAAAAAGTAGCGTTGGTTTCAGCATTGTTGGCCCAGGCGCTGAGTGGTCAACTACAGAAGCAGATAAGATTCTGGAGGATTCTCCTGTCAGAGACCTCCTTCCTGTAGTGCATATGGCAGCCTCTTTTTTAGGGTACTCGATAGTGGATCTCATTCATGCTTCAGCACAGGGCTGGACCACTTCTGTGGTGGTCCTTAGGTCAGTTTGGATATGATACTGGTCGGCAGATCACACCTCCAGGCTGCATTTGCTTAGTGGGTCCTTCACTGATTGTACGTTGTCCAGCCCACCGTTAGAAGCGATTCTTAAGGAATTTAAGGATAAGAAGTTTTCATTGCTGAGTTCCAAGATTCAGCAAGCTCCAATAGTGACTAAAAGGTTGGGGTTCTGGGTGTGGTCACAACTTTTGTGGAAATGTTCGTTCCTTTCAAGCATATGGATACCAGCAAGGTACAGTCGCTTTCTCAAACTTCAAGTGTCAGCAGAACAGAGGCTCCTTTTCTCATATATGTTTCAGCTGGGATTCAATGCAAATAAGTGCAGGATCATGCACATAGAGCACAAGAACCCTGGGGCAACCTACAAACTAGGAGGGGAGGTGCTGGCAGTCACAAAGCAGGAAACAGACCTGGGAGTTATCATCTTGGAGGACATAAAAGAGACTAAGCAGTGTGACAAGGCAGAGGGAAAGGCTAGCCGGATGCTTGGATGCATGGGGGGGTATCACAAATAGAAAGAGGGAGGTCATTCTACTCCTGTATAAGACACTGGTGAGACCGCACCTCGAATAGTGCATCCAGTTCTGGAGGCCCCATCTGAGAAAGAACATAGACAGGGTGGAGGTGGTGCAGAAGAGGGCTACTAAGATGGTGCAGGGCCTGCAAGAGAAGATCTATGAGGAAAGACTAAAGCAGTTGAATATGTACTCCCTGGAGGAAAGAAGGGAGGGGGCATGGTAGAGACATACAAATACCTCACTGGTATAAACAGGGTACAGGAAGGGAGCATCTGCCAAAGTAAGAGATGCGCCAACACAAGGAGCACAGTATGAAGCTGGAGGAGGACATCTGAGGGGTAACGTAACAAAATATTTTTTCACGGACAGGGTGGTGGACCCTTGGAATAGCCTCCCAGAGGAGGTGGTAGGGGCTAAAATGGTCACAGAATTTAAGGAGTGGGTCAGACATTTTTTTTTGTTTTGTTTTTAACCAGGAGAGACACACTAAGCTGAAAGCTTGTTTACTGGGGTGACCTGGGAGCGCAAGGAAGTTAAGTGACTTGCTCAGGGTCACACAGTATGCATGTGTGGGCTGTGGGATTCAAACCCAGGTCTCCAGGTTTGCATCTCAGAGCCTTAAACTATTGCGCTATATTGCCTCCACATAAGGGTATCCTGGAAACAAGGGGTGGGGGGTGCTCCAGAGTTCAGTTGGGCATCAGGCCTCACACTAGATAGGGATAAATAGGACAGACTGGGTGGGCCAAGGGGTCCTTATCTGCCATCAACTTCTATGTACCTAAGTAGGACAGCCAACCATGGAGACAATTACTCAACATGAAGATATGCATGCCCATCCTTGTCCACAGGCTTTGGGAAAATGCTTACAGGCCTTTTATGACAGATGGACACAAACCACATCAGATGCATGGGTACTGGAGATAATTTCACAGGGCTATGCAATAGAGTTCACTTCTCTGCCCTGCAGGCATCATTTTTTTCCCAGTCTCCTGTCTCTGCAAATCCCAAGAAGCACAAAGCAGTATATTACATGCTAGCTCACCTGCTCAACATAGGGGTGGCAACTCCAGTTTCTCCTGAGGGTGAGGGACAGGGTTTTACTGAACTTACTCCACAGTCCCCACAAAATCAGGAGGATACCATCCAATATCTGCAGACTTGCTCTCTCACTAAATCGTGCAAGCCATCACTGTGCCCACTGCAGTCACCTTGGCTGGTTGTCGCCCTCGAATAGTCGCTCCTTTGCCCTCGGCTGTTTCACAGACAAAACTACAAAGCTTGGTACCTCCTGCTTTCTTGGCAGATCTACTTCCGTTCTCCAACCTCTCCTACCCCCGACATTCAATCAGCAATCCCTACTTGTTGTCCACAAGACCTCCATCCACACTGGTGAGCAGGCCTTTACTGCTACTTCCCCATAACCCTGGAATTCCCTGCTGCCCTCTGTTTGTAGTTGCTCCTCACACTTCATGTTCAGAAGGCCCCTTTGGGCTATCTAATGGTTAAACTGAGTTGTACGTGTAAATAATTCTTCTCTTCCTCCATATTTGTTGATGCACTTCATTTCTGGGCTGTCACATGCTTGACCTGTGTTACTTGTGTATATACCTGACTTCAGTTTCATTTTCACGTGGTTGAAACTAATTTTTCTCTCTTTGTCTCTGTGTTCATATTGTTTATGGTTTATCATATTCCATGTATTGTATTGTATTATATTGTACTATATTGTATTGTACTTGTATTATACTGTATTGTATTATATTACATTGTACTATATTGTATTGTATTATATTGTACGGTATTGTATTGTACTGTATTGTATCATAGCATGTTGTGTTATACTGTATTATATTGTACTGTATTGTATTATATTGTACTGTGTTGTATTGCATTGTACTGTATTGTATTATATTGTATTGCATTGTATCATATTGTGTTGTGTTATACTGTATTATATGGTACTGTATTGTATTATATTGTACTGTACTGTATTGTATTGTACTGTATTGTATATCGTGTTGTGTTATACTGTATTATATGGTACTGTATTGTATTATATTGTATTGTACTGTATTGTATTATATTGTACTGTATTGTATTGGTATTGTACTGTATTGTATTATATTGTATGGTACTGTACTGTATCATATCATGTTGTGTTATACTGTATTATATGATACTGTATTGTATTATATTGTACTGTATTGTATTATATTATATTATGCTGTATTGTACTGTATTGTATTATACTGTAGTGTATTTTATTATATTGTACTGTATTGTATTATATTGTATGGTATTGTATTGTATCATCATGTTGTGTTATGTTGTATTATATTGTACTGTATTGTATTGTATTGTATTTGTATTGTACTGTAGTATATTGTATTATATTTTACTGTATTGTATTTGTATTGTACTGTATTGTATTATATTGTACGGTACTGTATTGTAATATATTGTTCTGTATTGTATTGTACTGTACTGTGTTGTATTATATTGTACTGTATTGCATTGTACTGTATTGTATTATATTGTACTGTATTGTATTGCATTGTACTGTATTGTATTATATTGTACTGTATTGTATTATATTCTACTGTATTATATTGTACTGTATTGTATTATATTATACTGTACTGTATTGTATCATATCGTGTTGTGTTATACTGTATTATATGGTACTGTATTGTATTATATTGTATTGTACTGTGTTGTATTATATTTGTATTATATTGTATTTGTTATTATATTATATATATATTATTATATTATATTGTACTGCATTGTATTATATTGTATGGTATTGTATTGTATCATATCATGTTGTGTTATATTATATTGTACTGTATTGTATTATATTGTACTGTAATATATTGTATTATATTGTACTGTATTGTATTATATTGTACTGTATTGTATTTGTATTGTACTGTATTGTATTAAATTGTATTGTAGTGTATTGTATTACAGTGTATTGTATTGTATTATATTGTATGGTATTGTATTGTATCATATCATGTTGTGTTATATTATATTGTACTGTATTGTATTATTTTGTACTGTATTGTATATTGTATTGTATTATATTGTATATTTTACTGTATTGTATTTGTACTGTATTGTATTATATTGTTCTGTATTGTATTGTACTGTGTTGTATTATACTGTACTGTATTGTATCTCATTGTACTGTATTGTATTGCACTGTACTGTATTGTATTATATTGTACTGTATTGTATTTGTAGTGTACTGTATTGTATTATATTCTACTGTATTGTATTATATTGCACTGTATTGTATTTATATTGTACTGTATTGTATTGTATTATATTGTACTGTACTGTATTATATTACATTGTACTGTATTGTACTGTACTGTATTACATCATATCGTGTTGTGTTATACTGTATCATATGGTACTGTATTATATTATATTGTACTGTATTGTATTGTATCTTATCATGTTGTGTTATACTGTATTATATTGTACTGTATTGTATTTGTATTGTACTGTATTGTATTATATTGTACTGTATTGTATTTGTATTGTATTTGTATTGTACTGTATAAACAGGTTACTCACCTGTAACAGTAGTTCTAGGAGTGGTATATGTTGTTCATCCACACTCTTTGGCATGTCCCCTTCCCCTTTAACTCTTGCCGGAAGTCTTCAAGCGGCTCCTCCCACCCACCCGGGTGGTAAATACCTCAGCTCTGCCCCATGACACCAGATCTTAGCTGCTGGAAGCAAGGTTGTGCACCCAAAGTCGGAGATGGTAGTAGGATGAACAAACATATACCACTCCTAGAACGACTGTTAGAGGTGAGTAACCTGTTCTTCTAGGAGCATGGATATGTTGTTCATCCACACTCTTTGGCAGACTCCTAGTAGCTCTCTGGGAGGAGGGAGGCAAGGCGCACACCCCCTACTTGGGAAATAGAGATTGGAGAACCGAGGCTCGAAAACCAGCATCCCGGCATGACTCAAGGTCGATGTGGTAGTGGGTAATGAAGATGTTTGCTGACTTCCAGGTAGCAGTCCGACAGATTTCCTGGATAGGGATGTCCATGGAAGCAGTCACTGATGCAGCAGTATGCCGGGTAGAATGAGCTCTTATCCCTCTGGGAGGCTTCTTGCCCGCCAACTCATAGCACAGACCCATGCATGATGTAATCCACCTTGCAATGGTCCATTTGGCTGCAGGTCTGCCAGAAGCGGCTTCAGCATATGTGACAAAAAGCTGGCGAACCTCTCCACAAATTTCCACCGTTCGCTCTTTATAATAGGAGAGAGCATGTCTCAGGTCCAAAGTATGGAGCCTGTACTCGGCGTCCGAGGTGTAGTTAGGGTAGTATACCGGCAGAGTCAACACCTGGTTAAGGTGAAACTCTGACACCACCTTCAGATGGAATTTCGGGTGGAGGCGCAGGACAACTTTGTCCCTGTGAAAGACCAGATAAGGGGAGTCCACCGAAAGTGCCTGGAGCTCCCCTGTCCTTCTGGCTGACGTGATAGCCACCAGGAAAGCAGTCTTCCACGACAAGTGTGAGAGCTCACACTTGTGCATGGGTTCGAATGGCTTGCCCATGAGCTTTGCCAAAACCAGCAACAGATCCCACGGAGGTGGAGGTTCACGCACCGGAGGGGATATGTGATCCAGGCCTTTGAAGAAGTGCCCGACCACTGTCTCCTGTGCCAATGTTGGCTGACCAGCCCATGCCCGGTTAGCAGAAATGGCTGCCAGGTGCACCCTAAGGGTCAATGACCGCAGATCCCCTTTGCAGAGAGAGACCAAAGGTAGTCGAGAATGTTAGCCACAGAGCAGGATAAGGGGTCCAGACTCTTACTCTAACACTAAATGGAAAACCTTTTCCATTTGAAGGCATAACATTTCCTGGATGATTCCTTATGAGATGCCTCCACCACGGTGTAGACATCGTCAGAAAGACCCAGAGCCTGGAACTCTAGCCGCCCAGGTACCAGGCTGTGAGGTGCAGGGATTGAAGGTACGGATGGAATACCATCCCTGGTTCAGTGATATCAGGTCCGGGCGTGTACAAAGTTGCACCGGGGGCCTGCAGCTGAGGATGAGGAGATCTGGATACCAGAACTGGCGTGGCCAATCTGGGGCTACCAGAATCACCTTCGTCTTGTCCCTCCTCACCTTGAGTAACACCTTGTGGATCAAGGGAAATGGAGGGAAGGCATAAAGGATGCCTGGGGTCCACAGCCTCGAGCCTCAGCTTGGCGTTTTCCCTGGAGGCAAACAGGTCCACCATCAGTTTGCCCCAATGGGAGAACAGACTGTAAGCTACCTCTGGATGGAGGGACCACTCGTGGATGTCTGGCCTATGCGGCTGAGAGCATCTACCAGCTGGTTCGAGACTCCTGCCACAGGAATGAATAGGAGATCCACCTCCAACCGGCTTACGAGGGTCCAGATGCAGAGCGTCTCCTTGCACAGCAGATGGGAGTGCCTGCCGCCCTGTTTGTTGAGGTAGTACATAGTCGTGGTATTGTCCGTCTGGACTTGAACCACTTGACCCCAGAACTGAGGAGCAAAAGCTGACAGTGCCAGTCTGACTGCTCTGAACTCCAACAGGTTGATGTGGCATCGGGACTCTTCGGGGGTCCAGAACCCATGAGCCCTGTTGTCCCCCATGTGGGCTCCCCAGCCCATGAGAGAGGCATCGGTCGTAAGGACGACTGTCAGCTGGGGGCGGACAAATGGGATCCCTTCCTGCAACCGTTCTGGAGCGGTCCACCATTGGACAGCGTCCCACATCTTCTGGGTTACAGAGATCAGCTGGTTGAAATGACCGTGGTGCTAAGTCCACTGGGCGGCCAGCTCCCATTGGAGGGGATGCATGTGCCACCTGGCCCAATGAGGTGCACACCACCATGTAACCCAGAAGGCACAGAAAGTCCCTGGCAGGGCGCAAATGCTCAACCAGAAATGATCGGGTGAAGGAGGAGAGAACCTCCGCCCTGTCCACCGGGAGCCGAATTCTGGCTTGACAAGAGTCGAGCTCTGCCCCGATGAAGCCCATCACCTGAGAGGGCACAAGTTCCAACTTGGCCTCGTTGATCAGGAGGCCGAGTAGGGAGCAGGTTCGGAGAGCCAGGTCCCTGGACCTTTCCACCTACTGAAGGGAGGAACCTGCCAAGAGCCAGTCATTGAGATAAGGGTAGATTCGAACTCCTCGGTGCCGAAGATAGGCTGCCACCACTGCAATGCACTTGGTAAAGACCCGTGGGGCCGATGACAGACCAAACGGCATGGCTCGGAACTCGTACAGGATCCCCTCAATCCTGAAGTATAGGAACCGCTGATGGGACGGACGGATTGGGACATGAAAGAATGTGTCCTGTAGATCTAGTCTGCTTGGGCACCAGGAAGTACCTGGATACAAAGCCTGGGTCTGTAGGAGGATCTGGCACTGGAGCTACCACCTCCTTGCGGAGGAGCTGAGCTATGTCATCTCGGAGAGCTGACTGGGTGCAAGCTGAGATCCTTTCCTCCCGAGGGGCGCGGGCTCGGCTTGGAGGGTGCTGCTCAATTCTATAGGCAGTCTCTGACCGACCACTTCGAGAACCCACCTGTCTGAAGTGACATCGGACCAGGCAGAAAGAAAGTGGCGGAGCCGGACCCCCACGGGAGGATCCAGAGCTGGCGTGATGGGTGTAGGGGTGGCAACCCCCAACCCGTCACTAAGCAGGCTTACAGGAGGAGGAGGAGGAGGCTCCTGGACCTGCACCTCAGCCTCCTTTACGGGGCTGTTGGGGACCCTGCTTTGGCCATGGGCGCCAAGCTTGAGCCTGCTGCTGCTGCTGGCCTCCTTGACAGGAGAGCTGCCTGACCGCAGAGGAAGAATGACGAAATGGCTTCTTCTTGCGTTTCTGCTGGTTCTTGCCCCAAGAACCCTTCGCAAAAGTAGCATCCAAGGTGGCACTGGACTGCTCGATCTGCTGAAGGTGACCAGCCACTCCTGGACCGAACAGGTCGGTATCTAGGAAGGGCACGTCAGCTAATTTGTGCTGGGTATCCGCAGAGAAGGAGGAGAAGCGCCTCAGCCAAGCCCTGCGGTGAGTGGCCACTGCAGCTGCTAAAGGGCGGGCACAGGAATCCCCGATGTCTAGGGCCATCTGGAGCTGCTGTTTTGCAACAGCACGGCCCTGATCACGGACTTGCTTGACCATGGTCGGCATGTCAGCCGGGAGATGAGGGAGGACTTCATCTAATGACCCTAGGAGGGCATGAGAGAAGTGTGCCATGATAACAGCTGAACTGGTCTGACGAAGGCCTAAAGAAGAGGCCACATAGACCTTACGGGCAGAGTGGTCCATATACTTGGACTCTTTGTCCGGGGGACAGTCAGTGTTGGCTGAGCTACCAGTACGTCTAAACACAGAAGTGGTCACCAGGCTCTCAGCCGAAGGATGTTCTGTGAATCCCGCCAGGGACCCCATTGGCACCGCTTACGTGTGGGCCATGCAGGCAGATGATGCTAGGCAGGAAGTTGGACGCTGCCAAAGCTCAAGGGCAGGGCCAACAATGGCTTCGGCCACTGGAAAGGCCTCCGTCGGAGTATCCCCCCTTTTGAGGATGTCCGTAAGAGGGTACTCCGCCTTTTTCTGGATAGGCTCCAGGGGCATTCCGGTAGACTCGGAAACCAGGCGGAGAATGCCCTGAAAGGAAGAAGGGCCTTCCTCCAAACCCGCCACGGAAGACTCATCATCCCCAGGATGGGAGTGCAATCCAGTGATATCCGAGTCCGAGGAGTCGTGATACAACGGTCTCCCGCCAAGGTCCCCCTCGATCTGCCAGGGGCGGTCGGGGACAACCGTAATCAACAGATGCTGGGGGAGCTCGGTGTCTGTTCAGTCCTCTTTCGAGGGAGCCCCTTCCTGAGGCTGCTTAGGCGGTGGTTCCACCAGAATCGGTGGAGAGAGACCAAGATAGGCCTAGCCGGGATACGGGCCGGCCCCACAGACGGAGAAACCGAAGGCTTCGGTTCCGGAAGGGTCGGCGTCAGCCTGGGAGGCAGAAGCCAAGTAATGGCCAGGGCAGATGGCGGAGCCGGCTTCTGCCCTGTCAAAATCAGCTGTTGCCACATAAGATCCTCATAGGATCGACGGAGTTTCCGTCAAAGCCTCTCCTCATCCGAGGAGGATGAGGATCTGTGGCGATGCCTCTTCTTAGAGCGTTTGTGACTCTTTTTTGGCCGTTCGGCCAAAGGGGTTCTGGACCTCGATCGAGACCGAGGGAGTTGGCTCGATCGATTGGGAGACACCAGTGTCGGTAAAAACCGAGGGTCCGGAACCGTTTCCTCGATGGGGACACCAGCGGGCTGGGTCTCCTCATCCAGAAAAACAAGGACCGAAGTCCTTTCCAAAGAGTCGGTGACCGGAGTCAGCGACAGAGGGTCAATTGGGTTGAGAGTAATCTCAGTCTTGTCAGCCATTTCCTCGGTCCCTTGGCCAGATGGGATGTCCAGAAAGCCGGCGGCCGAGGATGCGATCATGACCAAGGCCAAGATCGCATGCTCTTGAGACTCAGACCTTTCTGAGTCCCAAGAACGTCTTTGTTTAGATGAAGACTTCGGGTCCTTATCCTTCTTGCGAGGGCAGGAGGAGTGTGAACCCGAGGGTGCCTCACCCCTGGTGGGGAGAGACTGGCACAACTCCCTGAAGGAGCCCGTAAAGGTGGAGCCAAGGTTGAGCGGAACAAAAAAGCTTCGCTTGGCCGAAGCTTGAGCTGCTTCCTCCTCGAATGCCTTCATTTGCTCCAGCTGTTTGGTGGATCCCGCAGCCACAGAAACCACCCACCTTGCCTCCTTCGATTTCACCAGCGGGTTCCTTTTCTCCGGTCTCCCCAGTTTTAGGCGTGCCTTGCAGTCGTCCAGGACACTGGGATGGAAGACCAGGCAGAAAGTGCAAGACGAGGTGTCATGTCCGACACCTAGGCAATAAACGCACGTTAGGTGGGGATCAGTGCGCGACATCTTCTGGCCGCAGGTACACCGGCGAAATCCGGGGGACGATTTATTCTCTATGTCCGATGCACTACAATCAGAATCACTAACTTGAACAAGTTTTAAAGTTAGTTTCGGTATAAAAACGACGCTTTTAATCCAGGGCCTATGAATTGCTGTGAGAGCACGAGGGAACCTGCATCTTCCAGCGGAAAGAAAGAGCTGGCGTCATGGGGCGGAGCTGAGGTATTTACCACACGGGTGGGTGGGAGGAGCCAGCTTGAAGACTTCCAGCAAGATTTAAAGGAGAAAGGGACATGCCAAAGAGTGTGGATGAACCAACATATCCACGCTCCTAGAAGGTATTATATTGTACTGTATTGTATCATACCGTGTTGTGTTATACTGTATTATATTGCACTGTATTGTATTATATTGTACTGTATTATATTTGTATTGTACTGTATTGTATTATCTTGTACTGTATTGTATCGTATCATATCGTGTTGTGTTATACAGTATTATATTGTACTGTACTGTATTGTATTATATTGTACTGTATTGTATTGCATTATGTTGTACTGCATTGTATTGCATTGTACTGTATTGTATTATATCGTGTTGAGTTATACTGTATTGTATGGTACTGTATTATATCATATCATACTGTACTTACTTCTCATGTAACCTCCTGGGTCGTACCTGAAAATAGGCACACTTGGTGTCTAGTGTACTTACCTGGCCAATAAAAGCTAATTAAGCAATAAGGCATGACCAAGGGTTATAGTAACAGTCTGATAATCACCCCCTGAGGTGTAATGTGGCTCGAAGTGCAGCCAAGTGTCACAATGCCCCTGGGGGTGATTAACCGACTCTTAATCTAACTCTTGGGAGTGCCTTACTGCTATTATAAAATTATTCCAAAAGAAAAGTGCTAGAAGTGTACTCTGTGAATGTTTTCCTCATTGAGAGGGAGATTTTTAATAAAATAGTTCTTCCATCAACAGTTTTAGGATGCTGGTTCAGATTAGAATTCATCATTCAGTCAATCAGCAGTGCTAGAGAATGGAATGCTGACAGGAAGAACTCATGCACCATGGTGATCAGGCTGTACATGACAGTGTAACAGGGATTAACGTAAGGCTGTCAGAATGCTAGCAACCAATCAGGCTGCAGCATTTCTGAGACCCTTTTTTTATAATACATAAAATCCTGGATCTTGTCATCCTAAAACAGTCTGTAAGACTCATCAAGTCCAAGATGGAATCTCTGAGGTCAGTCATTGCGGCAGTTCAGCCGGGTGATTTTCTATCTTTAATAAACCTATCAGATGTTTATCTGCACTTTCCAATTTGGCAGTCACAGCACACATTTCTGAAGTCTGTCAGCCAGGGTCAACACTATTAGTACCAGGCTCTCGACTTTGGTCTAGCCTCTGCCCTGAGAGTATTTACAAAGGTCCAGTCGCAGTGGCTCCCCTTCAGGGGAGTGGGTCACCACGTTTATCCTTACCTGGATGATTGCCTAATCTGAGCAGATCTGGACCAGCTGACTCTCTGTTCAGTCTGCAGGACTTAATGGATCCTGGAGGAACACAGTTGTACAGTAAACAAGGAGAAGAGTTCCCATCAACCTTCACAATCTCTGCAGCACTGGGACTGAGTGTGCGCATACTATGGTACACAGGCACCCAGTCGCAGTCAATCATAAGGCAAATGGCCAAGGGAGTGAGAGGAGGGTCTGTGCCAGTCCCCATCCGCTGCTCTGCCCACAGACATTGATGGGCTTTTTAGGGAGAGCCAGGTGCAGGACAGAGGGGTGGAGGATTGTGGGTGCTGAGCAGGTGGGCTGGGAGGGATTGTATCACTGTATAATGGGGATCACTGTGGGTAGGGAGTACAACTTGACTGCCAGGCTAAGTGTCTCTCTTACAAGGGCATATGGGGGGGGTACTACTAGAGTGTTAGGATAAGTGTTTCTTTTACTTTGGGGCGGGAGGGGGGCATTACTAGATTACCAGGTTAAGTGCACATTTTACAATGGGGATCAGATGAGGCTGGGGGGATGTCCAATGCTCTGCTCAATGCCTCCATGCATACAAATGCACTGACGCTTTTGCACTGAGCTTCTAATGACCACATAATGGCATGCAGATGGACCCTTAGAACGCTGCATGCCATATCTGCTCATTAGCAAGCCAGCCTCTTTATATGGCATCCAGAGCAAAGGCGCCATCCCGATTGGGAAGCGCTGTCCCCATGCTCCTAGGTATCTGCTGCCAGCAGAGGGCTGTGGCAGTGCAACGTATATGCACGTTGCACGATGCTTCATGGCTTGATACTCACATAGTTAGCTCATGCTGCGCAGGGCATGGTGCCTTTCCATGACTCCCCGACGGTCATGTGCTATTTCATGTGCCACATTATGATCTGGGTGGGTAAATGGCCATGCTTGAATATGGGGGACCTTGTCTTTTTAGAATGCATCTGCTCGCCGTCTACACGAGGTCACAGTCTACTACTTGTGATATCATAATCATTGCCACGACAACCAGTTGTGATTTATAAATAGAAGATTCCTACATGGTATGTAGACGAGCGCCAGGTGTTGATAGAGTCTGAGAGACAAAGATCCTTTTTTCAAGCTGTTGCCCTTAGAAGGGAAGGGAAATTAATTATGGTGCAACTGCTGTTACTTCATTTCTGTTTTGTTTTTTTTCCTGTTTGATTCAGGCTGCTACCTGTACCCCCTCCCCACCTTGCCACTACCCTTCATCCCTCCTCTACCTCCAGGTCACATCCGACAATGACACGGTTCGATCTCTGTGTTGCCAACCTGAAAAAATGAGTTCAAATGAATAAGTGAATACAGAAAACATGGGAAATAGAAGCAGAATCGGGTGTAAATATTATGCATTTTAAAGTTTTTAAAGGACAAAGAAATGCACAAATTTAGCCAGGAGTTATCAGAAAAACTGAAGGGGGGACAGAAAACCAGTAATGCCCCACCTTGACAGATTGGTTCAGCTGGACAGGTTTTATGGCAAATAATGGAAGAGTTGGCTACATGTTATTAAATAAAGCTGACATTTTTTCCCCTAACATCTGGAACCCCATTCTAGATTTCAAGAATAACATACCCTGACCTTATTATATACAGTACTGGGTTTGGTTGGACACTCTGTCATTAATTCTGTGTTTGTATGAAATGTTTGTTCTACCTGTGTACTTGCTTAGCCAGTCTTCAGTTATCCCCTAGTATTTATTGCCCATTCTTCTGTTTGGTTACTGTTACTTCATTATACATGCTGCTTCATTGTAATCCTGTACCTTATAATTGTTTTGAATAAAAAATGTATAATAAAAAAAAAGGATGAAATGTGGTCACCTGGACAGCAGAAGCTCCTTATGGCTCCTTTTGGGTGGTGGGGGTGCTGTGGGGCTGCACAGTGCACTATGATAAGTGTGACCCTCCACCCCTTCCCGCAATCCATACCACCCCCATCCTTTTTGTGTTGGTAGCTCCAGCATGTTGCCTTCCTCAGTGTTACATTGGCCAAGGAGGAACCAGATGCTAGCAAACCTGCAAGTGCCAAAGAAGTCCAGATGTGACAGCTTGCAGCTCACACACATCTAAAGTTTAGAACATTTAGGCGCATCAGGTTTTTGGGAGTCCAAATTAAAGGGAAGTGTGATGCAGAGAGCACAGAATGACCTGTAAAATAGGTCAGCGGTTTGAATACCATTACAGCCAGTAGTTCACTGTGTGACCTTGCGCAGTTCACCTGACCTCCATGTTTTCAGTCCCTCCCCACTGTAATTTGTACTCTCCTGGGTTGTGCTTGAAAATAGGAAGATTGTTGCCTAATGCACTTACCCGGTTACCAAATGCAAATAAATAAATAAAATGGAGTGAAAGCAGAAAGTGTAAGGGAAAATAGATTTAGTTCCTCAGTTGAGCTATCGGTAAATAAATTATATGCCATGTTCATTAAGCAAGGAGACATGGCAGAGCATGATTCATGGCAGATGTCATCACCCAGGAGGCACATGGTGAGGAACAAGGCATAGCCAAGTGCCCTCAGCCACCTGAGGAGTGAACATCTACACAATGAATCATGTCCCTGGAGTGCCTTATTTTTTTGCAGTTAATACTTTTTATTGAAAAGATGGAAGTCATAGAATTTGATCTACAAATAAAAAAGGAAAATATTATTTTTTAGGTTTTTAATTGAGTTTGGAAGATAAACAGAATGACGTTTTCTAACCATAACTATATCATAGCTATCATTATGGTTGCAAAAGGTTTCTGCCAATGAGAATCATCTATGCTACTTTACTATTATATAAGTTCACCATTTTGCTTGGGTAAGGAGGTGTGACGTATATTCTAATGTGTTTTATACTCCCAGTACTCTACCCCAACCCCCACTTTTTGCTTTCACAAAGCAGTCAAGCATTTTTTTCGGCCTTCCATACATCGCCCCGAGGGCTCACTCCTGGCTGGCATGTTTTAAATGCATCTCACAGCCTGGAAACCCTACAAACACTGTACATCTTGCCTCAGGGCAAGAGGCGAGCGGTGGATGGCCTCCCACCACACAATCCAATATTTGCAACATTATTTTTCATCATCCAGAAAAGCAGAGAAGCCTTTCAAGTGGAGGAAAGACAAGAGGGAAAATGGATTGGTTTATGGCTCGCCTCTCCTGCCTTACCTGAATCTCATAACAGAAAGTGCTTGCTTTTTAAGTGCCCCTCTTTGTTTTCATTTGGTGCTAATATTCTGCCACTGTCAGGGGCAGACACTTCTCCAGTGACTAATAGATTGTGATGCAAGGTGATGTTGTCAAAGCGGTGGGTACTAGCGGCCTTAAACTGGCCGAGGTGACAACATCGGGTTGTTCGGTCAAATGCCCAAACATGTTGCAGAGCCAGCCACTGGCAGGGAAGAAAGTGCCTTAACAAGGGGGAGATGCTGCCCCCCCCCCCAAAAAAAAATACAGTACTGCTACACTCACCCTGAGAAACAGACCTGAAAAATGGGCATCAATACTTTCTGGGGACAACCAGTCCAAGCACAAGGTTCGTAAGCATCAGTTCAAATTTACTAACACAATAAATCAGTAATAAACAACAATTAAAGGGGAACAATCATGAAATGTGCCCATTATAATTTTAAAGTCCATGACAAGATCATTCAAACAATGTATTGGGCTCCGCTGTAGCTGGCAGCAGTCCAGAGATATCAATCATTAAATCTGCTCCATACTGATACTACACTGCCACCATGTTTAGAACCTTGTGATGTCACTGATGATCAAGCTGTGCTTGGCTGCAATGTGGTTAGCCACAGCTTGCTCATCAGTGACATCACAAGGTTCTAAAAATGGTGGCACTGTAGTACCAATATGGGGCAGATTTAAGAGGTTTATGTATTTCAGAATGTTTCCTTCAACTAAATGAGTTTTGGAACTTTGGTAGATTTCCCATTCTGTATCCTGCCCAGTTGCTTGTGCTTGTCCTGCGTTGCAATTAAGAAGTAGCATTCTGCTGGCCCGCCAGTGCAGCAGTAGCACTACCACTCATGATGCCGGCAACCCAGGTTTGGCAATGAGCCCAACTTGTCAGGGGCTGGCTGAGGGAGAACAACTGAGTGCCCCCATGAATGCTCTTTTCCTCCAGGGAGGAAGGGTCGTGGTCCTGGCTGCTCTACTACCACCTGGGTGACCACAGGTGGCAGTGCAGCAGGGGGCACGAGGGAGGGGAGACATGGGCCAGAGGCTGGAGGAATGTGCACACTGACCATGCGCTTGCCCCTTGGCCTCCCTAGCGTGTTAGCATCTCAGGCTGGGAGAAACAAAAGAAGAAGACCCTA
Organism: Neoceratodus forsteri; assembly: GCA_016271365.2. Taxonomy (NCBI): domain Eukaryota; kingdom Metazoa; phylum Chordata; order Ceratodontiformes; family Ceratodontidae; genus Neoceratodus; species Neoceratodus forsteri. Next base: position 17,690,091 of record JADMNL010000036.1, read on the forward strand.
ACCGGGCAGGATGTCTCCCTACCTCAGTTCGCAGGCCTCGCACCCCAACTGCAGCACCACTCTAGTGATGCTGGCTTGAGTTACCTCGAGGGGACTGACACCCCCTAAGGACCCTGATAAAAAAGCCCCACCATGGGGTTAAGCCAGACGGGTGAAAGTGGAGACAATGTAAGTCACAGGGAAGGTGGGTGTTGGGGCTAGGGCTGAAAGAGGGGTGAAGGAGGCAGAAAAAAAAAGAAGTGTCAGTCTGTGGTCCAACCCGGTGACCAGGAGGTTGTGCTACTGCCTGCCACACTGGTGACCCAGGTTCAAGAGCAAACTCTAGTTGCCGGCAGTCAGCCAGGTGGAGAGGGTCGAGTGTCCAAAGGATGGGTAGACTGTGTGCTTTGGCAGATGAGGAAACCCAAAAGGGTGAGGGACATTGTCAGATGCTCCATGTCACTGCACTTCGACATCCCCAGGGCACAAAAACTGAAAATGGAGGAAAAACATTCTGCCATAGCATGAAGGATGGTCCTTTCACAGGCCCGACATCACTGACTGGGTGCCACTGGCTCCTACCTGGGGGGGAGGGGGAAAGTCCCGAACACACCATAAAGGCAAATCATAGGAGTTCAGGAAAGTCCCAGAGATAATGGATGACTGGGCTAGGAAGGGCTGCTCAGATGGGAGCCAGCAGGATGCTACAGCAGATAAAACCAAAGGGGCAGGGAGAATTAGCAGTCTGTGTTAATAGTGAATGCTAAAGTGGTAGAAATGGGTAGGGGAGACCGGGGTAACTAGTTCCAGGACTGAAATTTAAAGTCTGACTTGGTTATAAGAAAAAAATGGGGATGGACTGCCCTTGTATAAAATATGCCCCTCTAAACCACAAAAAATTACTGGCAAACAAAGTGTAAAAATTCAACTAATAAAATGGGTAGAGGCAATAAAGCAATCTGATTGGCTGACAGCCCTTGCCAGCCATGTTTTTTTTTTCTGAGCAGAAGTCTGTACAACTGACTGCCAACAGTAGTCAATTGCCAGCTATACCATGCTATGGGTGAGACTCACTAGACATTTGAATTCCCCCACCATAGCTCAATAGATTCATCTTTTAACAGATCCTGTATTCACCTCAAGCAATAATGTATTCGTAATGATGCTTAAAAAGGTAGATCCACTCAGCAGCCACCTCTGACAGCTTACAATCTACAGAAGTTCTGGACATCAGCAGCAATTTCTCCCTTGACCACGCCAGGCCTCGACAGATGTGTGTGGGTTGACATTCAACTCAACGTCGCCCAAAGTGGCAGGGAGGGCCTCAAGAACCTAATGCCTGACTCATTCATCATCAAAACTGATGACGCAGGTAGCAGATTTGTGATGCTGCAGTTCAAGAAGCAGACCAAGTAAGACACGGACCTGAAGGATTTAAAGAAACAGGATCACAGAGGGGCAATGTACAAAACACCAGGAGAACCAAAGTGCCCCGTTAAACCTTTGAAAAATGTATTGCTAACCCGCCAGAGAATGCAACTGTTCTGTGTTGTCACCCAAAAAATTTGCCTCAGGACTCTCTAGACACAATCCCTGTCTGGTACAGTAAAGAGGCCAGGGGCATAGATTACTTATAATGCGCTCGTGAGGTTTACATGGTCGCCATGGCAACCTCTCGCTGATTAACAACCCGCTTACCGATGCATGTCCATACATTATCCTCTAATAATGTACAGGGGGCCCTTATTATTAACTGAAATCAAGCAGATTAAAACTTGTTATGCCATCGATATGACATCACTCTGTTGTTAACCCTTCTTAAGTATGTCATATCAATGGTATAACAAAACAGAATGCTCATAGCAATCAATGTTCCGTAAAGTAATTCAGTAAAATAATTCAATCCATGATTACACAATCTTGGTAGCTCACACAGTATAAAATATAATGTATGATCTTTGGTTAACAACCGTGTCCAAAACACTCTTGAGGTTCCATGACATCTGAAAACCTCTCGAGCTGCGCTCTCAAGGTTTACAATGATGTCATGGCAACCTCTCAAAGTGGCTATAGACCAAAGACCATACATTATCCTCTGTATCAACAGTAATGCCCAGCTTTAGTAAGGAGGCTTCACTATCACAGAGATACACCAATCACTCCCCGCGCTCCACTAAAGCACAGCAGGCTGGCTTAGAAAGTCATGGAAACATGTCCGTCACTGGTCGTCAGTGTGAGGCCAGCCTCAACAGTTATTGGGCTGCTTCCTCATCAGATCACAGGAAATGGAGTGCAGTCTTATTTGGGCAAAAACCAGATCGACAACCTTGTGCATCATGCAGCCTGCTCCACACACCTACACACGCACAGCCCTTCTCCCTACTGGTGCAGCCTGACTCAACCATTCAACCTGGTGAATCCTTGACATTCACCAAGCCATTTAACTTATTGAACTGTTCATGTGTCAGAGCATCAGTCAGCTTCATCAGTTTCTAACCTGGGAAAAATGAAAAAAAGAAATGAATTTCTTCAAGTTTCTTACAGCCTACGGATATTAAAATAAAAAAAGAACAATTAGATATCTGATAAGAAGAAAAAGTTGCCACAGTTGGTTCCTGTTGTGGTTTAGTTTTGTTTTATTATTTTCCCCACCCCAGTTCGGTCCAACTTATTTATTTACAGTCTTTCAAAAGTTTTACCAGGAAAGAAATACTGAGCTGAGAATCTGCTTGTTTCCAGATGCGACCTGGGGGAGAGGTAGTGGAAGATCAACTCATAGTATTTACAGAACTTAATCAGCTAGTTATACAATAGAAATGGTATAGAGCAATTACAATGTAAAAAAACCAGTAGTAAATCAGTATACAGACTAGATGAAGTATGTACAATCACCAACCAATTAGGCAGAGGCACTGCTCAGATATGCAGTGGAGGGGAGCACAGAGAGTAAACAGTGAATTGAGGTAGAGATACTTGGAGGTGCTCAGGTGGTAGTGGGAGGGATTAAAGAGAGGGAGAGGAGAGGAGGGGTTAAGGAAGAATGGAGGAGAGGGGGTGAGGAGGGAGAGGAGGGGAGTAGGTAGAGAGGATGAGAAAGGGGTGACAAGCTCAGAGGCAGGAGTAGGGTGAAAATAGAAGCTTGCAACTACTTTTTCCAGTGCAAGAATAACTTAATCAAAAGTTAGTGTTTTCACTGCAAAACTTCAAAAAATGGTCTTGCCTCTTTATTTCTCAACATATACCCATTTTATAAGTGCAATAACACACGGCGGGGTGTGGGTTATGCTCTGATAAACGCACACCTGGGGCGCATGGCCTTGTGCCTCACTAAGCCTCTAGGCATGCATTTATCAGAGCATAACACACACCCTGCCATGTGTTATTGCCTATATATAATAAGCCCCCTGTCAAGTATGTTCAATCCTGCATCAAAGGTGGTGGGTTCCCCCAGGGATTTGTTTCCACTTCCAGCACTGGACCATAACAACCAAAGATACAGCCTCCCTACATAATTCTCTTGACCTATGAATATAATAAATTATAAAATGGGTAACAGAAAACAATACCTGTGATTGGTCAGCTGGGATCACATGACCATGTTATTCCAGCACAGGTCAGAAATATTTAACTTTCTGAACCCCATCACTCAGTTTTTAAAATCAAAACCAGCAGAACCGTTTTACAATCACAACAAGGCACTTAAAGCAGCAGTATTTGTTAGTCAGTGAAAAGTATTTTTTTTTTTAGCATAAATGTATTTCTGATGTAAGATTCATGCCCAGTATATTTTCTGTTTGCTCAGGTGTGTTACAACTTTTTTTATAGCTGATCTTGTAATTAATTAATCAGGTCATTAAAGATGGCTGCCATTCGCCATTTTTTAAGTCTCTTCCCCTGGTGTTACTTGTTGAACATGCATACTAGATACATGCTGTAGTTACATTAGGATGATTCTTCCATGTTTCTGATGGTAAACAGCACAACACATATATTTTTTTCATGGTGGGTGTGGCATGGGCGTGGCAACTTTTAAAAACTTCAAGACCCCATATCTTGTTTCAGGAATGAAAGAAAAAGGAAACAAAAATGTGTATCTATATTTTTGCCAGACAAATCTTATTACTGAAAAATGTGTGTTTATTAACAAGCACTGCTGCCTAAATATGGGATAAGGGCACTTTTGGGGTGCATAAGGCACTCGTTACTTCATGCCTCACTTGCCTGCTTAACACTGGCATGCCTTACTGGGCAAATAATTGTGTTTGGCGAGAATGGATTGTGGTTCTGAGCCTCTTCTTGGTATAGAACAGGGAGGATCTTGCATAAGGGGAAGGGGTTCAGTCACCTAGGCGTTCTCTATTTTGAATGAATGGAAAGCTTCTCAGAGGATGGCAAACCTCTCATTTGTCCCTGATTTTGCGTCAAAAATGTCCTCTCCCCACTCCCATTATGGTTACTGTCCCCAAAAAGTACGGAGTTGAAGCACAAAAGTATGGCATGCATTAATGTCACATACTTACATTATATTTCTATATATCGGAAAATGCTATATATACATGTCACACAATGCAGCAGGCTTCGTTTCTTTAGTTTATATTCCCATTTTTAAGCCCTGTCCCCGAGTTGCAGGACAGGAGGTTGAGAGGTATGGAGGGGGTACCAGTCAAAACCGGACCTCCAGTGGCTACGAGAAATTGCTCGATCTTCCGCAGGAAGAGTGAGGCTCAGTGGCAGTGCATGATGCATTCTAGTAGCCATGTGAAACGTTGAAGAACCTCAGAGTCCCACATCTACTGAGCCTGGTGGAAGAGCGGACACCGGCCGGCCTGGCGGCACTTGGCACCAGGATGCCAGGCCATGCTGCCGGAAGAAGCAGCGACAGCTGAAGGTGAAAGGGTCGGCGAGCTCGCCCCTACGCAAAATTTTAATTAAGGTTCAGAGAGCCTGCCAGGAAATTGTTTTCAAAACTAATTGTGCCCAGGGGAGCAAATATAGAGTCCTAATCAATGGATAATGAACTCCGTCTTCATTAAATCTGTTACTGTACGGCGTAAATGTACCCCATCACCTTTCAGTGCCAGAGTCCGCTCCGCTTTATTAACGAGGCGGGCTTGGGAGGCGGGAGTGGGACCTGGGCGCGCGAGGAGTCCTTCGAGAAAGCTAACATCGCTATGTTCCACATGAAGCAGTAAACACATTTCTTCCCACATGCTGTAAGAAGAAGGGTGTATTTCCAATGCCATTTACTTTGGGTCTAGTGTCTTTTATAACAGGTCTCTCGAAAATTCTGCGCTGCTACTTTTTATTAAAACAGAATTTTAATAATAAACTTTATTTGTATGGCGCCTTTCAAAAACCAAGGCGCCTTAACAATAATTAAAATCACATTATCAACAAAGTCTGGGTTTAATCATTTTGAATAAGGTCTTATTTTTTTTTTATTTATTTTCATATCTCTGACTGGAAACATTTGTTTATTCTCATTAATAACTGTTGGTTTATTAGTTATTCTTGTTTATTCTATGTATTCGTTGTCATTTAAAAATGTGAAATTATTTACTGGGTTATATAGGTAAGCTTTACATTGAAGGACAACGGGTTGATAAATATTAATATACATCAATGTTTATTATTATATGATGTACCTAGAGGGCTTAAAGGATTTAATTTTTCTTGTAGCTTTTGTTGTGCATTTATAAGCAGTTCTTATTTACAGAGGTTTGGTGGTATAAATGAGTACATATATCGTTTATATTAGATGAAGCAGCTTATTACTATGATTAATGAGCTAGAATATAAGAAAGCGCTGCTAGATGGTTATTGTAAATAATCCAAAAGTATTCTGTTATTTATTTTTTTTTTCTTCATTAGGACTCTCCTCACATGATTGGACTTCTTTGCTTTCTTATTTATTTTCTTTTCAAAATAACCATTTGTAACAACACAGAAGTATTATGCTCAGTGTAACATATTTTGAATGCTAATAAATTCAGTTAAACGTGTTTTAGGTTACAGTATGCTGCAGCCATTGTTTACAAAGTTAACAGAGATACTTACATACATATTTAGGGAAGGAAGAAGACAACTGGTCCATCCAGTCACTCCTTCCTTCCCTCTCGCCCTCCTTTCAGTTCAGTGGGACTACCTGTCCCCTCATTTTCTTTAAAGTACTCAAGTCTGAGCTTGAAAATTCTTACAGTATCAGCTGACATCACATGTTCTGGCAGGCGGTTCCAAGTGTCCACTGCTCATTCTGTGAAGTAGTTCTTCCTGATGTTCCCCTTCAGTGGCATCGCATGTCTCCTTGTCCTGTCATCCTTGTAAACCTTGAAAAGCTGATCTTGGTCTGATGGTGTTACCCTTTTAGATACTTCAGTACAGTAATCTTATAAAACTGGTTGGGAAGATCCAGTACCCTGCTTGGCTGGCACTTATGTCTGAGGTCTGTCTGATGCACAGGCGGATTTAAAAAAAAAAAGTGCTGGCAATCAGGACACAGCACATAAACAATATCAATACTTTTTTTCTTTTAATTCCTGATTGCCACTAGAAACATGGCTGCCACCTTTACATGTAAAAAAAATCCAGACTCTAAAACTCCTGTACAAAACACTGATTAACTGTTCTTTTCTTTTATGCTTTATTCACCTCCTTGCACACATACACAAATTAAAGAGCAGGCTAGCAACCGACACCTTCAGGAGAACTTTACCAAAACATAATATTTAGACACAGTCCAGCTTGTATTTCACATTAGTTCTGTATTCCTCCTCCCCATTATTTACTACTGAGCTCATCTGCATGAAAACAGGATCTTTGCTCCTGAAGAGTTCACCTATTCTTGTTGATGTCTCCTCACCTGATGTTATAATGCACTGCTTGTGACATCACAGTTACTCCCATGCCAACAGACTGATGTCACAAGAGAAGATTATGACTTGAAGTAGGGAGTTGGCTATAGAGGCAGATGAATCCTGAATGATAAAGATTGTGTAGTCATACAAATGTTCTGAATAACAAATACTGGGGAGGAGGAATCTTTAAAATATATATGGAATGGAAGCTGAATTGTACCTAATTATTATGTTTTTCAAAGTTTTTTTTAAAGGCGTCAGCAGCTCTTTAAAAAAAATGAAGTACTACACACAGTTTTATCTTTACAGTTTATTTTCTGACCAATGAGCCAAATAAATCTTTCCTGCTTTCCCTTTGACAGATGAAACTGAATCCCTAGCTTCACTCAGGCTTTCTTTGTGTGTGGAGAGGTGAACATTCAGCCTTCTAGAATTCTGCAGGAGTTTGAATTCTTGTATACCATGATAAAAATAATTCCATCTATTGAATGTGTAGATAGACAGATGCTTGACAGCAGAGGAAGGACTACTTTTTGATAGTTACTTTTAACACAAGAAAATGCTGTTTTTTTATAAAAAGTTGGCTTTTTTTAATATTCTCAGTTTACTCATTTTAAAAGTGCAATAAGACACTTCAGGGCTGAGCATTATGCTGATGTAACAGCACTTCCAGAGGCAGTCTTTTTCTGCCATCATTGTCTATGCTTCTATCCCTAATGAATACACTGAACAGTACCAGCCCAAGCATCACACCCTGTGGAACCCTGCTGATGCACCCCTCATGCCTGAGTATTTCCCACTGACTACCACCCTCTGTATTAGACCCCCAGCCCAATTTCCCACCCAGTTTTAGTAATTTTGCTTCCCACCCTAAGGTCCCTCGGCTTCTTAAATAGTCCCCTATGAGGACCAGAGTCGAAAGCCTTGTGAAAGTCCAGGTACAGCATGTCCACTACCTTCATGTCTCATTTGAAGAAGTCTTTCAAATTAGTTTGGCATGACCTCCCTGACACGTCTGTGTTTCCAGTTGTCGTGCAGCCTGTTAGCCTTGAGGAATTCTACCAGCCTTTCTTTCAGTATGGTTTCCATCAGTTTGTCAACAAAGGAAGTCAAGCTGACTGACCTGCAGCTCACTGGACTATCCCTGGCCCCACATTTGTGAAGAGCTGCTACATAAGTGTGCAGTTTTCCATTCTTTGGGCACCTCTAAGGTCTCTAGGGAGTCATTGTACAGGTTAGCTAGGGGTGCTGCCAGAACCTGTACCAACTTCCGTAACACCCTAGGGTGTACCCCATCTGGCCCTGGAGACTGATCCACCTTCAGGGCTAGTAGCCCTTTAAGGACCCTCTTGATTGCAATGTGTTCAGCACATCTCATTGCCCCTTCCTCCCGACCCTTGCCTCTCCTCTCCCCCATGTAATGGCTCCTTCTTCTCCTTGATAAACACTGAGTAGAAATATTTATTCAGTATTTCTGCTTTACACTAACTATACTCCACACATTCCTCCACTTTCTTCAGCTAGACAATGGTCTCTTTAATTTGCCTCTTCTCCCTGATGTAGTGAAAGAAGACTATGCCCCATTCCTTGCCTCCCTCTGCTGTTTTCAAACTCTGTGCTAGCCTTAGCTCTCTTTGTCACCTTGTTAGCCACTTTCAGCTTTTCAAGGTAGTCCTCCCTCTCATCTTCATAGAAACACAAAACATAGAATTTGTCAGCAGATAAGAACCGCCTGTCCCACCTAGTCTGCCCCTCTTTTCACTGCCTATTCTGCCATCGCAGACCCTACCTGGTCTCCGGCCTCCCCTTCCCCCTGCTTTGATACCACTTTTCCCTTATACCCATCCCATGCGTGCTTGAAGCCCACCACTATTTTCGACCCCACCCCTCTCACTGGAAGATGATTCCAGGCATCCACCACCCCCTCCGTGAAGCAATACTTTCTCACATCCCTCCTAAACACCCCCCAGCTTCATTGTATGCTTTTAAACTCTTGTACACCTTCTTTTGTGAAAAATTTCCCCTTCTCGTACCTTATTCACACTGTGAGGTATTTAAAGGTCTCTATCTTGTCCTCCCTCCCTCCCTACGCTCTTATTACTCCTTTTGTATTTTTCAAAAGCTGCCCTTTTCTGTCTCACTGCTCTAGTTACCAGACCACTGACTTCCTTTCCACTCTCTTCAGATCTTCCCTCAGTGTGCTGACCCCCTCATCACTGTCCACTCTACTGCAGATTTTAGGGGCATCTGTAAATTGGCATGTCTTCCATCAGATCCCTTCCCCAGTGGTACAGATGAAGATGTTGAAAATGACTAAGCTTAAGACCGATCCCTGGGAAACCTCACTGGTGATGTCCCATTTAAGACAGCTCTCTTTGTTTTCCCACCCAGCCAGTTTCTGACCCATCTTGTAATCTGGTTCCCCCCCCCCCCAGGTCCTCTAGTTTCTTATCTTTTGTCCCATGTTGGACAGAGTCAAAGGATCATCCTTGCAGCTGTTGTGCTGATGTTACAAAACGTTTTGAAGGAGAGCAACATCCCAAGCAGATCAGAAGACTGAATCTGGTTAACAAGAAAGGAATCATCTGAATATGGCAACATTTTAAACTGTTTCTGGTCATCTTTAAGGTAACATTTTATTTTGAGTGAGATATTATTTAGTCAAATATTTTTTTTACTGACCAGGTAAGCACACTAGACATGTAAATGCCTATTTTTAGGTATGACCCCAGAGGATTACAGTGTGGAGAAGCAAACAAGTTACAACACTGCATAAGATGACAACAGGAGATTACTGGATACAGTAATGATATGATCAATAGTACAATATATGAAGTAATAAAAATGCATGTGGGTAGCATCCCCCCCTTTAAAAAAAGTTGAACTTGTGAAGCAGCATTACATTTTTATAAAGGTGAAAGTTGCTGACTAATGAGTCATATTTTGTGAGTCACCAAGCTGTGTGACACTGAGAAGATCAATTGGGCCAACAAAGTTGTGGCTTAAGCCACATTATCCGCATTGCTTATTCAGACCATGAGCTGCTTCCATCCCACTTGTCAGTGCCTCCCCCCCCCCATCTTAAAGCAGCGGCAGAATGCGGGGGAGCAGAGGGGTGCACTAGGACCCTCCTTGACCTTGCCGTGTAGGTTGATGTCTGTTGCAGTTCTGTTTCATTAAATGAACGCAGAGCATAAAACTTTTTTTTACAACAGAATAACAGAAAAATGCCCTAATGCAGCAGGACAGCCCTGGCACTGTTTCCAGTCAGCTTTAAGGTAACATTTTATTTGGAATGAGATATTATTTATTTTTTTACTGACCAGGTAAGCTCACTAGACATGTACATACCTATTTTGAGGCACAACCCAGGACATTACAGTGTGGCGAGACAAACAAGTTACAGCAGTACATACAATGATGACAGGAGCCTATTGGATACAATAATAATAATACAATCAGTGGAACAATATATAAAGTAAAAAATGCATGTGGGTAGCATCCCCCCACCTAAAAAAAGTTTTGAAAAGCATCATTACATTTTTGTAAAAATGAAAGTTGTTAACTAATGACTCATATTTTGTGAGTCACCATGCTGTGTGACGCTGAGATGATGCATTGAGCCAAGAAAGTTGTGTCATAGGCCACGTGATCTGCATGCTAATTCAGACCCTGAGCTGCTTTCATCCCATCTGTAAGTGTCTCCCCCTATCTTAAAGCAGCAGTGAGTGGAATCCAGGGGGGTGCACTAGGGCCCCCTTAACCTTGCCATGCAAGCTGATGTCTGACGCAGTTCTGTGTCATTAAATGAATGTAGAGCACAAAACTTTTTTACAACAGAATAACAGAAAAGTGCCCTAACACAGCCACATAGTCCTGGTAATTTTGGGCTCTTCATAGGCAGCCTGTCACCTCCCACTGAGCGTGGACATGTGCAGTCAGTTAAAGGAGTTGTCGGAGGCCCAGGTTGACGGACCTGGATGATCGTGGTTCAGTTCCTATGGCAAGAAAATTCAGAGTACGTAGAAAGTTAAAAAAAAAAAAGTATTTTTTTAGGTTTACTATTTATATTTCCCTTTTTACCCTGGTGGGCCAGCCTGTCTTTCAGCTCGACCACAAGTCCTTCAACTCATGCAGAACGGGCCACTATTGGTCCTAAGGTATCCACAGCGTATCCCCTCATATACTGTCCTGGACTTACCCCTCCAAGTTAAGGTTGTGCAGAACAAATATGACAGTGAGTAGAAAACCAGGCTCTGCCCCAGCACCGCAGCGGCACCACTATCAATTGGGATGCTGGTGACCTGGGTTCAGGAACGAGCTAGAGATATCGTGGGGGGGGGGGGCAGCATCACCTTGCTCTGTCACCATCACCTGTAGGAATGCGGGTGATAGTGCAGCAGACTGGAAATAAGGAGGGGAGGGACATTGTGGAGTGCATGTAAGCTGCATGCATGCATGCATGCGCATCAGCCTTGACAGCCATCCTTGCATGGATAGCCCTATGGGAAGGTGAAAAACACACCCAGGCAAAAGAAAGGCACAGGAAACTGGAATCTCCTTCTGCCAATTAGGATTTGTTTTCCTTGTGAATGGAGTTCCTCTTTAAATTTCTCTTAACATGAAGCATAATAATTCCATCCTGCCTGGACAAGGAGGGTGAATGGAGGCCAAGGTGTTGATTACACTGGGTTGAACTGGCCGAGCCCCCCCCCCGGCTTATTATTGACTTGGCCAGCATGAGCCAGGAGGTCTCATTTATCAGGCGGAAGCCTTCTCCAGCCTTCTGCCTTTGGAGTGCAGCCGCGTGCCTTGACTTCACTTAAATTGCTTTTCTGCTGAGCCCAATTTAGGTAGCGTGGAAGGAATATATAAGCATCGACCATGACAACTCAGGGACCCTTCCTGCTCCAAAGGAAAACCAGAATCAACAGAAAGATCCTAGGCAAGGAACACCATCCCCAACAGTGACAAATGAATGCATCTGCCTGAGACAGAGAGAGAGAGATTCCAGTGTTCCCAACAAGGAAGAGTTACGTTTGACACTCTTTAAGAGCCACATGCAAGAGCCCAATTAAATCAGGCTGCTACGCAGGTTTAGTAAATAGACAGATATTAGATACATACATAATACTTTGGAGCCCTCTTAAATGCACACACCTTTTACAAGGAGAAAATGTGCATTCATGCAGACGTACATGTTTTTAATGTATCACCGGAGTCTAAAGCTGGGTTTTTATATTGATTTGTTTCAAACCTGCAAATTCATAGCACAACAGTAGCAGACACAGATATTCATTAATTAGGTAACCAAACTGTATTAAAAATGATGTTATTTTTGTCTGTTAATGTTTTTTCTGTGGTACTCCAAATAGTGTTGTCATGTTTTTTTTTTGTATATGGGGACAAACTGACTTATTTTGTCAGAATGTCCCTTAAATAGCGATTGGTACCCAACTGGACACTGACCAGGCACCAGTCAGGTGAGAACTGATACAGCTGTGAACGGGGAAACTCTGCCCTTAACCAGAATGTGCACTTAACCAGTGTGCAATAGTCCAGCAAATTTAGAATTAAGGCAAAAAAAAAACAACTGTGAAATACAAAAGGTGTGCACTTAACTGGAATGTACACTTCTCCATAATGTGCAATTATTCAGAATATGCATGTAACCAAAGTGTGCTTATTGGACTTGATTGTCTGTCTGTCTACCTGTTTTTCTATCTATCCATCCATCTTTCTATCTACAGACAGTATCTATCTGTCTATCTTTCACTACTGACAGTATCTATCTATCGCTACAGACAGTATCTATCTATCTATCTTTCGCTACAGACAGTATCTATCTATTGCTACAGACAGTATCTATCTATCTATCTAATTATCTATCTATCACCACAGGCAGTATCTATCTATCTATTGCTACAGACAGTATATATCTATCTATATGTCTATCACTACAGACAGTATCTATTTATTGCTACAGACAGTATCTATCTATCTATCTATCTATCTATCTATCTATCTATCTATCTATCTATCTTTCTATCACTACAAGCAGTATTTATCTATCTGATGCTACAGACAGTATCTATCTATTGCTACAGACAGTATCTATCTATCTATCTATCTATCTATCTATCTATCTATCTATCTATCACTACAGACAGCATCTACCTGTCTGCAATTGGAGTTGGAGCAGGTGCGCATGGAGGAATGAATATCAGGAACTGAGGCTATACCTTTGGCTCTATGATGCTGTTTCGATGACCCTTTTGTCGACCAGCATCTCGTCGACTGGAATCATGTCAACCCCAAGTTGCAGTTTACATGATTCCAGTCGTCTCAGTCCATTTTTTCTGTCGGGGGCTTCCTAATCCCTCCATGCGGGGACTTCATGCCTCCCTGCCCACCCCTATCTATAGGATTCTCAACTCCAGTTGGAGTTGATTCGGGGCGGGGGTGCAGGACTGGGAGACAGTGTGCCCCTGTCTCGGGCACACCAACACAGTGACCTGTTGGCAAAGTTCGCTGTATTGGTGTCGGCAAACGTGGGGTATACCTATACCTTTTATTCCCCTGACCCCACAAATCAGGAACAAGTTGCCAAAATCAAGGACACCTGCTTAAAGCATGCATGGTACTCCCAGCTTGGGAATCTGTTGGAATACGTGGCTTAGTGTAACTAACAGCTCCTGGACAAAGACTAGGCTTCCACTGTAATGTTTGGCATTATTTCCTACCTCTAAATCCATACTCTTCAGTGACAGAACCATCAGTTTAATGAGTGACAGAAGACATTATGGGGAAAATTCAGGGACATCTCTGTAAATCAGAGACAGACGAGAGGTGTGATTAAAGCCACCACATTGTCTGTATGCTAGATTCAACATGGCGAGGTGCAGAGATAGTACTCCCTATCCTTTGCACCTCAGTGCTGATGCAGAATGGGACAACACTCTTCCTTCTGGGGTGAAAGGGTACTTCCCATCTTCAGACAGAGACCTTCGGTTTGTTTTTTCTTTGTTTTTCTCGCCATCCTAACTGGACTGCCTATCACAATGATTCTCTCAGCTTAGCTTTTTCCAGGGTCATCTCCAGTCATGGCACTGGTTGCCAACCCAGGTTCAAATATAGACTACGTCACCTCTCCCAACACCATACAGGAATGCTGCCATTTGTCTGGAGCAAGGTGGTCAAGGATCTGAAACACCACAGCATCAGGACCAACTGTACTTTGTCAGGAGGGTGCAGGCAGAGCTGGGGGGCCGGGCAGACCAGGCCTCAGGGATGTGGACACCATAGAGAGGGTTATGTTGGCAGACAAGATTTTTTCCCCATGTTGAACCCATCCACCACTCTAAAGTCCATCCATCATGCTAACTGCCCAGTCAATTATGGCACCATGTGCAATCCCCACTGCTGGAAGCACTGGTGGATCCCCCCGAGTCCACAGCATTTCCAAGACTCTTCCAGCATGGGGCTGGGAGTCAAGCTCAGAATATGAACCCAGGCCTTCCACGTAATAGCATGGGTACACAGATCTTTAATGTTTTCAAAGTTTTTTGGTTTTTCTTGCAGTTTTTTACCCAGGATAGCCCAACTGATATGCAGCATCTTATTTTCAGTGGGATCCAGCTTCTATACAATTTTTGGAGCTGGGGAAGACTAAAGCACAGGGAGGTCAAGTAACTTGCTCAAGGCCATGCTTTGAGTCACTTACAGCTCTGCGCTCTACACCACATGGCCTTTAGATGTAATGTGGATGGCATTTCGCTGAGAAATAAACTAAGGTCAACAAAGTCATTTCCACTTGTGCCTAACAGTGTGACTGGAAGCTCTCTTCAGTTGTGAAGTGCTAGTGCTTTGTCCCTACCCTAATATCCTACCTCATCTCCATGTACCATCAACATGGGCTACACTGTTGTATGGGGGGGTCTTATCTGTCTGTCTCTCTCTCTCTGCCCCCCCCCAACATATGTTCAACAGCACTGATCCTTCTAGGGCAGACGGCACCAGTGGGTCCCATGTTTTCTGGGCCCTTGGAGAGCAGATGAGTCATGCATGGGGTACACTCAATTTGGGAAGGGTCTAGTGTTCTTTCCTGAACTGCACCCCCCAGTGGTGGTGCAACAATGGAACCTGAAACTGGTCAAGGTGTGTTCCATGATGAGGTTAAGACACACTCTGCCCCCTGCCTTTTTCCACGGTCCATCACCCCCACTGGCCATGTGGTCACCATTACACTTTGGGCATGACCTGGCCACTGGACAGCGGTGTAATAAAACGTGCTCACGGGCGTAGCCAGCATTTGGGAAGGAAAAGGTTTCACAAAGAAAAATCTCATAACTTAATCTTGGTGTGCTAGGATTTTTTACAAAAGAAAAAAAAATGATGGATGTAAGATTGGAGGGGTTGGGGGTTCTGGGCAGTCAGGAACCTTCTGGCTATGCCTGGGGCCCTGCACTCTCCCATCCCCAGACTGGGACCTCATTACATCCAGCTAATGAGCAACTCTACCAGCCTAAGGTGGGAGGAGGAGTTTCAGAAGTCACTCCCGATCCCAGGTCTCCAAGCCACCAGGGCCAGCTACCAGCTGATCAGACCCGACGCTGTGCCGATAAAATTGCTGCCTTGCCTTTGATTTCTCCAGATGGCTCCCATAAGACCAAACACTTAAAAGCACTGCCATTGGGTGCGTCATTGTAACAAATCTATTACATTCTCTCATCCGTCTGTTCATGTTCTGTAATCCCACTGCAATCTAGTGAAGTCTCATTTCAGTACAGCAGTCCTCTTACTACACCACTACATGTGCCTGCATGCTAGTGTGTGTGTGTGTGTGTGTGAGAGACTCAGTATGTATATATGCATGTGTGTGTGTTAATGCCTGTATTGGTGTGTCACGTGTTTGTGTGTGCGTTCGTGTGCCAGCATGTCTGTGTTAGTGTGTGTGTGTTTTCTCTGAATGTGTAGTGTCATCATGTCTACAGGTATATGTTAGTGTGTGTTTCAGTGAGTGTGTGTGTGAGTGTGTGTGGGTTTGAGTGAGAATGTGTGTATATGTGTGAGTGTGTGTGTTAGTGTCTGTGGTTGCTTACATTTGTAGAACTAGAGTGTTTATGAAGTCCCTGGGGACACCCCCGAAAGACAATGAAATAAGCAGCTCTGTTGCTTGGCTGGTTTGTAAACTAGTTTCCAGTGGCTGCCCCCAACGTGTAGACATTCAAGGACAATTTTCTTCCAATTTAGCCGAGGCGCGGCAACCGTTTACGGCTAACATGCCCGGGATTAAAAAGCGAGTCGGCCCTGCCTTCCCCAGACCATCTGTATTAATTTACACAGTTCTTGTTACAAATGGCTTCTGCTGCCGCTGACACTGGCAATTTGTCTCACAGCTCCTCCGTGATGTAGTAATTGGACAAGAGTTTGCATGCTGCATCGTAGCTCTTTTTTGGGGAGGGGGGCTCTCTACTGAGTGCATCTCAAACCAGGGGGAAAAAAGACAGAGAGATAACTTCTGTTATGTGTCTGTGTGTTTGTCCGTATTTGTCTCTTGGTCCATCATGTAAAATATCCATCAGCTATGAAGGAGACAGCTGGATGGAGATGTGTGCAAATCAAAGTGCCAATCCAGCAGAGCTTGTCTATCCAGGCAGTGAAGAGAAGGCAGGGTTGGTCTAGTGGTTAGGCAGTTGATGTCAGAAATGGGGGCCCCAGGTTCAAATCGTACCACAGCCCCTGGCTCACTGTGTGACCCTGAGCAAGTCACATAACCTCTGTGTGCTTCACTCCTCCCAGTCCCAGCTACAGAATTAAGGAAGAAGCAGAACAACAGAACACCCCCGCCCCCACACACACACACACACGCTGAAAATGTGATGGCACATCTCAGTCATGCTACTAAGGGTTAAATAAACAGTGCAGTGAGAAAGATACAGTTATCCATTTGTAACCTTTCAGTCTCTGCTGAAACATAACCGGAGGATGGGGAGGGTCTTAAACTGGGGAAGTTATTGAAACTGGCAGTCTATTAACTAGCCCTTGTGTTGTCTGTCTCTCTTTTTTTTATTTTTTTGCATGATCTGTGTCGTCAACCAGCCCATCAGCACAGCGGTAGTGCTACTGCTCATGATGCTGGCGACCTGGGTTCAGAAGTGAGCCTGAGTCGCTGGGGCCCAGCTAGGGGGGGGATGAGCACCCCAGAGGATGCGCTCCTCTGGGGGGGGAGTGCTGCCGGCTCCGGCACATGACTGCTACCTTGCTGATCACAAGGTGCACTGCACTCAGAAGTGGCTTGATGGGCGGGGAGACGCCGACGCATGATGCAGAACCATGCTTGCCTTACTCCCCAGGCTTCTCAGAGACAAGGGGGAAAAAGGTGAAAAGCAGGTGATTGTACAGCAGAGTGATGGACCGACCCTTCGCAGACCCTGCACCAGTGACATGGCAGCTTCTCTAGAAGTGGATTATGTGCAGCAGTTGGTCCTGTCGACCTACCTGCCACGGGGGGCAAGCCATGGGGCAGAGAAGGGAACATGGTAAGGCCACAAGAAGCCAGGAAATGATGCTGGGGGGGCAGCCAAAATGGGGGGGGGGCACAGGCCTACCAAGAGGAAGCCAAAAACAAGAAACATTTTTAAAAAGTTACAAAATAAAAATATGAAATACAAATATGTATCTCCCCATAGTCACTGTGGCGGCTCCTTCAGTATTGAGCAACCTGCCAGTCCCACTAGATCCTCCTCAGCTACTTACCCACCTCCTTTTACCCCAGACCTACTCCTCCAGGGTGGGGTCCATGGGAGGCCACCGCAGGCTTCCCACCTGAAGGCTACATTTCCTGAAAGTGGTGGAGAGTCGGCTCATCAAGGCTGGTGCGTGTTGGCATCATCCTGCATGCTTTGTGGGATTTTCTTGCTCCCTTCCCTGTAGGAC
This sequence comes from Neoceratodus forsteri, assembly GCA_016271365.2. NCBI lineage: Eukaryota > Metazoa > Chordata > Ceratodontiformes > Ceratodontidae > Neoceratodus > Neoceratodus forsteri. Next base: position 17,707,862 of record JADMNL010000036.1, read on the forward strand.
ACTGACAGAACGGGCACAGTGATGCCTGCGCACATGCTTGCCAGCGCACATCGGAGCCTGTCGGCACCCCTTCCCTGTACTCCAGCTCCAGCTGCGCCATCCAGGGTCAATACCATCCGGTGTTAGCACAGAGGAGTCTGCTTTTCTCTCTAGCTACCTGCCCCTCATAGTGCACCTGGAACTGGGTGATTCTTACTTTGTTTAGTACAACATTTCTGACTCTTGTCAGATTTCGTGGTCCATTTATCTTCTCTTCCTGCCCAGGTCCCAATACAGACTTGGTGTTCCCCCCACTGCCCAGCAACCTTGCTTCTCTTGCTGCACACTATACATTACCCATTCTACCCCCTGCCCCAGTAGAGTCAAATTTCTAGTCTGGCATCTTGGCCTACTTTGGAGAAGACCAGCTGAAGCATAAGGGAAGCAGGGTAGAAGCCAAGAGGCATCACTAGTGGTGACTGACTGCTTCTATATGCTGCCACCACTCCCCAAGTTATGTGGTCCTGCCCACCTCCCTTTATTTGGGGCTTCCATTTGGAATACACTTTCAGGTGGGGGGGTCTACTAATGACATCATCACAAGCCTACTGCGGGTTTTGCTCCAACAGCAGGACACCCCAAATTCACTTCCCCGGAAAGAGGATCTGCACACGGATGCTGTCCCCACCTATATCTGCTCCTGACACTCCTGGCCCAGAAGTGAACATACATTTCTGGCATGCTGGGTAAGCCTGGCACCACAGTGTTGCCATCTGGTAGTCATCCTTATGGTCCTCTTCTCCCTGCCATTGTTGGAGTTCCCCAAATAAATGAGCAACAGGAAAGACCCGATATTCTATGTGCAAGAAGTCCCCACCCCCTTTCCAAGGACTCTGGGTGTGTGCATTCATTTCTGCAGGTGTGAGTATGTGTTCGTAACAGTATGTATGTGTCGTACATGCTTATGCCTCACTGTGTGTGTGTGTGTGTGTGTGTGTGTGTGTGTGTTTTCATACACGTGTTTTTGTACACGTTTGCCTACAAGGTGCCTGTTTTAAATAGGATTTCTCCCATTCTATGCCTGTGTCAAAAATCTATGTAACATCCCCTTCCCTGTGAGCTTCTCCTACCCCTCCTCTTTTTCCCTGGACCCTACTGTTGTCTGATTGAGTCCAATGGTAGTTAATTGTAGGTTTTCCTTCTGTGTGTGTGTGTTAACTGTTATTGTCTTAATGTCTTGTACTGTTTTATTGATCATATTAAAATATGGTCCCCATGTAGCTCAAGTAAGCAATCACTTTGATTTCAGCAATAAGGCTAGAGTGAGATTATGTTAATGTCCTGTTAATCACTTTCTAGGGGTATAATGGGGCATGAGGCATAGCAAAGTGCTACATGACCTAGAGGGTCATTGACTGAACATTAACATAACTACTGGAAGTGCCTTATTGCTATTATAAAAAAGGATTTGTTTTAACACTTTTTCTCCCTGTCTCTGGTGACCCATGTTCAGGAGAGAGCCCCAGCCCCATCCCTCCTACGTCCACCATCAGTGCCAACCATCTTCCCCAGGGCCTGCCCTCCCTGGTGGGGTTGGTGGGGATCCCCAGGCCCCCACTGCAGACTGGATCCAGTTCTGGTTGGTGCCTGGCTGGTCATGGAGCGGGACCTGCAGGCCCCTCCTTCATCCAACTGTTGGAGACATCTTCCTCTTTTTCTTTCAGATGAAGGGTGTGCAGTGACACCGGTGGTGGTGTCGCACATGCTCCCATGTGTGGCATGCCCAGCATCTGCCCCGCCTCCACCCACCTTGTACAGCATTGGTGTGCCATCCTCCAGCCTCCGCTAGGGGACAGGCAAGCACCAATCGTTGACTCCCCCCTTCCTGGAGGAGCACTGTCCTTGGGATGCTCGATCCTCCTCCTCCTCCCTGACTGACCCCCGGTGATCCACTTGCACCATGAATACGGGTCACTGGTGTGGCAGGTGGTAAGGCATGATGCCTCAGCCCTCCACACCACCAGGCTGGCTAAAAATAAAAAGGATATTTTAAAACAGAGCTGTACCTTGTTCAGGATTTGATTAGACTCTACATGTATGTTTACCTAAGATTAACGCAGGCCTGATAGGATGTTTACAGCCAATCAGGAAGCTGTAATTTCATAAACTCTTTTTGTAATTGCTTTTAAATAACTGGCCTTCTGGGTTTAATAAGGATTCAAATCCCATTTTTTCTTGTTCTTTCCTGGGAGGGTCAATGCGTTTCCTTCCATACGTCAGTTTCTTTAATCGGGCTCTTGTCAGGTTTATTTGTCACTCAGTTGCTGACCCCTCTGTCTACCCATGTTATTCAGCTATAATTTGGTAACTGGAAGGGAAGATTTGTTTGCTGGTTGTGGGGCCAGCTGGCGGAGGGGAATTTATCTAGCTCCTACTATTACTGTGTCTTTCTGTCTGTCACATGTAGCGTGACAACTAGAATGAGGTTAGCAGTTTGCATGTAGAAATAGGAGAAAAGCCTCCACTCCCTCTCCCCCTTGGGTGTGTCCATCAATATTTGTCACTACATCACTGTCTGTCTGTCAATCAAACCTGATCTCATGACTGAAGGGATTAAGCATACAGGGACAGAAACTTGACGGGTGGTATGCTCGCCTTGCCTTTGGGCTGTATTAAAATCTTTCAGATGAGACATTAAACCGTGGTCTCATTTGCCTGTTCTTGTTGCTGTTCAAGAGGTGGGGGGGGGGGCATTAACGATCCTATGGCACCTCTCAAAAAAGGATGGGGAATCCTGGCCAGATTTCTCCCATTCACTAACACACCAGCAAATTGACCTGCTGTGGTATCCGTTGGTATTTTCTTGTCTTTGTTTCTGTACAGTTTTTCGCTCCCCTGCTGCCACTTCTGCCTTGCTTTGGGCCCCTTGTCTGGCTACCCACAGTCCCGTCTGCCACTCCCCCAACTATCCAGTCAATGGAGATCTGCACAGTGCAGGACCCGACAGCGCTGGGGGCCACCATGACCGGCAGCAGAGATACATGGTATTTTTGGTGTTTTCTGCCTCTGCCCTCCCCTGGAATCTGGAGCAGGCTGTGCATGTCCGTGCATGGACTCACACATATGTTATGGCACCCTGCAGGGGAGACAAGCTCTCTTGACCCACCATGGGGGTCACTATGGCAGTTGAACCAGGACACCACCCTCCCCTGGCTTGGGTGGTGCCCTGCAGCAGTGCTACCCCTGCCCCCCAGCTGCCTGACACAACTCCTGAGTTCCCTTCTGAACCTAGGTCATCAGTGCTTCTGCTGAACTATCAGGTGGCCTGTCAGTACTTTATTTAAAGGGGACAGGACATCTGTGTGAATCTGCAGCTGCTTGAATTGTTCCTATTTTCAGAAACGATACCAAATAATCCATGTTTAACTGTACCAGAGTTAAAGTTAAAACTATAAACCATTTTGAATTGTTTCCTTAAGATGGGGGCAACACTCTGTATTATAGATCATAGGGAGTGTCGTGTAACGCACTCGACCAATCACAGCACTTTGTTCAGTTGCGCATGCAATACTGAGTGTACGCTGATCCATTTCAGCTCCTTTGAAGCTGTGCAGTGCTGGGGAGCCGAAGCAGTGCAGGAATTTTAAAGCAGCATTGCAAGGACATTGGGCAAGAATTTGACCCTATTTTTTTTTTTATTCTTTGGTAAACAGGTAACGCCCACTAGGCACACAATGCCTGTTTTTAGGGGCAACCCAAGAGCACTATGGAGGTTAAGTGACTTGCTCAGGGTCACTCAGTATGCATGTGGAGGTTGTGGGAATCAAACCCAGGTCTTCTGAATGTACCAAGCTCATTCCCAGTTCATTACTCTAACCTCTAGGCTGTACTGCCTTTCACTATGAAAGATTCCAGGCATCTTCCAGTTTTTATTTTGTGGTAAAATGTTCTGTTTCTACCAAAATTAGATTATTTTATAAATGTCTTAATTTAGTTTTTTTTAATTCTCAAGAAAAAAAGATGGCCAACAGCTATGGCATAAAACTATCGTTGTAGATATGGTAAGGGTTCGAGAAAATAAAAAAAAGTCAAGGTGCACAGCATAGGAGGTATGCAGAAAAGTAGATTTAACTGCTGTGTAAAAAGTTTTATAAAGTGAGCCGCAGCGATATCTGTGGACCTCACCAAGGCTTTCGACCTTGGGGACTATGTGCTTCTCCTGGATTCTTTAGTTAAATATCACTTTTCATTGAATCTTATTAAATCGTTTTCAACTCTCTTGATGAAAGGTCACATCGTTAGGCAATCCAAGGACATCTGTCTGAGTTGCATCCAGTGGCTATGGGGTACCCCAGAGCTCCGTCCTGGGCCTCTCTTTAATTTATTTCTAAATTGGGGCCCGCATTGTGTAACTCATCAGAAGTAATACTTGGGCCAGCCCGGTGGCACTGAGGGTTGAGGAGCTGGATGCCACACTTCGCGTCATACTGGTAACCCAGGTTTGGGAACGAGCCAGGGTTGTTGGATGCCAGCGTGGGGGAGGGAGAGGATGTGAAACGCTGCCAGCTGGCAGCGCTCTGCCTCGGGAGGAGAACCCCAGCTCTCTTGGACCTTGGCCGCCCCCCTGGTGGAGGCTGGAGGGATGGTGTCACTCACGAGGGGCTCCAACATTAGGTCAATGGGGATGGCGGAAGGGACCCGGTCCGGAGCTGTGGCGTGCATGTGTGCCTCCACGCACATGTGCCACCGCTTCCCAGGAGTCCTGGATAATAGCTGCAGGGAGAAAACAGAGGAAAATCATGAGGGCCGATGTGGATGATGCCCCCGGACCAACTCTGGGGATCCGCTGGGGCGCGCATGGTGCTAGAAGCCCCCGAAGGACTCCAAGTTAGGTAGGCTTAGCAGACGCTGAAATTGACCTGCCAAAGAAGGATAAATACAGTTAGAAAAAAAAAAAAAGAAGTAATACTTTATGCTGACAATGCAGTATTATTTGGCACTAGTCCTGTAACTAAGGATGTGATTGGTTGTTGTGTAGGAGGATTTTGATTCCTTTTAATGATGGTCATTGTCTAGGAAATTGATTTTGAATATCCCCCAAAAAAAGTGCATGCCAATTCACTGGCCCTAGGGAGCATAACTGATGTGGATCTATCCCTTGTGGACTTAAATGGTGACGTCATTAACACAGTAAACTCCTTTACATATTATGGGGTTGTACTGGATAGGGCTCTTTCATTTGAAACCCATATTCAACAAGTGACTAAGATAATTTATCAAAGAATGGGTCTATTATTTTGGCTAAAAGATCGTTTGGTTCCCGAATCCTGAAAGCTTTCAGCAACAGTTTATTAGCTTCCACCCTTGATCATGGACCTCCCATTTATGCAGGTACCAGCAAAAGAGTGCTGGCTAAACCCAGGGTCACTTATAGTTTATATTGTTTTCTTACTGCATTGCCCAGGTTGACCCATCATTGTCTCCTGTATCACGTTGCTGGGTGCTTGTCCTTGAAAACAGGATCAGTAGCCACGTTTCATGTATATCATTTTGTTTATATATTTACTAGTCACACATGTAAATGGGCAATTTGCTCATTTGCTTACAAGTATAAAAAACAAGCAAACTCTTGTTTGTAGTGGTCTGTGAGGAGCTCTCAAACCCTAGAGAGGTTGGTAGTGGGGTACCGTAGGGCTCGGTCCTGGGTCCGATCCTGTTTAATCCATACATATCGGACATCAGGGAGGGTATAGGGCGTGAAATGAGTCTCTTCGCAGATGACTCCAAGATGGGAGCTGTAGTGGAGGGAGAAGAGGGGAGGTTGGCCCTGCAAGGGGACCTGGACACCCTGGAAAGCTGGTCTCACACATGGAAATTAAATTTCAATATCACCAAGTGCAAGGTGTTGCATCTTGGTCGGGGAAACCCTAAACACAGGTACACCCTGGGAGAGGAGGCACTGGAGGCCTCAATAGGGGAAAAAGACCTAGGGGGTCATGGTGGATGCATGTATGAATAACTCTGAGCAGTGCAGGAGAGCAGCAAGCAAGGCAAACAGGATGTTGGGATGCATCGTAGGGGTATCACCTCTAGGAGCAAGGAAGTGATTCTGCCGCTGTACAATGGACTGGTTAGACCACACCTTGAGCACTGTGTACAGTACTGGAGACCACACTTGAAGAGGGACGTACAGCTCCTGGAGAGGGTACAGAGGAGGGCAACTAAGATGATATGAGGGCTAGGGGATTTGACGTATGAGGACAGACTTGAGGAGCTCTACCTGTTTTCACTGGAGGAGAGGAGAGACGGGGGGACATGATTGAGGTCTTCAAATACCTCAAGGGAATAAATAGGGTAAACATGGAGGGGATCTTTAGACTAAAGCAGGGAGGTATCACCAGAGGGCATGGTTTGAAGTTGGAAGGTGGAAGGGTGAGGGGGGAAAAGAGGAGGAGGTTTTTCATTGAGAGGGTGGTGGACCCTTGGAATGCACTGCCTGGCGAGCTGGTTCAGAGATCCACAGTGGAGGGCTTCAAGAGAGGGTGGGACAGACACAGAAAATGGATGTATCAGATGATGGCCTGTCCCAGGGGGTGGGGATGGATGATAGGGTTTCTGGAGCACAAGGGATGGGAAGGCCTCGGCACCCAACTAAGGATCTAAGGTTCGAGCAGACTCGATAGACCATAAGGCCTAATCTGCTGGCAAATAGTATGTTAGTATGTAATTGTAGCTGAAACTAGATTTTTGGAAAAGCCTTTTTTCATTGTGCTGCTATGTCCCTGTGTGTATACACATGGATGCTGATCAAGTCAGTCTATTACTGGCGGAGAGGGAGAGTAGAAATGGAGGCAGAGCAGGCTGAGCACGCTGTACTCCGGCCTGTTGGGCTGCGAGTGTTTTGTGTATGTGTTCCCTCCCTCAGGATGGCTGTGCAACATGCCCCCGGCTATGACCACAGTGGGCATGGGTGGGAGCACAGCGCACGTTGTCCCTCCCACCGCTGCGTTTGCTCTGCTGTGCCACCTCTGCATCCACAGGAGACATTTGCTGGCACAGCAGACTGCTGATGCCATCCCCTCCTGGAGAAGGTGAGTGTCTTCTGGAGCATTCAGTTCTCCTTTTCCTCCATCGGCTGTCTGGCAGCCCGAGTCCATTCCCAAACCCAGGTCACCGGTGTTACAGGTGGCTGTTAAATGCACTGGATCAGCTGTGTTTAATGTTCTCTGCCATCCAAGTCCCCTATACTGACAACAATTCATTTGACCTATGGCAAACAAGCATTCTAAAAAAGTGGAAGCCAGATACCAAAAATATATGAAAACCAGTGGATGAATTGGAAAGGTTTAGGCAGGGGAACTCATATCTAGATTTCTAGGTGTTGGAAATGTCGCATTTTAGGTGGTGGAACCGTCATACCATTTTTAATAGGTAGTAGAACTGAGTTCCTGTGGGCTCCTGTCCAATTTAACCCCTGATGAAAACTAAGTTGAAATGAGTCTAAAAATGTTTCTTTCCAAGTTTTCACAGAGACATACGGGGCTCCTTAAATCTGATGTGACAAAACACAAAGAAGAGAAAGGAACAGGGGCTTCTTTAAGCTGGCTGATAATCTAATTACTTGAGCCACACAAAACAATTTCGAAAAGCTATTTGTTCTGCGAGGGAGGAAAATTTGAGGCAGACTATTTGCCAATCCCCCCTCCCCCCCACAAGAAAAAAAGAAACAGCATTTTGAGTTTTGCCTGTTTCAGAAGCAGCTCAGGAAGGATGGCAGAGGCAACCTTTGCTCTTTTGTCTCTCCTCTCTCCCCTTCTGATCCATCCATCATCCCTGCCCGGGGGGAACAGCATCAGCATTATGGATTCAGACACCAGCTCCGAGGCAGCCTTCGAGCCCCTGAAGAAGATAAATGGCGACGGATGGTTTGAATAAAATTTGTATTTATGGTGTGTCTATTACCTCCCTTGGTGCTGACCATTGCATCTGCTCAACACCAGAATTTAGATTTCAGGGGAGGGTCTTATCAACAATTCTCTATTGAGTTTTTAAATGACAAGGCGGTGAGCACAGTGCTGCCATTATATGTGTCCCATTTTATTTATTTTACAACCTGTAAACACTCAAGGGTAGCCCAGCAGAGATTCAACATCTTGTTTTCAGTGGGGTCCATCTTTTATCATTTCCACAGCTAGGAAGGGACAGAAGCACTGGGCAGTTAAAGGAAAAGTCCCCTCAATCTATTTTCTGTACACCTGTGTAGTTTGTAGGCATGAACAATAATTCCCTCTCTCTTGCATCCCCCTAATTCCATCCTATTTTAAATATAAATGAGGTTGCTTTATTCTGTTTTGCCCTGATGTGAAAACCTGTTTGTCTCTATTGCAAAGGTCATGACCATAACTTATTTAAAGCATCATGGGAGTTGATGCGTACCTGCATAAGCCAGCAGAAGTTATACTCTCATTCAGTTCTGTCACATATCTTGAAGTCCCTGTATTCTCTAAAAGCATTTTTTTTCTAACTCAGATACACTTCTTCAAACTACAGAAAACAGCAGGGCACTTACTGTGCCTTGAAAAGTTTTGTGGCCATCATAAGACGAGAACATAAGGACCGCAGAGGATGGCAACAGTACTGACTAATACAATATAACTACTGCAGGTTTTAGCACTAAAACATGATAAAATTCCAGGATGCCTTACATGCGTTGGGTCATGGACATTTCCAGTGGAATCAAGCAGGTTTTCACACCAGATTTAAGCACCTTCATTTAAATCCCAATGAAATTAGGAGGGTGCAGTAGAGGCAATCTTTGTTCATGCCTACAAACTACATAGGGAAACAGTATAAAGGGCTAGGGAACCATCCCTTTAAGTAAATTGCTCAGGGTCACACAATGTGTAAATGACTTTGGTGCAGTTTGAACCTTGGTGCTGCTCTTACCACTAGACCACCCGCCTACTATTTACATCTTTCCCTCCCCATTTCAGTTATTTTTTTCTAAGGGGCATGGTCACCCTGCTCCCCCAAACAAGAATGACATTTAAATCCATTATAACATGCAGAATTATATGGGAAGGGGTGTATTATGAGGCTTAATTACACTCCTGAGGTGTGTGATGTCTGTTAACTTTGAGAGCGAAGCTTGAGAGGTTCATGAACACATCACAGACCAAAGGTGTATTAAAAATAAACTTAATTCTATGACCCTTCCCATATATATATATATATATATATATTTATTTAAAGCACTCTGCAGTATGCTGCAGCAGTCCTACTGAATAAAGCAATGTAATTTCAATGTTATGCAGGAAACTGTGGCATTCACTTCATCTTGGCAGTGTCACGTTTTCCTGAATGACAAAAAGGAGTAATTGCCATTGAAATTACATTGCTCTATTCAGTAGGTCTGCTGCAGCATTCTGCAGAGTGCTGCAAAATGCTGCAGAATTTGGTTTCATTCTGGGGGTCTCCACTGTATATATATTATTATAATTACTGGTCTGTGACAACAAAATATAAAGAATACAGAACATTTTCACTTATACTGAATTAATTAGCTTGTGTTGTAAAGAGTAGATTGAGGTGGAAAATAATAAGAGACCCAGGAAATGAAAGCTATTAAAGTAAGACTAAAATATCATGAAACACTAGTCTGGTCTGCTGGGGCTGAAGCAGTGCTGCCACGTGTGGCACCAATGACCCGGGTTCAGAAATGAGCCTGGAACACTGAAGGATCAGCTGGGGGTAGGACTAGTGAGCGTTCAGCAGACAGCTCTCCGCTGGGGAGGGAGGATTGCAGCACTTGACAACTACCCAACCCCTAGCATCAGCTAGGGGTTGGTGAGCCAGAGACAGCAGACACAAGGAGATTGGAAGTCTGGCAGATGTCGGTGCATCCAGTGTGGGAGCATGCCTGACATCACCAGGATGTTGTTAAACATTCTCTCTCCCCCAGGAAGGAAACCAGGGTAGAAAATCACCATTAGATGGAAGGGGGATGGTGCTCCTGCCCACCATGTCCTCTGTCAGACTTGACCTCCTCAGGCCTGGCTGCTCATGGTCTTCACCTCGGCCTGTGACCAACTGGATGAGTGGGGAGTTAACCGCAGCACTGAAGGTAACCCTGACTTATGGGGCAAGTTGAGGGGGCCTGGCCACTAAGTGGTTACAGGTGGACCGCGGGGGGGGGGTCTAGAGCTACAAGCAGGAGGGTCTTGGCTGGACAGGATAAGGGCACTGGAACTGACTGAAGGAGGTCCCATCTGACAGATGTAAGCAGGATATAAAAGGGTTAAAGAGCAGCTGACACCAGTTTTTGATCCTGGCAAGCAACCCATACAATGGAGCTGCCTGCCATAGGAGCTATCCTAGCTATATTTTATCATTTTTGGTGCCGTATATAAAAAGTTATATCCTCCATAACATCCAGCTTGTAACGTCTGTATACACACCGAGTGGCCACTGAGCACCGCAGCCCCTCCCCGCCCCTAAAAACAGCATAATTATGACGTGAAATAGGGAAAGGGGCTGCAGGCACTCTGGACATTGTGATGGAATTGGGGGAGGGGGGTGCCTAAATGTACCTAGATTACCTTTACTGGCAGCATCTATACATGTATAGGGGTATAATATAGCACATATTATAGCCCCATATGTGTATACAAGCCAGCAAAGATAATCTAGGTATCTTTAGGCAGCCCCCTCCCCCGATTCCATTAGTGTCCATAGAGCACCCACGCCCCATTCCCTATGGGGCTGCAATACTCAGCGGCCACTTGGCTCAAATACAGAAGTTACAAACTGGATGTTACAAAGATATAACTTTTTAAATACAGCACCAAAAAATGATAAAATATAGCTAGGATCGCTCCTATGGCAGGCATCTCCTTTGTATGGGTTGCCTGCCATGATTGTGTCAGCTGCTCTTTTAAAAATATATATTGTGAAACACTTACTGGTTTGAGCATTCTGTTTGGTTAGTTTGAATTTTCAGAACAATATGTTAGGTGAATAAATGTCATAATACAGGAGTGATGATTATATATATTATTATTCATGCACTATTATCGCTTATGTCATAATACACGAATCATAATACACAAGTGTGCATCTTCCTTGTGTATTATGGGATTTGAAATTGTTCAAGATTAGGGTATTAAATATAGTGACCAAAGTATTCTCTGATTTTTTTTTCCTTTCTTTTTGTCTTCATTGTCATGCAGCTTCTCCCTCCCTTTCTTCTTACTCTCTACTGAAGTATGTATTTCCAACCAGTGGGAAATCTATACTACAACTGTCTAGTTTGCTTTACATTTAGGCTGGAACAGTACCAGGTGGAAGCAGGAATAAAATGGTGAGGGAATAACTTGATGGACCAAAGGTCTCCCTCTAGAGGGAGTGTGAAATAGTGGTTAGAGTGCAGTGCTGTGAACCTGGAGGGTCAGGTCTGAATCCCACTACTGCCACTTACTAACTGTGTGATTTTTCAGTAACTTAGTTAACCTTTCCATGTTTAACTTTCTTTTTCTTTCTGTTTAACCCTGTTGAGCTTTCATTTCTGCCCTTCTCTTTCACTTCAGCTCCCTCTTCCCACCTAATGGCAAATGCAAATGTCCATGACTTTGACAGCACTTTGGGGTGCAGTGAATATGAGAGGCGACATATAAAACCACATCCCTGCGCCGTCCCACCAGTGCGGTGGTAGCGCTACCCACAACAGTAGTGCTACCACCTGCAATGTGGTTCGGGAACGAGCTTGGGTCATTGGAAGGCCGGCCAGGGGAGGAGGCTTGAGTGTCCATTGGACTGCTTGTCTCCTCTGGGGGGGTGGGGGAGAGCCGATTCAGTGCATGACTGACCTCTTGAAGCAGCTGAAGGTTCAGCAAGCCCGAAGTCTCAAGTAGGGGGGAGGCATGTCTGACATCTGCGCATGCCGTGATGTCCTAGCACTGTCACGCCTCTGGGAGTACTGGGAAAAACTCAGGCCCCGGTGCAACACCATGGTATTTGACAAAGTCTTCCCTCAGACTGCACGTTATGCAGTATCAGGCCTGCACTTCTGGCATGTTGCTAGTTTAGTTTCCTCGCTGTATCGATTATCTAGTGCATAGGCTAAATATTTTGCTCACTGTAATACAACAAATGTTATTGTAAATCTTGCACTTGCCTGATGCCCTACAGTATGTACTGTATCTCACGTGTATGTATTGTACTACACTGCTGTTTCTCCTGTATGTCTCATATGCTTCCTATGACGTGGAGCCTTTGGAAATGAGTCTCTGACTCAAAGGTTGTAAATTCTGAAATCTCAAATAAATAAAAATAAACACATGGGTCAGACATTAGCCCTCACGTGCAGCCGCTGTGACCTTTGGTGAGGACCCCAATGAGATATGAAGGCATGAGGGATAAAGAGGGGCCCCTTCTCATCCCAACCTGGGGGGGGTAAACCAAGGCTTCATGGGGGTCCGGGGGTTGCAGTGGCTGGTGACCAAGTTGGGTGCAGCAGCAAGATGAGGGACATAAAAGTAATGTCACAAAAAATACTAACTTCCTTCCTTCCTTACCTCCCTCCCCTTCCTCACTCCTTCCCTCCCTCCCTTCCCCTCCCTTCCTTCTTCACCTACTTCCTCCCTCCTTCCTTCTCTTCCTTCCTTCCTTACCTCCCTATCCCCTTCCTCACTCCTTCCCTCCCTCCCTTCCCTCCTTCTTCTTCACTTACTTCCTCCTCCTTCCTTCTCTTCCTTCCTTCCTTACCTCCCTATCCCTTCCTCACTCCTTCCTCCCTCCCTTCCCTCCCTTCCTTCTTCACCTTCCTCCTCCTTCCTTCTCTTCCTTCCTTCCCTCCCTATCCCCTTCCTCACTCCTTCCTCCCTCCCTCCCTTCCCCTCCTTCCTTCTTCCTTACTTCCTCCTCCTTCCTTCTCTTCCTTCCTTCCTTACCTCCCTCCCCTTCCTCACTCCTTCCTCCCTCCCTCCCTCCCTCCCTTCCTTCTTCACTTACTTCCTCCTCCTTCCTTCTCTTCCTTCCTTATCCTCTATCCCTTCCTCACTCCTTCCTCCCCTCCCCTCCTTCCTTCCTTACTTCCTCCCTCCTTCCTTCTCTTCCTTCCTTCCTTACCTCCTATCCCCCTTCCTCACTCCTTCCTCCCTCCCTTCCCCTCCTTCCTTCTTCCACTTCCTCCCTCCTTCCTTCTCTTCCTTCCTTCCTTACCTCCCTCCCTTCCTCACTCCTTCCTCCCTCCCCTCCCTTCCTTCTTCACTTACTTCCTCCCTCCTTCCTTCTCTTCCTTCCTTCCTACCTCCCTATCCCCTTCCTCACTCCTTCCCTCCCCCTTCCCCCTCCCTTCCTTCTTCACTTACTTCCTCCTCCTTCCTTCTCTTCCTTCCTTACCTCCCTATCCCTTCCTCACTCCTTCCCTCCCTCCCTTCCCCTCCCTTCTTCTTCACTTACTTCCTCCCTCCTTCCTTCTCTTCCTTCCTCTACCTCCCTATCCCCTTCCTCCTCCTTCCTCCCTCCCTCCCTTCCCCTCCTTCCTTCTTCACTTACTTCCTCCCTCCTTCCTTCTCTTCCTTCCTTCCTTACCTCCCTATCCCTTCCTCACTCCTTCCTCCCTCCCTTCCCTCCCTTCCTTCTTCACTTACTCCTCCTCCTTCCTTCTCTTCCTTCCTCTCCCATTCTTCTTTCCTTCCTCCCTTTCCCAACACTGTAGTACAAATCACAGAATCCAAATGGTGCATCATTTTGATTTCCAGCAAAGACAACCAGTAGGGCATACAGATGGTCAGTGGCTCTTTATGCCAATTCACCGCGGAGGTCAATAGCAGGATGTCACTGTGATCAGCACAATTCTGCACAGGTGAGGAACTTCCTGCAAATGGCCATAAGATGTCCAGAAAGTCACAAACTGTGAGTTTGACCAAAATCAGCAGCATATGTGAAACAAAAACTACAGCTGTCAAAGGCACTCAAACAGTGAGCCAGTAAGTCACCATACAGTAGGCGGGATATTTATTAGGCTTTGAAAATCCCAGCCCCGGTTGCCAGGGGGTGGGGTGGGGGGGGAACAGCTGGTAGTTTTATAGGCAGAGTATGTTACAGGAAAACAGTTCAGCTATCAGTCACCATCATTATAATGCAAATAAAATCTAATAGAGTTACAGTGACCGGCATTAAACAGATGCAGTATATAATCACTCTCCTTAAGGCTCAGTGAGATCCCTCACTGAACGAAAGCTGTCTGTCCATCACTGTTCAGTAGGGTCCTTATCTCCCAGGCATCCTATTTTAAGAAGCATGTCCCAATCCCCACATCACATGAAAAGGGTGTTGTCCCACATGGAAAAATGGTATCCCACTTCAAGAGGATGTTGTCCCACTTGGAGAGGATGTTGTCCCACTTGGAGAGGGTGTTGTCCCACATGCAGAGGGTGTTGTCCCACATGCAGAGGGTGCAGTCCCACATGTAGAAGGTGTTGGCCCACTTGAATAGGGTAATGTCCCACATCGAGAGGGGTGCAGTCCCACATGAAGAGGGTACTGCCTCACTTGGAAAGGGTCCCTTCCTCCTGTGTCCCCTCCCTGGGTCAGGCAATTACCCATTTGCTAGACAGAATGTGTGTGTGTGTTGGAGTATACTGGTTTATTACAAAATGGGGTCAGGCAATAATCCACTTTCTAGAGATAACGTGTGTGTGTGTGGAGGGTGGAGAGGAGTGGCTTATTACAAAACAAGTGGATCAGGCAATTACCCACTTGCTAGAGAGAATGTTTGGGGGGGGGGCGGCTGGAGAGGAGTGACGTATCACTCCCATGTTATGTGGCAGTGTTGTAAATTGCACCAATAATGGCAGTAATTTAGGGACGCAGTAAGAGGAATGATGGAGGAGGGGGCTGCCATATACCCAGTACATTTAATCCTTTCACAGCCACAGGAAGGGATGGGGCAGGGGAGGAAAGTATATATCTGTGGAACATCCTCACAACGACTGCACATAAAACAACCAGAGAAAAAGTGGTCGAATAAGGACTGACCTGCAGTGGCAGACTAGTTAAACATTACAAAAAGGAATAGATCAAATGAAGACACTACCTTATAATTTGCATAATAGACAGGAGGCGTTCAGAACTCAATGGCTGCAATGGATTTACTATATGGGTAGTACTGATACCGCCTCCATACCTTAATAGGGTCCGATGCAATAAGATGACTCGGGATATGTAGCTGATTAAATTATATAGAAATCCCAATTGGCTGCTCAAATTGCTTGTTGTAAAGGTTCACTGATGAGTTCAACAGGGTTTTGTCAACAACATTTTCTCGGATGTAAACTCCTCAATTCTGAGCTGGATTTAATATTTAATGCATTATGGAAATATACAAATGTGAGGCTCTAAGAAAGGTGTGCAAGAAAAGAATATATTTTCATAGATTAACCAAAATTGGAGTGTAACATCTTGTCTATAGGTGAGTGTGAGTGTGTGTGTGTGTGTGGGGGGGGGAGACACCTTTACCAAGTTTTACAGCTGTGAGTGTCTGAAGTAGAAAGCAGCCAAGTGACTCACCAAAGGTAAAGAGTAAGACAGTGGCTAAGTATGGATATGAGAGAGGATTTCCTGGCTCGCAGCCCTCCGCTCTAACCATCAGGCTGCACTGCCTTAATAAACAGAATGCCAGTGCAAATCCCAAAGGGAAATCTGTTTTCTAAATATTGGGAAACTGCATTGCCCATATGTTTGCAGTGAGTGACAGGGAAGGGTCAGAATGCCTGCCTGTAGCTACAGACTATTCCCATGAAGCACTGCAAGGTTTGCCCTTATTTTATCATTTTTCAATTACCTATCCTGCTCAAATCCAGGCCCAATCAATCCTGCAAGCCTCCTGAGAGTGTGGGGGGATTTCTGATGCACTGTGCCTTTAACAGCTCGCAGTTAAGAAAATGACAAACGGAAGCTGTTTCAATGAGTTGTCCTGAGCGACTCTCAGTCTAGTGGGAGGGGGAGCACTGTATTCTTGTTGTGCCTTTGGGGGGGGGGGATTATAAAAGCTGAGAGGGAGAGACAGTCATAGATGAGGGCAATAAAGTGTGCAGGTATCCAAGTATGTGTGCACTCATGTGTTTATATTTTTTGTCTGTGTGTGTGTGCGTGTGTCTCTGTATGCATGTATACTGTGTGTGCTATGTGACACTTTCACTGCATGTCTGAGTTTGTGTGTATGCTGTTAGTGTGTGTACAGAGTGTGTGAGTGTGTGTGTGCGCGAGTGCACACAGGTTCTGTTACATCAGTCATTTCTACTTAATTAGACACATGTCCAGCCCTTGCAGATAATTAAACCAGGGACCTGAGTCTGAAGGTAGTAACTCTAACTCAACTAAAGGGAACTTTCTCAAAGCTGAGAGATGAGTGAGACCCATTGACTTTTATACTTTCAGTCTTCTCTACCACCACTAGAGGGCTCTTCTGCTGTTACAGACACTCGGCTTTCTCCACAAGATGGCACTGATTTACACAGACAGTCTTTTCTCATATACAACTGATTCCTTCCTGTGTCTGGTTTAACAAGGCCACCCTGCACCTAGGAGCTTATCTCACCACCACCCACAAGTTGATACTGCACTTACTGTTTCTTTGCATTATAGATGGGCTGAAAGCATTCTAAAAAAATAAGTAACAAAACTGCACCTCCTAGAACTGGGCATTTATAAAATTTAGAACAAAAAAGAATCTCCTCTTAAAAAGTTTTTGAGGTTCAACGTGCAAATGGTTCAACGTGCAAATAGGGGAGTAGCATGAATTTAATGATGCAGGTCAAGTATTAGGTTAAACAAGGGGTTAAAACACAAGAGCTTTAAACAACCTTTTGGGATCCTCATTATAACTAAAAAAGTTTCCCTAATTTGTATTATAAAGATATAAAAAAGGTCTTTTGCCATTGGTTAGAAATGGAACCCCTGGTAGGGCTAGCATTTAATCTCCCACTGATGTCCATGAATGGGAGTTTCTAGGAGCTGGATCACTAGAAAAGCAATTCTTCAGTGCTGACCCTGTATACTCCCCCCCCCCCCATTTTGTTGGTGCCCCCATGCACACGCACATGCTTGTAATGTCCCTTTCTCCCTAGGTTAAACTGCTCCAGTTCAGTTGTTGCGTCTGGTAATGTCTCTGCACCTGTACCTACTGTACTCCACTGGCATTTATAACTCTCGCATCCTCGCTGTCTGGGTGGTAGAAACGAGATCTTTATCTGGCCTTGCTCCCAGTAGCATGTTGCACTTGTACCTTAATTTGCATTGTAATATAGCTTTTTCGTGTTGCCCTGATTGTCCATTTATTGTTTCTGCACAGTCAGTAATGCATTTTTTACTTTTATTTTTTAATAAAGTACTTTTATTGGATTGGATTTTTTATTTTCATTACTGCTGCACCTTGCAGTTTGTTATTTTCACTTGTCCATCCTGAATTGTTTGCCCCCCCCCCATCCCGGAACACATGTGGAAAGAAGCTGTTACCAGCTCAGTGTGTCACTCTGGGGATGGAGGGAGGAAGGAAGGAAGGAAGGAAGAAAAGGAAAGGAAAGGAAGGAAAGAGAAATTTTCCATCTGTATCATTAGCAGAAACGTGTTGTGTAATATAGTACAAAGACACTCCAGCACATCTCTGGCCCTGAGATTTCCGGGCAGAGCCCCAACATTTGAAGCAGAGGGTCAAACTGTTCCCCATTTTACTATCACTAATGCAAACCCTGCCTGGTCCTTAGGGTTTACAGAGACACTCCTGTCACCGCAAACAAATGACAGCTACCCTCAGCAGAATTTGATAACAAAACACTTCAAAAATCTATCAATTTAGAGACATTCTGTTTGTTATTAACATACTAACATACTATTTACCAGCAGATTAGGCCTTACGGTCTATCGAGTCTGCTCGAACCTAGATCCTTAGTTGGATGCCGAGACCCTCCCATCCCTTGTTCTCCAGAAACCCCTATCATCCATCCCCACCCCCCTGGGACAGGCCATCATCTGATACATCCACTTTCTGTGTCTGTCCCACCCTCTCTTGAAGCCCTCCACTGTGGATCTCTGAACCAGCTCACCAGGCAGTGCATTCCAAGGGTCCACCACCCTCTCGTGAAAAACCTCCTCCTCTTTTCCCCTCACCCTTCCACCTTCCAACTTCAAACCATGCCCTCTGGTGATACCTCCCTGCTTTAGTCTAAAGATCCTCCATGTTTACCCTATTTATTCCCTTGAGGTACTTGAGGACCTCAATCATGTCCCCTGTCTCCTCTCCTCCAATGAAAACAGGCAGAGCTCCTCAAGTCTGTCCTCATAAGTCAAATCTCAGCCCTCGTATCATCTTTGTTGCCCTCCTCTGTACCCTCTCCAGGAGCTGTATGTCCCTCTTCAAGTTGGTCTCCAGTACTGTACACAGTACTCAAGGTGTGGTCTAACCAGTCCATTGTACAGCGGCAGAATCACTTCCTTGCTCCTAGAGGTGATCCCCTACGATGCATCCCAACATCCTGTTTGCCTTGCTGCTGCTCCTCTGCACTGCTCAGAGTTATTCATACATGTATCCACCATGACCCCTAGGTCTTTTTCCCTATTAGGGCCTCCAGCGCCTCCCTCCCAGGGTGTACCTGTGTTTAGGTTCCCGACCAAGATGCAACACCTTGCACTTGGTGATATTGAAATTTAATTTCCATGTGTAAGCCCAGCTTTCCAGGGTGTCCAGGTCCCCTTGCAGGGCCACCCTCCCCTCTTCTCCCTCAAGTACTGCTCCCATCTTGGAGTCATCCGCGAAGAGACTCATTTCACACCCTATACCCTCCCTGATGTCCAATATGTATGCATTAAACAGGATCGGACCCAGGACCGAGCCCTGTGGTACCCCACTACCAACCTCTCTAGGGTTCGAGAGCTCCCCACAGACCACTACTCTCTGAGTGCATCCAGCTAGCCAGTTTCCAATCCATCTGACCATCAAAGGGCCTACTCCTAACCCCATCAGTTTCTCCACCAGACCATTGTGGGGGACAGAGTCGAACGCCTTGCTGAAGTCCAAGAATAATACATCCACAGGCTTACCCCTGTCCAGTTCTGATGTTACCCATTCATAGAACTCCACAAGGTTGGTTTGACATGATCTACCTGGCACAAACCCATGTTGCCGACTATCCAGACCTCCCACCTCCTCCAAGTACACCCCAATCATTCCTTTAGTATACTCTCCATTAATTTTCCCACCACCGAGGTCAAACTGATGGGTCTATAGTTACCTGGTACTTCCCTCGACCCCCCTTTATGGATTGGTACCACATGTGCCTCGCCAATCCCTAGGTACCCTCCCTGTCTCAAGTGACCTGCTGAAAAGCTCCGCCAGGTGCAGCCAGTATGTCCGCCAATTCCCATAGTACTCTCGGATGAATGCCATCCGCCCAGGAGATTTGTTTTCTTTAGGGCCTTGAGGGCTAACCACACCCTTTGGTGGAGATAGCATCATCCATCCCTCCCCTTACTGGTCTTTTTATCCTTATCCAGATGTGACACCCCTGGGGTACCTTTCCCTCCCTCTTGCTCCATTTCTGTTGCTCCCCTGATCCCACTCCCTGCCGCTTCTATCCCCTTCATGCCTTGCTTTGTAGATATCCCATCCCCCTCCCTAGTGAACACAGAGGCAAAGTACTCGTTAAATACCTCTGCCTGGTCCCTCGCCTCTTCCACCCACCCTCCTTCTGATCTCAATCTGCTGAGATGGCCCTTAGTTTTTCTCCGCTCCCCAATGTACCGGAAGAACCCCTTTTTCCCTCCATGTATCCCCTGTGCCAGCCGCTGCTCTTTACTGGACTTTGCTCCCTCACCATATGGGTGACTTTTCTAGATGCAAGCTGGTACATTTCTTATCCCTATCCTCTTGTTGTTTTATATTTTTGTAGGCCGCTTCTTTCTCCGACTGCTACCTGTACCTCACTGGACCACCAGCATGGTTTACGTGACCTTGCTCCTATATTTCAACTTAGCGCAGATCTGACTGCCTCATGAAGTCCCTGTTTATGACCTCCCATCTCCTTTCCACACTTGTCGCTGAGGTAATCCTTCAAGTGATCCTGAGAATATTTCCCATGCCCATAAAGTCTGCTCCTGAAGTCCACTGCCAGTGTCCTAGATCTCACCTCCACCCCCCCATGCTTATTTGAAACCAGACAGTATTGTGGTCACTCCCAGTCAGGGGTCCTGTACAACTATGTCCCTTACAGATCCCCATCTGCCAGAACCACATCCAGGACATGCCCCTCCCTTGTGGGCTCCATCACATGCTGTGTTAAGAACACATCCTGGAAGCCATCCAGCAGTCTCTGCTCCTTGGCCACCTTAGAGGACATGGTTCCCAGTTTGTACCTGGCATATTAAGGTCCCCATCAACACCACTCCTTCCCTTTTGGACCACACTGGGCAATGATGTTGTCCAGCAAACCATCCTCTAGAACATCACTCATCCCGGGGGGCCTATATGCTACTCCCAGCTTGACCTTATCTCCTGCTGGGGATCGTAAGGTGACCCATAAGGCCTCCACGTTTCCCTCTGTCTCTTCTACCATAGCAATTTCTATATCATCTCTAATGAACATAGCCACTCCACCCCCTCTGACCTCCTTTCTATCCTTCCTAAGCATAGTGTACCCCCGTACATTTAGGTCCCAGTCATGGTTTTTGTTGGCCCACGTCTCCGTGACCGCTGCCACATCCACCCCCTCGAACAGCATGGCCTGGAACTCCGCAACTTGTTTCCCAAGCTCCTGGCATTTACTAACACCAACCCCACCCCTTATCCCTGATCATCTTTGTCGAACCCACCCAGATTCCTTATACTTCCATCCTCCCCTGCTCCTCCTGAAACCTCCACCTCCAGTCTGTTTCCCCTCCCTCTTGGGCTGACGGCTACTCCCTCATCTGGAGGAGAGGGCTTCTGGTCAGCCCCTCCTCATCCCTTCCCCCTTACAAGTTTAACCCCACCTTTCTTGTATGTAGTCAGCCATCCCCTGTTTAAGGACTTCCTTCCCTAATGGGGCAAGATGAAACCTGTCCTTGGCATATAGTCCTTATCCTCCCAAACTCCATTCCAGTTCCCTAACACCCCAACCCATTCTCTTCACCCCACTTCCTGAGCCAGTCATTAACCTCTGTAAGCTTCTTTTTCTCCACTGAGGCCTTTGGTACTGGCGATATCTCGAAGAAATGTTGCATCCATTATCCCGACAGACTCTGGCAAGTTCTTGGAACCTTGCTTGGTTTCCAAATGCTATTTCCTCTAGATCATTAGTTCCCAAATGCACCAGGAAATCCGGTTTCCTCACAATCCCTAACCATTTCATACACATGAACTTTGCTCTGTGCACTGTCAGCCCAGAGATACTCACTACCTTCACCTGGCTATGGTATCCACCCCCATGTCCCTCCCAATGGATACCCCTAATCATCGAGTCTCCCAGTAACAGAACCTTAACACCGCCATCATCCTTATGGTTACCTCCACTATGCCCTCTCAGCCCCCTTCCCCCCCTTTTATTCATGATCTCAATTTCATGGGAATCTTCCTGCCTTATTAGAGACTCCCTTGTCACCCTCCCTTTCTGCCTCCTCGCTATTTTGCCCACTTAACTCAAACCCTCTGAATAGGTGTCCCTTTAACCTCTCTTATCTGAACCATTTATCCTGGCCCTGATGGTTTCCCCTTTCCCCACACCACCATCCTCCCCCCTTGTAATAGTACCCCTGCCTCCAGAGGCTCTCTGTGGGTCCCCTTTAGCTAGGGCCCCATCCTTGGTACTGACCTCCCTGCTGAAGGGGGGTTCCTCTCCCACCTCCTTGTCTCCCAGTTTCTCTCCAATCATGCTCTCCTCCCTCACGTCTGGAATATGTTGCACCTCCCCCATTTGCTTAACATATATGTTTCCCCTTCTCCCTCTGGGACTATGTCTATCCTTTCCATAGCTGGTCTGTGATGCCCTATGGGTATCCGACTCCCTTCCCCCGGCCTCTGTATAAGTTTTCTCATTTCCACCAACCCCTTCCTCCCCCTCTAGGTTGCTTAGTAGCTCAAATTTATTGTGACACTCTATGTCAGCCTCCATCAAGTAACCCGAGTTTCCCTGACTGCATCTCTAAACTGACCTCTTCTTCCTCTCTTGCACTGTTCACCTTAGGAGCTCCCTTCCCACAGTCTGCTGTTTTAGGCTTCCGCACAACAGCCCCTCCTGACTCTTCCCTCCAGTCTCTTTGTATTCAGAATGTCACCCCGCACGCTTCCCTTAGCATCAACTTCCCTATCTAAGGGTCCTCTGTCCCTAATATCCCCCTCCTGCTTGCTGTAACATAACGTCCTGTAATTTCAGGCGCTGCCCCAGCCTCCTCAGCCCCACCCTTCTGCCCCATATCCACACCCCTTATCCTTGGACACCCCCAGCTCCCACAGCTTACTCCTTAACCAATATACCTCACTCCTGATACAAGATAGCTGTCTACAGAGTGGGCAGCCTCCCTCTCCAGGCCCAATTTAGAATTATTGCCATCCCACAGCCTGTGCAGCCTACAGCCCTTCCGAAGATGCCTGCCATGGTGGAATATGGCCACCCTGATTATCCCCCTCTGTTTATAATAGCACACCCCCTTTTCTCAGTCCCTTTCCCCTTGAGTACAGTTTCTCTCTATACTGACTGTAGTTATTTACAAACCCAATTTCAACTCCACCAATAACGTTCCCAAGTCTCACAAACACATACAGTCCAGTGTGTGTTCAGTCCTACTAACAGTGTGTGTAAGCAGACATCAGGTACCATATGATGTCACAGGCCCACCAGCTCCTGTTGCTTCGAATTTCAGTCCCAAACAGAAATACTCAGCCCTTCAATCCCAACCCCAGTGGCTTTTCAGTATTTAAGAAGGCATACAAAACAGGGTGGGTGGGAGGCTCTTACCAAACACCAGGCAAACAACACATTTAAATTTCCCTCTAAGTATCCCTGCCAAACAACTATCCCCAAGCCACCAAAGTTACAATGTAACAGTTCTAATTCAAGGTAATAATTTTTAACACATAAAACTAATTTCACTTACAAACTATTCAAATATTTCAGTTAAAACAGAATATAACTCCAGCCCTCTTTCCTACCTGCCTGCTGCTTAAGCTCCCAAGTGAACAATGAAAGCCAAGGTAATTCCTGTTTCAAGACAAGGTAATTGCAGCTAATGTCCCCTTCCCCAAACACCAGGCAAACAACACATTTAAATTTCCCTCTAAGTATCCCTGCCAAACAACTATCCCCAAGCCACCAAAGTTACAATGTAACAGTTCTAATTCAAGGTAATAATTTTTAACACATAAAACTAATTTCACTTACAAACTATTCAAATATTTCAGTTAAAACAGAATATAACTCCAGCCCTCTTTCCTACCTGCTGCTTAAGCTCCCAAGTGAACAATGAAAGCAAGGTAATTCCTGTTTAAAGACAAGGTAATTGCAGCTAATGTCCCTCCCCAAACACCAGGCAAACAACACATTTAAATTTCTCTAAGTATCCCTGCCAAACAACATCCCCAAGCCACCAAAGTTACAATGTAACAGTTCTAATTCAAGGTAATAATTTTTAACACATAAAACTAATTTCACTTACAAACTATTCAAATATTTCAGTTAAAACAGAATATAACTCCAGCCCTCTTTCCTACCTGCCTGCTGCTTAAGTTCCCAAGTGAACAATGAAAGCCAAGGTAATTCCTGTTTCAAGACAAGGTAATTGCAGCTAATGTCCCCTTCCCCAAACACCAGGCAAACACCACATTTAAATTTCCATCTAAGTATCCCTGCCAAACAACTATCCCCAAGCCACCAAAGTTACAATGTAACAGTTCTAATTCAAGGTAATAATTTTTAACACATAAAACTAATTTCACTTACAAACTATTCAAATATTTCAGTTAAAACAGAATATAACTCCATCCCTCTTTCCTAGCTGCCTGCTGCTTAAGCTCCCAAGTGAACAATGAAAGCCAAGGTAATTCCTGTTTAAAGACAAAGTAATTGCAGCTAATGTCCCCTCCCCCAAACACCAGGCAAACAACACATTTAAATTTCCCTCTAAGTATCCCTGCCAAACAACTATCCCCAAGCCACCAAAGTTACAATGTAACAGTTCTAATTCAAGGTAATAATTTTTAACACATAAAACTAATTTCACTTACAAACTATTCAAATATTTCAGTTAAAACAGAATATAACTCCAGCCCTCTTTCCTACCTGCCTGCTGCTTAAGCTCCCAAGTGAACAATGAAAGCCAAGGTAATTCCTGTTTAAAGACAAGGTAATTGCAGCTAATGTCCCCTTCCCCAAACACCAGGCAAACAACACATTTAAATTTCCCTCTAAGTATCCCTGCCAAACAACTATCCCCAAGCCACCAAAGTTACAATGTAACAGTTCTAATTCAAGGTAATAATTTTTAACACATAAAACTAATTTCACTTACAAACTATTCAAATATTTCAGTTAAAACAGAATATAACTCCAGCCCTCTTTCCTACCTGCCTGCTGCTTAAGCTCCCAAGTGAACAATGAAAGCCAAGGTAATTCCTGTTTAAAGACAAGGTAATTGCAGCTAATGTCCCCTCCCCCAAACACCAGGCAAACAACACATTTAATTTTCCCTCTAAGTATCCCTGCCAAACAACTATCCCCAAGCCACCAAAGTTACAATGTAACAGTTCTAATTCAAGGTAATAATTTTCAACACATAAAACTAATTTCACTTACAAACTATTCAAATATTTCAGTTAAAACAGAATATAACTCCAGCCCTCTTTCCTACCTGCCTGCTGCTTAAGCTCCCAAGTGAACAATGAAAGCCAAGGTAATTCCTGTTTAAAGACAAGGTAATTGCAGCTAATGTCCCCTTCCCCAAACACCAGGCAAACAACACATTTAAATTTCCCTCTAAGTATCCCTGCCAAACAACTATCCCAAGCCACCAAAGTTACAATGTAACAGTTCTAATTCAAGGTAATAATTTTTAACACATAAAACTAATTTCACTTACAAACTATTCAAATATTTCAGTTAAAACAGAATATAACTCCAGCCCTCTTTCCTACCTGCCTGCTGCTTAAGTTCCCAAGTGAACAATGAAAGCCAAGGTAATTCCTGTTTAAAGACAAAAGTAATTGCAGCTAATGTCCCCTTCCCCAAACACCAGGCAAACAACACATTTAAATTTCCCTCTAAGTATCCCTGCCAAACAACTATCCCCAAGCCACCAAAGTTACAATGTAACAGTTCTAATTCAAGGTAATAATTTTTAACACATAAAACTAATTTCACTTACAAACTATTCAAATATTTCAGTTAAAACAGAATATAACTCCAGCCCTCTTTCCTACCTGCCTGCTGCTTAAGCTCCCAAGTGAACAAGTGAAACAATTATTAATATGGATATCAGGATAAAAACGGAACCTTTGTCCCTTACAAGTCACTTGCAGCTGAGGCCGTTTCTGGAGCTGAAGTCACTATACTTGTGATATCACAATTATTTCCAAAGCAAAAGACTGCGATGTCACAGCAGGAATGCCAGCCCCGCCCTCCACCGGCTGAAGCACAATGTGCTGCCGCCTGTTCACAGGGCTGCTGCACCAAGTCGGACTTTTTCAGCACCAGAAGCCACTGTTCCTGACCCTGATGATGGCGACATAGAAAGCCCGCCAAACATCTGCCCCACCTCAAGTGGATCCCAGTCCCTGGGGGAGTCTGATAGGGCAAGAGGTACGCTGATGGGTTTGGTCAGATTGACAGGGGAGGGTAAGGAGGCTCTGGGGCTGGCTGAGATGGCTAAAGGGCCCAAAACTTATAAAACATTCTTCTCCTCATTGCTTCGCCATGCTGCCATTTTACCCTAGCAAAGATCCAGCCCCATCATCGCAGATAGGCATAGCCGGGGGGATGCGAAAACCTCCTCCCATCTTGCTTCCATTATGTTTCATAAAAAAGGTTTTTTGTACACTGGGACTAAATAAATAGGTTTTCTTTGCTGGACCCCCCCATTCCCAAATCCTGGCTACACCCCTAGCCCTACCTGCAGCCCTCTTTCTAACAGCACAGGTTACCATCCTGTGGTTGGGCTGGGGGGTGCAGCTGACCCCCCCAGAACACAGGTGAGCAGAAGGCAGCAGGGGGCTCATGGGGTGGGGTGGTCTGAGTGTAATCCTGTACATCATTCTGCCAGCCAAGTAGTTTTTACTCCATCTTTTTTCCCACTTGATCAACAGGACGTCAGCAGTGAGTGCTCAATGTGCATGCATATGCACTCCTGCAAGCTGGCGCGGGGAGCTAACCAATGCCCTCACTCCCCCAGATGCTACTGCTTTGCAACTGAACCTGTGCTACCCCAGGTGGCAGTGCCATGGTGAGGATTAGCATTAACTCTCCCAGGAGAAGGAAAGTGTGTCTCATCTGGGGTGCTCAATCCTTCTCCCCGCCCCCAGCCCTCACATGACTGGCGCTTGCTCCCAAAATAGTAAATTAAAATAAGGTGGCCATGGTTCCAAAGCCAACTAAATCCCTGCTGCCACCAGCTGACTTCAATGACACTCCACTCCACGTGAGTTATAACTGCAAACACAATATGATTTTGTTCCACAGACCCTTTTCTCCCAGCCACACTCATCTTTTTCCAGGGATATACACTATTTCCAAGAATGCACCCTGTTCAGGCCTGTGTACCCAGTCTCCCAAGGTCCCCACAACCCACCAGTTACCCCATAATGTTCCCTCCATCGCAGAGGTTCTCTCAAGATTACCAACTCTGGGAGTTAGGATACAGTGTGGGTGGGCATGAGGAACCAGCAGAATCCAGGGACCCAGACTGCCATATAGACAGACATGGGATTTTCCTTTAGCTCACTCATGGTGGCTTTGCAGGTACATGGCATGTCCCTGTGGCAAGAGTCAGCTGTTTGGCCTAGCCACAGGGGGTTCTGGAGGTGGCACAGAGTGTCGATCCTCCCCAACTGAGCCCCATTGCCACCTGGCAGCTGCCCCAGCCTGGCCTGGCCTGCCTCCCAACACACCAACTTGAATTTTCTCCCAAATTCAGGTCACCCACATGCGGCATGCTGGGTAAGTGGAGCACCCCTGCCCAGTCTGCTTTTCTGTTGCTAAGGACAGTCACATGAAAACAGACCCTTTTTCCTTTCCAGTAAGTCTGCTCCGGATGCTTATTCCCTAGTTGAGGTCATAATCTTCAGCATGTGACAGTTGTTTCCACAGCAACCAACTATGACAGTAACTATGTATCTTCGGATTGGTTAAACCATCATGCTTCTTCAGACAGATCGGTGTCGTGTAGGGATCACATGGGGGTCAGTTTAGTTCATGTATAAAACACCATTTCACATGAAAAAATAGTTCATATCCACAATAAAATTAGAAAATGAAAGTCAATATATTGTATATGGACTAAGGATAGCATAATATTAACATTTTCACAGAATGATATAACCTTGAACAATTATGGTTATCATGCTATATAGTATGGTGTCTGGTTTGAGTCTGGTGGGTGCTTTGATTCATTCTTCGAGAGAGAGAGACTATAATTTTGAAGTTCTAGGTGAAAAAAACTAAATCAAAATAGTAAGAGCAAGAACAGTGGAAACAAAATGGTACAGCAAAAAAGAGCTCAGGGAAAGAAGACCTAAAATACCATACGGGTGACAACATGCGGGCAGCCCAAACAAAAATGACACATACAGAACAAAACACACAGCACATCGAGTGTTATCGTATAATCATTTTCAGGTATATTCCCAGTTGTACATGTGCTTTTATCTTCTATTGCCCGGTTAAAATGCTAACAGTTAGTATGAAAGGTATTGCTTGTGAGTGCCGCTTCAGTATATTTTGCTGTGTTCTGCGTGACTGTTTTCTGTTCCTTGTTTGGTACTTTGAATCCTATGTCAGAAAGTACATAATACATGTTTGTGTTCACAACTGCAACACTCAATGTGCTGTGTGTTTTGTTCTGCATGTGTCATTTTCACTTGGGCTGCCCGCATGTTGTCACGGTTCCATGTCATAACAACAACTGCAAAACAGCGATCGCTATTATGGTGAGTGTATATCGCCGAAAAGCAAATTGGCGATATACACATTAAGGCGACCCGACTTCCAGATATAAACTAAGGGTTTTTGCGGGGAGGGGGCTATGCCCCTCATGGGGGCCTTGCCTCCCGCATGCCCCCTGAATTAGGATGCTCAACTCCAGGGGGGTGCATGTCAGAGAGGGGGCAAAATCCAGATCTCAGAAAAAATTAAGTGCTGCAGCTCACAGCCGCGGCAAAATATAACCTGCTCCTGGTCCCAAACCCAGTACCTGCTCTGCCAGAGCTAACGTCCCACACCACCATGCCACACGGCTAGCTCAGCAGCAGCAGGTACTCCAGTCCCTGACAACCTCTTCCCTGTCTCTCCCTTCCTCTCGCTAGTCCCCACCTTCCGTTCGCCCTTCCCCATAGTCGCTGCCCCATGCCCTTGCTATTCTGCAGGGTAGCCCAGAATAACAGCACCCAAAATGAGTTGCTATTTTTGTAGTCGCTCATTTTGGGTTGCTATTATTACGTGATACCGTTGTCACGCTGTCTGGTATTTTAGGTCTTCTTTCACTGAGCTCTTTTTTGGCGCGCTGTTTTGTTTGCGCTATTACTGCTCACACTGTTTTGCTTTAGCTTATTTCACCTAGAACCAAATTTTGATAGTGGCTTTACAAAATGCAAATTCATAGGAACAGTTTTGTCTCTATTACAGTCATGTGACTGAATGTATTGCATGGATTTCCTTTCAGTCTATTCCACCAGCAAAACCTGCTTAAAACGTTTTTACCATTCTGTTTAGGAATGAAGGCATTAATGTGCAAGAGATCCTTTATTAGTTACAGAGTAAGCGGGAGGTCATGGACATTCCAAATACAGTCATTGACTCAGAAAATATTTGGATGGGTGGTTGACAGTTTAAGGTTAAACTATGCAAGTCCCCTAATGGTGTTCTGCATAAACCAATTTTTTTTTGGGGGGGGGGGGCAGAACAGAAGGGTGCTATTTTACCCTGGGCTGCCTAAACCCTGTTATGGGGAGAGGGTTCAGGAGAACTTAAGTAGTTTGTGTGTCCTGTTGCACTGTGGGCTTTGTGGGCTTTTGGGTCACACCGGGAACAAACTGTCTCAGTGAATTGAAGTTTAATCTTTGTGAGGAGCAGGATCACGCATTTTGGCAGTGCTCTGGAATGCCACAATAATCTTGTGTGTCAATCCCAGGAGCATCTTCTAGAAGATGTTTTAAAACTGTGGAACACTGCTGTCTCGGCAGGCTACCCATCAGCCTGTTGCTGGGGCACCCCGGAATCAATCGGGTGTGGTGGGTACTTTAGTACCCTATCTGATGGTTTCCCAGATGTTGGAGCCAGAGCTGTCCCCCCGCTTTAACTGGAGTAACCCCCCAATCATAGAAAGGGGGTCAGTCAATGATTTTCCTAGCCTGGCTAAAAATCGTGTTGAAAGGTAAGGTTTTTGTCTTTACAGACCCTATAGACACAGGAAAATGGACTTCAAAGATAGCCACTGAGGTGACAGTAAGGAGCCATCCCAGGAGTCAGACCATTAAGATTCTGTCGCCAGCTGAAGTTCTCATGGGCTTTCTTCTTCCTCCATTTACCTTCTCTCCTGTGTGTGACTAAACACACACAGTAAAGGATGTGTGTTATGATCACATTTAAAGTTCTAATTGTACAGTTTTTACAAGAGAAGCAACAGAGTATTACGTACCCCTAACTTAACTGCTTTTGGACATGGACACGCTTGGCACATTCTTGTTTCAAAACTGTAAATAATTATTCAGGGATTTTAAATATATATATATATCTCACAGTGATGTAAATTCTGCTCTGGTTTACCACGCGATATGTTGCCTCTGAAGGGGATTTGCCGATGCTCTTCATGGCAACTAAGATGATAAAAAAAATGTGCATCCTTGAGGTATATGGTGTAACCCTCCAATGGACAAATTACATTGGAAAATATATTGCATCCTTGCAAAAATTTGAATCTTATTTGTATGTGGAAGGTAACCTAGATCCTGTTGGAACTAGGTCAAAACCACTAAACAAGAATAGCATGGTTGAAAAGAGTGCATGCAAAAGAGCGTTGGGAAAGACCTGTGAGGAAAAACAGAGAGCGAACCATATAGCGCTCAGCTGGGGGGAGGAGGACAATGGAAGTCACCTACAAAGTATGTCGCAATTGTATGTGGGAGGCTATGCCTCCCCCCACACCACCCTTAAAATATATAATCAACTCCAGGGGTGGCCAAACATGGGGGGGAGAAAGTTGGGATGGGCGGATTTTGTCCTATGTAGCAAAGTTGCTGGAAAACAAGCTAGGAGTGGGTTCAACATCCAAAACAAACATAATACACATGCAGATATCCAAAACAAGAAAAAAAAAGCAAAATGCAGGGCTCAGACTCATAGAAACATAGAACACAGAAGTTGACGGCAGATAAGGACCGCAAGGCCCATCCAGCCTGCCCATTTCTTTTTCTACCTTATAAATGTGCCATCAGTCTTTGCTCTGTCGGTGGCCTATATATTCATACTCATTTGTATTGCTCCCTTATGCCTATCCCATGCCTGTTTCAAGTCCTGCACTGTATTCATAGCCACCACTTCTTGTGGTAAGCCATTCCATGCATCCACCACCCTTTCTGTGAAAAAGAATTTCCTCACATTCCCCCTTAATCAGCCCCCCTCTAATCTCATGCTGTGTCCTCTTTTTTTTAAAAAAACTTTTTATTTATTATTTTTTAAGAACTCAGACGAACAGTTCAGAATTCCAAGCATACAGTTGTTTTGCACAGTTAGATCCCCATGAGGGCGCCACTCCTCTTAATAAAAACAAATATGTATTTCTGTTGCTAATTGATACATCCTTGAGGGGTTATACCTAAAGGAAAATTTTTATAATCACAGAATTAATTCCAAATGCTGCTAACAAGCCCATGAGCTGCATGGATTAAATGCTGTGTCCTCTTGTCCTGCTATTTTTCTTATATTTAAACATGTTAGACTCTTTCACCTTGTTAATGCCCTTAAGGTGTTTGAATGCCTCGATCATATCACCTCTCTCCCTCCTTTGCTCAAGGGTATACATATTGAGCTCTGTTAATCTGTCCTCATATGTCTTCTGTTGCAGTCCCTGCACCATTTTGGTTGTCCTTCTCTGGACTGCCTCAATTTGGTTAATGTCCTTGTGAAGGTGTGGCCTCCAATACTGCACGCAGTACTCCAGATGGGGCCTAACCAGTGTCTTGTAAAGAGGGATTATTACCTCCCTCTTACGACTTGTGATACCCCTACTAATACACCCTAACACCCCCCTAGCCTTACCTACTGCTTTAGAGGTCTGCTTGGATGATTTCAGGTCACCAGTGATGATGATGCCCAAGTGTCTTTCTTCCTTTGTGACTGCTAGCAACTCCCCTCCCAGCCTATAGGTGGCTTCAGGGTTTCTCTTCCCTATGTGCATGATTTTGCACTTCTTTGCATTAAATCCCAGTTGCCAGTCTTCTGACCATTTTGCTAGTTTATCCAGATCTCTTCTCATTCTGCCCACCCATCTGGATCATCTACTCTGTTGCAGATCTTGGTGTAATCTGCAAACAGACAAGCCTTACCCTCTAGTCCATCTGCAAGGTCACTAATGAAGATGTTGAAGAGGACTGGCCCCAGAACTGATCCCTGAGGTACCCCACTTGTGACTTGCATCTCTTCTGACTGTATACCATTTACCACCACTCTCTGTTTTCTGCCCGTCAACCAGTTTGCCACCCAGTTGACCAACTTTTGACCCACCCTGAGCCTACCCAGCTTATTTATCAATCTTCTATGTGGAGCAGTGTCAAAAGCTTTGCTGAAGTCAAGGTAGGCGACATCAACTGCTCCCCCTTGGTCCACCACTCTGGTTACCCAGTCAAAGAAATCTATGATGTCTATGATGTACATCCTTGAGGTATTGGCGTAACGCTGTCAGCTTGATGTGCACTGCCTTACAGATGCTGTCACTCTAACCTCCGAGCCATGAGGGCAATGCACTTCACCCTCAGACAGCCACGAACTAACCGTGGTCAGCAAGAGTGAAAGCAGCTACAGGTACAGAGCTGTAGTTTCCCTGTAGCTGCTTTCACTCATGCTGTTTTCTCCATGTGTATTTCACCACGCTGTTATTCTCACAGGGTATTGACTGGCTACCTATTCGGTTCCTTAAACAGAAGGAATTTATATTGTTATTTAACTTCCCCACTACGTGTTTCCACCTTTTATGAAGAGGGACTACACCTGTGAGAGCGTGATGATCAGGGAAACAACATCTAATTAATTTTTTGTTTTTTATTTAAGGTAGTTTTATTTTTAGGACTAGTTGAAGGTTTTTAGTGAGTAGTAGTAGCAGCCATGTTTGTGATAGCAAGCCTACTCTGGGTTGAGGCGGATTGATTTTCTCATTGTGTGATGTGGCTACTAACAAGCCCAGTCCTAAAATATACAATTATGGTGACATAACTGCCCACCCTGGAAGGTCTGTTAACCAATTCAGGGAGCCTAGTTTTTCTTACACTTCTGTTATGGTGGAAAAGGGTCTACCTATGTAATATAAAAATGACAATGCCACTTGTTCATTGTAATGGCAAAGCAGATGAATAAGCAAACTATTAAATCATTTTCAGAACCCAAGCACTGGCAATATAGACAGACCCACCAGAATCAGGCTCTGAACATAACCAGTTACAAATATGCTGCACTAACAAAACAAAAAAAAATATGACATCTTTGGTATAATCCACTCTGAAATCTCTATTACTTTTGGAATGCATTGAGGTGAATATAGTAAATGGACACAGTACAAAATTACAACTTAGACACCCATCATGTCTTATTTCCATTTCACTGACTGCTCCAGATAGTTATAACAAGAAGGAACAATTGGCTCAGATACATGTAGCTGTGTTTGGGTACAATTTTCTGTAGAAAAAATTTATGTAAATTCCTATAAGTTGTAGCCAAATGGATAAAAATATATTTCCCCTCAACAGCGCTTCCTAAATTGGAGAGAACAAATCAAAATGGAAATGTAATGGAAATTTGTGTGGCAAGCTGTAATGTGCCCTTGGTGTTTCCCTCTTCCTACACTGTGGGTCTTGTTCTAAGTTTTCTTTTTGCTGCAGTATAGATATTGTCAATGAAGGGACATGTTATTTTATCAGGGAAAATAACTCATTAAAATAATCACTTTTATGATAGACAGACAGACAAACTGTAGATAGACACTGTAGACAGACAGGCAGAGATATTGTCAATAGACAGACAGACAAGACAGACAGATAGATAGAGGTACTGTCCATAGACAGATACTGTCTGTATAGACAGACAGACAGATAAATACTGTCTGTAGATGGACAGACAGACAGATGAATACTTTCTGTAGACAGTAAGACAGGCAGATAGACAGGTAATGTAGTGTTATGAATTGTTTGTAATATTGTACTTGCATTTGTTGAAATTCTTGTACTGTATTTATTATTGTAAATTGTAACACCTGGACATCTTGTCATGGGTCGTGTCTGAAAAAGGGCCTTGGCTCATGACACTTACCCAGTAAACAAAAGATGAAATAAAAAAATAAATAAAAGATAGATACACTGACAGATACTGTCAATAGGTAACGGATAGATAGGATTGTCTGTGGACTAACAATGGTGTAGCAACTCCCTGGGATAAGAACTACAACACATATAAACATTTGGATAAATCATTTGTATCTAATTGTGGGTTTCAGCTTTGAAAAACAGACCGCTGTAACGGAACAATATTTTCTCTTCGCACTTTGTTTAAAGAGCTGCTGAGGCTTCAAATAAAACTTTGAAAAACACATTTAGGTACAATTCAACTTGCATTCCATATATATTCTATAGATTTCTCCTTAACATTATTTATTACTGAGGAAATTTGCATGAATAGGTGATCCTTATAGCTCAGAGTTCATATGCCTCTGTAGCTTACTTCCTACTTCAAGTCATAATCCTCTGTTGTGATATCACAGTCTGTTGCTATGGGAGTAACTGTGATGTCACAAGCAGTTCATATGACTTCAGGTATGGAGAAAGCAATAGAAATAAATGATCTCTTCAGAAGCAAAGATCATGTTTTCATGCAAATTACCTCAGTAATTAATAATAGGGAAGAGGAATGTGGAGCTAATGTGAAATACAAACTGAACTGTGTCTAAATATTATGTTTTGTTAAAGTTCTCCTGAAGGTGTCAGCTGCTCTCTGGTTTGTAATTCAGAACCAAATGCCCCCCCCCCCCCCAATTAACTTTAACCAGGAAAGCCAAACAGATCCTCTTTTTCCTAAATAGAAGTCTTCCCAACGTTGGTATTGACTTTATCTATCTTAGACAATAAACTATCCAATGTATTGTAGCGTCCTACACAGTGTGTGCGCGCATGCGTGCGTGTTTCTATCTATACAGTATCACAGATAAAGCAATTGAGATCGGTCAGCCCTCTGTCTGCAAGGGCTTTCCTGATGTAGCGCAAGACTTGGAACAGTTTCTTAAATGTTTGTATGGACAAGGACTGATTTATTTACATGTATTAAGTGTTTTAAGGTGCGGGCTTTAGACTTTTTTATAGTTCACTAGCGTCTAGATGCTGTGGATAAAATGGAAAAGTCCTAAATAAGTGAAACACACACACACACACACCTTTCAGTCTTTAGTTGCGACAAGACAACTAACTGCAGAATGCAAAAGCTGGCGGCATGTGGGGACATTATTAGACAGAAAAGGGATGTCTGCAATAGAACTCCAGAGACTCAAAGGTACATTGGGAATTATATTTAAACAGCACTCAGTGCCTTGGGAAGACTGTCACGTCATACGTTGCTCCATCCCACTGTAATTTAAGCGACCCCAACACACACTTTTCCTCTTCTCAAGGCATTTGCCAGGTGCCCTGTCTGTTGTGCTGAGCAAAGCCAGTTGCAAAGGTGCAGCTCGTGCAGGTGGACAACTGGGTGCAGACGTGTCATACTGGTGCCCAGTTGTGGGGCCCGTGGTGCGGTGGGCAGCTTGGCACAGAGGTGCCCCGCCCGTTCCCATCGTCTGGTCTTGGTGTTGTTGGGGCAGACAGCGTGCTGCCGCAGTGCCTTGCCCTCTCCGTGCCCATCTGGGGGCGCATGGTGTTGTTGGGGTGGATAAAGCTCTGTATGGAGGTGCCCTGCATGCACATTCGGGTGCCAGTGGTGCTGGCGAGGGCAGGCAGCGCTCGGTAAGAGATGTCCTGTCTCTGCCCATGTCAGGGCACATGTTGCTGGCATTGAGGGAGAACAGAACTCGGTGAAGGAGTGGTGTTGAATGCAGACATAGCTTTAGCAGACGTGCCTTGTCCATGCCATGTGGGGGTCCACGGTGCAGATGAGGGCGGACAGAGAATGTTGCAGAGGTCCGCTGTTCTAGGTGCTGATGAGTGTGGACAGAACTAATTGAAGAGGTGCCCTGTCCGTGGTACTGATGGCCAGAGCTCACCACATAGGTGCCCCGTCCTTGCTGATGATGAGGGCAAACAGCACTCGGTGCACAGGTGCCCCGTCCTTGGCGCTGATGAGGGAAGATAGTTCACTACACAGGTGACCTGTCAGTACCCATCTGGGTGTCCCTTGTGCTGATGAAGGCAGACAGTCCTGGGTGCGGAGATGCCCGGTCTGTGGCGCTAACTCGAGAGGACAGCACTTGGTGCAGAGGTGCCAAGCTTCTGGTGCTGATGTGGGCAGACAGAGCTCGGTGCAGACGATGTGCTGATGGGACTAACTTGGCCCCCAGGGCTGCAGGCCGATCCGCCTGCCTGCCGCCTCCCACTCCTGTACAATGCACCAGAGGTCGCTCGCACAGCCTTAAAGGCACTTCTCTCAGCTCTCGGATGCTCAGAGGAGTCTTTATCTCACATCTGTATACAGTGCAGCGGCAAAGCCCAGCCTCTCCCAGCAAGTCTGGATTATTAATATTAGCAGCAAAAGCCCAAGGCATTGCCGATGATGGGCATACGACCTGGCACCGGAGAAGGAAGCCCCCAGCTAATGACCATATCCAACTGCATACTCAACCCATCCTAAACTGTCCATTCCATCTTCTTTGTCTCTGCTTAATAACCGGAGTTGCTGAGCCCTCTCCAACCTTCTCAGCACTGTCTCCAAAGCTAAAAGTTGAACGGGCACAGAGTTCCATCATACTGCTGTTATCTCAAGACCAATTCCGCAGTGCTTCTGTGCTTATCTCCCTTCCCCAAACAAATAAAAGTCCGCCGAGACGATGGATATAGCATTCAGTTGAAGCTCAAGAAACTCGGGACAGCAACTTGTGGGAGCGTGGGGACTTGGTTACCCCAGAAAGCCTCAAGGGCTGGACTTGGAATATACAGACCGGGTTCTTCATATAGGCGGAGGAGAGAGGGGTTCTGTCTCTCTCAGCCTGCAGGGCTTCGTTTTTCCAGGAGGTGGTTACTTTAAAAGCTTTCACCATTACTTCTAAAGGCGAGGAAGACTTCCTGACCCTGGCTGCTACCAGGCTTAGCCGCAGGAAGAGGGTGGTAGGGGCGGCTGTAGGGGTGGCCATGGTCCTCATCTTGCTGATCGCCATTCCACTCTTGGTCCACAGCTCCAAGACCACCACCCAATATGAGATGCTCGGGAGCTGCCGGATGGTGTGCGACCCCTACACTCCCCAAACCCACGGGGCAGCAGAAGCGAGCCAGGAGCTGTCCGTCATTTCACCGCCTCCCTTCCTTCATGGGGGCAAAGGGGACCAAGGGAGAAAGGGAAAGTCGGGGCTCCGAGGGCCACCTGGACCACCTGGCCCTCCCGGTCCAAGAGGTCCCCCTGGGGAAGCGGGCAGACCAGGCCTCCCGGGGCCACCGGGACCAGGTCCCGGGGGTTACAGTCCATCCTACAGCCCCAAGATTGCCTTCTACGCCGGTCTGAAGAAACCCCATGAGGGATACGAGATTCTTAAGTTTGACGATGTGGTGACCAACGTAGGGAACTACTACGAGCCGGGCACGGGCAAGTTCACCTGCCCGTTATCTGGAATCTATTTCTTCACATACCACGTCCTGATGAGAGGGGGAGACGGCACCAGCATGTGGGCGGACCTCATGAAGAACGGCCAGGTAGGTACAGTAAGTGGGCTTTGCTCACCAATGTGAACAC
The DNA here is from genome assembly GCA_016271365.2 of Neoceratodus forsteri. NCBI lineage: Eukaryota > Metazoa > Chordata > Ceratodontiformes > Ceratodontidae > Neoceratodus > Neoceratodus forsteri. The sequence goes on from JADMNL010000036.1 coordinate 17,745,199, forward strand.
CTAAATGCAGGCAAAGCCCTGCGGAGGAAAAGGAGTTGTTTCTGGGGTGCGGTGGGAGGGGTAGCAGGCTATACGAATCCATAACGGAGCTGAAACACGGCGCTTGGTGTTAGGTTACATTTTATGAGCTACGGGGGGCAAGGCTTGTTTTTCCTCTAAACATTTACGTTTATCCGCCAGCTGAAATGCAACAGCTGGTTTCAGCAAGTAAATATGTACGTATTTGAGGGGCTCTGCTTTTTACCCACTTTTACAGGTAGGCCGTAGGCGGACTGTAACTCCGGGAGGTTTAGGGAATTGTTTAAAATCGCGGAGAGCGTACTTGGCTCCGGCAGGATTTGAACCTGGGTCTTCTGTTTCTCAAAACCACGTTCCAGACCCTTAACTGCGCGGCCTTCGAACCGACCCCCGCCCCCATTAAAAGTAAATGACAATGTTACGTGAATTCCTGGGGCTCACTCCAAAGTTACTGGGGGTGCATGCTCTCGGTGAACCCCGCCAATATTCCAGCACGGCAGACTCTTCTTGTTCGTATACCATGACTGAATAAAAGGGAGTCGGACCAATGTTCACTTCATTGGTTAATGATTCCCAGTCGCTTTAACTATACTGCGATCCTCATTAGCTCAAGACCCGTAGTCTGCAACCAGAAATAAAGCCTAGAGGTTAGAGTAAGGAGCTGTGAAGGAGCTTGGTACATCCACCAGACCAGACCTTGGTTTGATTCTCACAACCTCCACTTGCACACTATGTGAGTCTGAACAAGTCACTTAACGCCCAGTGCTCCCAGGTCGCCCCTAAAAACAGGCACGTGTACCTAGTGAGCCTTACTCAGTTACCAAAGACTGAAAAAAATTCTGTAAACCCACCAAGAGGCACAATTTGACGTTTCTTGATGAGTTCAAGTGACAGTGCAGCTGTTTCAAAGACACTACAGAGGAATCAGCAAAGGAACACTTGAGGTTTTTTTTTTTTTGGGGGGGGGGGGGTGATAATTTGGAACTTTCGCTTGGCACCAGAATGTGTTTTCATATCAAAAATCTTTACAAATGTTAAACAAGTTTGAAGTCAGCCATGTGGCAGATGGACTAAAAAGGCAACGGTAACCAACTATGTAATTTGCAGCTGTGGGCACAGCCAGTTTTTAAGTACAGAGTGGATGGGAGTCTGTATAGTGAGTAGAACACTGAACCTGTTCAGTTACCCTAAGGAGCACATGATAATTATGCCCCCCCTCCAACAAAAATGTGTGCCCTATAGCAGCAGAGCAGGAGCAGGGGGGCAGGAGAAGGTTGGGTGGAAGTTGAGGGTACTGCAAAGCCTGGTTCAGTTGGTAAGCACATCTGCCTCTGGGTCAGAAGGCAATGGGTTCTAGTCCTACAAGAGGACTGAGCTCATACCACAAAGGCTGGCACTAGAGTGCAGTACTAGAGGGTGATGTACTGTACTGTCCGCGTGTGCTGTTTTCCAGATGAGACTTTAAACGAGGTCCCTTCTACATATATCTGGTGATGCCCTGGTGGAAATAAAAGAACCCAAGGCACTTTTTGCAAGAGTAGTATCATTTTATTTTATTTAAAAGAAACTAAAGCAAGAAAAACAAAACACCAAACGCTATATAGGGACAATAACTGAAAGGCCTCCTGCATATCACATAGTCAAAAAGTAAACAGAGAGAAAAAGAAAAATTTCACAGGTAGCACAGCAGGCCTGCTCTTAAGCTACCCCAACCTAGTGAACCCATTTCCATAAAGATTTAAAGGGTGATCACTCTAAACATAAAAAAAACTGCTAGTAGACTAGATCAAGTTCTTTCTGCACTTTAGAAAGAAAGTCTATAACAGTAGAGACTTTTTGTTGAAGTGTCCACTGGCATCTGGTTTGCCAAACTGTCCATCAGACAAAGGCCAGAATGATGGAGACGGTACCACTGTGCTGTTTCTTTCATGAGGCATCCAACTGACCTAGAATCCAAGTGTCATAAGACACAGAAGCTAAACAAGGTTCTTTCCAATGAGTATCCAGAATGTCCCCAAAAGGCAAGGCAAGGCCATCTGTATTTATAAAGCACCCTATCCTGTGGGCTCAGGGCACTGGATATACAACAAAAAAATGGCAAAATGAAAGGACAGTCAAAAAAACAGATGCGTAACATTTCTGGTTCTAATGCATATTGTGGTTGCAAACATACACAGAAACATGGAGTTTGATGGCAGATAAGGACCGCTTGGCCCACCTAGTCCGCCCATTTCCCTACCTATCGGATAAGCTGCAAATCTTAGTTAACCAACAGCCTACTTCTTCCTACCCTCCCACTAGAATTGCTTTATGTCTGTCCCATGCATTCTTGAATTCCCTTTCAAGTGGCAATATTAATAGCAAACACTTTGATTATATACTTTTTTAGCAAAAATGTATTTATTACATCCTTAGATTCATCCTCAATGTATTTTATTTTTTCAGATATTTTAAAACATCTTTTATAGCTAATTTTGCAATTAATGACTCAAGTCATTAAAAATGGCTGTCACAGTTTTTAAACATTTCTTCTTTGATTGACGCTCATTGTTAAAGCACATACTTGATTCATACTGTAGGTGTATTAGCACGGTGTTACAAGTGCCGTTTTACAAACGTTAAAATCCCATATCTCGGTTAAGGAGTAAAAGAAAATATGAAAATAGGGTATACTGATGTTTCCGCCAGAAAAACATTACTGCTGGAAAAAACAACTATGCAGTGACTAACAAATACTGCTGCTTTCAGTTATAGCATTATCTTTTTGACTACTAGGCACACTCAGCCGTTCGTGGCTACACAACCATACTGTACCCCTCCTGTTAGCTGGAATGCCTGGTTTAGTGGTGCCCTGTAATATGACCTCAGTAGTGAAACATACACTGCATTACTGAGGTTACATAGGATCTTCAAAAACTAGGTATGATTAAGGAGTACAACTTCTTCCATGACAGGGAGGTGATTTGGTCCACTATCAGATGCCACTGCTTCAGTTAAAAGAAAAAGTATTTTACCAAAGTATGGGGAGAAAAGGGCCTGCAAAATCTTATCTGCCCTCTTTTCCATAGTGGGATCGGGGGGTCACACCACTTAAAGAGTACCACTAGGGTCAAAGTATGTCTCTGAAAACGGGCACTATATTTGTAATGAAAAAATACAAAAAAAAAAGTTCTGAATTTAGCATGCTAAGGCCACCTTCTTTTTCATCAGGGGCCAGGATTTCCATTTCGTTACTTTTTGGCCTGCTATATCCAATTTGGACTGCCAATGATTTAGGGCCATGTCACCATATCCCCCCCACCCCCACCCCAACAAAAACACTCCTAAGACTTCTGTATGGTCCATAGTCATAATAACATCTGCCAGTTCAGTGGCAGCAGTCACCCATGCCAGATCTTTTTTTATTACTCTAATTCCTGTTATTGAAGCCAAATTTTCAACTGAAGAAATGCCCTTCCCCCCCAAAGGGTGATCCATAATAAATGACACAATATCGTCCACATAAGCAAGCGTATGGGATTGTTCCTTGTGTCCCGGCCAGCATTCCCCTTCCCATAAAACTGGCTCATACAATTGTCCAAGGCTGTGTGTGCGGGAGTGCACTGATGTGTGAAATGGCTGCCCCTGAATATTTACAGTCACTTCACTACCAGTTTCTCATTGCTTGTAAAGAACTTTGAGATACAATGTGTGTAACAAAAAAAAAAAAGCACTACATACAGTAAATGCTGATTCTTCTTCTAAAGAGAAAAGGGGGGGGGCTAAAATGATTAATGACAATGAATTAAAATGTAAAGCCATTATGCTTACAACACCAGTATTTACCTTTATTTGTGAACTGAACTTAGTTCCATTATCTGTGCTTGAAAATGCTGTACTGATGTTACATAGCTGCACTGTAATTTAAAGAGAACATGAAAGTATTTTTAATTTGCAGTTAGCTGTTAATAATGTTCCTATTTTCAGAAATGATATTCATGCTCCCATATGATTAACTGTACCTGAACAAAATGCAACATGAAAACCCGTATTTTATTTTGCATTGTTTAGTTTTCATGTTCAGCTTTCTCTACAGTCCTTTCCCTAGATCCAGTAAATCAGGGGTCTGACTATGTCGTGGTTTGTGTACAGAACGTTTGGTTTGGTTCTCATAAGTCAACTGCCCATTCTTAGCATTCTACCAACAAACCATGTCGTAGTATGAACTCCAAATGACCAGTTCCACAAGAAGCATATAGAATGTTGTGCATAATAAGAAGACATTACAAAACACTGTTTATCAAATAAACTTTTGTACAGGTACAGCGAAATATGGATCACTTGGAGGTAAGGATTTCATTTCATAAAGAGGAACAATACAGGTAACAACCAAACAGCATACATTTCCTGTCCCCTTGATCACTGTAAGAAACCCTAGGTCCTTCATGTCCACCCTCCTCCCCTTCATAAGTGGGGATGAAATAGGTATTCTGTGAAAACACCAATCTATAGGGATTCCCCACCCATCCTACCACTCAGGGCACCCTGTGATTCCCACCTACTCTGCTACCCAGGGTAGCCCGTAATCCCCCACCCATCCTACCACCCAGAATACCCTGTGATTCTCCATCCACTCTACTGCCAGCACACCCTGTGATTCCCCACAGACGCTAGTGCCCAGGGCACCCTGTAATTCCCTATTCACCCGATTCCCCACCGACCCTACTACCCAAGGAATCCTTGGATTCTGCACCCACCCTACTACCTAGGGTAATCCACCCACCCTGCTATCCAGGGCATCCTGTGATTCCCCACCCACCCTACTACCCAGGGCATCCTCTGATTCCCCACTCACACAACTACTCAGGGTATTCTGTGATTTTTTCACCCACCTTGGTACCCAGGGCATCCTGTGACTCCCCATCCATCCATCCTGCTAGCCAGGGCATCCTCTGATTCCCCACTCACCCTACTACTTAGGGCATCCTGTGATTTCTTTGGTAAGCAGACTCTGTCCCAAGCTTAATTTAAAGCTCTGTTCTGCCTTCATGTCCACTGTCCCCACTGGCAGTCTGTTTCATAGGTTCACAACCCTCAGGGAGACAAATTGCCTCCTAACGTTACCCCTGAATTTACATGCCCTGAGCTTCAGGATATGTCCCCAGCTCCTGCTGCAGGACACCAGACCAACTATCTCTGACTGTTCGGTGGTGTTGATATATTTGAGTATGTGAAGTCTGAGATCATGTCCCCTTAGACTCCCTTTATAGTTTTCCCCCTTTACCACTGATCATTTTAGTGGCCCTCTGTTGCACCCTCTTCACTGCTTCTATGTTCTTTTTGCACTGAGGAGTGTTCTCTTCAGAGAAAACTTTGGAAATGACAATTAAGCGCAGTTCAGCAATTATTTTATTTTCTGTATGCGTGCTGCATTGATTCTTTAGGACCAACTACCTTTGCATAAGAACAGGATCTTTGTGAACTCCATCTGCACCTGCAGCACTGTGATGTCATAAACCTCAGCCTGTTATGTTAAAAGCTGCTGCCAAGACATAGATTATGACATCAGAAACAGGACTGTGACTTCAGTTAGATGAAGTCTGTGAGACAACATCCCGTTTTTAAACAAACACCCTCTCGGGGAGCACTAACTTTTGCCAAATTAACCAATGGCTAATGAAAATCACAATGTGGCTAATGAAAAATTCAATGTGGCTAATAGAAAATACTGCAATTAACTGTTTTGTATCATGATTTTGTGACTAAAACTTGCTCCCCCCCGAGCATTCTCTTTTAACTCTCCATAATAATGAAATTCAGATACGTACAAAACAAATATGTGAGCTACAAGGTGAACTGTGTCTAAATACAATACATGGCATTTCTCCTAAATCCCTTACAGCCTTTTTTATTTCAATTTTTGTCCACATTCTGTCCCCAGCTGCTTCCATTCACACCTATATTGGCTATCTTCCAGCCCCACCCATGCCTTTTCTGTCTCTTACCCCACCTCCTCTTACTCGAACTTCCCCTCTGTGGTGTGATGGGGGGTAGTGGGCCAGCCCCCCCCCCCAAATGACAGGATTCTGAGAGGTGAGCACTTTTGTTCACCCTCCACTCAGAGACGTCGGGCCAAGCTTGCTGATGAATGTGCACATGCAAGGTGTGGCAATGTTCCACTGAGCCAACTGGCATCTCCCCGCCCACTCAGGCGCTCCCAGCCTGCACTTCAATCTGTAGTCACCCAGGTGGTGGTTGCATGGCAGGAGCTACATCCCTCCATCCCTCCCCTGAGAAGGAAAGATTCCCTGGGATGCTCGATCCTCCTCTCCCCACCAGCCCTTTGATGTCTCAGCTCATTCCTGATCGCAGGCTTCTCACAGCCCATTAAAAAACCCTTACTGTCACAGGGGACACTTTTAAAAATTGATTTTTTTGGTTAGGTTTCTTCCTCCACTGATGCCCACCCACTGCCCAACTTTGTCTACTTCTAGCCCCACTGCTTTCACGAGTAAGGACCAATGCGACACAGGCCCAAGGATGCTGCCGGCCATCATCCTCACAGAAATGTGTTTTTTCACCTGCAGCTCCCACCCACCTCCACAACATTGACTGCAGCCTCTTTATGGCATTGCAAGATGCAGTGCAACACATGCACACAGAGACGCAAACACCACATGCTCACAGCAGGGAGCTGGTGTCAGAGAACAGACTCTAGCCCCCCCCCCATGAGGCATTGTTGGTTTGGCTGCAAAGCACCAGGGTCAGAGTCGCAGCTCTGCTACCCAAGCACCATTAAACCTTTTCTGCACCTGCATTTTGTGTCCTTACCTTTGTTTGTGAGTGCTACGATATTTGCACCTTCAGCACATGTAAGCACATCCCCTCGAGGGAGCAGATTCCCCACCCCACCATGAAAGGGCACTGCACTGGTGTGTACCAGCATCTCCTTTCCCAGGCTGGTGTGTGCACTGGGTGGCAGCACTTCTCAGCCCTGGCTACTGCGATCCTGGCTGACCAAGTCCACTCCCAAACCAGGTCACTGGCACAGAAACACAATGGGCCACCAGACAGTCTGGAGAATATAATTTGTAAGCATTATTAAGCTTCTAAAGTTACACAGTCTCTTTCTTTAGTATCCTGTTTCTTTAAATGCATAATTACATGAAGACAGGATCCCTGCCACCTAGACTTCTTTTTCTCTGGCTGTATGTCTATACTTGATATCAGAATCTTCTGCTTGAATCTGCAGTGCTGTCACAGTCTGTTGTCTGGAAAAGGACAGTGATGTCATCAGTAAACACCATAACCTAATCCTTGTCATGACTGTAATGTTGCAATCTGCTTTTGGGGAAAGGACAGCGATTCCTTCAATAACAATATGTGGTCCTTCAATTACTATGTTACTGAGTAGCTTTGAGGCCAGAAAATCTTCATCAGAGCATTTCTCATGGAGGGCCTGGATAAGCTGTCAAAAATGTAAACCCCCTGGAAAGACAGCTGAAGACTTAGAATACAGTTTCAATTATTAAATGTAATACCAGAATAAATAATGTTTACAGAAAAAAAAAACAACTGATGGAAGTAGGTACCTAATGTTTAAAGAGCCTCTGATGTCAGAGAAGGAAAACTGGAAAACTCCCTTTCAGACATGTTTCTGCTTCTCTTTTATATTCTCTGTAGTTTGGTTTCTTTAAATCTCTGCACATCTACATAAGTAGGATCACTGTTGCCTGGACTTCATGGAAGGGGATGCTCACTAATTTTGGTCACCCCCAGTCTACCACCCCAGTCCACCAACTAGTGAGCTCCCTAATCAGTCACCCTGTTGAATTTGCCTCCTCTCTGAATGACTACTTCACCTGCTGAGCCCTCTCACTGCTCCCTACAGGCCAGCTCCCTTAACCCCCCCCCCCATATTCCTCCCCTCCTCTGTACTCCCTGTGGGTACCCCTTCTTCTGCCCTCACTCTCTTGCATACACACCGTTTCTCCCTTTCCATTTCTTCCCCGCAGATATACCCTAACTGTATTGCCATCTCTCAACCTCTCCAAGTCAAACAACCCTGACCCTCCGCTCCTGCCAGTACCATCCCTATTGCTTTGCTTCTCACCCTGTCGTTTCACCTCAGTAAGGTTTCTGGATCCTAAAAGCATGCATAAGTTCTCATTCTCCACAAATGTGGTAATACATCTTCCCCTGAAAAAAACAGCCCCATCTCACACCTCCTGGCTCTTGCCAAAGTGCAGGAAAAACTAGTTCTATCCTGACATTACCCCTTTCTTGACTTCTCCTCCTTTCTCTGTGCATTCCAGTCTTGCTTTTGTAAATCCCATTCCATAATCTTGTACCATCTGAAATTTACTAATTCTGTCCTGAAAGGAATGAATCTGGATCTTTTTCACTTCTGCCTTCTACGTTGACTTTGCAAAAGCATTTAACACTTTCTACTTTAAAAAGGAATAAAAAAAAAAAGTGTGTCTCTCTGACTTATTGGTCAGTTGGTTCCGCTCCTACCTGTTGAAGAGGTACTAGTCCGTGCCAGTGAGGGAAGACCTCACTGCTGTTACAGTCAGGCGTCCCGAGGGCTCCATCCTGGTCCAGTCCTATTTCCTGTTTTCCTACATAGCCTTCCCTCAGGCTGCGTCTCCTTATACCTTTATGTGTACTGTACACAGACAATCCAGTACTTTACTAATCTGGTACCTCAGGCACCGAACTGGCAGCATCAATGCAGTGTGACTCTGACAAGGAGAAGGACATGAGGACTGTAACCATAAGCAACCTGAAGCAGTCTACACAAGGCAAAAAGCTGCAAGGGAAGGCAAGCAAGATATGATGGAGACCTTCAAATACCTAAAAGGCATCAACGAGGTTGACATATGGGGATCTTTTGGTTTTTCAAAGAGATTTTTCTTCCCTGGCTGGTAGCTCATCTCAAGGATATACTCTGGTCAGGCCAAACCTGTTCATCATTCAGGCAGCTTCCAAGTTTTTCTCCTTCAATTTTTTCCTTTCTCCTCTGGTGAAAATTAATGCCTGTGTCTACCACGTACAGCCACAGCATTTGTGCGGCAGCAGTAAGCTGCTGGGGTTGCAGTGGTGGCAGAGTCCCCTGCCAACCCTTGCTGACCGAGACACACTGCTGAGTGGCAGCTGTCTCAGCTATGGCCTGCCTCCCAACGTGACTTCCCAGGGTCACTACTGAACCTAGGACATCAGCATGGCAGCACACCAGGGTGGCCCTATAGGGGATCTTTTTTGGCAAAGTGAGAACACAGTCAGGGACTACAGGAAGGCGATTAGAAGACACTTCTTCACTGAGAGGGTGGTGATAGGAAAGAACACTCTGTCAAAGGAGGCAGTAAATCACAGTTCAGTAGGGGGACTTCAAAGAGGGTGGGATAGTTTCAAAGGGAAGATAAGGAGGACTGGGAGGAGGGTCAGAGCAACAAGGAATAAATGTGCATGACCTCTCAAACAAGCAGACTTGACGGACCTTCAGGCCTTCTTCTGCTGGTATTTTGTATGTTTGTGTGTTCATACAATATCCAACACTGGTTCCATACAAACCAACTCTCAATGTCGACAAAAATTGGTCTCCAGGGGCCTCCTGGTGGCCCAGCAGGTAACCTGTTGCACTCTTGCACTGGTTGCCCGGGTCGGGTGGCCAAGGGGACTGGGGAAGTTCTCACACCTGTGGAGGGGTGGCACTGTGGTTCCATGCCGCATTAATCCCTGCGGTGGGTTGCGGAGCCTGCCTCTTCTGCAGGGGCGCTGCTACATGCATGCAAGGTTTGACATGGTGGCGTCCAGTGTGAGAGAGGCAGGAGGGTCTGGGGAATGGAAGAAAAACCCCTGCCTCCTTTCTGCCTGTATGATGCCTGCTGGTAGTTTCGGGGCCACACTCTGTGGCTCCCCACTGGCCTCACGGTGGGAAGAGCAGCAGACAGGGATCAGAGGTCATTGGCACATGGCCAGAAGAACGGCAGAGGCGGCAACACAGGAGCAAAAAGTTCAGGAGCAAAATAACAAAAATCAGCCTCCGTGACCTTCAGCCGCAGCCAGAGACTCGCTAGGCTCCACAAAAGCCTTGTCTTGGGCATGCTGGATGGCGCCCTCTGGAGGAATCCCCTTTCCAAGTACTACGACGTGCAGCAGGATCGACACCTTGATTTATTTTTATTAATTTTTTTTGTCAATAAACTTTTATTCAGAATATAAATACTGCAAACTTAAAACTTATAATGAAACCCTCCAGTACAGGCTCTATCATCCTGGTCCCCCGTCTCCCTGCATCCCAGGGACTGAGCCTGAGCTTCATTCTTCCCCCGCAGCTCCCCTCCCATGGTGGGGTTGGCAGGCAAAACTGACAGCACACCAGAAACCAATCAATGTACTTTGTAGTGATGAGCCACGTAAAAGCTACTTTTTATTGACCACATCAACGTTCAGTTTTGGCTTTATGTGGATTAGCAGGTGGGGTAGGCAATCCCTTTGACTGCACTGGCCGGTTTGTGGATTCGTGGTCCCTTTCACTGCTTTTGTTCTGGAATTGGCAGGTCACTTCTTACCTGCTGGAAAATGGATCCGGTTTGTGGAGGGAGGGCCCTGTCACCAGTGTGGAGCCTGCAAGGGGTCAGACCTGTCATCGTTGCTCTGTCCAGGATTTTTCCTCCAGTCTTCTCCCCTGAGACACTGGATTTAGGGTGGTACACAAGTGTAGGGTGAGTCACCTTCAGCATGCCACCAACACTGGCATTCCATGCCCCATAAGCCTCTCAGAGTGTACTGCCACCTGTGGTCACCCACGTGGCAGTACTGCAATGGAGCATGACTTCCCACCCCCAGAGGAGGAGAGCATCCTCTCAGACACTCAGTCCTCCTCCCTGTCCCTCAATGACCTAGACTCAGTTTTGAACCCAGGTCGCCAGTGTGGTGGAAGGTGTGGCATGCAGCACCTTAACCTTCCACGACACTGGGCCGGCAAACCCTTGATTTCCCACCCACACTGATGCCATCCAGAAACAGCCCCTTCCCAAACTTGGCACACGGTACAGCAACAAATCCTGTCACCCACTCCCAGTCTGCCAGGAGATCATCCTCAAGCTACTGCAGCCTACCAGAAATATTGCCACGATTCTGGTCACTGACCCCAAACCAGGTCCTGCCACAGCCTACCAGAAATATTGCCATGATTCTGGTCACTGACCCCAAACCAGTTCCTGCCACAGCCTACCTGAAATATTGCCACGATTCTGGTCACTGACCCCAAACCAGTTCCTGCCACAGCCTACCTGAAATATTGCCACGATTCTGGTCACTGACCCCAAACCAGTTCCTGCCACAGCCTACCAGAAATATTGCCGTGATTCTGGTCACTGACCCCAAACCAGTTCCTGCCACAGCCTACCAGAAATATTGCCACGATTCTGGTCACTGACCCCAAACCAGTTCCTGCCACAGCCTACCAGAAATATTGCCACGATTCTGGTCACTGACCCCAAACCAGCTCCTGCCACAGCCTACCAGAAATATTGCACCCTCATGTTGCTCACCAAACCCATATACATTTTTTGTTGTTGTTGTCATTAGTCATGGTGTAAACACTTACCACTGCTCCTGTTCTCCATCTTGCCAGTGACATAGCCAGAAATGGCACTTTGTCTCAGACTACTGCCTCTGGGAAACAATTAAGCAATAACACACAACATGGTACAGTAGATCTAAGGATATCATCATGCTTTTGGGGCATTGTGAGGCATGAGGCTAAACTGACTGCCTTATACCACAACGTGGCGTGTGATACCGTGATTATCAAATGGCCCCCAAGTAACTGAATATGGCTGAACTTGGTAATTAGTTATGGCTTGTAATGACACATTGAGATGACACTCTGGGTTAGACACTGCTATAGCCAATCACTTTTCGGGATTTGTCTTACTAATTTTGTAACAATTAATTAAATTTAATTAAAGAATACCTTAATTAATACAGTCCATGCCACAGCCCACACAAAATCTATTGTGAGCTTCCCTGGAGTCACCCGCACAAGCCGATGTGATCAGGCAGAGAAATGAGTTTTGTGAACTGATAAGCAAATGTTTTGATTTTGCTGAATTAGTCAGTGTAAGCAGGGCTTTAACTGAAAGTGGAAAATGGCTTTTCTGATCCCTTTTAATCCCCCTCTGTCTCTTGCTTGCTCTCTCTGGGCGAGACGGTCAAAGATCGACGTCCCATGCCAAGAACTTGGGCTCGTACCCAGTGCTGACATTGTAATACAGAATGCTGAGGGTGGGGCTGCCTAATTAGAGATGTCATCCTTTGGAAGAAACGTTAAACCAAAGTTCCATCAGCCCATTCTTGTGAGACAGAAGCTGAAGATCCCATGGCATTAGAAACACACAGGGGCTAACTCTCCTGCTCTCAACAACAGATTGTTTACTGCAGTTGCCCGCGGCCGTGTATCAAATGTCGTTCAACACATAATGGCTGGCATGTCTCTGCATAAGACCACTGTCCAGGGGTTCAGTTAAAAAAAAAAAAATTCTTAGCAGAAGTCAAGAACTTCTACAGGTCCAATCTGGAAGTCACTCCAGTCTTCCGAAAGTCAAACGACTTCCCCGGTTCTACATTTGATTGCCAGTGTTATAAGAGATAACAATTTGTGGAAGTTAATTTAGAAAGTTACTGGCAAAATACTCATTCTTTCAGAATAATCCTCCATTTTTACTTCCATGCCTGCAGAAAAGGAGGTCCCCGGATTTTATTTTTGCCCTCTGGAAATCAAGCACTTCCTCCCCCCCCCCAGAAGTTTTTACCTTATTTTTGAAAGTCAAATACTTCCAAAAGGGAGTTAACTGAAACTCATGCCACCACACTCCTACTCTCTGACTGGCTTGGAAAGTGCTTTGTGACACCTAAGACATGCTATATGCCTGCGGCATTACTGCCTTGGTGCCTGATTCAGTCCGATCTCAGAAGCTAAGTAGGGTCGGGCATGATCAGTCAGTACTTGGACGGGAGACCTTCAAACACTGGGCGCTGCAGGAAGTGGAATAGGTAGCTCTGCAGGGAGCACTCTCCCTTTGGTTAAAAGTAACCATACCAATACCCCAGCATGTGTTTGGGGGATACCGTGCTCAGAGGTGCCATCTTTTGGATGAGACGTTAAATTGAGGTCCTGTCTGCCTATGCTGTTGATTGTTCAGGTTGATGTGAAAGAGCCTGTAGCATTTCTCAAAAAGAAGAGGGGAATTACCTCTGGTGTCCTGGCCAAATTTCCGACAGTCGTTAAAACCACCAGCAGCTTAACCTGGTTCCGTTTCAGTTAGGTTACATCTGTTTCCCACCCCTGAAGAGGCTGAAAACAGGAAGAATTTCCTAGCCCTCCTTTCCCGGTCAGCAAAAGCTAAAAATATATATATATATATATCAAACCAAACAGGACTCGATTTTATTCCATTCTTTACATTTTGTATTTCAAACAACAATCTGCACCTGGCAGTTACATAAAAAGGAGCTGAATGTGTTTGTGTTCTGTTTCCGTCGTTCCCCACAGTAAAAGCAGCCCACAAGGTTCTGCCCAGTATGCTAAGAAACTGCCTCAACTGACAGCTCTAAAGTCAAAGAAATCTCATTCAACCATTACAGTTCCTTCTCACTGCCTCTCTGCAAAGCAGAGGTCTTTACCAGCACTCAGATGGTTTCATTCTGAACTTCAAGGATCCAGTAACTTCTTTACACATCAAACGGTAAAGCAATCACCAGGACCCCACGGAGTGAATAAACAGTTTGGAGGAGTGCTTTTGATATAGACAGAGACGCACATAACCTAAAAATTTGGCATAGAAAATTGTTTACTTATGATTTCAACTGCTAGGATAACAGCCCTTGCTGTGTGACATCTCATTTACAAGGGGTCCAGAAGGATACACGCAAGTTAGGAGCTGATGCATACATGTTACTTTATAAGCATCTTTTAGACATAACATTCAGCAAAACAATGTTCGTGTAAAGACAGAGTTATGATTCCATACTACAGATTGCATATAATCCAGTACTTATTTCACTTGGTCTTTTACAATGTATCTGACTCTCCCCTGCTGATTTCACACTTGCTGATCATGACACCACAATCTGCGGTCATGGTGAGTACCATGATGTCATAAACAAAAGGCACGGTGAGGTTAACAGGAGAGAGGCAAAGATTTATTTATACAGACTTGTTGGACAGACTACCAAGATGTGCTGTAAACCTTGAAAAGGGAGAACTAAAAATGGAAATAGTATTCTCTAGTAAATTGTAATAGCTGAAACATCATATTTGTGAAGGTGCATGTAAAACTGCAGAATTGCTCTTTAAGCAAAAACAAGGTAGCACACCAGTAAAAGCATTACAAATGGTGGGGTATATATCAAATACATAATTATATTGCAGTGGAAGAACACATTTATCTCCATACATGAGTTGCAAGACCACTATAACTCACACATATAGATACAGATATAGATATAGATACAGATATGGCTATTTAGATTTAGATATATATATATATATACACACATATATACACACATATACATACATATACTGTATTCCTTTTCTCAGAGGCTCAGGTGCATACGACAAGCAGCTACACATAAACAAGTTAAATAAAACATAAAAACATGACGCAGAGTAAAAACAGCTCCTCGGGTATCACTATAAGCTTGACAAAGATTTGAAGCAATTTAAAACAAGGAGCAGTTTTCCATAATTAGGTAAGGCATTCAACAAATGGCTTGCTGTCACTGGGAACTTCAAAATATTGCACATATGAATCACGCATTTTTTAGTCTTTGTCAGTAAAGAATTTCAAGCCGGTCATTTTCCCAATGACAGGGTAGCAGTGCACTAAATCACTGACTACTGAATGATGTTTAAATTGTCTTCTGCTTCAGTCACCTGGTTTGCCAGCATTTGCATCAGGGGATTTACTTTTAAACTCATTGTGCAAAATCGACCAGAGACCTGGTGTCAAGTGTTCAACACTGCTAGTGAAATTCAGCGTCTGCTGCATTCCTATGGGGCACCGAACATGGCGGAGAGAGGACTGATCAAGGAAGCAGAATCTTAGCTATGTGATGTTTATTTTATTCCGTCCTTTTAAGAAACATTTGAATAAATATATAAATACTGTGTTAGTTTCTTTACCCAGTATAGCCCAAATGAAATGTAATATTTCTTTTACAGTAGAAGGTCCTGCTTGTACCCAATTGTTGGGATGTCATACCAAGTAAAATTTGGAGAAGGGGGCAAACAAAAATTGGTCCACAGAAGCTGGCCCGATGGCACTGAGCGTTGAGGCCCTGGATGCCACACCTCACACCACACTGGTTACCCGGGGTTTGATGACGGACTCAGCTCATCGTGGATCGGCCGGAGGGGAGAAGAGCGAGCGTCTGGAGGACTGTTCTCCTCTCCCAGGGAGGGTGGCTTGGTTTGCCTTGCCTTTGACTGCCGCCAGGTGGAGGTCTGGTGGTAGTGCAGGCTATGGGTGGCACAGTAAGTGTTGACTGTGGCCAAGTGAGCGGTGTGTGCCTCTACAAGCATGCTCACACTGGCCATAGAGGTAGGCGCAGAAAAAGGAAATAGGAGCTCTGGGGCTCCATGAAACCCTGTCTGCCCATCCGTGGACCCCACGCTGCTACCCAGAGATGGGCTGTACTGGATTATATGTTCAGAAGGGGAGGACGGCCCTCCCTCCCCATCCCCGCCACGGGGAAAATCTGTGGGGGTACCCGACAACTCCAGGAGAGGCAGGTGCTGGTCCATGGGGGCAAGAACAGGGTTGAGTAGCTGCCCCAGAACTCCAAAGGGAGAAAAAGCAATACTGAAAAACAAAAGGTCTAGTGGCATACTGGTAACCTGGGTTCATTCTCCGACCTGGGGACGTCAACAGCTGAGGCCAGTAGGAAGGGCTCAGAGCATCTGTTAGATGTTCTCTTCCCAGGGGAGGGTGACTGCTGCACCACTCTTGCAGCACCTCCTGGTGGTGGCATCATGGGGATGTCTCTGATGGTATATGTGACCACGGGCTGTCAGGGAGACCACCTAGGCCAGCTGTAACTGTACACAAACTAGTGGATGGGTGAGTCAGGAGAAATGGCAGTGGAAATGGCACACTGCCATGCCGGCCTCCACTGGTCCCCCATACCCCCCAGCCAGGCATCCCAGTTAGTCCGTTCCTCCTTGAAGCCAAGGAGACCCCACTGGGGATGATCTGGCAAAATTATGGCCGTCAGGAGAAGGAAGCACTCCTCCACAGGCAGAAGAATGCCCCCAGCAAGGACACACCAGCCCTTGGGATGTCATGGAGAGGATCCTCCATGGCAGCAAGGTGTAAGTACAGCCAGCAGAGGTAGGCTCTGTAAGGCCTGAAGGAGAGACTGCCAGTGGGCGTGACAGGAGGACAAAAAATAAGGGGCAAAAAATATTGGTCATGGGAAACCCTTAATGATACTTTTAACAGCCTTCCTCAATTAAAAAGCACTACTTAAATGAGAATTTGGAATGTGGGGGCACATGCCCCTCCCTCGAGTCTATGGGCATGATGGCCCTTACAGTGGGGAGAGGTTGAAGCATGGGGGAGGGGACTAGTAGTATGTGCCTTACGCTTGGGGTGTCAGTAGCAAAACAAAGGCTTATAATTACAGTCCTGTGTTGACAGTCATAAACCTAGTTTTTGCACCTTAGCGGCAGATTGTTATCAATGGTTCTATCTCAAACGGAAAATTAACCAGTTCTGGGAATCAAACAAGTCTTCTATGATCAAAGTGTGAGTTATGAGGGATTAGGTTTTTTTTTTTTTTTCAGCCAATGCAATAAAACCGTTAACTATAACTGAAGTAACAAAATAAAGTTGCTGTTTTTTTAAACTTGTTTATTTTGTCCAGTTATTTTACCTTTGCTGTTTATTTTATTATCACTATTGATGTTCACTTGAACAGAGAAAATATATAAACATTTATAAACAGTACTTTTGCTGTTTATAGTGGATGCAGGCAGCCTATTCCATAGTCCTATTATTCTGTGGTTAAAAAAGTAATTTTTAATTAGTCCTGAAAGCTAATAGTTTGAATTGCATATTCTGACCCCTATTTATGTGCATCTCAGTTCTTGTCTCGAAATGTAAAATACCCTCAAAAAGGTAAATTTCTGCTGAAATCATATACACTGAGTAGCTCTTCCTTCAGTCTTCTGTTCTCTGCCTCATATGTTTTAGGTTTTTTAAATCTTTTTTCATAATACATTCTCTCCATTCCATCATTCTGGTTGTCCTTCTCTGCGTCCCTCCCAGTTCCTTTTCGTGCCCATTCACTAAAAATACCACCAACAGCTTAATCTGGTTCAATATCAGTTGGCATCCATCTGTATCTCCCCCCCCCTTCGCTGGGACGAGGCAAAAAATAGGCAGAATTGTCTAGTGCTCCTTTCCCAGTCAACAAAAACTAAATAAATAAATGTGGGGTGCACACGGGTGATGTACACTCATGTTTAAACAAAACTTAATGAATTCCTGTCTGGTCCGTCCTGAAAAACAATCTTTATTAACACACTTTCCTTACAAACAGGCACGCAAACAACTTGCAAGTAAACTGACTCTAGGTAGTGGGTGGGCGAGTGCTCACAGCTGGCAGTGCAGTAGGAAAGTATGTTCGGTGGGTGGACATCGGCTGGGTTCAGTAAGGCATGCTAGGTTGCATGTGCATGTGGCTCTATGCATGGTTACGTCCTATATCATACAGTAACAGTGGCCATATGCACACATACCATACATTAACTATGCTCACCTACCATACAGTAACAGTGGTCCTATGCCCATATGCTGTACAGTAACAGTGGCAGTATGCTCACATGCCTACAGTAACAGTGGCTATATGCTCACATGCTGTACAGTAACAGTGGCTGTATGCCCACATGCTGTCCAGTAACAGTGGCAGTATGCGCAAATGCCGTCCAGTAACAGTGGCAGTATGCGCACATGCTGTCCAGTAACAGTGGCCGTATGCTCACGTCGTACAGTAACAGTGGCAGTATGCTCACATGCCGTACAGTAACAGTGGCCATATGCTCACATGCTGTACAGTAACAGTGGCCGTATGCTCACATGCTGTACAGTAACACTGGCCGTATGCTCACATGTTGTACAGTAACAGTGGCCGTATGCTCACATGCTGTACAGTAACAGTGGCCGTATGCTCACATGTTGTACAGTAACAGTGGCCGTATGTTCACATGTCGTATAGTAACAGTAGCCGTATGCTCACATTCTGTACAGTAACAGTGGCTGTATGCTCACATGTTGTACAGTAACAGTGGCAGTATGCTCACATGCTGTCCAGTAACTGTGGCAGTATGCGCACATGCTGTCCAGTAACATTGGCAGTATGCTGACATGCTGTCCAGTAACAGTGGCTATATGCTCACATGCTGTATAGTAACCGTGGCAGTATGCTCACATGTTGTACAGTAACAGTGGCCGTATTCTCACATGCTGTACAGTAGCTGTATGCTCACATGCTGTACAGTAACAGTGGCTGTATGCTCACATATTGTACAGTAACAGTGTCAGTATGCTCACATGCTGTACAGTAACAGTGGCCGTATGCTCACATGCTGTACAGTAACTGTGGCCATATGCTCACATGCTGTACAGTAACCGTGGCAGTATGCTCACATGCTGTACAGTAACTGTGGGCATATATCACATGCCGTACAGTAACAGTGGCCGTATTCTCACATGCTGTATGGTAACAGTGACCGTATGTTCACATGCTGTACAGTAACAGTGGCAGTATGCTCACATGCCATACAGTAACAGTGGCTGTATACTCACATGCTGTACAGTAACAGTGGCTGTATGCTCACATGCCGTACAGTTACAGTTGCAGTATGTACACATGCTGTACGGTAACAGTGGCAGTATGCTCACACACCGTACAGTAACAGTGGCCGTATGCTCACATGCTGTAAAGTAACAGTGGGCATATGCTCATGTGCTGTACAGTAACAGTGGCCGTATTCTCACATGCTGTACAGTAACAGAGGTCTTATGCTCACATGCTGTACAGTAACAGTGGCAGTATGCTCACGCCGTACAGTAACAGTGGCTGTATGCTCACATGCTGTACAGTAACAGTGGCTGTATGCTCACATGCCGTACAGTAACAGTATGCACACATGCTGTACAGTAACAGTGGCAGTATGCTCACATACCGTACAGTAACAGTGAATGTATACTCATGTGCTGTACAGTAACAGTGGACATATGCTCACATGCTGTACAGTAACAGTGGCCGTATTCTCACATGCTGTACAGTAACAGTGACCGTATGCTTACATGATGTACAGTAACAGTAACTGTATGCTCACATGCTGTGCAGTAACAGTGGCTGTATGCTCACATGCTGTACAGTAACTGTGGCAGTATGCTCACATTCCGTACAGTAACAATGGCAGTATGCTCACATGCCGTACAGTAACAGTGGACATATGCTCACACACCGTACAGTAACAGTGGCCGTATTCTCACATGCTGCACAGGAACAGTGGCCGTATTCTCATATGCTGTACAGTAACAGTGGCAGTATGTTCACATGCTGCACAGTAACAGTGGGCGTATGCTCACACGCCATACAGTAACCGTGGTCGTATGCTCACATGCTGCACAGTAACAGTGGGCGTATTCTCACATACTGTACAGTAACAGTGGCTATATGCTCACGTGCAGTACAGTAACAGTGGCAGTATGCTCACGTGCTGTACAGTAACAGTGGCAGTATGCTCACATGCTGTACAGTAACAGAGGCCATATGTTCACCTACAGTACAGTAACAGTGGCAGCATGCTCACATGCTGTACAGTAACAGTAACTACACTCACATGCTGTACTGTAACAGTGGCTGTATTCTCACATGCTGTATAGTAACAGTGGCCGTATTCTCACATGCTGTTCAGTAACAGTGGTAGTATGCTCACATGCTGTACAGTAACAGTGGCCGTATTCTCACATGCTGTACAGTAACAGTGGTAGTATGCTCACATTCTATACAGTAACAGTGGTCATATTCTCACATGCTGTATGGTAACAGTGGCTGTATTCCTCCATACTGTACTGTGGCATCACTGATCATGAAAACAAAGCTTGAGTGCTCCACTGAGGTTGCAGTAAGCCACAGGGTGTCTGAATCAGCTTGTTCTTCTCAAGCTGCTGTTTTTTTATTTTATAGAATAGAGGGTTAGTGGGTTTGGTCACTTATTTGTCAGTTAAATCCAGTAATGGCTTTCTGCAGGGCAGGTTTAGTCGAACTCCAAATCGGGGTGCACTACTTATCATCTGTGTGTCGTCAGCAGTGGGACAATGCTGTGTGGCAACAGAGCCACATTTACCCAGTGGTGCTGGCTGCACTAAAACCTTCTCTCCTCTTCACCCTTTCTTTTGCTCTTCCCCAAGCAGCAAACTGAGGCTCTCGGACAAAACTGATTGCAATTCACACCTAATTATAAAAGCACCATCCCATTTACCCTTAGGGTGCAGTGTGTGTAGTAAGACCTGGCTACAGGTTGTTTCTGTTACCCACGGTCATTGATGATTGCGCTGGGAGTTTGAAGTTGCTCATTACGTAGGAACATAGGAATGTGACGGCAGAAAAGGACTGCCAAGCCCACCCAGTATGCCCAATATGCCTAGGCAATAGCCCCCCTTCCCAACATCCCCTTGTGTTTATCCCATGCCCTCTTGAACCCTCCCACTGTCTCCCACAAAGTTTTTTTCCACATTTCTTCTTTTTTTTCTCTTTTCCCTACAGGGGGTTTCTCTAGCCTGGCCCCCATGACCCTGGTAGATCACCGGGTACCCCCATGGCTCTGATCTCCATGACAGCGGCTCCAGTGGAAGGACTGTCCCCCCTCCCCGAGGCTTTGTGCACCTTGTGGACCACGATCCTATGCAGACAGGCACCAGGAACCAAGATAGCCAGCAGCCCAAACCATCATTCAGGCAGCCGGTGGGTTTTCTCCCTTTTTCTAATCCCTCCCACCTCCCTGATGCGCATGCGGCCTCTGTCGGTCTTGCACACAGGCAGCATTCCCCCTGTGGTGGAAGCAAGCTCCCTGGCCCAGTCTCAGGGGTCACTGCAGTGCCAGGCCTTACCATCAACCTCCCCGGCTGAGGCACACTGCCGCACGCCAACTACCTTCACCTAGTCTGCCTCCTGATGCGACCACCTGGTTACGCTCCGGGACCCAAGTCATCTGCATGGCAGCGCATCGTTTTGCTGCTGAGCCATCGGAGTGGCCTTTCTTCATGGCTATATGTTAAGAACAACTTTCAGAAACCACCAACAAAATCTGCTAACCACCTATTATATAGCATAGCATTTCTATTGCTTGTCACACTCTACTTCTTCCATGCTAAAGGAGATGACACATCTTTTGTTCAGAAAGCTACACCAACCCTACCAACAGTAAATAGTTTAAGAAGACAGCAAATGATTTCTCCTCACCACAGCGTGTCGAGGGAGCACTTCTGACAAATCAGAGTGCTGCATTCTTTTGCGTGAGGAACACACTTATTCTGCAGAGTGTATTGCGCACAGCTGACCTGGAAACCAGCAGGTACAGTGTCCCCTTTTTTTTTTTATTCTAATTTTAAAAAAATTGGTTCTGCTCAATCTGTATTTCTAGGTCCATTGACTGCACTCTTATGATTGTAAGAGTAGAGAGAGACATACACACACACATATATCTAAGAAGACTGGGTGGGCCAATTGTACTTTTCTGCTGACAAATTCTGTTTCCATGTTTCACACACATTCTTAGGGTGCAAGACCATGGTTCACACACAGTCACATGACAGAACTCTTGCAATCATAAGTTATAAAATGGTCCATGAAAATCCTTTAACCTTATTTGTCGAAACACATCATGTGACCACTGATTATTTTCTGACAACTGCACACCTCAATACAACTACATATTTTTTGACAAATGAAATCCCATTTTAATACTGAGATAGCTCACTCCAGGGTGTGTGCGTCATAAGGGAATGATGCACTTCTCAGGTGGTTGTGGCACTTGGCTACGCTTCATGCCTAACAGTGACCTAAGGTGTGCATTATTTCCTTATAACCACACACCCTGTTATGTATTATCCCTTACATGTGAAAAGCTGTGTTTTGTATTGTTTTCTTCTATTTATGGGCAACATTTTGTACAAGTCTCTTCATGAAATCAGGAATATGGTGTTTGACTGTGTCACCCTTTGTGTGCAGAACTCACAGCATGGTTCTGATAGGTTAACAAGTCACAGTTAAATATTCTAAAAACTCCAAATTACTGGTTTCATGAAGAGAACTATACTGAATGTTGTGCACAAAGAGAAAACAATACAAAACACTTCAACGTTTATTCTGACTCAGATACGGATCATTTCGTGCCATGAATTTAATTCCTGAAAACAGGAACATTACAAACAGCTGCATATTGACACCAATTTCCTTAGCCCTTTAATGTGACGCAGTCTGTGGCGGCAGTGACTGACTTCAACTGTCATTAAGCCTGTAGGATTGTCCAACAGTGGGCTGGGAAAGCAGCTGTGTGTTTACTGCAAGAAGTAACCAGTGTTTTAACGGCACAAGAGCCAATCAATACATGTTTTTATTCCGCTACTTACTGGTGAGTCAGACAGGCCTATTAGTTTGGCTGCATCATAATACAATGCTCCCATTATCTGGTGCTCTGGTTAAGTTATCATTACTGCACCAATACACATAGGACTGTTACCTTGGAGACATGAATAGCTTGATGTGAGATTAGTCTTAGGGCTACCTATCACCTCCCCCAAGTCTCTGCCCCTTCTCCCTCTGATTGGTTAGATTGTACCTTGGTGATAAACTTTATAATGTGCCTTTTGTTCATCAGGTTCTCAGTAAAGGCAAGTAACCGACAAGTCCACCTTTCTTCCAGCTGGGCATCTCTTTGTAAGTGATAAAATGTGAGAAAGTTACGGAATATTCAAAAGCATGGCCGCTGCATATGCAATCACGCAGCCCTCCTAGTTTGGAGGCGCAGCAAGCCATATTCCATATGCAAATGAGATGGCGGCTTTCCACCGTTCGTGCAATTTGGTAGCCTTCAGGAGCTAGATTTCCAAAATCCTTGGATCTGCCGCAGCTGCAGGGGGGGAAACTGGTGCAAACAGGTCTCCACCTGTGGAGCCGCAGTTTCTCCTGCAGCTGCGGGATTCTCAGAGGTGGAGCTGGTTTATGATTGGCTCCATGATTTACAGCAGCTTGTGGGTGTTTTTCTCAGTGCAGCTGCGCCAAAATGTTAATGCCCAACATCCCAAACCGTTGCGCTAGCTGACAATACAAAACCCCGCTGGTGTGGAGGTTTTGTCCTGTTGCTGTGGCTGCAACGTGGGACTTAGTACCCATGTCTTTTGAAAATCTAGCCCTAGTTTTGTACAATGTATTTACCCAGGATAGCCCAGTGGAGACATTCATGTTCATTTTCATTGAGGTCCTGCTTACGTCCGTTTTTATGGTTTAGTTACCCATGATCGCTTACCTGAGATACTACATATTTTTTTTCCATGGGGTCCTGCTAATACTCATGTTTGCAAGGCATTTACCTACAACAACACAGCTGAGATGAGTTTCCAGTGCCCGAGTGCACCTGAGATCATCCTACACGAACCAGGGCTTTATTCATCTTCTGCGGCTCCCTCAGGATGTCAGTGCACTAGAGGTCCCAGGCTTGCACACACAGTGCGTGACACAGCAGCGGCCCTCCCTCCCTCCTAAAGTAAGAGCGCATCCCCTGAGATGCTTCATCTTCCTCTCCTTGGCCAGTCCCCAATGACTGCGGCTTGCCTTGTTTTGAACCCAGGTCACCAATGCTGTGAGCACTAGCACCACCGCTGCACCAATGGGGCGGCTTATACAATTTTTTTCTTGGTAGACCCTCCTCGGATTTTGAGGAGTGACAGAATCAGGCTCAAAGGTGGTAAGGCTGCAGACTTTAAAAAATGTTAAGTGTTCTGGTCTCAGGCATGGCGGCAAAGCTCTGTGTTACTACCTGAGAGATCGGGGTTCAAGTGCAAACTCGGGATCAGGGGTCAGACACATCAATGTAGTGAGATACTTGTCTCCAGAGAAGGGAGGGGACGGGTTGCTCTGTATTATGAAATGGGTAGTAAGAATGCTGGCTCCTGATTGGCCAAGAGGCACAATGGCACAGCTGAAAGTAGCTCAATAAAAAAAAAAGTTTTGAAAATCCATCCAGTTTACTAAAAAGGACCCATTTCATAATTGCAGGTGGAGGCACTCTACTTTGCCTCATGCTTCAACCCACCCAAGGTGGGCTGTTACTCACCATAACACACCCCCTGTCATGCCTTGTTGCTTAATTAACCCCTCTCCCCTTACTGTCCACCCAAGAAGCAGCCATAACATCAACTGTGAAGACTGCAGATCAAGGCTAACCAAAGTTATCATAAGGACTGGTATTCGGGATGGGGGGGCAAAGGTTAGATTCTAAAAAATGATGATGGGCACCAGTTCTAGGTGCAGCCTCCCCAAGCCCCACCCTCTTCTCACAGCCATAGGGATTGTTGGTGTCTGTGGGTGACTCTGCTCAGCAATGCTAGTCAGACGAGAGCTCTTGCTTTGTTGAACTGTGTCCACAGGGTTACCCAGCTACTAGTCATTCAGAACGGAATTATTCGGGCAAAATCTACAGCCAATAATGAAGTCCCAGATTACCCCCAATGGAAGCAAAAAATGAGAAAAAAAAATAGCTTTTAACTAAAGCTTTTCTTTAAAATAATAAAATTTCTGTGTGTGTCACACGTGTGTGTGTGTGTGTGTGTGTGTGTGTGTGTGTGTGTTTACCCTCAATTTGTCCTCTAGAGAGTCAGCAGTTTGTGACCTCTTAACAGTTTGTTAGCACAGGAGAGTTCATGGATGGATAGATAAGATAGACAGATACATAGATGTATACTGTCTGTAAACAGCTGGATAGATAGCTAGATAGCCAGACAGATACTGTCTGTAGATAGGTAGATAAATAGACAGATACTGTCGATAGATAGACAGACAGACAGACAGGTAGACAGATATAGAGAATAATGGATGGGCAACAGAGAACAACAATGCTGTGGTCACTTCGAGAGGTTGTCATGACAACCAAATAGATCTCGAGAGTAAAGCTTGCCAGGTCTATGGTTGTCATGACAAGCTCGATAAGTGAACACACCATTGCTGTTCACTGTTGCCCTTCCATTGTTTTTCATAGTGTATGGGTAGCAGTGCAACATGAACTATGCATTTCTTGAGAAATTTGAGCTTAACAGCATTCTTCTTTCTTTTTGTGAGTGAAGTAACTTTCAGGTCACACACTTGTCACACACTAACCTGTATGGGCATTTGCTGGCTACCATGGTAGTGTTTAAATAATTTTTACATCCAATTCTGTTTTTTTAATTTTTTTGTTACTGTTCATTTGTAAACTGGCACCATTCTGAAGAAGCAGGTTTCGAAAATGCAGCGGGAGCCATCGCTGATCACTTGTATCTCCTCACAGTTGTCAGAAGAAACAGACAGAGGGAAAAAAATGAGTAATCGGCACAGCAGTCATGGTTACAGGAGCGCAAGGGCATTCCATATTGTTACACCATCGTAGTGACGTACTCAAGATGGTACAACAGCAGTATGACATCACCATGATGGTACAACAAGCCTCTGAATTCACTGAATTCCATTCATAATTGTGCTCTCCCATACACTATAGACAGATATTGTCTTTAGATAGGCAGGTAAGTAGACAGATAGATTCAGACAGATAAACAGATGGCCTTTTTTATGTGACTTGTGGTTTGGGGGCTGAACTACGAATTTTAAGAAAGTTGTGGTTTTGACATTTTTTTAAAGGAATGCTTGCTCAGTGATGGGTGTCACGATGGTCCTTTCAGTAATGATGTTATTGCTGTTTATTTTTGTATTACTCAGAATTACTCGTAATACTTTTAAGAAAGTTAATTATGAGGGTTTATAGAGTGATGATGTCATAACTGATTAGTAGTGATAACTAGTAATTTAGTAGTGAAGCATGGGCTGGTAAATTTGTGTCTTTCCTATGGGGAAAAACGTTTTGTTTTTTATTATATATAGTAGTGTGTGTGTGTGTGTGTAGTAGATATACAATGCCCTGGCTCAAAATATGTAATTTATCTTCAAGTGTGAGGGGGCAGGACCATAACTCATGAGTGGCAGTCACACCTCTCTGGGTTGAGGGAGGAAGTTGCTAGACTCCAAGCTCAGTTGGTTAGGATTCAGGAGACCTTTTCCCTCACCCAGGGGCCACCAAGTCTGCCACTGTTACCTCAGAGGATGCCAGGGAGGAGGAACGGCTGGACTTTGGTGGGCTCTGGAAAGGTGGGGGTGGTGGGTCAGAGGCACATTCCTCAGCTGGTACCACTACATAAATCTCAGCGTCCCTCTGGCAGGGTGGGACAGCTATGAGGAGGCACCCTGGTAGTGACCAGGGAGGATGTGGAGGTCCTCCACAGTGGAGACCCCAAGAGGGTGGTAGAGAACCCCAGAGGAGGAGGAGAAGGATGCAACTTCTGGTGGGGGACTCAACTGTGAGGGGGATAGAACTGGGAATAGGAAGGGAGGGGAAAAGGGAGGTTAGGTGCCTACGCAGCTCCACGGCCCAGAGGGATGGGAAGCAGATCCTGATGATCGTTCGTTGACAGGGCAGAAGGCAGCGTTAGATGTCACTGTCCACCTAGGAACTAATAACCTTGCTAGGGATGGGGCTGGGACAATGCAGGGGGAGTTTAGGGAGATGGGGAGTGGTCTTAGTGGCTTTCTCTGTGGAACTGCCAGTCTGTGACAGAGGAGGACAGGGTTCTCCACACCAGGAGCTTCAAGTCATGGTTGAAGGAATAGTGCAGAGAGGAGTTCCATCAGCTACATTGGGGACTGGGGACCCACCTGGAGGGGATAAGGGCCTATACAGGGGTGATAGCCTGCATCCATTTGGAAGGGGAACAGCAGTCCCCAGTGGACAATTTAAATGTTACTTTGATGAACACTGAAACTAGCTGACGGAGGTGGTGGAAGGGCTCGGGGAGGTATAAACTAACCCCACAGACTGAAGTAGAGAGTAGAGAGAACCTGAGGGGAGATGAATCCCCCCAGGGTGCAAATTAAGAAAAGAAGCAGATGACAGAAATGAAGGGGGGGGGATGGGAACAAGAGCATGGGGGGGAAGGCAAAAAGGAAAAAATGGGGTTATCAAAGAAAGTGAAAACAAAATCTGGAAGGCCATGTGTGTGAATGCTAGAAATCTAGGGAATAAGATTCCGAACCTAGAGACCACAATGGCAGAGGCTGACCTGGATATTGTGGCCATCACAGAGTCATGGTGCACTGAAAACCATGACTGGGACATGGACATACCAGGCTATACTCTGTTCAGGAAGGACCGGGTGGGAAGAAAAGGAGGGGGTGTGGTGCTTTATGTGAGGGAAGACATAAAAGCAATGGAGATGCAAGGAATAGAGTGGGAGGGGCAGAGGTACTGTGACTCACCCTGGAGATTGGGAACAGACTCATTATTCATACTGGTATGATCTACAGATCTCCAGCACAGGGAGAGAATTACCTAAGGTACTGGTGGAAGCCACTGGCAAGATGGCAGAAAAGGGGAAGCTGGTGGTGGTGGGGAACTTCAATCTGCCAGATGCAGAGTGCAGTCTTCCAGCTGTGGCTTCATCTAGAAGCAGGGACATCTTGGACTCCCTGCAGGGGGCATTCCTCAGGCAACTAGTCAGGAAGCCCACTCGTGATGGGGCAATACTGGACCTGGTGCTCACCCAACAGGGACAGTGTTGCAGATATCAAAGTGGGAGGCCACCTTGGGACCAGTGATCACTGTACTGTATAGTGTGGTTCAACATAAGGACAGTTTCAGAGTCAAACAACACGAGGGCGAGGGTCCTGGTCTTCAGGAGGTCAGATTTTTAAAAAGATGGATGAATGCCTCAGGGATGACCTGGCAGGGGGGATGACCTGAGTGTGATGGAGAAATAGTGGGCAAAGCTAAAAAGTGGCATGGGGAAGGCAAAAAAATCTCTGTGTCAAGCAAGTGAACAAAAGCAAGAAGAAAAAGAGACCGCTATGCTTCCCAAAAAAGGTGTCTGAAAAGGTAAAGGCTAAAAGAGTAGCATTCAGAAGGTATAAGGAGGCACAGAGGAAGGAGGATAGGGAGTGTTTTTTAAGGGAAACAGAAGTAAAGCAGTAAGGAGTGCAGTGGTAACCCAAGTTTGAGTGTGGACCTGGGGTGCTCAGGGGGTCAACAGGAGGAAGGATACAGCATCCTATGGTCAACTTTCCTCTTTCAGGCGGGGGGGCTGTGGCATCCTGCTACCAGTCTGCCACCCAGTGGAAACTGGAGGGTAGCACAGCAGGGAATACCTCAGTAAGGGAGGGCCGCCCTCGGATGCCAATAAGAGCGTGCATCAGTGCATACTGCACAGCCCTCGGGCACAAATACTGCAAAAAAATCCCCAGCCAGCTTGAGAACTACCCAACCCTCTGCAGGCCCCCACACCTCTGATGAGGCAGGGCTCTAGGACTCTGGATTGTGCTCTGGGGGATAGTGGACCCCCAACCCCGCCATGGGGAAATTCCAGGGGAAGGGGCAATCCTGAAGGTAGAAAGTCCTAGGAAAGGTGGGTGCGGGGCTGGGAGGGTCGGGACTTAAGGGGGCCAGCAGTCAGGAGGAATAAATAACTGAAAAAAAAAAGAAAACAAAACTATATTGCCCCTTTAAATGCAACATACGACTCCCCCACTCCCTCCTAAGCACCATGTAAATTTGACATTTGCCTTTATCAAAAAGGTTTCCAAAACAAATATTTAGAATTCAAGGTCTTAAATATTAATTTAGTTAATGAACCTCAATAAAACATTACGGCATGCAAGTCTTATGTCGATTTTATTTATTCCTGCACCTTCCGCAGTTAATTGCATCGTAATGCATTATGTTCTGTATATAAAAAAAAAAAAAAAGGACAACAGATCTAACATCATGATTACAATCTCTTTCTGTTCTGGAATGACAGACCAAGTGATTTTCTTTTAGATTTATTTACATTTTCTCCCCGCCAGTCTAGCGCTGCCACCGTTCACTAAGTCACATCTACCACCAGCCTTCCCCATGCAGCCTCCCCTGTAATCTTCTCTCATCTCCATCTCTTCCCCAGTTCAAGAAGTACTTCAAAGAAATCTTCTTTCCTCCTCCCATCTGTCACTCTTCTTAACCCTCCTGTTTCAACGTCTCCTCTCACTTCCCCTCTCCTTTTGCCACTCCCTACCTGATATTCGATCCTAACCACTCCTCCCCCTAACTTTACACTCGATCCTCACCTCTTCTCCCCTCCACTGACCCTCATCTTTTTGCCACCTCTCTGTCCATACCTATTTAATATATTGCATTATATGGTAAGCGTGTAAATATATTGTCTTATATTGAACTATACTGTACAATAACGTATGTTGTGTTTCTGATATAATGATTTGTCTTCCATGTCCTCATCGGACTATCACTATTGTACTCACAGATATGTCCATGTTTTCCTTTTGTAATGTACTATTTTATACTATATACTTGGAATGCCTCTATTTCACGGGTCACCCCTGAAAAAGGGACATGTTTGTCCCAGTGGGCCTACTCGGCCATCAAAATTCAAATAAAGTAAATAAAAAATAAAACCCACTGCTGCCACATTTCCCAATGGCTTTTCCTTCATGGCAGGAGAATTCAAAGGAGGGCCATCCTCCCCACCCACGTGAGGGTCCAAGTGCATTGACAGCCATCACGCGTTCATTCACAGATCTAGACTTGTGTAGTACAGTATGGTCTGCAAGCCCATTGGTCCACACTGTGGCCCAATGGGCATACAGATCATGCTGTATGCTGTCATGCGGTGGGCGACATGTGGGTGAGGTGCTGCCACCGCCCGATGATGGGTGGAGTGGGTGCTGGGTGGCAGGGCCTCTGCGGGTGGGTGGGGTACCACTGGACCACCAGGTAGACATCGGTTATTACTACGGCCCGCAATCGGGCTTTCGGGGTGGATTCCACTAGACCACCAGGAATCCGTTTCAATACACTTCAGCCCGCGATCAGGCATATGGGGGGGGCCACTAGATCACCTGGACTGTCTATCTGCATACTGCTGCCCGTGATCAGGCATAGGATTACGTATCTTCTAACTACTGCCCGCATGGTATGCAGGGGGAACGGGTGCTTGAGGACGGTGTTCCCCCCCATGGCTGGCGGCTGTTGTGTTGAGCCTTGCAATACAGCCTCCCGCCTGTGGGTGGCCAGCTTTTGAGCCTATATTTTCCAGCTCAACTTTGAGCTCCTGTGTGTGACACATGTAAGGGTTGCGCCAACATATGCTCCGCACATCCCGGGCTGAATATTGGCATGTGCCGCATATGCATGGGCAAGCCCCCTGCATCTGCGCCACACAGGATTACATTGCACCTCGGTGCATCGGGATTTGTGCTGTGCTGGGCAGCCTTTTCAGTACCCGGCCAGGGCACAATGCGGGGTTGTGCCAGGCGCAACCCCTTTGAAAATCCCGGCCCTTGAGTTTGTGTAGCATCCAACACCTTGCTGTGTGCAAAATTCTTGTTAAGCACCCATGTATTATTCTATATATAATGCATACCATGTTGTGGCTTATTACTTAAATAAACCATCTTTGGCATGTCTTAAATGTGAAATGTGAATAAACTATAGTGGATGTATCTTAAATGTGGATAAACTATCATGGACATGTCTTAAATGTAGAGAAACTATCGAGAATGTGCCTTAAACATGCCTTAAATGTGTTTAATGTACTAAGGCAGTGGTTGTAGTAGTTTGTGTGTCTTAAATGATGGTTTTCCTAAATTCTTATTTGCTCACAATGGATACCTATCATATAATCACATATATGTGTGTGTGTGTGTGGGCCGTATGGTCATCTGGTGACAGATTCTATGTTTCTATAATAATGTTCATTTTCTCTTTGCTATACACAGGTCCGTGCCAGCGTCATCGCTCAGGATGCAGACCAAAACTATGACTATGCCAGCAACAGCGTGATCCTGCACCTGGACGCAGGAGACGAGGTCTTTGTCAAGCTGGATGGAGGGAAGGTCCATGGAGGAAACACCAACAAATACAGCACCTTTTCAGGATTCATCATCTACCCGGACTGAGCACCCCTAGTCCCACCCAACCCCATGTCCTGCAATCCTCCCTCCCCGACTCATTGAATCTTTCAGTTTAAAGAACTCTGTAGTCGGAGGAGTCACCTATAGGCCTGGCAGCCTCTCGGAAAGACAGCTGAGTGTCCCGATCAGTGCTCTATTACATGGCCACCAACAGAGTAGCCAAACACCAGCTGAATTTTATTTGGCTAGCTTAAATTTCTGTAGGTGGCCAGTGTTGCAATCTGAAAAAAAAAGAGAAATTTGTTTCATAAAGTATATAGAGTTATAAAAAGATATA
The DNA here is from genome assembly GCA_016271365.2 of Neoceratodus forsteri. Taxonomy (NCBI): domain Eukaryota; kingdom Metazoa; phylum Chordata; order Ceratodontiformes; family Ceratodontidae; genus Neoceratodus; species Neoceratodus forsteri. The sequence continues at coordinate 17,776,820 of JADMNL010000036.1, forward strand.
TAAATGATTAAATAATTTAGCTAAATGAAAAATGTATTTTATGGCTACAAAGAATTTTATTTTGGCGAGAATGCCCCTCCCCAACCTAGAGCACTGCGTGAAGTAATCCAGTCTTTAATCAGAGTTGAATCTGCAAGCTGCGCTTTTCTCATGCTGTTAATATTGCATTACATGGAGATATGCTCCTTCATATAATCACTAATTGCAAATTTAAAAAAAAAAATAGGTTGGGAAGATCCTGTGCTGTGATTGGTGGAATCTGGTCACAAAATCAGGTGTTATTCCAGCACAACAGCATACGGCTGCTATTTTATGATCACAATAAGGCACTCCAGGGTGTGTATAACTGAAGAAAAATGGTCTTACTTGGATACATAAGGCACTCGACATAGCCACATGCCTCACTTTCCAAAGGAATGCTATTATCCCACAGTAACTCTCACCCTGTCATGCCTTATTGCCTAATTGTTTTACATAACCGATAGAATACCTGCTGGATTAAATTGGGGGGGGGGGGAGACAAGCTTAAACTTGGGGGTTACATTTGGTATTCTTTGGTCCTAATTAAAAAAAAAAACTTTCCTGGGAGGCACTAGACACAATGTTTTTTCTCTTCCCCGGTTTTTGGGCTCTCATTCCTTAATGGTTCTGATTTTAGGTTGTGCGTTTCTCTGTCAGATGTTGGATGTTAAAGCTCCCAGTCACATAGCCCCCACACCAGAGCTCGCCACCATACTTGCACAGTTTCTTGTGAATGAGCAGCTATTGGCTGAAATAACAAGCCTAAAGCTATTACATTAGAAACAATTGAATTTTACAGTTTATTTACTCTTGCTAGGTTTGACTGAGATGTAACATCTTGTTTCCCATGGGGTCCAGCTTTTACCTCATATTCCAGCTGGGTGGGACTGAGTATGGAGAGGTCAAGTGATCTGCTCAAGGTCACAAACTGAGCCAGTAGGATTTGAACTCGGACCTCCTGTTTCACGGGTCTTTCATTCTGAGCACTAGACAATGCTGCCACTTCAGCTTTAATGCTTTCTATTTTGGCTTTTAAATATTCCTAATAACCAGGACTTGCTGTGTGTCAAGGAACATGAGCCTGTCAAACAGCACTGCCCTTACAGTTGCTGCGTTTGTGACATCACAGTCGGCATTCATGGAAGACATGCATGACATCATCACAGAAACAGACAATGTCAGCATAAAAAGACCATCAGTCCAGACTGTCTGTCCTGCCGTACCCTATTATGTTCTGGGACCCATTGTCTAGATAGGGCTTATGCCCTCACTTCCCCACTTACCTCCTGCTTTACCACTAACCCCCTGAGTAACTACCAATCCCTTCACTCTTTCTCCGCCGTGCTTGAACCCATTGATGAATTCTGAGCCCACCACTTCAGTCAGTATGCTGTTCCATGGCCCAGTCACCATCTCTGTAAAGTGAAACTTTTTCATTTATTTATTTTATTTAGTTTTTGTTTACCGGGTAAGGTGTCGTAGCCACAAAATATGACTATTTTCAGACACGACCCAGGAGGTTACAATACAAAATTGGCAGACAAAACAAATAACAGGTCTAGTTCAGAGGTAATCAACCATACAAGGAAAAATCTACACCATGTTCTGTGACGTAAACAGTATTGCTAATATGACAGAGACAATGGCAGGAAAGTACACAACAGTACAAAACATAATAAGCATACAATCATAGTGCAGTAGAGTTTTAACATATAATGTCATAAATGAGCAGGGCTGTGAAGTCAGAAGAAAAAAAACATTCTAGCGTGTTATACAGATTTTATCTATGTATGTGTATATATGTATGTGTGTATATATGTATGTGTGTATATATGCATGTAAAAATTGGCAACAGGGATTTATGTACGTGTGTATGTATTTGAAAATTGGTAACAGGGAGAGAGGCACACTGAACCAAGGCTTGTTTGTTTCCAGGTGTGATCTGGGGAAAAGATTATCACAAGACAGACTTTAAACCACGGGAAGCACCACAGAAAATTAAGCATAACGGGCTTCCCTTTAAATCTGATGGCTGCAAAAAACTTGTTCACGGACATACAGACTGGAGTGGATACCGGCTCATTTACCTTCAGCATTTACAAACATGTTTCACACATCTGTTCAGTACTGGACTTATAGTGGTGGGGTTCAACATGGACTCAGCCTTCTTTTTAAAGTGAACCCCAGTATTAGGGCCAATGATTTTCTATTTTCAACGGAAAACACCGGTAAAAAATGGAATTTGTCATTTTTAAACCAGCACTTGGGAGCCAGTTTTTCATAAAAAAAAAAAAACACTTTGTACCAGCTTTTTGAACCAAACCCTCCATTTGGAACCAAATTTGTGTTCAAAATAAGATGATTTCCCCTCAGTTTTGGGAGGGAAAATGGATTTTAAGGTTTTTGCCAAATGGAACTGGCCATTTTTGAAAACGGAAAATCATTGGGCCTACAGTAATTCACACATATCTGCCATTCAAAATGGGGAGGCTTAGTTTAAACCACAGACTTGCAGAACTGGTTTTGAAAAAACACGCCCCAAACTGGTCCATTTAAAAAAAAAAAATTAAAACAAAAAAGAGCCTCCTCGTAGAAACAGATGTAGTGGTTTTGTCATGTAAATGATTAACTTAATTTACATATCCCCAATTTGCAGATGCATCCACATTGCTAGGTTCTTTTTAGAGTGCTTTCCTATTGTGGGCCTGCCATGATCAAAACCATTAAGACCACATAAGAGGTGATTCGTTTTCCCCTGGGCCAACATACAGATGAGGCACAAGTGATGAGTCCCGAGAAAGACAAAACGTTTATGTGGCTTCTGTTCTCAGTCTTGGCAGTGTGTGTATGTGTGAGAGGCCATGAGGCATCATGAACTCCTGAACCAATCAAAATTATTTCATTGTGATCTGCATATACTTCCCATGATGCTTTGCATCACTGGGTTATGTGTGGTTTTGTTTTCCTTTGAAACCCGGCTTATTGCCATGCCCTTTCCAGGTAACCCTTGCCTCGGTGCTTTTTGCAGAGGTTTTGTCTTTTTAGGTTACTAAGTTCAAAACTGATAACTGTCTGGTGCCATTTGGAGGTTCTACAATCAGACACAGTTTACTCTCCCAGTTTAAAGCCAGGCTCCCACCTGCTTTAAAGACAGGAACCTTGTCCAACTCCTGAAGCTCTTAAAATGTAATTTTTTTTAATACTTTTTATTTATTCCTTCTCCCCCCTCCAGCTCTGATCTCCTCAGGAGCACCTAGGAGTCATCCCTCAATGGGCTGTTCCTTCCTTGTCAACCCTCCTTCGCCCATGTAGCTGCAGTTTACCCTCTGGGCAGGGACGGGGTGGGCCCCAACACCCCGAATTTCTTCTGGTGGCATCAGTCGGTCAGGTGCCAGGAGGGTGGCCACAATCGACGGCAAGCTCCGGTGCTCTGTCTCCACCAGAGCTGAAGGGCATTTTCCCCTGTTCTAGGAAGTGGCTAGCGCCCGGACATCAAGGCATTGCCACCAACGTCTGCCACTCCCTGCCCCTTCTCTACGCTCCAGCGCTTGCTGTGCCTCTGGCTTCTGCCAAAGGCCAGCCAAGTGCCTAGCAGAAACCCCCTCCCACCCGGGAGAGGAGAGTTGTCCTCCAGATGTTCGATCCTCTCCCTCCCCTGCCAACTCCCGGCAACCTGGGCTCATTCCCGAACCCGGGTCACCAGCGTGGTGTGAAGTGTGGCATCCAGCGCCTCAACCCTCAGGGCCATCAGGCCGGCCCTTAAAATGTAATTGTAACACCGTCTGTGTTCACTGTTTCAGGATCCCCTTCCCAACATAGACCACAGGATAGTCAAGCTGCGGCTGGAATGCTGACACTCACGGACTTTACCGGGGTGCTCTCTGGTTCACAGATTGTAACAGCGCACCACTTGGCATAAATAAGGTAACAGTGTGTTTGTGCTCACCTGCAACACGACATCATATGGCCTGCATGCACGATATAAACTCAGGTGTGCATCCCGTGAAACTGGTGTCTGGCCTTAAGGCACTGTGAAGTGACTGGGCATTTTTTCCACTGGGGGTGGGGGTAGCCAAGGCGCTCTTTCCCACCAGTGAATGTATTCTTCAGAAACTGAAAGCCTTGTTTATATGCATGTGAAGGAGAAAGTGGCCGAGTAAAGGGAGGCAAGAGTATTAAGTTATTTGAGAAATTATCATTTTTATTTAAATACGGGATTCCTGCAGTGCTGGCTTTGGAATGAGGTATTATTTAAGTCTGAGTCTCCCACACAAATGTTGGCTGGGGTCTGGGTGTGTTGCTGATGTGAGGTGCTGAGCTCTCCAGAAGGGAGGGAGGGAGGCAGGGAAGGCACTGACATTCATACATCCCCTGCCTGTTTTTTCTTTTTTATTGGACCTTTCTCTGCACCTCCGAAGACCTGGCAGGGGCTATGACCCCTCCTTTGGAGAGGTACGTCCTGTGGTCCCACTGATCGCTCCTACCCCCCCCCCGAATTTCCCCCACGGGGTCCTCCCCGTAGCGGGGCCAGAGTGAGAGGTCCCCAGCTAACTCCCCCCCCCAGAACACAGTAATCCAGAAGCGGGGTGGGGGTAGCCGCACCAGAGCGATAGGGGTCATCATGGGTCCTGCCAGATCCAGGTTTTTCCTCCATTTTCTCCCACTCCCTATGCCCGTGCAATGGGCGGGGTGGCTGCCTCCAATCGCCCTGGGCGTGGGCCAACCAACCCTTGCACTTGCGTCTGCACGGACACCTAGCCACTGCTGGGTGTCAGTCAACAGCACACAGCGCCAATCCACCTCCCAGAGGAAGAACAGTCCTCTGGATGCTCAATTCTTTCCTCCCCTGAACGACCTGAGTCTGTCCCTTTCCTGTTGACCAAGAGCGGCAGTGCTGCCAGTGACTAAGGGAGCTGCTCACCTGCCCGTCATCTTTTCAGGAGAAAGGGGACAGCCATGGCCACTTTGATTATGAGGCAGGCAGGAAACAAGAGTAGTAATAAATGGGGGAGGGTTACACACTCACAAAATGGTTACTGGTACCACTAAAGAAAAGTGACCACTGGATGAGGAACAGAAGGATCAGTGCACACAGCACCTAAAGTTGGTTAGTGAAAATCTCCACATTTATTAAAGGAAGTTTCTGGCATACCTTATGCCAGCGTGAGCTAATTTTTGCCAACATTAAATTTTTTTACCCGCTCTGTGCAGTAAACAAAGGGATCATAGCTGGCTCCGCAGCCACTGCCAGCTGATCCCTTCCAGCTTTCTAGTATGCCTGCTCCGCCCCACGCTCGGTGTTTTCATGACGTGTGAGCAGGGAGAGCACAGGAACAAGCCCTATACAAGTCTATGGTGCGTTTTTTAAAAGCAGTTAGTAAAGTGGCGGCTTTCACTGCCCTCTCAGATTGCTTAAGGCTTTATAAAACTGCTTTTAAAAAATGCCCCAAACCCGAGTCGTTGGTGCAGGAGTGTGACACACTACCCCTTGGGCCATCGGGTGACCATGACCCTACTATTTTTTAACTGAAACAAATTCCTGACGTCTTCCAGTTTCCTTAATTGGTAAATGTTTCCAGTCCTACCTGTATATAAGCATTTTGAAAGTGTCTTAAGGGAAATCTGTCTTTTTCCTAAACTCCCCACCACCCAAAGCCACCCCCCCAAATTAGGGTTTTCACAACTAAGAATTTTTTTAAACAGTGCAATTTACTTTCTTTTCATTTTGTAAAGACTGTGATCAGGGAACATGGCATGTCATCTCAGGTTACGGTGCGGCTAGATACTGCTAGCTGCATATTTGGCAGTTTTATGCATTATCTCTGCCCCCCCAGTCCTTATTTTTGTGGTCATTGTATGAAAGGGGAATATTCATAACTGTGCCCGTCACTGTTTAAAATACTACAAAATGCTCTTTTAAATGAGGCATCGGGCTCCTCTGTAGCTGCCAGAAGTCCAGAGATATTGATGATTAACTTTGTTCCATATTAGTACTACACTGCTACATAACCTTGTGATGTCACAGACAGTCAAGCAGTGGCTGACCACATTGTAGCTGAGCAGAAGCTGATCATCAGGGACATCACAAGGTCCTAAAAATGGTGGTACTGTAGTATCAGTATGGGGAGACTTAATCACAGATAGCTCTGGACTGCTCCAGCTGCAAAGGAGACCAATACCTCACTGGAAAGAGCTTTTGATGGGCTTTCCAACTATGATAGGCACAGTTCATAAATGTCCCCCTTGAAACCAGGATTGTTGCCCATTAGAGTCAACCTACCCTAGGTGCTGTCTGCAAATTAGGTCACTTCCCCTGCTTGTGACATCACAGTAAATGCCACAGTGAGACTGTGATGTCACAAGCAGAGGATTATGACATTGGGTGGGGAATGGGCCACAGAAGTAGCGGAACTCTAAGGGAAACGATCATGGTTTCATGCAAATGCGCCAAGTAACAATGACTGGAGAGATGAGACTTATCGAAAAGGTGTGAAAAAGAATCTAAGCTGAGTAAAAAAAAATTGTTTTTCAATATTTTTCCAGAAGTGTCAGCTGCTTCTAAAACTGGCATTGAAAGCCTGGAACAGATTTAGGTCATATCAGTAAACAATACAATGCCTAGCATAGGCAGCTCAAAGAAAAACTTTTTTTTCTTAACTAAGCTGTCCCTCATTCCCCAATTCACCCGATAGCACCCCACAGCCCTGTCACCGACCTTCTCATTGACTTACCATTTATCCACCCCTTACGTAGGATCACAAGATTGGTGAATGGTTTGCCATGACGGTCGTGCGTGGGCCTGCTGGGCTGCTGGCACAATGGTAAAGCATGCCAATTTCCTCCACCTCCTAGTTTTGTCCTCAAGGGTGCTGGCATGCAATGACATGCACACGCATGCACGGCAGAGCGCATGCGTGCCATCGGCATCTGCCCTTTCCCTTGTTATGGTCCAGCTCTGCTGCCTCCTGGTCTGTGCCAGGCAGCAGAGAAACAGCAGAACACCGTGTCCTCCACCTCAGAGGCAGGAGAACTGTCCTTGGGATGTGATTCCCCCAAGCTGGTCCAACTGACACAGGTCTGTTTCCACACCTGGGTCACTGTCATAGCAAATGATAGCGCAGTGGTGGTGCTATCAGGCCAGGGAAAAACAATGTTTAGTAAACTGGTTCTGGTGCTGAGTGGTGGGGTAGCACTCTAGCAGGCTGGTGTTGTAAGTCTGTGCCTGAACCTAAATGTCAGGAGCATAGGCCATCCAGGAACATTCAGAGTCCTGCAGACACTTTCCTCCTTATGTGGGACGTAACGCAGAGCCGCACTCACTGTGACACATAGGGGTGGCCGCGTAGAGTTGCCATTGGCAGCATGGTTTACTGCATGTGACCTGGCATCCCCTTCCCTGGGGCAGTCACGAGCCATGCACGCAATCCTCAGGAATGGGGGAGTGCCTTAAAAAGGGATAAAACTCCTCTGGTTGGTGGCAGTATGGTGAGGTAGTCAATCCACCACCCATGCTTGCCACATGCTCCAAAAGGTCAGCCCACAGCTAGGTTGAAGGGGAAAAGGGAGGCCAGCCATGGGGGGGGGGAGACAAATCATTGACATCTATGAGCTCCAGGTTGATCAGGGATGAAGGGGACTGAAGTGACTAGGGGTTCGTAGGAGCAGGCAGCTGGCAGGGGGTTGGACTGGAGGTAAGTACTGCCAGAGGAAAAAAAAGAAAGAAAGAAAGAGTGAGTGAGTTATAGGTATGGTAATATTTCTTTATCTGTTGCTAGAAGGTAGCGATTTGGAAAAACACTTTTTGTTGCACTACTTCTTTAAAAAAAACAATTGACCCATTTGGGGGCTGGCTGATGGTTGTTCTTTAAATATGACACAACTGGCATATCACTGAATTGCATCAATAAAACAATTAACAAAAGAAAAAAAAAAGAACTCCAGACAAGCGTCTGTTTCTACTAGCTGTAGCCAACATCTCAAATCACTGTCAAAGCACTTAACTTACTCTGTTTTTAATCTCAGCAAAAATGAAGAGGCGCAGGAGAAATAATTATCTGTAGTTGTGTTAGCCGCCAGTGGCAGGCATGCTGATAGAAGGATCCATGTGAAGTACCCTCCGCCCCATCAAACACGTTGAGCAAATTACTCTGTGCGGGGAAAGCAACGGCCTGCATTAGCATAGCGGTTTGTTATTTAGGAACGGCAGCCCTTGAAAGCTAGGCATCGATAATAACTAACATCTTCATTGACACAGGCTGGTCAGGCACATTGCAACATTTACTGGTCAACCTGCAGTTGAGTAAGCCTTCACAGACTCCTTGGCGCTAATGTCATCTTAACTCCCACTGATGGAGGTATTTCAGAAACAGGCCAGCCTGGTCCCCTACCACTCAAAATGCAGTGCTTCTGTGTCACGTTCTAGACCCCACCAGCACGGAGGAGTAGGGATCAAAATTCGAGCCCAAGTTTGTCACATGGTAAAATAATACACTTCTAGCTGACGTCAACAAGCCTGCTGATTTTTTTTTCCATATTGTCTCCAACCCTCCACCTGGAGAATTAGTGACGCCACATGTGAACCCTTCCTCCAGCTTGGAGGGTGGGGTTGCGACTAGCTTTACAGCCGATGCCAATCCTGAGAAAAGTTGTTAACCTTTGGAAGCCACTTCTGTGCACTGCAGTCCAAGGCTGAGTGCAATGATGGAGCGATGTTGGTAGCAATCTCGTGAGGTGTCCTTTAGAAACACTGTCTCCGCCTGTTACAGTTTGGGCACAGTTCAGCACTAAGGAAAGAGCTGGCAGTACAGCCTAGAGAGATTAGAACAATAGGCTGTGAGTGAGCTTTGTACATCCAGCAGACCTGGGTTTGATTCCCACAACCTCCACTTGCATATGGTGTGACCCCGAGCAAGTTCCCTAATGTCCATGTGCTCCCAGGTCACCCCTGGAAATGGGCCTTGTGTCCAGTGGGCCTTACCCAGTTACCAAAAAATATAAAAATCAAATAAAATCATCCAGAGACTTTCCCAGGGTGGGATCTGAACTCTGGGCCTCAGGACTGAAAGCAAACTGCTCTAACAAGAGAGCCAGAAGAGACGCTCCCCCAGCTCACTGGGTGGAAGACCATGCCGTAGTTGGTCAGGCCTGTTCCATTCTTCCCCCATCACATAGGAGTTCATCCCCACCAGGCTTAGCCCTGATACTAGGAGACTGATTGCGCAGTGGTCCAGGATCTGTAACAAGGTTGGGGGAGGGGGGCACTGTAATAAATTTTATACATCTATAGAATATGTTAATGCACCTCTGCTGCCATCTGTGGCCAAATGCAGTAAAGCACAAAATGTAATTTCACTATCAAGAAACCTTCTCGGGACAGCAGCAAAATGACGCTCCCTGGCACCCTCCCAAATGATGCTCCAGGTGTACGTCTCAGCTGGGGCCTCTGGTTGATTTCGATCTCTCACCTAGGGGTGTCCTGCCACAGGGGGTAAGCTGCGGGCCATCCAGTCTGCAGCCTAGGGAGGATGCCAGCTTGCTAGCCAAGGGGGCGACAAGGGGTACATCCCTACCTGACCAGAGTGATAAATGGAATTGGGGAAAAAAAACTTGTCTAAGTGGGATATGAACCCTAGACCTCAGGGCTAACAATTTGCTGTGCCGTGTAAGCCAAAGGAGGAAGAGTTCCACTAGTCAGGTGGCAGGAGTATGTGCAACTGTCAACGTGGTCCATTAATGTCTTCCAGCCTAATCATGGCCTCTGCCTGCTGCACCCACTTCCAGGCAGAATCTGTTCTCCATGCTCTACTGTTTTCCCATATATATTTTTGCAACCTTGGTTTTCTTCCCCCTAGTCTAGCAGTGCCCTCCCTCCAACTTCATCATATACTTGTCTAGGGGACTTCCTGGTTGGCCACCTAGGACCTAGGTATCCTGCTCCATAGGGGCATGTTTTGCCTGCGTGGGGTGCTGAGCAAGCCGGGGGTATTTCCCTCTGCTTGTCCCCAGGGCACTGTGTGTGCAGATATGTACATGAATGATCACGCATGAGGCGAGCCAATATATTCCATCTGCCGACACCCTCCCCACTCGCCTGTCCCTAAAATCACTGCCATCCAGCCTCTGATATATGGCAGTAAAGTGGCAGGATCAGAACCCCCCACCCAAATTAAGGAGAGCTGTCATTAGATGCTCAATCCTACCCTCTCCAGGACAGCCTCCAAGCAACCATGGCCAGTTCCTGAACCCAGGTCCGTGGTGTTGCTGGTAGTGTAGTGTCCAGTGCCTCCACCCACCATGCCACATAACCAGCTCTCCATTTTCCAGTTTGACTTTCCATGGAGGCTTTTTCTCTGACTGACTAATTCAAGTGAAGGCCAACTTGTAAAATCCCTAACACAGCTTTCAAACTGGAAGTCAGGGGCTGCCCAAAATAGTAACAAAGTCTAATGAAACGCTTTCCTTACTCCCCCTGGAACCCAGTTGCTCCTCATCTTGTGCAATAAACCAAAACAAGTTAATAGAAAGAAGCCCGAATAAATTGTACTCTGTGGTTTCAAAGATTATTAAATGAAACAAATCATGAATTGATCAATAAAAAAAATAACAAAACAGAAGGTACTCAGTAAAAGGACGCATGGTATTCTCCAACTAATATTTCATCAGCGCATCTTTGTCAGGCTGTTCATGCACCACTCTCCCCCCAACCCCACAGCTGGAACAGGCTCAAATGACTTTCAGATACAACTACCCTTTTGAAACTTGGTTTTGAAAGATAACATTCATAAAACACCTGATGTGAGTATTCCCATAAAACATATTTTTTAGAATTTGTTCCAGATGGCACAGCAGAGCCGAAACATCTTTGTTACAGTCTATGTGTGTGTGAGGGGGAATTGGGGGGGGGTCCTGTTTTTACCTAATTTTACATCTCTGGGACAGAGTCAAGACTACAGAGGTCAAGTGGATTGCACAAGGTCACACAGTCTGAGATATGAGCTGTGGTTCCCTGGCTCCCAGCCCTTTCAGTACTACACAGCACTGATTCATAACTCACGAAAGCCTACACTATTTCCACATGTGGCAGATGCACTATTTCCACACGTGGCAGTCTACCTCCTTCACTGTTTATGTTTTGTCGTTGTCTACTTAGCACACTTTTTAACCCTTTGACACGGTTTCTTTTCATTACTACTGCATTTTTCCTTTTTTACCTACATAGATGCTTATTCCCTTGGCCAGCTGCAGTCATCTGCAGGGATACACCGTGTTCAGGGATATACCCTGCTCAGGCCTTATCATCATTCAGACAGCAACTAGGGTTTGCTCCCCATTTTTTTTCCTCTTGCCTCCCTCCACCCTGTGACACAGACCTGCCTTCCAGTGGCCACAGAAGACAAAGTGCACACTGGGTGCACCCCCCTCTTCATGGCAGCAGACTCCCTGACCCACCACAAGGGGCCACTGTGTCGTCGGATGTTTGCCATCCCCACCCAACCAGACTTGCACTGCCAGCATCAGCATCAGCACTTATCAACACTGGATGCAATGATTCGGCTCCCGGACCCGAGCTGCTGGCATGGAAGTGCACAGCATTTCCTCTGGGGCATCAGGTGGCCTCTGTTAGTCCGTTTATCATTCTCCCTCCTTTGGGTTCTCCATGGCCCACTCCAACAACTGGAGTCGACACGGCTGTGCCCATTCCCTGGTGGGAGGTGGGGGGGTGAGCAGTTGCTTTCTCAGCAGAGATTCTCGGAGTATCGGTGGTATGTTTAGGATACACTGGATAATAGCAATTTAAGGCCCAGATGTTTTGTCTGACACAGATAATTATGTATGCAAGTAATTTAAACTACATGAAGTAGAACAGCCTTTGAAAAAGCAACGGAATTTGTGAAACGCATCAGGCGAGTAGTACGACTGTGTGGTCACCTTTTAAAATATTTATGTATTCTGGCACTGCATGTAATAAAGAATTTTGTACCCAGTAAGCCACCTGTCAACAGCATCTTTTTAGTGGTGAGCTCATGATCTTACCCTGCTGAGTTCCGACACTTTCTAACCAGGGCACCCATTCTGTGGTGCAGTTTACTTCTGGCTTGGACATTAATTAAAACACTCAGTCGAACCCCATTACCATGCCAATTACATTATGCAGTGCATAATGAATGGCTGACATCAATTAACACACCATTATTCGATGGGGGATGTCACTACAAGGAACAACACTTGATTTGTCACTCATCCATTACCCACCGTGTGATGTCACACATACTGTTCCCTGCCTGTAAAGGCAAACTAAAGGCAACCTACATACACCAAAATAACTAACACCTCTCCCCACCAGTGTCACGCAAACTTTCACTCTCTGCAAAACCAAATTAATAGAAACCTGCCTACAACACAAAGTAACAGCCCATCAGCAGACAATTCTCATGAACCTCTAGCAGAAGTCCCTATAGAAAGAAGCAAACTAAACAAGTTACCACGAATCCCTGATGATTAAAACATGCCTAATTTTAGCGTACAGCAAATTAAGCAGTTACTGTAAGAACACACATTGGTGGTCTTCAGACAAACAGCTATGTTTACTTAGAAAAAAACTGTCATGTTTCAAGAGGAAAGTAGAATTGTTCCAGACAGCTTTCAATAGCAGAGAGTGATCCCTTAGCTGAATCCAGTTCCGCAAACAATCAAATAAGGCCGTAACAGCAGAGAGAAAACCTGGACCGGATCTGCTATCAACAAAACAGGATCATCTGTGCCGGAGTTACCATCAGTCAGAATAGAAACGAAATGACAGTTACTTAAAACCGGATCTGGATTCTGTTAAAACACAAAACTTTCTCTCATGCACTTAATATTCTAAACATATTTCCTCCAAACCATGCAATATATATATATACACTTTGCTTATGATTGTCTCAATTGTACCAGTGATGTGGAACCTTTGTAAAAGAGCCTTGGCTCAAAGGTATTTGTAATCCTAGAACAAATAAATATATATATATATATATATATATATATATATATATATCAAATTTATGAGCAACAGTATACAACAAGGCTACGTTTCCATGACAGGTTGTGATGACATCACAGGTACTCTAAAACAAGGCTGGAGAAGCCCTTGATGTCATCACAGTCCTTGAGATGGAAACATGGCCGAGTTGGTATGGTTGATCACATGCTGTTTTATACAGAATATGGTTCTCCATACACTTTCCTTAGTAATTCACCCTGCCACCTGACAAGTACATCTGCTAGCCAAACTCATGCTATCTGTGATGCTGTTTTGCTTTCGTGCAGCCATCTGACTGTGCCACACATGCTTGGTTTTGTGACACAGCAAACTGTGGTGCCATGAGAAGTCGTTGTACCACAGTAGACGTGTCATTATTGTGGTACAACAGGGGTTTTGAGTGTATAGATTTCTATACACCAACAACCCCTGAACATACACTATAACTCCTTACATGTGTGTGTGTGTGAAAAACTTGGTGGTAAACTCATCTCATGATGTTGTGGGCAGGATAAGACATTCAGCCTTAGGCCTCATGGTTTACTCTGCCCCCAGCTTCACTCAATGAAATTACCACCATGTTCTCCACCCCCAACCCCCATGCACAATGGTCTATGTATTATCCAGGCCACAAGCTGGGCAAATGATCTGTTATACACATCTCTCCATCCAGATATGGATACTTGAGCTATCTACAGATAGCGATCTGGAGCAGTTAATGTATTATTTGTGTGCATTATGACTTTGCAGCCAATGTCACTGCTGCTCAGTGTCAGTTGGGGAGGGGGTGAATGCCAGGTAGCCTGCACACTCCCACCATGGGGTAATGCACCGTGTCTCTGTGATGCGCTGCGTTTCCACACTTTTTTTTAAATCAAGCTTTTTCTCTGCCCTGGTTCTGCCAACAGCAGCCCCCAGCCATCATCATGAACTTCTCAAGGTCTCACTGGTTATCCACCACTTACCCTGGTGAGCCATGCGAGAGCCTCTGTGGGGTGGGGGTGGGCTGCTGGCATGGCCAGGCTGGGCTTTTTCCTTCATCCTCCTGGTTTTCTCCCCAGAGGTGCAAGCATGCAGTGACACAAGCTGGCATGCGTGAGTGCCAGGCATCTGGTGGCTACCTCTCCCTGTTCTTACTCCCAGCTGTGCTCCCATCTGTTAGCAGGCAACCAGCAGGAGCAGTGATCCCCCTCCCCGAGGAAGGAGAGCAGTCCTTGAGACGCTCAACCTTTCCTCCACCAGCTGGCCCCCAATGGCTCACACTCATCTTCAAACACAGGTTGCCGGCATCATGAGCTGTAGCCCTACTGTCGTGCCGACAGGCTGGCAAATGTTTCCACACTTTCTAAACTCTGTTTATGTCTTCACCAGTTCACCTCTGGAGGACTTACAACTTGCCCCCAAAGAATGGCGACCAGCTTCCTTTAAGCTTCGGAGCACTTACCCCTCCCTAGCAAGATCGGATGGCTTGGCCCAGAGCCACCCACGAATGTATCTGCTGAGGAAAGAGTCAGTGGGACCCAGCTGGTCTGGCAAGGGCATCATACACATCTGCTTGTCACCCCATTTCCCTCAGCTGACTTTTATTTCATTTTTTTGTCAAGAAAGCTTCACACTTTTGGAAAAGCTGACATTGCGATTTGTGCAAAACCTGTTCTCTAAACATGACACAGCCCGCTGAATGGTATGTGAGAGACTGGAGTTTGCGTGACATTCCAGGAATCCCACACTGATGCCGGCTGGGGACAAGGTGTGTCATGGAAGTGAAGGGCTCAGCACATGCACTGCCAACCAAGCAAGGACTGGCATGTGCGCTGCCTTTGAAGGATGTCACCCACCTTCCCTTCCCGCTGCTGGAAGGGTGCAGCAGTTGTGATTCTAATCGTCAGGTGGGGGAAACAAAAATTGAATGATTAAAACATTTTTTTCAAAGTAAACACTGTAAATGTTACATGGTGGAACACTAGATCATGGAGAAGCGAGATCTGATTGGCTACTGTAGTGGCCGTTAATTACTAGGAAATGACTGACCATCAGCGTGAACAAGAAAAAAATGTACTGTGCTTCTTAGCAACCTTGCCCTGCCCACTATTAACTGATTAAACAGGCACACGTCTGGCAGACTGAAGCTGCTGAAGAACAGAAGTACAGAGAGAAACAAAAAGCGGATTGCCATAGTAACCTACTTTGTGGTAGCAGAAGGGACCTGAGGTGCATCTTGTCTGCCCATCCTGCTGCACAGCAGTGACTATACCCAATGAGAATATGAACACATATCCAAGCTTAACAGGCACAATGCTACCTCCAGTCTTGTTGTGCAACCCTCAGTACCATATTCCCTCAAGAATCTGTCTAGTCCGGTGTTACCTCTGTTCATGCTGTGTAACCCTCAGTGCCATTCTCCCTCAGGAATCTGTCTAGTCCTGTGTTACCTCTGCTCATGCTGTGTAGCCCTCAATTACATTCCCCATCAGGAATCTGTCTAGTCCTGTGTTACCCCTACCCTACTCCTGCTGTGTTACCCTCAGTGCCATTCTCCTTCAGGAATCTGTCTAGTCTTGTGTTACCCCTACTCATGCTGTGTAGCACTCAATTACATTCCCCCTCAGTAATCTGTCTAGTCCTGCTTTAAAAGCCTGAAGAAAGCTAGTTTACACATCCTCACTGGGTAGGCTATTAAACATGATGATAACCCTCTGTATGCAGTAACGCATTCTGATGTTTCCCCTCATTCTACCCTCCACCCAGACTTGTGTCCATATCCTCTGATTCTGTTTGAACTCACTGGCTCAAACACCTGTGTATACTGCACCCTGCCTATCCCCTTTTTGTATTCAGAACAACATGATCATGTCCTCCTCGACTTTCTTCTCTAGTGGTAACTTTAACAAAGGTAAAGCTGTTTTTTAATAACATAAGCCTAGGTTAAATATCACAATACTGCTTGATTCAGAAGGCAGATAGGGTCTGTCCAGAACAGCTGGATGTCTGAGGCTAAGCTGGCAATTGACAGCATCTGGAAAGTGTGGATTTTGTGAAAGCAAAACAGAAAATTTTCCTTTTACTACAAAACTGTTTATGAACCTAATATACCAGGTCCCAAAGGGGCCACAGAATTTGTTGCTGGGATCCTGGTATGCATTTTCATAGCACAGTACACAAAGCAGCTAGCCTGATTTTAACACCGCCCTCTCCCCTCCATAATGAATCATGGTTAAAACATTCTCAAGCGGGGTTGCCCGATGACTCGATGTGCTGCCATGCTGGTGACCTGGTTCGGGTGCAGACATGGGAGCTGGCGTAGCGCTGCCATGAAGCACCGCTGCCAGCCAGGAAGGACTGGTACTAGGTTCTGCAACCATAGCTACCACTGCCACATGTCGGGAAGCACGCTTGTTCATTTGTTCACTTGCTCATTCATTTCTATTGGCCAGAAACCAAATCTGGTTATACAGCCACCAACTAAAGTACACGGGACTCAAAAAAAAAAAATACTCTCAATGCATTAAAATCTCAGCGGACATGGATGCAGCACAGCAGGTGGAACTCTGTTGAAAAAAATGACAAACGCTAACAAGCGTCGAAAGGTCAATGATGAAGCTGCCCCAACAAACAGGGAGCGTGCTGTCCTGTAGGGGATTGCTATGTGTGAGGACATATTGATTTAGTCCAGTGCCACCAGCTGGTGGGAGAGCAAAATTACCGGAGACAGAGGAAGCCTGTACGGTCAGGATGCTGGCTGGGCACTCTTTGTCCTTGCTCTGCTTTTGACTGTCACCGAAGGGGTTGTGGTGGTTGCAGCAGATGGTGCTGGAAGGTTGCCAGGGAACACTCCCTAGATCTGAAAAAACAGACAGATTGTACTAATGGAAAAAAAAAAACCTCTATTCTCCAAAATAAGTTCTTTTTGTTTGTCTGTCTGTTTGATTTTGTAATTCATTAACCCAATAGAGGCCTACCTGAAACACAGTAGCTCATATTCAGTGAGCTCCCAGTTATATGACTTGGTTGGCCTGAAGAACAGGGAGGTCAAGGGAGTTGCTCATGGTCCAGTAGCTGTGGTGGGACTCAAACCTGGAATCTACTGGTTCCAATCACTGGTATCATGTGGCCTGTGCATGGGATTACGGCAGAAGACAGTGAGGTACGCTCGCACTAAGGGATGTAAGACAAATATATCCAATCCCTGTGACATGAAACTCCACGTCATAAGAACCGGACTTTTTCTGGTGTACAGCTAAGTACGCTGTGAAATCCCCCCCACCACACACACTATTCCACTCAATCGCTATGAGGCAGCCATTTTGCAGCATGGTTAACTGATGGACTTGTCAGACTTCTAAACTCACTACTGGAGTGGGAGAGTTAAAGCTGAGTTGTAATGTCCATCAGAAAAAAAGAAAACATATGACCCGGGGCTTCAATTTCCGACAAGTTGGAAGTATTTTAAAGCAGCTGTATTTGTTAGTCAGTAAAATATTTTATATCGTTTTTTTTACGTAGTAATATATTTCTGACATAACTTATCATCAGTATATTCTTTAGTTCTCTCTGGTATTTTTAAAACACTTTTTATTACCAATGTTATAATTAATGACTCAAGTAATTAAAGATGGCCGCCACTAGTTATTTTTTTTTTTTACAATTCCCTTCCTCAAGGTTACGTTTTCTCTTTACTTATTGCATTCATTCTATAAGTTAATAGGGCCTCCAAGGGATGTTGCTTATGTTATCAGAGACTCCAAACATGAAGTTTGGGCCAGAGGACCATGAAGCCAAGCTGAGCATTACTGACTGCCCAAACCTCACAAGAGGAGTCTTTTATACCATAAGTGACATCCTTCAGAGGTCCTATAATCTGATTAGAAACCACCTGAGTTTAGTACGAGTGATTTATAATAAGTTTAGGGTATTTTTTAAAGTTCTTTTTACCGTCCTTCTCTCTGGTGCCGAAGTGGACCGCTCCCTCCCATTGCCCTGGCCCGAGAGTACACTGTACATAGAATAATGGGGTACGGTGGCTCTGCATGCTGATTGGCTGAAAGCACATTAGTGATTTATAATGTGGATGTATTAGGAGGGTGCTACCATGCATTTCTGATGGTAAACAGCACAGCACCACACCAAAATGTTTAATTTACTCACAAGTGGGTGTGGCCAAATCCCATACCTCAGTTCTGGAATAAAATACACTGAAAGTTGAATATACTGATGTTTTTCCAGAAATACATCACTGCTAGCAAAAAAAAAAAAGATGTGTTTTCCCCCGTTAACAAATACTGCTGTTTTAGGTTCAAAGAATTATTCAGAAACTTTCGAAATGGACAGGGAGGAAAATCTTTTACTTACTGCTCTTACAATGTGGGACTCCCACTTTTTGTATTTCCATAAAATTGGCAATGCTTGCTAATCTGTGGACCTCACTGTTTTGCATGTTTGATGAGGAAAATGACACCCCTTGTGTGAAGCCTGCAGTCACATGGCTTCCACAGCTAACAAAACGCCTTTGGGCAAAAGCGAATAGATGCCACCAGTGTTTATGGAATGAAACAATCACTTGCGTGTGTGACACTGTGCTGAATTACCTGCCTAAATGGGAGTCATGGCGTATTTATAAAATGACACAAAGTCAGGGAGTGTGGATACTATTCTTGCTGTTTTGCATAGTTTAGAAACAGCTAAATACTGTAAATGGGAAACTGTGCAACGTAACTTTTCGCTCTATGTAAAGAGACACTGTCAACTCTTTTTGCATCATACTATTTCTAACTGAAAACCCACATTTTATGATTGCTTACTGTCTCTAAAATTCATTGGTATTACTGGTTGTTTAATCTGCCTCTTTTCTTAGTAGAACTGAAATGCATGATAATGCTGTAATTATACTCAACCCTGTTTTGTTTAAAATCCTTGATCTACTTTAGTTGCACACTTCCTGAGCATTTGAAACACCTCAAACAGAGCAGCCACTCATGATGAAATAGTCTCCTCTCCTCCCACTGCATCTTGAGTGGCTAGACTGTGTTGGGGTGTCCCCAAGTCCAGGAAAGATGCAATGGGAGTTGCATGTAAAACAAACACACTTTGGTGTGGTAACACCAGTCTGGTGGATATTCCGTTTTTCACTTTTAGAAAGGGCAGAGGAATCACAATCAAACTACATAATACGCTACAGAATGTGAGCATTCATAAAATGTGTTTTTTAAACTAGGGACAGTTTGAGCTCTAAGCGGGGGGGGGGGGTGATAGTGTCCCTTTAAGCTACTGATGAAGCTGCACTGTGGAAAGAAACTGGCGTGAAAACCCCTCAAATTCAAAACTGCCATTTGAACTATGTTAGGTACAAATGGCTTCATGCAAACTTGGTGTGAAATTGCAAGATATGTAAACTACAACTAGCACAAAAATTACTAATTTTACAGTATCTGCAACTGAAAATAGAGGCCTTCCGGTGACGTCATCCCCTTAATGGCAGCATAGCCCATTCGACTCCTGAACATCCCTGATAAAAAAAAATCCTAAATACAGCGATTTCCAGAAGAAAACAACGGGCACTGCGAGGAGACTTATCTATCATGCCAAAGAGAGGGGGAAAGAAAAGTTTCAAGCCTGACGAGGGGAGAGATGAGGGCGGATGGTCCAACGGAGACTCAGGCAGCGAGGGATCGCAGGCCTCGGCTTCCTCACACCGCAGCAGATCCAGCACCAAGCAAATCCCGTTAAATTCAATTCAAAGGCAGATGACACTGGTCCTTTCGGAACTGCGGGACTTCCGCAAGGAGATACGTTCAATGGTGACTGCCCTGCGTAAGGACATCACCAAAATAGAAACCCGACAAGACACCCTCGAGGCACAGGCCGCGAAGACAGACAGCAGAGTAGACTGCACAGAACAAACTATTGCCCAGCTGCATTAAGAAATACAGGAGCTACAGGCTGCTGAAAGTCGCAATAGACCAAACAACATATGTATCTCGGGAATACCTGAAGGAGCTGAGGGATCCGATATTCTTAAATTCATAAGCCAGCTCCTGTGGGGTTCCATACAGCTCCCTGAATCCCTGACCCTGAAGCTGGAACGAGCCCACTGCACACTCGGCCCCAAACCAGCGCAGGGAGCCCGCCCCCATACCATTCTTGCATGGTTCCTCAGATTCCAAGAAAAGGAGGCAGTTCTACACGCTGCCTGGAAACAAGGGGAAGTACTATTTCAAGCACACCGTGTATATCTAGAAAACGATTACACCCCTGAGATTATGAACCGAAGGAAACAATATATACCGGTCATGCGAGCGCTCAAGGCTGCAGGGCTACGATTTCGTACTCCTTATCCCGCCAAAACAGTAATCCACTTCTCAGACGGCTCACAGTCCTTTGATTCGGCGATGGCAGCTATCACTGAACTTAAAACCAGAAAATAGAGAAGCAACAGGGCCCAATGATTCAGAAGCCAATCCTAGCCTCTAAACTATCGCAGCGGGTTTGGAATGCAGGAACAAAGGAGGCTCGCAGAAGACAGGGGCAGGAAGCCATCAAGCAAATCACCAACTCCCTCCGCCAGCAATCACAGAGCTCAGCCACTGACTTGACCCTTGAGAGGCTAAACAGCAAAGGATCTCCGTGCTGAAGTATTTGGGACAGCACCCGGCAGAACGGGGAAAAGACTTTGCTACAAAGAACATGGCCTACAAGGCACATGGAAAACGAGGGATTCCAGAAAAATCTTTCTTCTTCCTTTTGAACTGTTGATGGTGTTCCAGACCAATGACTAAGGACTTCCAGGGACAGAATGACTCTGCATCAAATTCTCAGATAAGTCCCAGTCTACTAAATTTCTTATCTTTGTTTTCCTACTAACAAACTGCAGGATTAGGGGTTTGATTAATTGCTCCCTCCAGCAAATGTCTGTCCTGATCCCCCCCCCCCCACTAAGATACTAAACTAAATTTCTTAAACGGCAGGACGAGGTGAAAGACCTGCTCCCCCCCCCCATTTCTGTCTTAAGCTTCTACCCCAGACTGGGACTGAAACACATACTTAATGCCTACTAATCATTTACTCTGAGGGGGGAATATTGGGATACTGCAGGGGTTAATGTGCATACCAAGGGTAAACTACATGATGGAGGGCAAATGGCATTACACCACATATATAGAGCTGATGGTTGATGGGCGGACGCATAGGGTGGCTGCTGTCCGTGCCCTCAGCCCCACCGTGGGTCCCGACTGCCCTGCACATCCCCACACCTGATCTCTTACCTCAGAAAGGTATGAGACCGTACACTGAAAAGCAATGTTTCTATTGAGTCTGAGTGACGGCTGGGGATTCCCCCCACCTCGTCTGACCCCCTCTTAACCCCATACCCCCTTCAACAGATTAAACTTCCAGTGGGGAGGTTCAGGGACGGTATTGACGTCACCAACACCTATTCCCCAATTGACACCAGTGGTGTCAATGTTCTCAACACTATCGAGAGCATAGGTGAGTGCTCGAACACACACCAAGGTCATGCCACATGACCGACAAGATGGAAGTACAATTTCTCGATGGTTGATCAGTCTGGTTCTGTTGGCCCAGTTGGCCCAAATAGTTAACTGGTCACATCAATAAGGGGAGTTTTAATCCCGATTAGTTTTTCTAAATGGTCAAAGAGTTAGTGATCAGGCTCTTTTGTAAGTTTTATCCCAGCAAGTTACCTTTCAAAAAGCAATGGTTACATATGATATAGAATGTATGCTATTTCAAGAACTGATTGTTAGTCATAGTTTCCTAGCAAACGAATCAGGGGCTAGGGCACTAATTGATTTTCTGGAAGTATATATTACTACAGATGTTTACTTTCAAAAATGCATAATCAGCATATAAATGTATACTCGTTGAATGTTAATGGCTTGGGGAGTCCCATAAAACACACTAGAATTATGGGTCTTCTGAAAAAAACTAAAGCAGAGGTGGTATATATCCAAGAAGCCCACAAGTCTCAAAAAGAATACGGCAAACTAAAGGAAGGGGTTTCTCCCAGGTCTTCTCTTCTGCAATGGGGGATGGAGGCAGAAGAAGAGGCATTGCCATTTTGATCTCAACACATACCCCATTCAGGTTAATCAAAGAATTGGTAGACCCAGAAGGTAGGCTCATTTTTAGTGCAGGGATGGTTGCAAGATCAGGAGGTCACTCTAGCAAATATCTACCTCCCTCCAGGGGCAAACAGGCCCATCATTAGATCTTTACTTGATAGGATATTCGCTATGACTAAGGGAACCCTGATCTTAGCAGGTGATTTTAACATAGCCCACTCCCCCTCGTTAGACACCACGAGTGCTAGGGGAGTGAAACAACCTTCCCCACATAAGTTCTTCAGGCGGTTTATTCGTGAGGTGGGCTGGGTGGATGTGTGGCGTTTTCTGCACCCGGGAGACAGGGGTTATACATATTGCTCAGCAGTACACGGCACATACACACGCATAGACCATTGTTATACACAAAAAGAAAACCCAGATAACCTAATGGATGCCAAATTGGGTGCCATAGCACACGTAGACCATGCTCCAGTGGTCACCATTTGGCTTTGGGGAGCAGAGAGACGCCGCACCAGATGGAGGTTTAACCCGGTGCAGTGCACCTCAGGAGTGAATAATTCAGGGAATTCCTCAGGGAAAAAACAGAAGAGATAATGAGAGACAATGCTCACCCGGATAGTTCAGCAGTCATTCAGTGGGACACCCTTAAAGCGGTCCTGAGGGGACACTTAATAAAATACACCGCGCAACTAGCCAAAGCCAGATTAGAGAAGCAGAGGCTGCTTGAGCAGACACTGCAGTTCCTCCAGACGGCACACCAACAGGGTGACACCTCGGTTGTAGACCAACTCAAACAAACTAGAAGAGAGTTGGATGATGTAAGTACCCAACAAGCTGAAATAGCACTAGCTTTTTTAAAACAAAAATAAGGAGAGATAGGCCCCAGAGCCACACGCCTGCTGGCTTACAGACTGCGAAGCCAGCGCAAGGCAACAACAACTGCAGTCATAAAGGACCCTTCCACCGGGCAACAACTAACTAAACTCAAAGATATCACTCAAACATTTATAAAATATTTTAAAGAACTATACACGCCTGAACAGAGTCCACCCGCGATGCAAATTTCTAAATAAACTGGAGCTCCCCAAGCTCGATGAAGAACAGAAGGCCTCCCTTTTAGCTCCTATCATTCCCCCAAAGCTGGCAGCAGCGATAGCCCGATCAAAAACACAAAAGGCTCCAGGACCCGACGGTTATGGGGCAGAATTCTACAAAAGCATGTCTCAATATATAAACCCACTCCTGATCATTGCCTTAAACGAGGTATCTCATGGGGATGCCCCTCCTCCAAGCTGGGCATACGCTACCATCTCCCTTATACCCAAGCCTGGAAAGGACCCCCTCCACTGTTGCTCATATAGGCCCATATCAGTACTTAATGCAGATTATAAATACTTTACCTCTATATACACTAAAAGACTTGACACAGTCCTACCAAAACTGAGCAACCTAGGCCAGACAGGTTTGTGAGCGCCAGGTCAACCAGAGATAACACCAGATGAGCCCTGCACCTGGTACAGGAAATGCAGACCAACAGAACGCAGAGTATAACTCTCAGCATAAATGCTGAGAAAGCATTCGACCGGGTGGCATGGCCCTTCCTCTTCTCCACCATGACCAAAATGAGTTTCCCCCCAGGCTTTACAGGTGTCATTCGAGCACTTTACACCTCACCACAGGTATGTGTTAAGAGTTTCCGGGCATCACTCTGATTATTTCCCCTTGAGTGGGGGCACGAGGCAGGGCTGCCCCCGTCCCCAGGCCTTTTTGCCATCTTTATAGAGTTATTGGCTCAGGCAATATGGATGTCCCCACGAATCACTGGAGTTAAGATAATGGACACAGAAAGTACAGTTACGTAACAACTTACCGTAACAGTAGATCTTCGAGAGGAGCTCTTGCAGCAGGCTATAACAATTAGGACTATGCCGCAGGCACTGGGACCCTCTGGAAACTTTTTCAGTCAGTAGTATACAGCAGGGACCACCCCCCCCCCGACGTCGGCCCCACCCCGACGTCAGCCCTGGTACAAAAGGGGGTGGACCCAGTCCACCTCAGTTCCCCCGCCAAGACCCGCGAACAAGCCCTGACAAGAGAAGGAGACAAAGCACTCAATGGAGATATAGATGAAGATGGATCTGCACACCTCAAGGGGGAAGGCGGGTGGGAAAGTAACACCTGCTGCAAGAACTCCTCTCGAAGATCTACTGTTATGGTAAGTTCTTAAGTAACTGTACTATCTTACTTCGAGTGGGAGCTCTTGCAGCAGGCTATAACAATTAGGACTGAATACCAAGCAGTCTCACGCCAGAGAGGCAGACGACCCCGGGAGGTGGAATATGCTGACTCCAGAGGCCTAGGACAAAACTCCTTGCAAAACAGCCAGATTGAAACTGGCACGGCATCTGGAGATGATATCCAAGCTGTAATTCTTGACAAAGGTATGCATCAAATTCCAGGTAGCAGCCGCATATATCTCCCTAATAGAGACATTTCTCAAGGTGGCAAAAGAAGCAGACACTCCCCTGGTGGAGTGACCCCTGACTGGACCCGGTAGGGGCTTATTGTGCTTTTCATAGCAGAAGGATACGCAGTGGACGATCCACTTTGAAATTGTCTGCTTGGTCACTGGTTTGCCCAAGCATTGTGGTGCAAAGGCCACAAAGAGTTGCTCCGACTGACGGTGCGTTGCCGTCCGTCTGAGGTAATACCTCTAAGTCCTGTGGACATCCAATGTGTGAAGGAGAGCCTCCCCTCTACTAGATGGAGAAGGAACATAGACTGGAAGGTCAACAGACTGGTTGAGGGTCAACTCTGAGACCACTTTCGGAAGAAACTTAGGATTTGTTCTAAGGGAAACTCTTTCCCTGTGGAAAATCAAATACGGCTCTTTACACATCAGAGCCTGAAGCTCGGAAACTCTTCGAGCTGAGGTAATAGCAACCAAAAAACACACCTTCCGAGAAAGAAAACGCAGCTCACAATCCGCTGCCGGCTCAAAGGGAGGGTGAGCTTCTCCAACACAAAAAGGAGATCCCAGGGTGGGATAGGGTCCCGAATGGGAGGTCTCAATGTAAAATTCCTCTCAAAAAGGTGCAGGCTACATCCAACTGTGCTAATGCCTTGTCTCCAATCAGAGCATGGTAGGTGGAGACAGCCCATATGCGCACCTTAATAGAGGAGTAACTCAGGCCATGTTGGTACAGGGAGAGAGGTACTGTAAATACAGGTTACTCACCTGTAACAGGAGTTCTAGGAATGGTATATGTTGTTCATCCACACTTATTGGCAGGTTCCTTGCCGCTTTAAATCTTGCCGGAAGGTCTTCAAGCTGGCTCCTCCCACCCACCCGGGTGGTAAAACTCTCGGCTCCGCCCCATGACGCCAGATCTGGCCGCTGGAGAAGCTCAGGTTGTGCGTCAAGCGGGAGGTCGGGTGGATGTGTAGGGTGAACAATATACCATTCCTAGAACTCCTGTTACAGGTGAGTAACCTGTATTTCTAGGGACATGGATATGTTGTTCATCCACACTTATTGGCAGACTCCTAGCAGTTCTCCGGGAGGAGGGAGGCAAAGCGCACACCCCAATACTTACTTGGGAAATAAGGACTGGAGAACCGAGGCCCCAAAACCAGCATCCCGCGTGACTCAAGGTCGATGTGGTAATGGGTAATAAAGGTGTGCTGACTTCAGGTAGCAGCCCTGCAGAGTTCCTGGATAGGGACGTCCCTGGAAGCAGCTACCGATGCAGCAGTATGACGGGTAGAATGAGCTCTTATCCCTCTGGGAGGCTCCATGCCCGCCAACTTATAGCAGCGATCTATGCAGGAGGTGACCCACCTGCCTATCGTCTGCTTGGCTGCAGGTCTGCCAGGTGCGGCTTCAGCGTAGGTGACAAACAGCTGGCGAACCTCTCCCTGAATTTCAGCCGTGCGCTCCTTATAATAAGTGAGTGCCCTTCTAGGGTCCAGAGTATGGAGCCTATATTCGGCCTCCGAGGTGTGACTGGGGTAGAACACCGGCAGAGTCAGCACCTGGTTAAGGTGAAACTCCGACACCACCTTCGGAAGGAATTTCGGGTGGGGGCGCAGGACAACCTTGTCCCTGTGGAAGACCAGGTAAGGAGACTCAATGCAAAGTGCCTGGAGCTCTCCCATCCTTCTGGCTGACATGATAGCCACCAAGAAGGCGGTCTTCCACGACAGGTGAGAGAGATCACACCTGTGCATTGGTTCGAATGGCTTGCCCATGAGCTTTACCAGTACCAGCAGTAAATCCCACGGAGGTGGAGGTTCTCGCACCGGAGGGGAAATGTGATCAAGGCCTTTGAAAAAGCGCCCGACCACCTTTTCCTGCGCCACCAACTGCTTCCCGGCCCGTGCCCGGTAAGCAGAGATGGCTGCCAGGTGCACCTTTAGGGTCGTTGACCTAAGCCCTTGACTAGAAAGGGACCATAAATAGTCCAAAATGCTTGCAACAGAACAGGAGGAAGGGTCCAAGCCCTTGCCCTGACACCAAATGGAGAATCTCTTCCATTTGAAGGCGTAGCATTTTCTGGTCGACTCCTTAAAGGCCTGGAACTCTAGCCGCTCAGAAACCAGGCTGTCAGGTGCAGGGATTGAAGGTCCGGATGGAACACCTTCCCCTGATTGACTGAAAGCAGGTCCGGGCGAGCTGGAAGCTGCCTCGGGAGCCTGGAGCTGAGGCTGAGGAGATCTGGGTACCAGAACTGGCGGGGCCAGTCTGGGGCTATCAGGATCACCTGCGCCTTGTCCCTCCTTGCTTTGAGAAGCACCTTGTGAATCAAGGGAAATGGGGGAAAGGCGTAGAAGAGGCCCGGGGTCCACAGCCTCGAGAAGGCATCCCCCTGCAGCGAGCCCTGCTGAGGGGGGCGGGCATGAAACAGCCTCAGCTTCGCATTCTCCCTGGAGGCAAACAGGTCCACCTGAGGTGTGCCCCAGTGGGAGAACAGATCTTGTACTACCTCTGGCAGGAGAGACCATTCGTGAGATGCAGCCCTTATCCGGCTCAGGGCATCGGCCAGGGTGTTGGAGGCTCCTGCCACATGAATGGCTAGGAGATCCGCCTATAGGCTGCGCACGAGTGACCAAATGCGGAGAGCTTCCTTGCATAGAAGCATGGAGCGCATCCCGCCCTGGAGGTTCAGGTAGTACATGGTCGTGGTATTGTCCGTCTGGACTTGGACCACTTGACCCCGGAGAAACGGAGCAAAGGCGGTGAGAGCTAGGCGGACCGCTTGGAGCTCCAGCAGGTTGATGTGGCATCGGAACTCCCGCGGAGACCAGAGGCCGTGCACTCGGTGTTCCCCCAGATGGGCACCCCAACCCATCAGAGAGGCATCGGTCGATAGAGAGACCGTCGGCTCGAGGCAGACAAACGGGATGCCCTCCTGCAAATGGAATGGAACGGTCCACCACTGGAGAGCATTCCACATCTCCTGGGTCACTATCACTAGCTGGTCCAAAGGATCGCAGCGTTGTGACCACTGGCTGGCCAGTCCCCACTGAAGGGGGCGCATGTGCCAGCGGGCCCAACGGACCACGCTGGTACAGGCCGCCATGAGACCCAGAAGGCGCAGGAAGTCCCGGGCAGGGCGCGATTGCCCAACCAGAAATGATTGGGCAAAGGAGGTAAGAACCTCGGCCCTGTCCGCCAGGAGTCGTGCTCTGGCTCGAAGAGAGTCGAGCTCTGCCCCGATGAACAGGATCACCTGCTTTGGCTCGAGTTCCAACTTGGCCTCGTTGATGAGAAGGCCAACTCGAGAGCAAACCTGGAGGGCCAGATCTCTGGACCGCTCCACCTCCCGTCTGGGCGGCTGCTGTCAATCGTCCAGGTAAGGGTACACCGGACCCTCGGCGCGCAGGAATGCTGTCACCACTGCCATGCATTTGGTGAAGACCCTGGGAGCTGGAGATAAGCCGAAGGGCATGGCTCGGAACTCGAAGAGGGATCCCTCCGCTCGAAAGCGGAGGAATCTCCGATGTGACGGACGGATAGAGACGTGAAAGAACACGTCCTGCAGGTCCAGAGAGCAGAACCACACGCCGTGTTCCAGAGATGGTATTATCTGCGCCAGAGTGACCATTCTGAAGGTTCGAGACCTTAGGAACTTGTTCAGGTCGTGTAGGTCGAGAATGGGGCGCCAGCCCCCCGTCCGTTTCGGAACCAGGAAATACCTGGACACGAACCCCGGGTCTGAAGGGGGTCCTCACCTCCATGATCACCTCCTTTGGAGGAGGCGATGTCGGCTCGGCGAGCCGCCAGTGAGGCTGCGGACCGAGGCCCCCAGTGCGACGGCTCTGAAGAGGCGGGCCTGCTCAAATCAGAGGTAGGCCTTTTCCACCACCTCCAGTACCCACCTGTCCGTGGTAACAGTGGACCAGGCGGAAAGGAAGTGTCTGAGCTGTCCCCCACGGGGAACCAGGGGTGAGGTGACAGGGATGGGGGCGACACCCCTCAGCCCGTCACTGGGCAGGCTTGGAGGAGGGACCAGCCGAGGAACCTCCTGGGCCTTTACCTCCCTGCTTCCTGTTGGAGGAAGCCGACGGCTTGGGCTTGGGATACCAAGGTCGAGCCTGCTGGCCCTGACGTTGCTGGGCCGGGCGCGCCGCGGGGGCAGAAGGACGAAAGGGCTTAGGCTGTGGCTTGCGGCCTTTGTCCTTCTGAGCGGAAGAGACCGAGTCCAAGGTAGCATTGGACTTCTCGATCCTCTGCAGGTGACCTTCCACCCCAGGGCCGAAGAGGTCAGTCCCCAAAAAGGGAACATCCGCCAACTTGTGCTGGGTATCCAGTAAAGGTGGATATCCTCAGCCAAGCCCGACGGCAGCATAGCCACTGCGGCCGCCACAGACCTGGCACATGAGTCCCCGATGTCAACGCAGTCTGGAGCTGCTGTTTAGCCACTGCCCTGCCTGGTCCCGCACCTGCCTGACCGTAGTCTGCAGATTGCGGAAGATGAGGACAACCTCATCCAGGGAGCCCAACAGGGCATGAGAAAAATGTGCCATGAGGCGGCGAACTGGCCTGGCGAAGGCCGAGAGAGGACGCAGCATAGACTTTCGCCCGGCATAATCCAATTTCTTGGATTCCTTGTCGGGAGGTTTGTCCACATCCCTGGCGTTCCCGGCACGCCGGAAAACGCTGTCGGTAACCAACCCCTCGGCCGAGGGGTGTTCTGAAAAACCGGACAGGGAACCGGTAGGGACCGCATACTTCCTGGCCAACCTGGCCGAAGGCGCAGGGCAGGAAGCAGGACGCTGCCAAAGTTCCAAGGCCGGACCCACTATGGCTTCGGCCACCGGAAAGGCCTCCATAGGAGAATCCCCTTGGTCCAGAATCTCCGTGAGGGGATACCTGGCCCGTTTAGAAACGGGTTCGAGCTTCATCCCGGTGGACTCCGAGATGAGTCAAAGCAACCCTAAGAAGGACGAAGGGCTATCGACCATTGACTGTCCTCCGAGGACTCCAAATCTATGTGCTTGGAGAAGAGAGAGGAACCATCATCGGACTCAGAAGAGTCCTCAAAGAGCTGCCTCGGCCCTGAGCCACCCTCCACCTGCCGAGGTTTATCGGGAGTGAGGGTGACCAACAGCCTATGGGGCTAACCCAAAGCCGACGAGAATTTTGGTTGGAGCCCCAACTAATGGCTGTGGGGGCGGAGGTTCCACCAGAATCGGTGGGGCAGCTGGAATTGGCCGAACAAGCGGCCTGAGAACAGGCTCCTCGACTACAACAAGGGGTTGTTTCGGCTGCTCCGGTGACAGCCACTTAATGGCCGAGGAAGACGACTGGGTCGGCTTATTCCCGGTCAAAAGGAGCTGTTGCCACATAAGTTCCTCGTACCTCCGACGCAACTTGCGCCGAAGCCTCCCCTCGTCCGAGGAAGAGGAGAGCGGCGGTATCATGTAGAAGCCGAGATCAGACCGACGGCGACGGGCGCGGGATCGGTTGGACCGCTGAGGATGTCCGAGACCGACCCAGAGTCTCGACTAGGCCGGTGGAAGGCGAGGAGAAGTCGGAAATCGGCACTCCTCGGCTCGACGATCCACGAAGCTCCGGAACCGAGGCACAGACGAGCCAAGGATCCTCAACTCCTCCCGGAAACTGGGGAGAGGGATTCTCAGCTTCTCCAGCCTGACAACCCGTCCGAAGTCGAGAAAAATCTCGACCGCGTCGACGGGAGTCTCGGCCAACTGGCCTGACGGGGACACCGTGAAGCCAGTGGCCGAAGCTGAGGGGTCGACCGAAGTCGACTGTCGACAAGGGGAAGGGGATCTTTCCCGCTCCCAAGAGCGTCGACGGAGAGACTTACTTTTGCTCTTTTTGGACCTGGAAGAAGGTCCCGAAGAAGTTGGACTCTCACCTTTGGTCGAGAGGGTCAGACAAAGCTCCTTAAAAGAAGCCGAGTAAGAGGCACCGAGAGAGAGTGGGACAAATGCCGCAGCCGAGGTAGAAGCGGCCCGCGCTGCCTCCTCTTCGAGGGCGATCATCTGCTCAAGCTGATCCGCCGAGCCCGCCGCCGCAGACACCGCCAATCGGGCCTCTTTGGATTTCACCAGTGGAATTCTTTTCTCGGGGCGCCCCAGTTGTAATTGGGCAGCACAGTCTTCAAGGACATAGGCCGAAAAGGAAGAGCACAAGTCGCAGGCCTGCGGGTCGTGCTCAAGGCCCAGGCAGTAGACGCACGTGGAGTGCAGATCCGTCCTAGACATCTTCTGCCCGCAAGGGCACCTCCGAAATCCGGGAGTCGATCTGTCCATCGCAGCCACGAGGAGAAGAAGACCAAGTCTTTTGCAAAAACTTTTCAATTTCAAACTTTTCAAGAATTAGGAACCAGTCTTAAGTGCAACGCGCTAAGGAGGGAACCTGAGCTTCCAAGCGGTAAGGAAGATCTGGCGTCATGGGGCCGAGCCGAGAGTTTTACCACCCAGGTGGGTGGGAGGAGCCAGCTTGAAGACCTTCCGGCAAGATTTAAAGCGGCAAGGAACCTGCCAATAAGTGTGGATGAACAACACATCCATGTCCGTAGAACGATGAGTTCACTGGACAGGTGACGGGGTCCAAATGCTGTGACAAGGCCCACAAACAAAAACGCTTCCATTTCATAGCATAGGTGGAGCAGGTGGAGGGTTTTGTCGCCGACACTAGGACTGCCACCACTTCCGGGGAAACCCTGTATCTCTGTTGAGTTATGTCTGAAGGAACCAAGTATGCAGATGTAAGGAACGAAGATCCGGATGGACCAGCGATCCCTGTTCCTGGGATAGCAACTGCGAGCATATGGGCAGCGGAGTTAGAGGTTCTATGGATAACCATAGCAGGAGTGGGAACCAAATCTGCCGAGGCCATCTGGGGGCTACGAGAATCATTCAGGCCCCTTCCGCCTGTAACTTTAGTAAGACTCTCTGAATGAGAGGGAAGGGCGGGAAGGCATACAGAAACTTCCCTGCCCAACAAAGGGATAACGCATCTGGACAGAAAACTCCAGGCACGTGCTCTCGTGAGCAAAAAATTGGCAGTTTGGCATTGCGTGGTGACGCAAAGAGGTCCAGCTCTGGATAACCCCACTTGTCGGACAGCTGATCTGCTATGGACTGTAGCAGCTCCCACTCGTTTGCTCTGGAACAAGACCTGCTTAGGCTGTCAGCTAGATTGCTTAGGACGCCTGGAACGTGCACTGTGGACAACAGAATGTGCCTTTCCAGCACCCAGTGCCAGACTCTCACTGCCTCCCTGCAAACAGGATATGAGTGAGTACCCCCTTGCTTGCTGATGTAGAAGATGACCACCATATTGTCTGTTTGAATTAGAAGAGAGCCTGGCACTAGGTTCTCTTGAAAGGCCTGTAAGGCACAGAGAACTACTCGCATCTCCAAAACATTGATATGGAGAGATCGCTCCTTGGGTGTCCAAACCCCTTGCGTTTGATAAGCACCCAGGTGCGCTCCCCATCCCAGATCCGATGCATCTGTCATAAGAGTCT
Organism: Neoceratodus forsteri; assembly: GCA_016271365.2. Taxonomy (NCBI): domain Eukaryota; kingdom Metazoa; phylum Chordata; order Ceratodontiformes; family Ceratodontidae; genus Neoceratodus; species Neoceratodus forsteri. Next base: position 17,808,943 of record JADMNL010000036.1, read on the forward strand.
GACCTGGTGGCTCCAGATGAAACTTGACCCCTTTTTCCAAATTCCGGGGGTCCATCCACCAAAGCAAAGTTCTCCTGACTGGCTCGATGATCCTGACCATGAAGTCTAGATCGTCGTAGCCCTGGTCCCACTGTACCCTGAGCATCCACTGTGGGATCCGCATATGGAGGCAGGCCAGAGGAGGGACTGGAATGGCCGGCGCCATGTGCCCCCTTAGCCTAAGGAAGTTCCACGCTGGAACTCGAGGAGTTACTGAGATCCATTCGGCAATCTCTTGCAGGCGATCGCCCCTGTCCGGGGGTAGGAAAGCCATGCCCTGGATAGAATCCAGGACCGCTCCAATGAAGACGAGTCTTTGACTAGGCTCGGGGGATGATTTCCAAATGTTCAGAGTGATCCCCAGCTCTCGGAACAGAGTATAGGTGTCTCCGAGGGCGTGAAGTAGGCATGACCTTGACGGGGCTGTAAGCAGCCAGTCGTCGAGGTATGGGAAAATGTAGTGCCCCATACGCCTTAGAGCTGCAGCCACCACTGCCAAGCATTTTGTAAAGACTCGCGGAGTGGAGGAGAGGCTGAACGGAAGAACTCGGAATTGGCAGTGCTCCTCTTGGAAGTGGAACCTCAGAAACCTCCTGTGGGGAGAGAACACCCTGATATGCATATATGCATCTTGCATGTCTAGGGAGCAGAGCCATTCTCCTGGGTGCAGCAGGGGAAGTAGACATGGAAGTGTCACCATCCTGAACCTTTTGTACTCTATAAAGAGATTGAGAGAGCTGAGGTCCAGAATGGGTCGAAGATTCTGTGTCTTTTTTGGGACCAGGAAGAAGTGGGAATAAAACCCCTTTCCCCGCTGATGCAAAGGGACTACCTCTATTGCCTTTTTCTGCAAGAGGGTCTGAATTTCTCCCTCTACGAGTGGGATGTGAGAAGGAGGATATTGGGAGTACTTTGGTGGAGTATTTGGAAGAAACTCCGTGAACTCTAGCATGTGTCCTCTCCTGACGATGTCCAGGACCCATTGGTCTGCAGTTATTGACTTCCACCCTTCAAGATGAAGGAAGAAGCAGCCCCCGACCGTCTCCCCTGAATCTTCCTCTGGAGTGGGGGGCGGAAGGGAGTCATTGGGCTGAGCCGGGCGTAGGCAGAGAAGCCTGGTAGGATTTGGGCCCACGGGTAGGAGTACCTCCAGGTTGCTGGTTATTGGCTCTCCTACGAAAGTCATCTCTCTGACCCTGCTGATTACCACGGGCGTGTCCACCTTGACCATCTGAGGGCTTGCGAAATGGTTGCTTCCACTGCCATTGCTGGTCGCCGAGGTACATTTGGCAAACCAACCAGATGGACTTGACCGACTCTTGTAGACCAGAAATCAAAGCTTCCATCTCCAGCCTAAACAACACGGTACCTTGGAATGGCAAATCCTTGATACCGGACTGCAAATCCTGGTGAAAACCCGAAACTCTCAACCAGGCGTGGCGCCGGAGGCACACTCCAGAAGCAGCTGCCCTGGCTGCTGTATCTGCAGTATCGTACGAGGCTCTCAGGATATGGGAACCTACGTTGGAGCCCGATTTCATAATATCCAGAAGTTCCGACTTCTGATTGGAATCTGGCATGGCTTTCAGTAGCTCTTGTCCCCTCTCCCACAGAGCATTCTGGTACTGGACCATATGCGTCAGGAAGTTGAGGGACTGGATGGAGCAGGTGGAGGCAGAGTAGACTTTCTTGCCCACCTGGTCCAAATACCGAGACTGCAGATCGGAAGGCTGCGAGCTAAGGTGCTTCAGCTGCTTGGACTTGTCATGGGCAGCCGTGATGACCGAAGAGTCCGCCTGAGGGTTCTCTGCTACAATAGCTTCTGCCCTCGGGGCCTTATGCAGCCTGTCCGATTTCTTGGGAACAGCTGGGATGGAAGCCGGACGCCTCCAGGTAGTCCGAGTCAGGTCCTGGAAGGTGTCCACTAAAGGAGGGACCACCAATGGTTTTGGCTCCTTTTGCCTCAGGTATTTTGCCAATCTTCGGCGTTCCAGATCCAGGCCCTCCGTTTCCCACTCATTGGAAGCCTGGATGTGCCTCATGACGTCCATAAAGGCTGGATCGTCAGGAGGTGAGCGAGGCTGGTCCTTCTCTCTCGGGGACCGCTGTAAGCTGAGAGAGGAAGAAGATGAGGATGAAGAAGAAGGAGATCGACTACAAGATCTGGAATAGTCCGATCTCTCCTTATGACCAGACTCCCTCTGTCATCGGTAACTGGGGGACTGACGTCGATCCGAAGATCAGCTCCGGTCCCGAGACTGGCGACAGAGAGGAGACTGACATCCATTCGAGGAGCGACATCGGGAGCGCTCTCATCTAGGAGAACGAGAAGGGCTGCGCATACAAGACCTGGACCGGCGACAGTCTCCAGAGTCCTTGGAGCGTCAGCGGTGGTCTTTGGACCGGGCGCGGGAACGAGCCCTGGAAGGAGGTGTAGGCGGTCGCTCTGGGGACTTCCTCGGGGAAGTCTCACCTCCCGGCTGTGGTTTGCCCACTGGGTCCGGTACTGGTGTCTGGGCCAGCGATGGGGGGGGGGGGAGTCCGCTTCTGGACCTGTCCCCACCAAAAGGAGAACAACTCCTGCAGCTCGTCCTCCGAGAAGAGTTCGTCAACTCGGCCCGGAAAGGGAGCATCTGGGATTTCGGCCCGTGAAGGAGAGCCCTCTTGAGAACCCAGGGGGGAGGAGGACTTGGGAGACAGAGATGTCGGCTCTTCCATGGCCGCTCCCTCACCCTTCACCCCTTCAACTGGCATCGGTGGTGGGACTGACGATGGGGTGCCGCCGGAGAGTCCTTCGGCTCTGGAGGCACGCCTTTAGCAGGCGGCGCCAGTGCCTTGAGAGGTGGGGCTGCAGCTTTCACCTCCAAGGGCTTGGTGGTAACCCTTAGCGGGGTTACATTTGGCTTGGATGGCTTCTCCCCTGATGGGCCGGCCTTGGCCTGGGAAGACTTTGGGCGCTCTCCTGTGCCCGGAAAAATATGGGCCTTCTTGGGAGAGGGCTGCGAATGAGAACGGGACCGCGACCGGGACCGACTATGGTCTTTCCCGTGGTGCTTAGTCTTCTCCTTACACTCTCCCTCGGAGGAGTGCAGATCCATCTTCTTTTCTAACAGAAATGCCTTCAGGGCCTTAAGACGTCGGATCCGGGTCCGGCTGGTGAACACCTGGCAGGCTGAGCAGGTTGCGGTATCGTGGTCTGGCCCACAGCAAAAGACACACCTCTTGTGCCGTCTTTGGCAGGGATCTGCCTCCCACAGTTGCACTTGTTTTGGTGTGGCTCTGGAGAGACCGACAACGGCAAAGACATCCGTCAACCAAACTGAAAAACCGTTGAAAACGGCCCGTCGATGACACTGGAAAAAAATGTTGAAAATGGTACAAAAAAACCGGTTGATAACAGTAGAATTTTGCTGTACCTGGCAAGCTGGAACTGAAGTCCTTCTTCTCATGTGCAGGACACCGCAGGAAAAGAACTGAGGTGGAGCTGGGTCCGCCCCCTGTTGTACCAGGGCTGACGTTGAGGTGGGGCCGACGTTGCGGGGGTGGTCCTTGCTGTATACTGCTGGCTGAAAAGGTTTCCGGAGGGTCCTAGTGCCTGTGGCATAGTCCTAATTGTTATAGCCTGCTGCAAGAGCTCCCACTTGAAGTAAGATCACCGTATTGCTTTATATGCAGACGATGTTCTTCTTTCCCTCTCTAATCCCCTAGAATCTGTTCCACAGGTATTCTCTTTGCTGGAGGAATTTGGATCCTGCTCAGGTTACAAGCTTAATACGAACAAGACGGATGCCCTGGTCTCTCTCTTTGACCCCCCGGGAGGTTTAAGAAGAAATACCCATTCAGATGGAAGCCGGACAGGTTGAAATACCTGGGCATATACTTGGCACACAAGGCGGAGGACACAGCTATTCAGGATTATGACTAATTTTTGAAGCAGATGGAGTAAGACCTGGAGAGATGGGACCTCCTTCCACTAAATCTAATGCAAAGGGTCGAGGTTATAAGGCTGGTAGTGCTTCCAAGGGCCCTATATCTTTTTCAAAATGTCCCTGTTAGCCTCCCATTAAAGTTGCTGCAAAAGTGGAATGTGGTTATTTCCAAATTTATTTGGACTGGAAAGCGTCCAAGGGTAAAACTCAAACTTCTTGCTCTACCCAGGGCTCAGGGAGGCCTGGCACTCCTGAGCCTTAGACTGTACCACTGGGCCTTTCAGATTACTTTCCTGATCCAAATTTTGCACCCACAACCGAAGCCAGATGGAAGGAGATTGAGGAGGACATCTTCCCTAACTCCGAATGGGAACGAGCGCTATTTTATGTAAGCCCCCTCAATCAAAGCATTATAAACCCGTGGGTCCGCCACCAAATCCAAGCCTGGCACACTATCTGTAGGACCCTGGAACTCAACACGATAAACAATACCTATCGTGCTCCCGGTCACTTTACCCTTCATTATTCCTCATGCCCCACTCCCTTTATTCACTTAGCACCCTCTTCTTTCTCTCTCTCCCTCCTCTCATCCCCACTGTCCCTCAAAGCACTTCCTCTCTTAGTCCCAAACTGCAACACAAGCCTTTGCTTAAACAACACCCAGTCTTCTCTTTCCAAAACAAACACTAGGCAGTCTGAAAGGAAAAAAGATACTAGGTTGCAGCTCTTCTCCATAAGGAAACTGCTTCTTCTCCTTCTCTGCTCAGGCAATGTTGAGTTAAATCCAGGTCCTCCCACATTGATACCCTCCCCCATTCGAATTTGCAGATGCTTCTGGTCTAAAAATAATGATGGTCAATATACGGAGTCTAATCAAAAAATTATCGCAGTTACAAGCCTGGGCTGTACATACTGAGCCTGATATCATCGTCACCGAATCCTGGCTTAACAAAAATATAACTGATCAGCAAAGTAACATAGTGGATTTTGTTCCTTTTAGGGCGGACAGGGGTTCAAGAGGGGGCGGAGTAGTTGTCTATGCCAAATCAAAATATATGATCAGTAACATTATTACTATGTCCAAACCTAATGAATTTGAAATGGTCTCATTAAAGCTTCATCTCCCCTCATCTGATAATATCACCATCATAGGTGGATATAGGCCACCTACTGCCAGCACTGTTATCCTTAGTGCCCTCAAAACCTTAATCACCAAAGATAATACAGAAACATTAATCCTTGGTGATTTTAATATGGATTGGCAATCATCAAAATCCGACGACCTAAAGTCACTTTGCAACGACCTCGGATTATCCCAACTTATTAGTGAGCCAACCAGGATTAATGCCCAAAATACAGCTAACAGTTCTCTGTTAGACTTTATCCTAACTACCCATCTGCATAAAATACTACAAACAGCAGCGTTTCATAATGATATGAGTGACCATAACATTGTTGTCTGCACTAGGTCACAACCCAAAGTCTTCCTTCCCCCTAAATTCATAACCAAACGGTCATTCCGCAAGTTCAATATTGACAATTACCTGCCCGATCTAAGCAACATCGGATGGCAAGACATTTTTCTTGCTAAATCAGTAGATGAGGCTGTTAAGTGTCCTTAATTGCAACATGACTGCCTTAGTTAACAGACATGCTCCTAAAATTAAGGTTCGAACGCGCAAAAATTCTCACCCTTGGTTCACGCCAGAACTTAAAGCTGCACTGTCTAACCGTGACAAACTATGGGCTCAAGCAAGGCGTTCTAAGAGTCCCACAGACTGGCAGGCCTTCCGAGCAGCCAGGAACGAATGTGTCAAATGCATTCGTGATACTAAATCTAGCTACTATGTATCTGCCCTAGAGCAGGCTAATGGGAATTCCTACAAAATTTGGAAGACTCTCTAGTCTATTGAGGGTCGTTCAGCTGCACCATCTGTTCCAGCAAAGATTCTCATTAACGGTACATCTATTGAAAGTTCACAACAAATATCAGAAGAACTCAATTCCCACTTCATAGCTGCCAGCCTAGCATTTGATACTTCCTCACATGCCTCCCAAATTAGGAATATTGATACCACGTATTCAGCAACGAACACACCAGCCTGCCCATTCCAGTTGGTCCCCCTTAGCTATAAAGAAGTAGAAGAGTCACTTATTAACCTGGATATCAAAAAAAGCGCAGGAGAGGATAATATAGATCCGCTATTTCTAAAACTTGGATACCCTTTTCTTACCGCCCCAATACTCCATATATTCAATCTCTCCATCTCAACCGCCACAGTTCCGTCGTGTTGGAAATCCGCCCACATTCTCCCCCTATTCAAGTCAGGAGACCCATGTGATCTCAATAATTATAGACCTATCTCAATACTACCTATTCTATCAAAAGCGTTTGAAAAATTGATCTACAACCAATTGAAAAACCATATAGCTACGCAACAGATTCTTAACCCTCTTCAATCTGGTTTTCGCCCAAACCATAGTACCATTATAGCTCTAGCCAAAGTCACTAATGACTGGTTATCTGCATTGGACTCTAAGAAAACTACTGGTGTGGTCTTCTCGGATCTAAGTAAAGCATTCGATACAGTAGATCATAACTTACTAGTTTGCAGCCTTACCAATCTTGGCTTTACTCCATCTACTGCCCTATGGTTCAAGAACTATCTATTGGGCAGGACTCAGGAAGTCAAATCAGGAAATTTGTTCTCTTCCTCTCTGCCTACTGTGAGGGGAGTCCCTCAGGGATCTATTCTAGGTCCCGTCCTCTTCTCATTATATATAAACAACCTTGACCATCAGATTACAAAGTTCCAGTTGCATTTCTTTGCAGATGACACTGTCCTGTATACCTCTGGGCCATTGCTAGAAGCAACTAGGGACATCCTTCAAGCCGATTTCTCGCAATTAGAAAAAAACTTAATCAATGCAAAGCTACTCCTTAATGCCAAAAAAACAAAAGCCATGATCCTACGCCCATGTACATCTCACGCTAGTGCCCCTGCCTTGCCCAAAGATTTCATAAATACTGCCCTAGGTGAGCAGCTGGAAATAGTTTCAAAATTCAAATATCTCGGTTTCTGGTTAGATAGCAGGCTTTCTTTTAGTGATCATATTGATGATTTGGCTAAAAGGTTCAAAATCAGGTTGGGTTTCTTCTTCCGCAATAGATCCTTCTTTCCTGCTGAAATTAGAACTAGACTGGTTCAGGCCACTTTTCTCCCACTCCTTGATTATGGTGATGTAATCTATAACTCCTCAGCTTCTACTAATCTCCAAAAACTAGATGTTCTCTATCACCGCTCCATACGTTTCATAACAAACTCCCCTCTAACCCACCATTGTGATCTATATGCCAGTCGGCTGGCCCTCGCTCTCCGTTAGACGGACAGTCCACTGAGTACATGGACTTTAAAACTTTTTCAGAATAAAGTACCAATACCTATCCTCCTTAATACTTATAGCGTGAGTGTCTATTCACTTAGGAAGTCCAAGTTTCTTCTGCTTGACGTCCTAGGACTCGCACCTCCTTTGGGAAACGTGCTATTTCATGCTCACTGCCAATTATTTGGAATCGACTACAATCATTTTTGAAATTAGCCAGTATTGTCCCTGTTAACTTCTTTAAAAGGTTAGTTTTGGCTAAATTAAAAGACACTTGCAACTGTCTTTAATGAATTGCCTTTACTAAGGACACAAACCAGTGATCCCGTGATTTCCCAGGTCCATTCCTACACTTCTTTAACTCTGTTTCGTACTACTATCAGTGTTTTAGGTGGAATCTTTGTTGAATTGTTATGGAATTACTGTTATTTTCCAATGTATGTAATGTATTGCCTTGATAAATAGTACAAATTTCTCTCCATGAGCCGAGAGCATCTTGGGTGCTCTTTATCATTTTGCCTATTGTGTATGATGATGTTAGCTCTTATCACTATGAACTTTGTTTTTTTTTATGATGCAAGCACTTATCTATTTGTCTGTAAGTCTGTCACAGAACTTCACTGTAATGTATGTACACCTCAGGACCTCCTTGTGAATGAGCTTGCTCAACGGAGCTTTCCTGCAATAAACTTGAACTTGAACCCATACCTAGCCTTATTAACACCAATAAGCCTCTTAGAAAACTTTCACCCCGGCCGACTTGATCACACCTTTCGGGACTGGAGGCACCTACACCTAAACAGCCTGCCACAGTTTCTTAGGGGTTCACAATTTAAGTCCTTCATGGAGATCCAGCAGGAATACGGTCTACGGCACTCAGATTTTTTTCTATATATATATATATATATGCAAATTCTGCATTATTTTAATTCACTCCCCCAGGAGGCACGTAACCCGGAGGGGTACCCACATCTAATAAAATTGCTACAACAGGTGCTCTGAACTGACGGCCTAGCACATGCCATTTCTGTTATTTATAAGTCATTGATAAGTACATCAGGAGACGATACATACCCAAAAATGGAAAAGTGGAACTTGGAGATGGTACCTCATGTGACCAAGGATGTGTGGGATACCATCTGTAGTACTACCTGCAAGTTGACCTGCATCCATGCATGGTGACTTTTTTCCTGGCAGCTCCTTATTAGGTACTTTTGCACCCCCACCATTACTTCACATTTCAACAGAACTTCAACAGCTACCTGTTGGCGTCTCTGCGGAGAGACAAACGCACACCATTTGCAAGTCTTTTGGCTGTGCCCAAAACTGCAACCATTTACTGATTCCCTGCTTGGGGAACTGGAGGAAATTTGGGGCCCTGGGATACCCTGGACAGAAGAGTTTTTCTTACTACATGTCTTCCCCCAAGAATTAAGAGGCCCATATATCGCACCATTGCTGGAAATATTACTGCTTGCAGCAAAAAAAGCGATAACTAAATGCTGGCTTACCAACACAATACCATCAATAGAATCCTGGAGAGGTATAGTAAATGGCATCTACAAATCAGAAAAGATCACTTACTCCATAAACGATAAAGCAGCATTATGTTCACTGAAGTGGAACAGATGGCTCATGTATACTATGGCAAAAGACCCAACATTCGTACCTTAGAGTGACTAACTTTATCTCCGGAGTCACCTATGGCACCCCTAGTTACCCTTATAGCCATTACTACTTCCATAGTAGATCATACATTATTGGGTTACCTATATTTTTATTTATTTATTTAATCTAGAATTACAATACCTTTGAGCCGAGGCTCTTTTACAAAGGTTCCACGTCAGCATGTGCAACAGTTATCATTTTTAGTTACAAACATATAGTCATTGACTTACAGACATGTAATAACCAGTACAAAGACTTGAGCTATGAGCAAGACAAGGGAAGGAGGGTGGGTGGGGGAAGTGAGGGTAGGAGATCAGTGGGGGTAGGAGGTGCAGGGGTAAGGGGGTACGGGAGGTGGTTGGGGCGGGGGCAGGAGTGGAGATACAGGGGAGGTGGGCGAGGGTGGGAGACAGTGCAGCCAGGGGGCCTTGTCGAGGGAACATGACAGGTAAGTTGCTAGGGGTGCAAAGACTGATTGTAAGTGCTGGGTGCTGGGGCATGTGCAGCTAAAATGGTGGAAATGTTAAGATGGGCAATCGCAGGATACAAGCAGTGAGAGGTGCAGCTTGGACTTGAAGAGGCCGAGTGTTGGAGCGGTCGCTATGTCGCTGCCAAGAGAGTTGAGCCAGTTGGATGCCCGATAGGCGAAAGATCTTTGTCCTTGGATCGTGCGACATCGTGGGATATGTAGTAGATGAGAATTGAATCTCCTTGTAGTGATGTTCCTATGTCTAGGCTTAAGGAGGGCACAGACACCAGGTGAGGCAAGCCCCATTATAATTTTCTTGGCCGTGATGCAGGTTTGGTATTTTATGCGTTTGTCCAGTTGAAGCCATCCAGATTGGGAAATAAGGTCACATGTGTGGGTACGGTGATGTGAGCCAGTGATGAGACGACAGGCCTTATTCAGGGAGGTCACGATACATTTGAGAGCAGTGGTAGTTGCAGACCCATATATGATAAGACCATAGTCTATGATGCTGACGATGGAGCTTTGGACAGCCACTGACAGTGCTTCTGGGGTTAGGTGTTTCCTGTGCCGGAATAATACGCCTAACCTTGCATTGCCAGACTTTGCAACATTGCTGATATGGACAACATATGAAAGGTGTGGATCAAGGGTGATGCCGAGGCACTTGAATGATTGTGTTTGCTCTAGCATGGCTCCTTGTTCGGTTGCAATGAAGAGGTGGAGTTGTTTGTTTTTGTTGTGGGGGCTGCAGAAGACCATAGACTTGTCTTTTTCCCTGATTGAGAAGCAGTTTATGATTTAGGACCAGGATTCGATGGAGGAGAAGGCCCGCTGAAGTGTATTTTGTAATTGGATTGGATCAGGGTCCGAGGTGAGGATCACAGCATCGTCAGCGTAGAGAATTATTTGTTCTGGGCAGCTGTCTGGTAGTGAGTTTAAGAATAGGCTGAAGAGGAGGGGTCCCAGAATGGAGCCCTGGGGGACTCCCGGGCGGACCGGTCTAGGGTCCAAGAGTGTATCAGCAATTCTGTTTGGGACCGTTCTTCAAGGTAGCTCTTAAACCAGCCAATGGAGTCAGTTGACAGCCCAGTGTTCTGAAGCTGGACAAGCAGGAGGTGGCGACTGACAGTGTCGAAGGCTTTAGTTAAGTCAATGTAGATTGAACCTAGTAGTTCACCGGAGTCAAGTGCGTTGTGGATTGCGCCAGTGAATTCAAGTAGGGCTGTGAAGGTGCTGTGACCTTTGCGGAACCCATGTTGTTGCTTGCACAGGATGTTGTACGTTTCCAGGTATTCTGTGAGCTGGTCCGAGACAATGCATTCTAGTGCCTTGGAGAGTGGGGGTAGTAGGGAGATAGGTTTATAGTTATCATGGGCAGTTTTGTCACCACTTTTATGGACTGGGGTGACAGTGGCAGATTTCCATCTGTCCGGGAACTGGCTAAGGCTGAGGGAGAGGTTGAAAATTCTGGTCAGAGGACTAAGCACTTCATCAAGTGTGAGAGACAGGATTTTGAGATCGAGGGAGTCATTACTGAATCTTGATTTACCAAGGGCTTTGGTAACATATTTGCATACTTGGTGAGCCTTGACTGCTTTGAAGTAGAAGCGGGGAGAGCTGGTGGGAGTAGTGTTCATTGTGGACAGAGGGGCTTCACCATCTTTGAAGTAGTCCTGGGGTAGGACAGCTCTGAGGTCAGTAAAGGCTTTGTTAAAGGTATCCACAATGGTTTTTGGGTTGAGGATTGTGGTTCTGTTGATGCTGAGTATTGATGGGGGGGTTTGGGTGGATTCCTGGTGAGTTCCTTTATGTTCTTCCAGAATTCTCGACCATTGCCCCAGGAGTTTTTGAGGGCATGCTTATAGTAGGCGGACTTCAATTGCCAGATGGTTTTAGTGCAGTCATTGCAGGCACGTTTGTAGTTTTGGATGTCGTTTTGCCTTCCAGAGTTTCTGGCCAGCTCCCATAGGTGGTCTCTTGTTTTTAGCATCCTGAGGAGGTCACCTGTGAGGCAAGGGTTACTGAGTGATTTGACTTTGCGTTTCTTAATAGGAGCATATGTGTCACAGGCCACAGTGAAGATGTTTATGAAGTGGTCAAGGGCAGTGTTTACGCTGGTTGCACTGAAGATAGGGGGCCAGTCTTGATGGAGGGGGTGGGATTTGAGTCGAGGAAGGTGACCACTGGGTAGGACCCTGCTGGAGATAGTTTTTGGTGGTCGTTTGAAGAATTTATTTGACCAGGTGCAGCTAACAGGGGAGTGGTCGCTGAGAGAGTCAGGGAGGACATTAGTGTTAGATATCCGCAATTGGTGACTGGTAAGGATCCAGTCCAAGAGTGTGCTGGTGCTGGTCCTGTAATTTTTCCTGGTTGGTGAGTCAACCATTTGTGTGAGGTTCGCCGCAGCAATGGTATCCCTGTGTGCACCAGCATCAGCCGCAGGCCAGTTGATGTTGAAGTCGCCTAGGAGGATGGATTCGGTGTCTAGTGGGAGTAACTTTACAGAGTCAAGAACAGCTGTTAGACCAGTTCCCTGTTCTTTGGGAGGGATATAGATGGTGGCAACAGTGAGAGTTTTGTTTTGAGCTCCGAGGAGGATTCTCACTGGCAGTATCTGAGCAGTTGTGGGTTGGAGTGAGGCAATGATGTGGTGCCCATGTATGGAGTCTTTTAGGTAGAGAGCGCAGCCCCCACCTCTTTTGGAGAGGTGATCCAGTCTAAAGATATTGTAGCCAGGAAGGCTGATTGCATGGTCCGGTACTGATGGCGTGAGCCAAGTTTCGACAACTGCCAGGATGTCAGGGCAGTGTTGGCTGGTGAAGGCCTGTAGGGCATCCATTTTAGGAAGGAGGCTGCAGATGTTGATTGATATGAATGAGAGGGCACCCGAAGGCTTGCCCAGATTAGTGGCTTTAGAGCAGAATGGACCAGGGTTTGGGTGCACGTTGCCTGATAGCATTAGGAGGAGGAGGACTAGCTTCAAAGAGCTGCAGCATATTTCTTTAAGGGAATGCTTTCGCCTGCTAGCATCTCGGGAAATTGCCGAGCAGCGACGACAGTGGGTGAGGGTAAGCATATGGTACAGGGATTGAGGAGTGGTGTGTGCCCTAAGGGAAAGAGACAATATGGTTCCAGAAAATCAGAGGGCAAGGCCAAAAACAGAATAACAATATTCCCCAGGATAACAGAATGAAATACTGTCTAATTTGATGTGTTCTTTTTTCTACCTTTATTTTTAACTGTCCACCAGTGGAAATTTGCTACCTCCATTGATGAAATGCACTGTAATATATTACCCTGTCGACATAAGCAAAGCTTGTTAACCTATGAACAAAGGAACTGGAACTATGGAAAACTGAGAAAAAGTTTAATAAAAATTATATTTAAAAAAAAAAAAGAAAAGTAAATACAGCACTATCCGAATCGATCGTCCTGGCTATGCGGATCGAATGCTTTCAGGTGTTGCTCTATCTGTGCCTCCAGATAGCCTGGCAAAATCAGATACTGCACATCTACAACACCTGGGACATGATGTTTTCTACGGCGACAAGTGGTGAAGGATCAGCATCTCGTAATGTCGGTACCAAATGTGTGCACATGCATGTTTGAGTGCGGCAGCAATTTCTGTGGCATGTAGAACAGAAACAGATTTGCCTGAAATGGTTCTGTATTTTCATTCTCTGTCTGGAGCCAGTGCTTGTCCTGTCCTTTATGACTGTGAATCAGTGTACTATAAAGCCTAGGGAATAAAAATCTATTTTTTGACAATCTGTGCCTGTTTGATTTCAAAGGTGCCCTTTACTTGCAAACTTGGGAGGCAGCCTGTTATCAACCCTGGAAGTGAATATAATGAATCAGTAATCAGTAGGGCCACTGATTTATACGGGAGTTGGTAAAATCTGGACTGCCAGACCACACCCACAACAGTAAAAGCCAGACTGTCTGATCTGGCCGGGCCAGCTGAACCAGGAGCAACATGTGTGGTCCGGCAGTTCTAGTTTTTGGCATGTTGGTCCATGTGCACTGGCTGGTCCAGATTTCATCTAGGGTGAAAGTATGGGTGAAATCCGAACCACTGGACATGGACTGGACTATTGACAGTTTTTAGTCTGGTCCGAATCCTGACAATCTGCATTTCTCCTCTGCCCTTATCTTTGATAAAATCTGAAGTAACCGGTATGGACAGACCAAAACTGTAAAAACCAGACTGACTGGTCATGCCAGAACAGCCAGACCGTGCAAGTTGCACCCCGTCCAGCTAGTCTGGGCAGACCAGCCAGCCCATTTTTTACCATTTTGGGTCCGATTTGATGGTCCAGATTTCACCCATACCTGATGTGTGGTTTTTACTGGTAAACCAAGTAAAATTCCAAAAGTAGACTGTTCGCCCACCTGTAAAAATCAGAGATTTTCCCAGAATTTGAGATTTTCTATCAAAGAAATGAATCTACATTACACATATTTTGCTATAAATTATTTTCTGTACTGTTTTTCTTCTGTTTTATTTACTTTGCTGTTTATTTCATTTTCTTTCATGCCATATTGTTATACATATAGCAAACGCAAGAAAGTAAAATCCTGGTAATATCCAGAAATTAGGCAAACCTGAGATTTTAAATATTTTTTTTTTATTCTTTCTTTTTACAGAGCTGGCAGGCAACTCCAGTCCCTCTCTCATCTCTCTGGTCCCGGCGTGGAGGTGCCAGTTTTCAACATTTTCCTCCGATCATGCAATGGGTGGAGCGGCTGGGCTCTGCCTCCACGGAGGCAGCCTCACGCCCTGAATGTGGGCCCTCCCCATTCTGGCAGCATGTCTCTGCTGACACCCAGTCACCGCTGGGTGTCAGGCAATACACGCTGCACTAACCCCCTCCCGGGAAGGACAGCTGTCTGTGGGCGATCCTTCCCCACCTGCCGACCATTGAGCAACCTGAGTCCATTCCCGAATTTTGGTCACTGGCATGGCGCGAGCTGTGGTGTCCAGTGCCTCAACCCACAACACCACTGAGCTTGCCTGGGATTTTAAATCTTAAAAACCGAATTTCATGATTTCATACGTAAATCAGAGGCCCTCACAATCAGCACTCAAGGGATGAATGATGTGACCAACAAAAACTATCCCTGGCCACCACAACAAGCAGCAACTGGTCAAGTAGCCATTAATGGAAAGATGCGGATTTTCATTCTGCATTTTGTAGTGAACAAAATGTGGTTTTAGGTAACGAACTGCCTGTGTCAATGCAAAATCCATTTAATGTTGTTTAAAACAGAGCCCTTGCAGAAAGTAGCAATCCAGATATTGCAGACAGGCACTTTATGTTCTGCCTCTATATGCTTCCAAGACTGCACCTGAAGAACACAGTAATCTTGGCTTATGATGACGTACGACTGGCCCCTACAGTACAGCCCACTATCTATGGAGATTTTGAACTCAGAATATATGGTATTTACTGTTCTGTTTGCTAAGACTAAGTCAAATTTCTACACTTATGCATCTAATAAATGGGGGGGGGGGTGTTGTCATGGCTGAATCATTGCTCCCACTAGGAGAGAGGACAATCAGTTGACTGCACAGTGAATGAATGCCGGGCTGCCCTTACCCTTCTTCCTCAGAACTCATACTGCCTAACCTCTAGAATGGGCTCGGCCTCTAGCTAGCCCCTAAGTAGCATTCCGTGGCCCACATGTGAACCCAGGTCTCAGCTCACAACCAGACCTCTCTTCTTCTTTGTTCCCCATTTTATCTTGGTGGAAACAATGTTCCAAGTTCTGAAAACTTCCTGAAAGGGCAGCACAGGGAGTTCTGACTCAAATGGGATGGTGCCAAGATTTGAACTCCAGGCCTTTGGACTGGTAGTGGCTATCCAAGCCTCTAAGATGGCTGGCTGCTCCATTCTTGACAACCTATATCTCTGTCCCTCCCCCACTTTTCCTTTGCACTGGCATAGCTAGCTCTCAATTGCTATGCATTTCTCACAGCGCAGTGAATTCTACACCCAAATTCACCCTTGCTCCACAAATATATACTGATGCTCCTCGTAACGTTTGAACCCTTTATGGACATAAAAACTATTAAAAATGTAAACTAACTTAATGGACATGGTCCTTAACACTAAACTTATGGTACCCCCCTATTCTTAAACTTGTTATTCTTCAAACGAAAAATGTGCTCTGCATTCTGTCCATTTGCTTCCCATTTTAAAAGCCAGTGCTACACATTTTAATCTGAGAGGCTGAGGGGTATGCTTTGCAGTTGTTCACAATAAATAAATATGACTACAAGAACACTGATCAAAGTGTCCGGCTCTAACAAGCTGCCCAATCAATATACTTCCTAAGGCAGCGAATGTTAACAAGACCGCTGCAGTTTAATTGACAGCAAGGAGCCGGTGTCAAACCACTCTACAGGGAAATGTTGACTTAGGAACTTTTTACGCTTCAAGTAGAACTGAGTCACACTTTGTTCGTCCTCTGAAGTGGGAGGGGTCCTGTGTGCTTATAGGTTAAAGAGACCCCCTGTCAGTTTTGGTTGCAGTCCAGACCTCCTGGGGTCATAATCCACACTGCTCCCACAATGCAGCTGATGTTTGCAAGGAGAGGCCAGAAATACCAAAAAGAACATTCATTCTCTCCGTCTTCATCTCTCTTGCACACACACACACACACACACGCACACACACACACACACACTCACACTCACACACTCAGTCTCTATAGCTGTGTGTGTGTGTGTATAAATTTAAAACAAATGTTGACAGGAGGGGAGGGAAATAGTGGGGAAATATTGACGTGATATAAGAACTATTGCCTGACAATAGTTAAATTGCCAAAGTCAGAGACTGAGGGTAGGATTACTATTGGAAGGCAGTAATTCTTCTGAACGGGTCTTTCTTTTCCCGCTATATCCTGACACAATTAAATGCAATATCTGTTTTATTAAACTATTCCTAAGTTACAAGGATTAGAACAGGCAACAGTTGAAAAAAATATTGCCCAGTTCTAATGAGCTATTGCCTGGTTCTTTGTTTTGAACTGAGCAACAGTTCAGAAGCCTTGTATGTCATGTGACTGGCTCTGGTCCAATCAGAGACCAGGATTTCCTCATAAGGTATAACAAGCGTATGCGTATATGAGTGTGTTCATATATCTATATATCTATATATATATATATATATGTTTATACAATGGGGTGAAGAAATAACACTCTGAATAGATGTTGTTATTTTCACCACTACTGAATATCAGGGAACTGACGTAGACACTGTGGAATATCTGTTAAGATATTCCACAGTGTCTACGTCAGCTGCTGATATTCAACAGTGTCTACATCAGCTTCTGATACTCCAACACTTGTTACATCAACAAAGCACCACAGTTACCACAACAGACAGAACTCATTTAAAAAAGGCCCATTAATACAAAATACTGTTCACCTGTGAACAACGTCTTAAAGCAGCAGGAACTCCGTAAATGCCTTCTACCTGCAGATGCTGCAATTATAACACACGGACTACAAACTGCTATACTGAAGTCCGAAAACTGAAAACACCAGGCATGTTACAAAGACGACATAGGCTGCAAAATATAGAGAACCACAAGTGCAAAATGAAAATAAATGACAAATTACCTCCCCAAACACTCTAAAAACACAAAAAAAACAGACGCAGCTCCGTTCCACACTTCCGTAGGCCATGCCCCACTAAGCAAAAGCAACCAATCACAGCACATGCATGACGAAACAGAAACAAAACCAACCAATGACAAAGCTCACAGAATACCCACACAACTGTATTAACCAATAAGAAACCACACACATCCCATTCATCACAGACACCATTCGCAAATCAAAGTAAAGTGGAACAATAACAACAGACTAAATACAAAAGAAGAAAATGTATAAACTCAGCTCTATTGTATAAATAACACACATGATGGGCGACTTGTAGAATATGAGCAATATTAGCACTCATGCAGAGTAAGCTACGATAATACCACTATTTCCCATATTCTACATTCGCCTATCATGTATTCCCTATATATATATATATATACATACATATGTAGATTCATTGAAAAAAAACGACATTAACGTAGGCATTAGGGTTGTTTTTTTTTTTTTTAGTTTATTGTTCTAGGAATTATTACCTTTGAGCCAATGGCTCTTTTACAAAGGTTCCACGTCATCAATGTACAAACAAACAAGACATGTTACATAGAATGGTCAGCAAATTACAAAGGTTTCAATAAGCCCGCATAATAGAGTACATCACAGGAAAAAAACAAAACATTGGAGGAATGGTCAAGGTGGGAAGGGTAGGAGGGGATATGGGGAGGGGAGCAGACTTAGAGTAGTCAGAGGTACTCAGATGCCTTTGTCAAGAAAGGAGCAGAGGAGGAGGAGGATGAAAAACAGTAAAAACAGCCATGAGGGAAGAATCATTAGTCAAGGCAGTCACAGGAGCTAGAGGCTGAGAGGTGAGAGTAAAGCATAGATTTGAAAGCTCCTAGTGACATGGAGGATGTAATGAGTGAGCTCAGGGCATTGTACCAGTTGAGGGCACAATAGGCAAAATATCTTTGGCCCTGTGTGGTCCAGCATCTGGGGACCTGGAGAGGCTGGTGTTCCGATCTTCTGGTGGGACGGATGCTGGTATTTGGGCAAAGTAGGTCTTGGATACATGGCGGAGTGCGGCCCAAGATGGATTTTTTTGTCATCAAGCATGTGAGGTACCTTATGCGATTTGAGAGCTGCAACCATCCTGTTTCAGTGTAGAGCTCACATTTTTGAGTACGTCTTTGCGCTCCAGTGAGCAGCCGACAGGCCTTGTTTAGGGTGGCTGTGATGTGCCTTAGTGCGGTGGTAGTGGCAGAGCCATAGATAATTAAGCCATAGTCTGTGATTGAGATGACAGAGCTTTGAATAGCAATCCTCAGCGCAGCTTGGGTAAGGAACTGTCGGTTTCGGAACAGGATACCAATGCGCTGGTTCACCGTTTTCGCTGTGTTATCAATGTGGGTCGCAAAGGTAAGACCTTGATCAAAGGTGATTCCGAGGTATTTAAATGTTGACACTTGTTCAAGGGTATTTCCTGAGTATGTTTTGATAGTAAGTGGAATTTGTCTTTTTCTGTTTTGTGGACTGGAGAAAAGCATGGATTTTGTATTTTTGTGATTTAGGACCAGCTCGTGATCTAGGAACCACTTTTCAACACTGGAGAAAGCAAGTTGAAGAATACAAAGCGTACAAAGTGGGAAAATGAAAAATGTTAGGGTTTTGGGTCTCTGGAGTATTGGTGAATTAGTGGCGGGGTCTTCCTTGGGCTTGTCAACACTAATAACCACCCCCAGCCCATAACCTTCCTCCCGAAGCACAAGGCACAGCTCCAAGTCAGCGCCTCGGAGTGATGCAGTCTTCAAAGGCAGAGAAGTACAGCTCGCCACATGTTGCCAAGAGAATCTGTCATAGCTGTCTTCATGCAGGGCTGGGCCACGCCTGAATAAAGAGTTCACCACTGACCTTTTTGGTCAGAAGAGAGTGTCCATGCCTGTATAAGATATATACACACACACACATATATATATATATATATATATATATATATACATATATATACACACTGGCCCAGATATTCAAAAGGGTTGCTCCATGCGCAACAGGGTTGCGCATGCGCAAGTCCTACATTGCGCCATTCTGCGATATTCAGCAGGAGGCAGTTGCTCCACTGGCAACAGGTTGCGCAAAAGAGCAATGCAAATGAATGCATGCTCAACAGGAGGGGGAGGAACCATGCATAACCTGCGCAACCCGATATTCAGTCGGGTTGTGCAGAGTTGTGCATGCGCAACCCCCAACCTGCGCCTGCACAACCTTGAGCCAAAAAAAAAAGAATCAAGTTGAGGGCCACCCACAGGTGAGCTGCTGTATTGCAGGGCGCAACACAGCAGCTGCCACCCCTGGCTGGCCCCCAACTCGGTCCCTGTGCCCCCCCACCAGCCCGATCGCGGGCATAGAGTAACTATAGACCCCCGCCCACATTTACCCACAGCCCGATCGCGGGCATCACAGTTACGAAACCCCACACATATCCCACAGCCCGATCGCGGGCATCACAGTTACAGAAACCCCCACATCTCCCACAGCCTGATCGCGGGCAGAATGTGTATGAACCCCAGTGCCCGATCGCGGGCAGAATGTCACATCACAACCCCAAACATCTCCCTGGTGTCTAAGTGTCCCCGCGGCGGTGCGGCAGCATCCACCGCCCTGCCGCCCGCCGCCCGCTGACTGTCATATACGGTATGGGCTGCCGCGCCATTGGCTGTAGCTTTGCACCAATGGGCGGCAGCCCATCGACAGTCAGTCGGGCGGGCGGCAGGCAGGTGGATGCTGTCGCCCCCGCCGCGCGGGGAGCGGGTGGGGGCACTAGACACCAGGGAGATGTTTGGGGGTTGTGATGTGACATTCTGCCAGCGATCGGGCTTTACAGACCACCAAGGAGATATTCGGGTTGGGGGGAGGGTTACATTCTGCCCGTGATCGGGCACTGAGGGGTTCCTACCGTTCTGCCCGCGATCGGGCTGTGGGAGATGTGGGGGTTTCGTAACTGTGATGCCCGTGATCGGGCTGTGGGAGATGTGTGGGGTTTCATACACTGTGATGCCCGCGATCGGGCTGTGGGAGATGTGGGGGTTTAGAACTGTGATGCCCGTGATCGGCTATGGGAGATGTGGGGGTTTCATGTAACTGTGATGCCCAGATCGGGCTGCATTGTCGCGTCGGTCCCCGACGTGCTGCTAACAGGGTGGCCAGGAGCAAGTCCTCGGGGATCGGTGCACCTACATGCAAATGGCATGCAAATGGGGCCATAAATAGATGCAAATGGCCCCCCCTGCACCTTGCATAAATTATGGCCCCATTTGCATGTCACCTTTTGAATATCGGAAATTTGAGCATGGCGCAATGGTACTTGCGCCACCGCAAGTTTAATGCTCAACTTTGGCAACTTGCGGTGGTGCAAGTTCCACTGCGCCATGCGCAAGTGCTGTGGCTGGGTGATATTCAAAGAGTTGCTCAATAGCGAACTCCTTGAATATCACCTGCACACACCCTGCGCAACTATTTTGAGCAGCGCAGGGGCTTGCGCCTCAGACTAGCGCAGTTTGAATATCTGGGCCACTATGTACAGAGACAGAGAAAGATATATATGGGATATGACATGGTCTGACTTAAGATATCATAAAATTATCTTCACGAGAGGCCAATGATATTAAGATATCTGATGACTGGCAAAGCCAGGAGTAAATATCTTAATATCACTGGCCTCGAAAGATGACAGATATTTATGTCTAGGATCAGACATACGGTTACTGGTGATTGTTATGTTTTAATTTCTATTTATTTCCTCCTTGACCTGAGGAATGACACAGTTTGTATTGATTTACTGTTTGTTTGTTGGCATTTATGCTTATGGGCTTGAAAACCTTTATAATGCTGTCATGCTTTACATGGTTGCTAGAATCGATTGTTAATTTATAATGTACAATATTAATTGGAAACTCAATAAAGTACATTATGGGGAAAAAAACAAAAAGGATGACAGATATGATAAATTCAGTCAGGCCATGCCAGGTTCTCTTTATACAGACATATTTGTTTAGGATAAACATGACTGAGGATGTGTGAAAAAGTGCTTGTGACTTTGAAATTTATGATTAACTTTTGGCTTCTTTTACAGTTACAGTACTTGTTTGGGAGTGGTTTCCGAGATGTACTACTACTACTACCACTATTACTTCTATTTATTGATTTTGTTAAACGTTTTATTTAAATTTATTTTTTTTATTTATTTTTTTTACGTACCATGGTTACGTACAATGGAGCCTGGTGTTACAGAAGGGAATAGAGTGCAGAACATAGAGATTTCGACCTTATGACTTAGAACATGCTGCAGTATCATGCCTTTGCGCCAAAATGCTCTGAGCACAATTAGCTTCTTTCCCAGCAGGCTGGCTCTGCAGTCACTGGTATTGCTAAATGGATATCTTGAGAAAATGTGAAGGGGATACTCTAGGACTGGGCATGATTATGCTATACCATCAATACTATTAAAGTGGGGGGGGGGGGTCTGTCCAGCCCTGCCGCTCAGTGTAGCCTCGGTTAGAAGCAGCATGCATCCAACAGCCAGTTAAAATTGTTAGAGTAAGAATTAAGGGGATTACATCCAGATGTTTAAGCATATTATGTAGTAGCCCAAGCTGCCACCTATTTTGCAATTTTGGGAGTGAATTCTGTAACTGAGCTGCGAGTTTCTCATCTTATATAGGTTACACAAATTCTATCTTCCTGTTGTGGTAAGGAGGGCGGAATGGGTTGGAGCCATTGTCGGGTTACAGTTTCTTTAGCAGCTGTCAAGAGGATTCCTGCCAAGTAAGTTTTTGCTGTGTCTTTAAAATGCCACGGGTAATGAAGTAAGAGGGTCTGCTCTGGGTCAAGTTAACCACAGCAGGGATCATAAATGCACACTCTTGGGCAATTCCCGCCCAGAAATGGGACAGAATTGGAACGGCCAGAAGATAGGAGTATGAGTAGCTACCGCTGTCCCACAACCTCTCCAGCAGGCGGCGTCCCTGGTGGCATGGAACTTTGCAGTAATCTGGAGGGTGCGGAAGAATCCACCAAAAATCTTCCAACTGTATTCTCACCACTGATAGCAGTGTTGGAATTACACTTTATGAACTTTGGGAGCTGGGGGGGCCCTAGTATCTCTGAAGTTCTGTAACACAACTGGCCAGAACCTGGGTGCCAAAGTTTATTCATCACGCAGGCCCAGCATTTATTGCAAAGGTGGTGGGTCAATATTTTGATTGCTCTAGTACCTCTTTTGTAATAAGTCTGGCAAAACCACATTAGGTTTTACTCTGTTTGGTAATTCAAGATGTCTTGTATTTGATTCTGGGTGACTTGGAGCAACTCTCCAAGTGATGTGTCTCCCTGCATGTGAGCAGACTGGAGAAACTGCAGTTTCTCCTGTAGCAGTCATAATTTCTCTCCCCTCTCTTTTTTAATTCCAGGAGGCATAAGCAATGATTTCACCATGAATTACAGTTTTCATCGTATCCTAGAGTGCAGCAGGCCCCACGGCTGGACATGAATTTTCAGCAGTAACTCAGACAATCAAGTCCCGACAACTTTCATGCTCACAGTACCATACTATCATTTTTCATTCTCAGCTTCAGCCTACAGGTGCAGACACGCAGGGCAGTATGTAATGGTGTCTCATATCAGCAGCTTCAAAATTCTTTTTTTTCTCTCTCCCCCAGAACACCACAGCAGCTCACTTCAACCTTAGCAAACCAGTCCTGATCTGCCATGTACCCTGCTCCACTTACCTCAAACATACCCCTCCGGGATACGGTCTGTGAGGAGCTTCTCCAAACTGCCTGCAGGAAGACCAGGTTTCTGGCAGTTGGTGGACAGTCAGATCATCTGAGCCTGAGAGTGCTGGCATCATCCCGCATCCCAGTGGAGTTTTCCCAGTTTTTCTTCCCTGCCCCATAGAATGCAGACTTTTGTCAACACTGTGACATGCCACCGATGTCCTCCCTCCCTATGTTCCAGCTACTACTTGCACCATTACCTGTGGTCACCCAGGTGGGAATATCGTAGCAGAGTCTGTGAACCTTCCCCAAGGAGAAGTGTGTCCTCTGGGGTACTCAAACCCCCTTTCCCAGCCAACCCATCTGACAACTCGGGTTCATTCCTGAACCCAGGTTACCTGCATTGTGAGCAGTAGCACTACCACTAACTCGACACACCAGAAGCTTCAAAATTCTAAACTTCAGGCATTCCAAAGGTCCAGCAGCACCACCATGTTATGCTGGAGTTCCAGTTACTAGTTTTCAGGAGCAGACCCAGGAGCTGAGAGCTTGCAGCCAGCTGGGAGGATGGAACACTGCCCATGGCTGAGTGTCCCAGCTGGGGTGGAGTTGGTGGCACATTCTGCCTCCACAGCAACCCCATGATGGTGGACCAGGAAGCCTGTTCCTTCGCTGGGACCAGCTATGTGCACCTGAGCTAGTAAGGGGTAAGTGCGTCGATGCTAGGAAGAGGGACAGTCGGAGAGTGCTCAGGGAAGAAAATGCTGGAGGGAAATGGAGGCTACCAAGATGATGAAGCAAGGCCATTCAGGCCTTGCACTTGTTGACCCCGTGCCATGCCACACTGTTTCCCAGTGGGTGAGGGGTGTCTCCCTACAAGCCGTGGTCAACCACTGGAGCAAGGTAAGTGGGTGGAGGGGCTGGGCAGTGACTGAAGAGTGCTCAAGTGAGGGTGTCTAGCCTGAAAAATAAAATTCTGATGGAAATATGTACCCTCTCCCCCAAATGTGGAGCTGTTGGTAGTGTCCAGAACTCTCCCTGTGGTCAGGCCTGGCCTTGACTTGGTGTATTCCACAGAGGTATAAAGTGCTTTGGTGGGAATGACATAAAAAAGGGTGTGCAAGAAGAGTGGTTGAGTGGGATCCACACTGAGCCTCAAAGGATCCAACCCTGTCCTCTATCTGGCAGGGTGCCAATATGGGTTCTGAGTCTGAGTGTGACACAAGTCTCCCGTCAGGTCCAATACCTGGGAAGCAGGCCTGCACATGACAAGATGGCACCAGAGGGATGTTGAAAGGCCTGTGGGAGATTCTCCCACAGTGACTCAGGATTCACCCCATCTGGCCCCAGGCTCCCCCCAGCTGGCCCCCAGTGACCCAGGCTCCACCACCAGCTGACCCACAGTGGCCTGGGCTCCACCCCCCATTGGCCCCAGTGATCCAGGCTCCACCCCCAGCTTGCTCCCAGTGACCCAGGCTCTACCCTCAGCTGGCCCCAGTGACCCAGGCTCCACCCCCAGCTGACCCACAGTGACCTGGGCTCCATCCTCCCCCCCCACTGGCCCCAGTGACCCAGGATCCACTGCCAACTGGCTCCCAGTAACCCAGGCTCCACCCCAGCTGGTCCCAGTGACCCAGGCTCCACCCCATCTGGCCCCCAGTGACCCAGGCTCCACCCCCAGCTGACCCACAGTGACCCAGGCTCCACCCCCCCATAGGCCCCCGTGACCCATGCTTTACCCCCAGCTGAATCACAGTGACCCAGGCTCATTCCCAAACCTAAGTTGTTGGCATTACGAATGGTGGCCCTACTGAAACATAGAAACATAGACTTTGACGGCAGATAAGGACCGCTTGGCCCACCTAGTCTGCCCATTTCCCTACCTACTGGATAGCTGCAGATCCTAATTAACCAACAGCCTATTTCTTCACCCCCAAGAATTGCCTTATGTCTGTCCCATGCATTCTTGAATTCCCCCCACTGTTTTAGACCCCACAACCTCCTCAGGAAGGCCGTTCCATGTGCCCATCACCCTCTCTGTGAAAAAAATACTTCCTCACATTGCCCCTGAGCCGTCCCCCCTCTGTCTTCAAATTGTGCCCCCTTGTTCTTGCACGTCTCTTTTTCTGAAAAATGCTACCCTCTTGGACTTTGTTGATTCCCTTGAGGTACTCAAGTTTCTATCATGTTGCCCCTCTCCCTCCTTTCCTCAAGGGTATACATATTAAGCTTCTTTAGTCTCTTTTCGTATGGCTTCTGTTGCAGACTCTGCACCATTTTAGTTTCCCTCCTCTGGACTGCCTCCATCCTGTCTATGTCCTTGCAGAGATAGGGTCTCCAGAACTGGACGCAGTACTCCAGATGGTGTCTCACCAACTGCTGGTACAGAGGGATAACAACTTCCTGTTTTCTACTGGTGATGCCCCTCCCTATACATTCTAGTATCCCCCCAGCTTGGTACTGCTTACCAAACAGAGAAACACAGAATCTGTCACCAGAAAAGGAACTGCTTGGCTCACCCAGTCTGCCTAGATGGTCCCTACTTCGTCTGTCTCTGCAGACCCTAACTGGTCTCCAGTGACCCTCCCTCCTCCATTTCCATTTCCTAACATTCCCCTATGTCTATCCCCTGCACGCTTCATGCTCCTCACTGTTTTTGCCCTTCTCTATCTAAGGAGGGAGGAGGACTATATGATATGACACTACTGCAGTGGCACTCTCAGAATGGGAGGTATTGGAGGGAAGGTGTAGAAATAATGATCCACCTGCTGCAGCCTGAACGCATCCTGACAGATAAAGCCATGCCCTGGATTTCTGGAGTAGAACTAGAAACATGGAAACAGTCAGCAGAAAAGGACTGCCTGGTCCACCCAGTCTGCTCAGATGGTCCCTGCCTAGTCCATCTCCACAGACCCTAACTGGTCTATGGTGACCCTCCCTCGCTCCTCCCTGCCTAATTACTAATACTTCCCTATGTCTATCCCATGCATGCTTGAAGCCCCCACTATTTTTGCCTCCACCACTTCCTCTGGCAATCAGTTCCAGGTGTCCACCACTCTTTCAGTGAAGTAGTACTTCCTCGCATCCCTCCTAAACTCCCCACCTCCAGCTTCATTGCATGCCCCCTGGTTCTAGTGCATTTCTTCATTTGAAAGAGACTCCACCCCTGCACCCTGTTCACCCTCATAAGGTACTTGAAGGTCTCTGTCATGTCCCCTTCACTCTCCTGTCTTCCAGGGCATATGCGTTGAGATCCCTCAGTCTCTCCTCATAGGGATTTTGGTGCAACCCCGCACCATTTTATTTGCCTTTCTCTAGACTGCCTCTGACCTGTCTATGCCCTTTTTTGCATGAGGCATCTAGAACTGGGCACAGTACTCCGGATGGGGTCTCATCATTGACTGATACAGTGGTAACACCTCCTCCTGCTGGTGACACCTCTCCCTTGCACCCCAGCAATGCAGTGGCCCTACCACATGCTTCGTCTCGCTGCCCTGCCAGTTTGAAGTCCCTTTCCTGCTTGGTGACTGGCAGTGCCTCCTCCCATTCCTATTCTCAGTCCTTGGGTTCCTATGCCCTAGGCACATCATTTTGTGATTTTTGGCAGTGAACCTGAACTGCCATGTTCCCAGTGGGCTGGCTGGCAACTTGCAGTTTGTAAAAAACAAACTACTGCAGCCATGAGCCCTAGGCCATCTGCCCAAAGGACAGACCTTCTAGCAGTGGAAGCATGTCACCAAAAATCATAGGGGTTCTGAAGTCTTATTTCCACAGAATCATAGGAGTTGCAAAGCTCCCCAACCTTCCAAATTTGTTATGATCAAACCCTAAAAGAACCTTGTTTTAGGGGTTCATAGGGGTTGCAAGTGACATCATAGGGGCTGTGAAAAAAACATAGGGGTCTCAGTCGCAACGCTTGGCTACCCCTAAATAATGCTCCTGCCTTCTAAGCCCCTAAACATGCCTGATGAGCCAGAGCTTAGCCAATCCTCCTGGTCAGGGGTTGCAAAACATTCTAGTGGCCTGCCTGTTAGTTCTGTGACAGGCTACCACTTGCTATGCTGGGGACCTGTGTTCAGGAGGGAGAACAGGTTGTCAGGGGCCAGTCGGGGAATGGAGAAGACTGAGAATTCCATTGACAGCTCTCCTCCCTCAGGGTGGGGGTATCCTGCATCTTGCCACATGACTACCACCTGGTGGAGGCCAGGTGGTGGTGCAGCTCGAGCAGCAACAGGGGCACGGCTGTTGGCAAATGTTGGCATGCAAGTGCTCTGATGCTTTCATGCAAATGCATCATTGCATGCAACATCCCGGAGAGGAAAAACAACAGTGGGAAAAAAAAAAGCCCAATGTGCGACCCAGGCACCACATGACCAACGTAGCAGGTCAACCACCACCACCACCACCATGTATGGTCCTGGGCAAGAAGTGGATAGCTAGTAAATCTACGACAAGATCGGTATTGGGGCGTGAGTGCTGCTGCTGGGACCAGGGGATGTAGGGAGTGTAAAAACGATGGAAAAATAAATCTTGTGTTCTACTGTCTGTTGGGATATTCTGTTTTACTTGGTATGGTGTGTTTTCTGTACAAAAAAAATTAAAAAATAATCAATTATAATTTCAAATGAAAGCTCAGTTTCACAAACACCACTTAACATTATTTATAATATGTCTGTATATATGGTTACTGGGTCTCGTATAGCTATCGGAGTGTCCTTTGTGAATGCTTAGTGTGCCAGAACTGCGTCGCTTCACTTCACTTCACAGTTCCCTCATCCATCGAACTCACAGAAGACCCACTTATATTCATCAGAGACTGGTAACTCTACATGTACTCACAGCATCCAGTTTACATGTGTCCCAGTGTGTGCATTTAACTGGGGTTTTCAATACACTGACAGCTGCTGCTGTCATCTGGGCTTTCCAGTCAAAACAGCCTATGTAATTGAAAAAGGAAAGAGAAATATTAAAACAAAGCGTAGTTTCAAAAAAATACTCAACATGATCCAACTTCCCTTGACTTCGAGTTGATATATTTAATTGTTAAGCACAAGTTGACATCCCTTTTGTGGTCTTATCCAAATAATAGTCATGTCCCCAGTGGACTATTACACTAGTAACTGTTATAATAGTAAGTGTTCTACTACTGACTGTTACACTATTAACTGTTATAACAGTAAGTGTTATACTACTGACTGTTACACTAGTAACCGTTATAACAGTAAGTGTTATACTACTGACTGTTACACTAGTAACCGTTATAACAGTAAGTGTTATACTACTGACTGTTACACTAGCAACTGTTATAATAGTAAGTGTTATACTACTGACTGTTACACTAACATAGAAACATAGACTTTGACGGCAGATAGGGACCGCTAGGCCCATCTAGTCTGCCCATTTCCCTACCTAAAGGATAGGCCGCAGATCCTAGTTAACCAACAGCCTATTTCTTCCTACCCCCCACAAGAATTGCCTTATGTCTGTCCCATGCATTCTTGAATTCTCCACAGTTTTAGACCCCACAACCTCCTCAGGAAGGCTGTTCCATGCATCCACTACCCTCTCTGTGAAATAATACTTCTCACATTGCCCTGAACCGCCCTCCTTCTATCTTTAAATTGTGTCCCTTGTTCTTGCAAGTCTCTTTTTCTGAAAGATGCTACCCTTTTGGACTTTGTTGATTCCACTGAGGTACTTAAAGTTTCTATCATGTCCCCTCTCCTTCTTTCCTCAAGGGTATACATATTAAGCTCCTTTAGTCTCTCCTCCTCATACGGCTTCTCTTGCAGACCCTGCACCATTTTAGTTGCCCTCCTCTGGACTGCCTCTATCCTGTCTATGTCCTTGCGGAGATGGGGTCTCCAGAACTGGACACAGTACTCCAGATGGGGTCTCACCAACTGTCTGTACAGAGGGATAACAACTTCCTGTTTTCTGCTGATGATGCCTCTCCCTATACATCCCA
The DNA here is from genome assembly GCA_016271365.2 of Neoceratodus forsteri. Taxonomy (NCBI): domain Eukaryota; kingdom Metazoa; phylum Chordata; order Ceratodontiformes; family Ceratodontidae; genus Neoceratodus; species Neoceratodus forsteri. Next base: position 17,837,780 of record JADMNL010000036.1, read on the forward strand.
GTATACCCCCAGCCCCCTACTGCCTTCTCACATTGCTTGCTAACCTTAAGGTCATCTGATATGATTACCCCAGGTCCCTTTCCTTTTTGTTGTTGTTACTACCTCCCACCCATTGTGTATTCTTCCCTGTTCTTGTTTCCCAGGTGCATTATTTGCACCTCTTTGCATTGAATCCTAGCTGCCATACTTCTGACCATTCCTCCAACCTTGCCAAGTCCCTTTTCATCCTTTCCACGCCTCCTTGTGTATCAACCCTGTTGCAGATCTTTGTGTCATCTGCAAAAGGCATATTTTCCTTCCAGTCCCTCTGCAATGTCACTGATGAAGACATTAAAAGGACTGGACCCAAACGGAACCCCGCGTATACCCCACCAGTAACCCCTTCTTCAGAGTGGACTCCATTTACAATTACCTTCTGTGTCCTGTTGTCCAGCCAATGTTTTACCCAGGCTACCACCCTGGGTCCCACTCCCAGGCTGGTTAATTTTGACTATTAATCTTTTGTGTGGGACTGTGTCAAATGCCTTGCTAAAGTCTAGGTAGGCCATGTCCACAGCCCCTCCCTGGTCTACTACTTTGGTCACCCAGTCAAAGAAATCTATTAGATTTGTCTGACATGACCTTCCCGCTGTGAACCCATGCTGCCTTGGGTCCTGTGCTCCACTGGCCTCTAGGTAATCAACTATTCTTTCCTTCAGAAACTAGTAACTGTTATAACAGTTAGTGTTATACTACTGACTGTTACACTAGTAACCGTTATAACAGTAACTGTTATTCTACTGACTGTTACACTAGTAACTGTTATAATAGTAAGTGTTATACTACTGACTGTTACACTAGTAACTATTATACTAGTAAGTCTTCTACTGTTGGCTGTTACAGTATTTGCTATGACACTATCAGCCATTATAATACTGTTACAGTATTGTTATATTTATTTTTTTATTAACTGTTATAATATTGTCACACTATTGACGGTTACTTACTATTAAACTATTAACCATATACTGTAGTACTGTTAAAATATTAACTGTTACAACATTAAGTGCTATACTGTTAAAATATTAACTGATGTACTATTAACTGTTATAATATTAAAGAGCACCAATCCCCGCAATTTGCACTGCCCCATTCTTTAGCACGATTCAGATCCTATTCTGCATGCGAGACTGATGTTAGGTGCCAAAGCTGTGAAGTCGATCAGTAAAAAGCCTTACTTGATTTGGTTTTACAGGTCCCATGGCGCTCAGTCCTTTATGCTGACTGAGGAAGTTCTGCAGCGGGAGAGAGCTCCTTCTGCGTCACTATAGGTCTAGCGCTGTGTGTTCCCTGACTATAGTTCTGTGTGTTCCCCACTGATGTACTGCATTCACGGCGACTTTTGTAATGGAGCGCTTCTATTTTTGCCGTGCTCCTGTAGTGCTCCGGCCTCACTGTTAACTCAATTGCTGTTTCCTTGTTCCCTAAAACAAAGGCTATGCCTAGCATAAATACGCAGCATGTACTTTACAGGGATTTGATCAAGGTGGTATTCCCGTGTGTTGGGTATTCCTATAGTGGACTGAGGTCGATATTTGCTAAGTACCTTATGTTTTATTGCGAGGTGCAGCAGAATCATATGTACATATTAAAGTGTGGTGTCACCCCAGCACAGACTACATATAAAATATAAGCGGCTGTATGCAAGTGGGAGGCACTTCATTGAAGCAGTATACAAGCCACTGCTCTCATAGTATCCTCCAAGGAAGGAGTGCAAGCCGAATGAAAGTGGTACTGGCCGTGTTAGTTTACCACTTGTGAGGACTGTCAGCAAGCATGTCCATGGCTAACATTGTTGCCCTACTGGCCACCAGTCCCCCACTAAACACAACACACAAACCTGTACAATACAGGAAAACCCCAGGTGAATAGAGGAACTGACATGGACCCGACCTCAAACCAGAATGAACAGTCCCTCTTATCCACCTACCCTTCCCCCAACCAACACACATACCATGAGAAGCAGAATCCCTCCCTGTTGACTTGTGCCAGCGCCCCCTCTACACACCGACATGCCCCTAAGAGACATAACTGAACCTGATGGCTAGCTTCAATACCCCCCCATGCCACACAACAAACATTGCATGGTTCGCTTGAGAACAACACATAAAAAAATGAAGGATGTTGATAATAGCAGGATGCAGGGATAGCAGCTTTGCAAGACTACCAGACTCACCCCCATGCTGGTGCTAGTGGTCCCCTCACTCCTACTGCACACAAACCCCCAACCCCACCATTCCCATCCAACAAACACGTTAGCTTTTCACTGAAAAACATGTGATCCATGCTGAAAATAACAGCAGAACACAGGAATCACAGCTTTCAAGCCTTTACCCATCCTCCTACACTCCACATTACTGCTAATAATCACCCTTCCTCCTGATGTGCACACAACCACCCCCCACCCACCCATTCCCATCCAGCACAGACCTTAGTTTGGCATTTAGAAAATGAAAAAAATTCCACCCATGGATATTTTATTTATTTATTTATTTGCTTTTGTTAACCAGGTAAGCACACTAGACAGCCAAATGCCTATTTTCAGGTGCGACCCGGGAGATTACAAGGTACATTACAAGGTACATACATGAACATCAGGCAAATACAAGTGGAGGATTACATTACATGGAATTAGCACAACAGGGACTTTACAAGCATCAGATTTCATCAGGCAAATAGTAACAACAGGGGATGGGGATTACATCTTTGATAGACTTCCCTTCCCACCACACCATCCACATAGGTGCTAGTGGTCCCCCTTCCTCCTGCTGCACACCCCCACCCCCCCCCATTGCCATCCAACACACAGTGCCATGCATGCTGATAATAAACAGAGGCTGCAGGGATCACTTTTCTGCAAGACTTTAACCCCTTCACCCCTTGTCCCTGTTGGTGCTACTGGTCCTTCACCCTCCCGCTGCACACACGAGCCCCCACCCCACCCTTCCTCTGCTGTTACCATAGCTCAGACAGGACGAGCAACACAGCCTCCACTCCCCTGGACCATCCGCCATCCCACTGATACTAAGAGCGCAGCTTATTTATAGGGTACACGCGCTCCCAGCATCAGTAAGTTGGGCGGGCAGACGGTGGGCGTGTGGAGGGCTTTCTCCTCACCGTGCTCTCACCGCCGATCAACCAGTAAAGTAATATGATGGGGGGGTGCAGCATGAGGGTGGAGGGACCGGTAGCACAAACAGAGACAATGGTTGAGGGGAGTAAAGGCTTACAGAACAGTGATCTCTGCGGCCTCCGTTTATTATCAGCATGCCTGACATTTTATAAAACCTACAAGGTGCACTGGACAGCAATGGGGGGGGCGGCCCTAGCCACTAGGAAGGCAAATACATCTAGGGAATGTATGAATGGAAGCTACCTACGGGGAAACATTTGAGACTAAAATATATGAGCATGAAGAGTGTGTGGGGGGGGTATCGGGCCACTAGCCACCAGAGAGGGATACTAATTATAGCAACACAAGAGTCAGCTGCAGGCAAGGACCAATGAAATCTAGGCAAATAATATTTTCAAATGCAACTAAACACTAGAAACATGCTAAGTAGTAGAACAGACAAGGGTGGTGGTGGTGGTGGGGGGGGCTTTCAAGACTGAAATCAGTACTCCAGCAAAAATATAACTGCTTGCCATCACATACTAAAACCGAACATACCAGGACAGGTCAGTCAGCCTTGCAGGGTCGCCCTGATATGACTGCTGAGAGGAAGGCACATTCTCCACACTGCCCTCACTATCATCTGCCTCTGGCTCAAACTGATAGGGATGAATCCCTAACTGGCTAAACATCGCCGAGGGTACATCCTCCTCGGATTCTGAGGGATCAGAAAACCGGTCTCGGGGAAACTGTACAAACAGAAGAAGTGCTAGGTACAGAAGACTAAGAACTGCTGTCACACCGATCCATAGCAAATCACTGAGGCACTGCACTGCACTGCACTGAGGGAACTGCTGCCATATCGATCCATAGAGAATCGCTGAGGCACTGCACTGCACTGAGGGAAGTGCTGCCATACCGATCCATAGAGAATCGCTGAGGCACTGCACTGCACTGCACTGAGGGAACTGCTGCCATACCGATCCACAGCAAATCACTGAGGCACTGCACTGCACTGAGGGAACTGCTGCCATACCGATCCATAGAGAATCGCTGAGGCACTGCACTGCACTGCACTGAAGGAAGTGCTGCCATACTGATCCATAGAGAATCGCTGAGGCACTGCACTGCACTGAGGGAACTGCTGCCATACCGATCCATAGCAAATCACTGAGGCACTGCACTGAGGGAACTGCTGCCATACCGATCCGTCACGAATCACTGAGGCACTGCACTGCACTGAGGGAACTGCTGCCATATTGATCCATAGCGAATCACTGAGGCACTGCACTGCATTGCACTGAGGGAACTGCGGGCACGACCTATGCTGATGTCAAACTACATGGCAAGCTAAATCTAGAAGCAGGAGTGCACTCTGCAGTACAGGGGTCTGACACCATGGATTTCAAACTTAAAATAAAAGAACACAGTGGATGATTTCACAAAAGTAAGTGCACAGAAATGTTTTGGCACCTGATGTCTTTAAATGCATTCATTAACAACCAGCCAGGATTGGTGCTCTTTAAGTGTTACACTATTAACTGTTATAATAGTAACTGTTACGCCGACCCAGTGGCGCTGAGGGTTGAGGCGCTGGACATCACACCTCACGCTACCCGGGTTTGGGAACAAGCCTGGTTTTGTCAGGGGTCGGCAGGGGAGGAGAAGGATTGAGCATCCGTAGGACTGCTCTCCTTCTCCGGAGATGGGGGCCAGTTGCCATCGGTGCCTAGCAGCCTCTGGCGGAGGCTGGGGTAGCTACAGAGCACTGGCAGGGACTTGGAGGGGAGCGTGCTGGGGCAGGCAGCTTGGCCTGGAGTGCATGCTGGACAGCCTTCGCCGGGGCCTTAGGTGCCATTACCGCCTCAGCCTATGGGGAGAAAAGTGGAAAAATTAGGGGCACTAATCACAGTGGCATGATGGCCGTCTCCAGAGAGGACTCAATCAGCACCGAGGGCACATGGCATTACTGGATCCTGATCTGGGGGGTTGAGCTAGGGGAGAGTTCCCCTCCACCCCGCCGCGGGGGTAGCTGCAGGCCCAAATGTGAAGCTGCAGAAGTAGTCCCAGGAGATGGCAGCCTGAATACCCAGAGGATGCCAGATGTGTAGAGGTAAGGCAGACTGGTGGTCCCTAGGGAGAAAAAGTACAACAACAAAAAAAATTTACTGTTACACTATTGACTGTTATATTAACCGTTATACTATTAACTTTTACACTGTTAACTGTTTTAATGTTGTTACACTATTTACTGTTATATTATTAACTGTTATAATTTTAAGCGTTACACCATTGACTGTTATAATAGTAAGTTATATTACTAACTGTTATAATATTAACTGTTACACTATTGACTGTTTTAATGTTGTTACACTATTTACTGTTATATTATTTACTGTTATAATTTTAAGTGTTACACTGTTGACCGTTAAAAATTATCTGTAGCCGTATTGGTCTTAGTACACTAAGATGCATAAAACAGGTGATTTGATACCTTTTATTGGACCAACAGAGATTAAAAAACAAACAAACAAAAAAAAAACTTAACTTTAAGCTTTCAAACCTACAGGTCCTTTCTTCAGAAAGAAAATGACAATTTTCCTTCTGAAGAAGGACCTGTAGGTCAAAAGCTTAAAGTTATTTTTTTTTTTGTAGGATTTCTGTTAGTCCAAAAAGGTATCAGATCACCTATTTTGTGCAACTATTGACTGTTACAATATTAACTGTTACACCCCTGACTGTTATATTGTTATAACAGTATGTTACACTAGCTGTTACAGTATTAAGTGTTATACTTTTTACTGCTAAAATATCAACTGTTATACTATTAGCTGTTATAATATTAAGTGTTACACTATTGATTGTTATAGTATTAACTGTTACACTATTAACTTTTATAATATTCTATTACACTATTGACTGTTACATTAAGTCATTCTAACTGTTATATTAAGTGTTACACTATTGACTGTTATATTAACTGTTACAGTATTAACTGTTACACTATTGATTGTTATATTAACTGTTATACTATTAACCATTAAAATACTGTTACAATATTAACTGTTATATTATTATACTAGTAACTGTTATATGTGTTACACTATTGACTGTTACAATATTAAGTGTTACACTATTGACTGTTACAGTATTAAGTGTTACACTATTGACTGTTACACTATTAACTGTTACAATATTAAGTGTTACACTATTGACTGTTACAGTATTAAGTGTTACACTATTGACTGTTACACTATTAACTGTTACAATATTAAGTGTTACACTATTGACTGTTGTAATATTTACTATTACACTATTAACTGTTATAATACTAACAATTACACTATTAACAGTTGACAATCAGATGTTTTTGGTGTAATATTAACCACTGCTAAGCAGTTTAAATCACTGTTGTTATGTAGGTTCCACCCCTAATGAATCCTGTTTGATCTGGGTGGACTAGACCCTGCACCACTTTTTGTAGGCATCTGGCTAAGATGGAGGTGAATAACTTCATGTTCACCATTAAGAGAAATGGGCAGTAGGACTCACAGTGAGTAGGGTTTTTATCAGGTTTTAGTAGTACTGAGATCTGCGCTGTTTGACAGGTTCTGGGTATCCCCTCTCCCCAAGACCTCCATAAATAGCATAAGCAGTTCTGGAACAAGAACCTCCTGCATGGCCTTGTAAAATTCCGCTGTGAAGCTGTCCATGCCTGGAGATTTTTAATTGTTTATGCGCCTGATTACTCCCTCCAGCTCTTCCCCTGAAGCAGGCCCCTCTAATTTCTCTACCTCCTGTTGGGGCAGTGTGGGTAGTTGTAGCTTCCCCAAGTAAGGCTGTATGAGTGCAGTGTAATTCAGTTGACTTTCCTAGGCATACAGTGTCTTATAACAGGATGCAAAGGTGTTGGCTGCCTTGTCTGTGGTAGAATACCAGCGACCCGTGTCACCGTCTTTCCGGAATCAAAAAAACTGCTCTATTATTTTGCTGTGTGAGACTCTGCCATGCCAGCAGCTGGCCCACCCCGTTACCCTCCTCATAAAACTTCTACTTGGTGAGTCAGAGTTGCCCCTTGGTTGTTTGCTCTATCTATACCTGTAGGGTGCATCTGCATGCATGTATCTTGGGGAGGAGGGTATCATGCATAGTAATAGTAATAGTATGCATGGCTTCTAGATCAAATAATTCTCTACAGGGGGGTGTGGTGTTGGCAGCACTGCGCTGAGCCCCAGCCTCTGCCAAGGGTCAGACACGCACTGACCGCAGGACACCCCCCTTCCCGGAGATGAAGAGCAGTCCATCAGACGTTCAATCCAACTCCTTCCTGCGACCCCGGCCAGCGTTCGTTCGAACATGGGTCGCTGGTGTGGCGCGAAGTACGGCGACCAGCGCCTCAACCCTCAGCACCACTGGGCCGCCACTATTAACTGTTATAACAACGACTGTTACACTATTAATTGTTATAATATTAACTTCTACACTATTAACTGTTATAATATTAACTACTACACTATTAACTGTTAAACTATTAACTTTTATAATAGTAACTACTACACTATTAACTGTTATGAACATATGATGAAGCCAGCAGGAGAAGGACATTTGGTCTATCAAGTCTGCTTGTGTTGCAGGGTTCACAGCTTGAGCTACTGTCCCTCCCCTCTCCCCACCCTCCTACCCATGACCTACCTTCTCCTTATATCTGTCCCAGCCTCTCTTAAAGTTGCTCAATGTCTTCAATAAGATTACCTCTTCTGGCAGCACATTCCAAGTGTCCACCACCCTCTCTGTGAAGAAGTGCTTCCTGACTTCCCTCCTAAACCTTCCACCCTCCAGCTTAAGATTGTACCCCCTCATGTTATGGTTGCCACTCAGCTTAAAGAGACTCTCCTTATCAACCTTATTTATCCCTTTCAAGTACTTGGAGGTCCCAATCATATCCCCTCTCTCTCTGTCTTCTAGAGAGTACATGTTCAGTGCCCTCAACCTCTCCTCATATGCCTTACCCTGCTGACCAGCTATCATTTTTGTAGCCCTCCTCTGGACTTTCTCCAGCAGGTTAATGTCTTTTTTGAGGTGTGGGCACCAGTACTGAACTCCATATTCTAGATGCGGCCTTACCAGTAACCTGTACAAGGGCAGTACAACCTCCTCTCTCCTACTACCGATCCCCCTAGATATGCATCCTAGATATGTTATAATACTAACTGCTACACTATTAACTGTTATAATAGCAAGTTACACTATTAACTGTTATAACAGCAACTGTTACACTATTAACTGTTATAACAGCAACTGTTACACTATTAACTGTTATAACAGCAACTGTTACACTATTAACTGTTATAATTGCAACTGTTACACTAGTAACCATTACAATATTAACTGCTACACTATTAACTGTTATAATAGCAACTGTTACACTAGTAACTGTTATAACAGCAACTGTTACACTACTAGCTGTTATAATAGCAACTGTTACAACAGCAACGGTTACACTATTAACTGTTATAATAGCAACTGTTACACTATTTATTTATTTATTACATTTTGGTGACCGGGTAGGCCCACTGAGCCCCGAAAGTCCCTTTTTCAGGGGCGACCCGGGATAACAACACAAGTTATAAGAATGAACAAGGACATAAGGAACACTTGAGGCATTGTGAGTTACAGCATGAGGTGGTTACAGTAAAGAAAAATAGTGGATACAGGCATGGTTACAGGCAAGGTAAAAGAACAGCAGTGGATGCAGGCATGGGTACAGGCATGGTTATCACCATGACATGTAAGCAATTGGTAGTACTTTGCATATAGTTTATTCAGGGATTACATGTGGCTTCTGGCGAGCAGTCCGTATAAGGCAGGTAGTAGGAAGGTTAAGCTAGGAGATGGGAGTTGGAGAGTACCTTAGGAGCTTTAAGTGCCATGACAGTGGCATGCGCTTGAGGTCAGCAGATGGGACTTAAGCCTGGTGCGGAAGTGCATGAGTGAAGAGGAGGCCTGGACCTGGGGAGGGAGCTTGTTCCATTGGCAGGCTGCTTGGGAGGAAAAGGATCTTCTGCCAGCGTTTGTCCTTACCCTAGGGACTTCTAATATCGTTCTATCTGAGGTCCTTAGGTTCCTTGGGTTGTGTTTGAGGGTTATGGTCCCAGCAATGCCTGGCGGGGCATGGGGTTTGAGCTTATTGAGGCCTGGACAAGCAAGGGTGTTGGAGGTGGGCGACCAATGTGAGCCAGAGACTGGCCAAAGTGTCACAGTGGTGACGTCTCGGGTGGTCTAAGGTTGTGAAACAAGCTATTTTATTATATAGGGTTTTGCATCCTGGTAATCTCTTGTTTAGCCATGCCCTGTATAATATGGGCTGCAAAGGTCAGGTTGGGTAGAAGGACGCTGGTAGCTATGGAGAGCCTGGCTTCAGGGATGAGTTGGTCCCTGAGTCGGTACAGGGTGCCAAGTTTCCGATGTAGGGTCCTGGTGACCTGGTCCACGTGTTCCTTGTATGTGATATTCTGATCCAACGTGAGGCCTAAGTATTTAAGAGAGGGGACTATGTTAATGGCTTTACCAGAGAGTGAGATTAAGGAGAGGGATGAGGACCTGTCAAATCCCAGGGATCTTGGCCCGAACAGCATTGCCTTGGTCTTGTCGGCATTTAGTACCATTCTGTTTTTACATAGCCAAGTCTCTAGTGAAGTGAGATCCTTCTGGAGTAGAGGGCCTAGGGCAACCACGTCTCGCAGGGGTCGGAAGATGACAATATCATCAGCGTACTGCACAACCGAGCTCTCCCCGCAGTGGGTACACAGGTCATTGGTAAACAAGAAAAACAGGAGAAGGCCTAGAATTGAGCCCTGAGGTGCACCCTGGTTTAGGGGTAGTGGGTCGGACATGGTCCCTTTCCATAAGACCCTCTGTGCCCTGCCTGATAAGTAGCTCCAAACCACTTCAGGGCATGATTGTCTAGGCCTATTATTTTGCAGATTAACCATTATAATATTAACAGCTACACTATTAACTGTTATAATAGCAACTGTTACACTATTAACTGTTATAATAGCAACTGTTACACTACTAACTGTTATAATAGCAACTGTTACACTATTAACCATTATAATATTAACAGCTACACTATTAACTGTTATAACAGCAACTGTTACACTATTAAAATAGCTGTAACAGCAACTGTTACACTATTAACTGTTATAATAGCAACTGTTACACTATTAACTGTTATAACAGCAACTGTTACACCATTAACTGTTATAATAGCAACTGTTACACTATTAACTCTTATAACAGCAACTGTTACACTATTAACTATTACAACAGCAACTGTTACACTATTAACTGTTACAACAGCAACAGTTACACTATTAACTGTTACAACAGCAACAGTTACACTATTAACTGTTATAACAACTGTTACACTATTAACTGTTATAATAGCAACTGTTACACTAACCGTTATAATATTAACAACTGCACTATTAACTGTTATGATACCAACTGTTACACTATTAACTGTTATAACAGCAACTGTTACACTATTAACTGTTATAATAGCAACTGTTACACTATTAATTGAATTAACTGCTACAATATTAACTGTTATAATAGCAACTGTTACACTATTAACTGTCATAACAGCAACTGTTACACTATTAACTGTTATGATAGCAACTGTTACACTATTAACTGTTATAACAGCAACTGTTACACTATTAACTGTTATAACAGCAACTGTTACACTATTAACTGTTATAATAGCAACTGTTACACTAGTAACTGTTACAATATTAACTGCTACACTATTAACTGTTATAATAGCAACTGTTACCCTATTAACTGTTATAACAGCAACTGTTACACTATTAACTGTTATAACAGCAACAGTTACATTATTAACTGTTAGAACAACTGTTATACTATTAACTGTTGTAATAGCAACTGTTACACTAACCGTTATAATATTAACAACTGCACTATTAACTGTTATGATAACAACTGTTACACTATTAACTGTTATAACAGCAACTGTTACACTATTAACTGTTATAATATTAACTGCTACAATATTAACTGTTATAATAGCAACTGTTACACTATTAACTGTTATAACAGCAACTGTTACACTATTAACTGTTATAACAGCAACTGTTACACTATTAACTGTTATAGCAACTGTTACACTATTAACTGTTATAACAGCAACTGTTACACTATTAACTGTTATAATAGCAACTGTTACACTATTAACTGTTATAACAGCAACTGTTACACTATTAACTGTTATAATAGCAACTGTTACACTATTAACTTATACTACTAACTTGAGTGTGTATGTGCGTGTGTGTGGGGAGGTCCACTGGGTGCCAGGAGGTGAGATGATGGTTTGTCAGGAGCTTGGGGTGGTGACCAGTTGCCCCAACAGGAAGGCACTAAATCAGAGGTCAAGAAGGAGGAGCAAGATAAGTGCCCAATAGAACAGGAAAAGTCAATGAATAAAAAATGATGACAAAGTGGTCAACCGACTGACCCTCCTTACAGGAGACGTAGTCCCTCCTAGTCAATAATGAGGCAGATTAGCAGAGGGCTGGGGGTATCTTGCATTGCAGTCAACCTGCCTAGCACCTAATGCTGTGGGTAAACAGTCAACATGACTTTCCAGTACCACCGGGCTCTCCTCTCTCACCAACATGAACACTGTCACTTAACTATAAAATAAGGAACTGATAAAGAGAAACGAAACCACATTTTCACAAAATAACTTTGGGTGCCTCAAACTTTAGAGATTAATAAGTGTCGGGGGGCAGCAAAAGACTTGACTGGTTTCCTTTCTGCCTTTCTTTACTTAGTATAGTCCGTAGTCTTCGAAGGCGCAAAAAAAAAAAAAAAAAAATTGTTTTCAATTAGAGCTCTCTTTTGCAATGGCGAGAGGAGAGATGCACATTATAATTAAAAAAAAAAGGATATCTTTTGTCTGGTACATTCCTGTATGCCTCGTATCTTATCAACATTAGTGTCATGTCTCTCTCTCTCTTTCTCACTCGGAAATAAATTGATTCTCTTTTACATGGGTTGAGTGTTCACTTTATCCAGGGATCTTATTAAACACACACACACAAACACACACACACACACTTGATTGATGACAACTAGTCCTCAGCTCTCCCAAATCCATCCAGGGTGAGCAGCCAAGGCATAACTTTACGGAATTATGCCCATACAAAAAATAAAAAGAAATCGATGCCGCACCATGTGCCTTTGGATCAGTCACTCCGGCCAAAGCCCACTGCCGTTGGGATTTAAGTTAGTGTATGTGTGTGGGGGGGGGTACAAGAAACATCAATATTTTCAAATCCCAGACATAAATCGCCGGCTGCAAATTATCTGGCTCCCTTGTTGATCTCCCTTCCCTCCCTTGTTCCAAGATTCAACAAATTTCTGCTCAGATTAAAGTGAGAAAGAGGACATATTGATTTTTATTGCAGGAAAACGTCCCCTGGTGCGTCGACTTTACAACCAATTTGTTCCTTCTTATGCTAAAAAAGAAAGACTGCTCGTGCTCGCCTTCTGTTTTAAGCCACTGTGTTTTTTTTTCCCTTAATGAAAAGAAAATGCATGAACATTTGAAGCACTTTGCTTGATATCAATGCACTGAAGCACGGTGACATTCTTGGGTGTAAGTTCAAGTGTATATGACCAATAAAAAAAGCTTTATTGAAAAAAAAAAATTGCCGTTAGATTTATTTACTCAGGGTGGCCCACGTAAGATGCAACATCTGTTTTTCAGTGCGGTTCTGTGTTTACCAAATTATAGTGATAGTAGTGTTGATGCACAGAGAGGCCAAGTGACTTTGCTCAAGGTCAAGCTTTGAGCCAGTGGCTGTGGTGGGATTTGAACCTGGTATCTCCTAGTTTTTTTTTATTTATTTAGTTGTTTAACCAGGTATAGCACACTAAGCTGAAAGCTTTTTTACAGGAGCGACCTGGGAGCACAAGGAGGCTAAGTGACTTGCTCAGGGTCACACAGCATGCAAGTGGAAGCTGTGGGATTCAAACCCAGGTATGGTCTGCTGGATGTTACCAACTTTGCAGCTCAGAGCCTTAGACCACTGCGCTATACTGCCTCCTTGCACAATTCACAATTCTGTGCTCAGGACTCAGGGTAGTGTGCTGCCTTGATAAAATGAAAAAGAAATAGAGCATTAGATGGGCAGCAGGGATCAATAAAGGAGTGTTCCCACTGAGAGGAACACTGTGACATCATAAGCCACAAAAGCCTTGCTGTGGCCCACAGGGCTGATGGCACAAGCAATAGTGCATGACAGGGTATGTGCTGTTATAGGATTTACCCACGCCTTGTGTGCTGTGGCATGAGGTACAGCCAAGTGCAGTAAAACACACGAGAAATGGATATTCCAGCAACACACACCCTGGGCTGCATTACTGCAATCATAACAAATGCAAAAAAAAAACATTTGAAAAAAATTCTAATTAGATTACAACTAATAACAGCTGGGACATTATTTGTGTATATGGTAAAGACTTAGATGGACCAATCAGACAGCAAGATAGTTCTTAACTATTTTAGAATGTTTGTTTAGTGTAGGGCTGATCACTTTTAACTGAAGCAGAATATAATACATGGTTACCCCTTTTTGTGCATGGATTTACACCCTCCTAACTATACATTGTTGTACCAAAGTTCAAAGGTCATAGAACATTGTTGCACCCTTCTGTGGTACAACTTTTTTTTAATTAAAATGAGAACTTATGGGCTGGCCCGGCGGCGCAGTGGTTGGATTTCGCTTGCGGCCAGCGACCGGGTTGAGAATGAGCCGGGTCACTGAAGAGCTGGCGAGGAAAGGATTGAGTGTCCCAGGGACAGCTCTCCTTCTCCGGGGGGAGGGGCGGGGACTGGTCCGGCACCTGCTGGCTCCTAGCGAGGCTGGGAGTATCACAGGACACACGGCCCAATGCTAACTGGGGGGGGAGGAGCGGACGTCGGCATATGCCGTGATGTCACTATACTGCCCCCAACAGAAAGCCAGGAAAATTGCTCGCTGGCCCTCCGGATGATGGCTCTCTGTTCCTAGGGGCCTCCAGCGCCTTCCCAGTGCCTCCTGTTCCCCAGCAGCACCCCCAGGCCCTAGAAGGATGTGCTGGGGCTACCCTCCCCCCCGGTGACTTCCCACTCAGAGGAGAGGGACCCGCCCGTTGAAGGGATACACCGGGATATCCCAGGGGTCGGCTGCGATCTGAGGACTAGAGGAGGGCCGGGCAAGGACAGAAGAGGTCAGGGGGAACTTGTCAGAGCCTGAAGGAGTGGAGGACCAGCAAGCACAGGGGCGGAAAAATAGATAATACAAAAAAAAAAAAAAGAGAACTTGTGCCACCTACTGTTTTATTTTCATTACCCTCCTCACACACACACACACACACACAGAATCCAGACACTTCCCTCACACAAAATCTTCTGTTCATCATTTAAAAAACGAAAAAAAAATACCTCTCATCCACGTGGGTTTTCAGCAGTTAGATGAGGGTGGGTTTCTGTTTTTTTTTTTTTTTTTGTAAACAATAAAAAGTAAAGGCTTCTTGGGAAGAAAAAAAAGACAATCTTATGTTTAAAGCCATATGCTCTAGAAACAGACACAATGACAGCAGAAAAAGACCAACAGTTCATCCAGTCTGCCTGAGTTTCTTAGCTAACCCTGGGACCTATTGTCCATCCAGGGTCCTAGCCCTCCCCTTCCTCCCCCGTTCTCCTTCCGATTCTGTTGCCCCGAGTGACCACTATACCCTTCATTCTTTCCCAACCTGGCTTGAAACCAGCAACTGTTTCAGCACCCACCACCTTGGCTGGCAGACTGTGCCACAGCTCCACCACCCTTTCTGTACAGCAATACTTCCTCGTGCCCTCCTGAACCTCCCTCCTGTCAGTTTCCATTCATGGCCCTGTGACCCCAAACTAGCATTCAAGCCAAAAGGTCCCTGGCAGTTCTCCTTGCTTATTCCTTCTAGGAACCTTTTTAACTCTGTCCATGAAAGATTTATCCTCCTTTGCAGAATGGGTGGCTTCTCAGCCCTATCCCCCTGTACTCGCAGCCGTCACTTACTTCCTCTGCAATCAGAGATCGTATCTCCTGTGGACCCCCCCCAGCAGGGCCAAGAAGAGAGGGCCATCCTTCCCCCCCCAGGGCACATATCCTGATTTCCGTTCTGCACCAGAGTGGCATAGCGGGCTACAGTACGAGGGGCAGGCAGGACTTCATGGAGCTGTTCTCCATTTCCCCTCCTCTTTTCTCCCCTGGTCCTATGGACGTGCAATGAGCACAATGTGCATGTTCCACTTCCACAGAGACACCGCCGGCACTTTGTGCATAGGAACCCTTCCCATTACGTGGTTCACTTGCACTGCCACCCAGATACCTCCAGGAGACGATCAACAGCGAGCCACAAAAGTCCCCCTTCCCAAGGCAGGAGAGCAGTCGTATGGCTGCTCAATCCTCCCTCACCCCGCCAGTATCCAAGCGACTCACATCTGTTTCCAAGCCCTGGTCGCAGGTTTGGTAGCTCTCCATGCCCCAGGTCACTTCCTTTTAGAAACGTGAAGGTCTCTATCATATCTCCCCTCTCCCTTCTTGTCTCCACCAAGTACATGTTCAGTGGCTCTAGGCACTCCTCGTAAGACCTGCCCTGTTGGCCCTCAATCATTTTTGCCACCTTGCACTGCACTGTCTCCAGACTCTCCTTATCCTTTCTGAGGAGAGGGCTCCAGAACTGGGTGCAGTACTCCAGTTGCAGCCTCGCTAAATATCTTTAAAGGGGTAATATTACTTCTTTCCTCCTGCTATCAATACCTCTCCCTATACACCCCAGCATCCTGCATGCCTTACCATAGGCCTTGTTGCACTGACTCGATTGCTTGAGGATGTCACTGATGCAAACTCCTAGGTCACGTTCCTCGGCCGTAGAGCTAAGTCTCACCCCACCCATCCAGCAATCTGTCCTGGGGCTCTTATTCCCTAGATGTACTTTGCACATTTTGCATTGAATTTCATCTGCCAAACCTCAGACCACCCCTCTAGCTTTTGTAAGTCACTCTGCATTTCCCTGATTCTCTCGTTGCTATCCACCCTCCCATAAAGCTTAGTTATTGTCATCTGTGAAGGGACACAGCCTGCTCAGGATACCTTCTCCAATGTTGCTCATGAACACATTGATGAGGACTGGACCCAGGACAGATCCCTGAGGCACCCTGCTCTTGACCTTCTTCTCTTCTGATTTGACCCTACTGACCACAACCCTCTGCTGCCTACCCTTCAGCCAGTTTCTTACCCAGTTCACCTAAGCAATAATGCCCGACAGAGTGTGTCGTGCTGGGATAACATCACTCCTCAGGTGGTTGGGCACGAGGCCGCGGGCAGTCGTCAACTACAGGGCGTGGACGTTATCCCAAGCGATACACACTCTGGAGGGCATTATTGCTATTATACAATGGCTCGTTGTTATACCGAATTTAAAAAAAATCATTTTAAAGATGTTTTTGTGTGGAAAAATATGTTTGTTTTTTTAAGAGAAGATGAAACAATCAAGCAAGCAAACAATCATCTACAGGTTCACAGTGAGGCTGAGACTAGACCTGTGATGTTGTGCTGGGATAACACACGGGTCCAGCCCAAGACTGACCAGAGTCCAGGATTTTTTCTTGCCATTGTATAATATATCGTTAGCCGCACCCAGATCCACCATCTTCTTCAACAAGTGTATGTGGGGCACAGAGTCAAAAGCCTTGCTGAAGTCAAAGTAGAGCAACTCCATGGGGTGGCTCCTATCCAATTCTCTCATCACCCAACCAAAGAAAACTATCAGGTTCATCTGACAGGACCTCCCCTGCCACAAACCTCTGCTGTTTACTATCCTGGAGACTGTTGCTCTCCAAATAATCCACAAGGTCTTCCTTAGTCAGTGACTCCATCAGTTTCCCTACAGTGGAGGTCAGAATGACAGGTCTGTGGTTCCCCGCTTGTTC
Organism: Neoceratodus forsteri; assembly: GCA_016271365.2. Taxonomy (NCBI): domain Eukaryota; kingdom Metazoa; phylum Chordata; order Ceratodontiformes; family Ceratodontidae; genus Neoceratodus; species Neoceratodus forsteri. The sequence continues at coordinate 17,854,972 of JADMNL010000036.1, forward strand.
CTTGACACTCCCCCCCCCCCCATATGGAGCGGAACGATGTCTGCCATCCTCCAGTCCTTTGGAACTACCCCCATCTGTAGTGATCACTTGAATAATCCTACCAGGGGTTCAGCCAGTTCCCTGAGACTCCTCCGAGGAAACCCATCTGATCCTGGGGTCTTATCTATCTTTAAGGCTGCCAGCCCTTTCTGGACCCTGTCACTTGCAAATATTGTCTGTCTCATCTCCGAGTCCTCCTTTTCGGTCGCTTTGATACCACTCTCAGGCAAGGGCCCACCTTTCTCCATGGTGAAACCTGAGCAAAAATAATCGCTAAAGATGATAGCCTTTTGCCTGTCCTTTTCTATCACCCTACCCCCGACAGCTTAACAATTCCACTTTTTTATTTTTTCCTAACATACCAAAATAAATATTTTTCTTCACCCTTGACCCCTTCTGCACTATGCAGCTGTGTGTGTGCTTTTTCCTCTCTAACTGCCCTCTTACATCTCAGTAAATATTCTTCCCATTCTTACACCCCCGATTATATTTGTACTTGTAGAAGGCCTCTTTCTTAGCCCCCACCACTTCCCTGACTTTTGCCAAGAACCATAATGGTTCTTGAACTTATTCCTTTTGGTTACCGTTTTCATACATAACTTAGATGCCTCAAGAACCCTTTATTACCCCCCCAACTCTCTTCTACATCATCCAAATTGTCTACCCCGACTAACTTTTCCCTGACCAGCTCCTTCAGCTTGCTGAAGTCCATTCTTCTGAAATCTAGGACTTCAGTTCGAAACTGGGGCTTTCCAGTCCCTAGGGCCAGTTTGAACCAAATGCAGTTCTGGTCCCTGTTCCCTAGTGGCTCCCCTACTCCCAGCACTCCTACCACCTCCGAGTTGGAAAGCACTTTAAAGAGCTGTACCAAGAGACAGTTTTGGAACGCATCCAGCAAGACCTGGCTTCTGGTGCTCATCCCTCGCCATCAGAATATCCAAAACAGCGTCTGGCAGGTTCAGATCATCTACTAACACTACTCACCCCCCCCAACGAAGTCAGGTGCCTAAGCCTCCATTTGGTGTGCAAAACTATTTGCCATCTGGATGTTGTTAGGCTGAACAACCTCTTTGTGGCTAACCCTGCCTCCCTTTCCACCCACCTCCCCGCCACTCCCCAGCCCCCTGGACCAGTGAGGAAGTGGAGGGGGTGGTCTCCAGTTAAGCTGATGATGCAGCTGAGATTATTTCTACCCTTGCTGCCACCAGGTGAGCATGGAAGTCTGCCATTGTCCTGTAGATGGCTGCCCCCTCCTCCAGAACATATCCCTAGAGAACAGTGCCCCACAGTCACCACAACTGACTGCTCCCCTCTGTACCCCATATCAATACCGTAGGCAACAATTTTAGTACTAAAACAGATGTACAATTGGATGTGTAGCGCTCACCCAGATAGGGTGTAGCAACAGATTCGACTTTAGCACAGACTTTTAAATTAAGCAGGAAGTATCGGGAATAGCAGTAAGTGTTACTACAGAGCAGGCTACTAACGTATTAGCACTCACCCAACTGTGGTGAAGCCAGTAAGCATTAACTTTAGCTCAGATTTAAATTGTACTGGCAATATCAGTAGCAACAAGCAGCAGTTCGGCACAAACTGGCTGTTAAATTGATTTGTAGTGCTCACCAAGATAAGGTGTTGCCAGGACCTGCAAGATACTTATCTTTTTACACGCAGCTTTACCAGTGTTGACATGTTCAGAGTTCCTGGGTGCTGGCTGTCTCTCAGTGATGGCCTTTGTGCTCAGTCCTTAGTGCAGAGGACTGCTAGGGGTGTCGGGGTAAAGCCAGGCTGTAGCTCCGCCCCTTCACAGCTCAGCTGACTGAGAACACAGAATGGTGGCCCTGGAAGCTGGGAAATGTGTCTGCTGGCAGGGGAAGGGAATCTCGCTGTCATCTGGAGCTCCTCATGACCCCAACAAGCCTTCTAAAATTTATCTGCGGGGAGGAGTGCAAAATGATGCATGGGCAACCACTGGCACAACTTGACTGTGTTTTCACCTCTCCTGCTTTGTTCTTCGAGGTCCCTATGATGTCATCAAAACCCCGAGATGGAAACACACACTTGTGTATAGTCATCCATGGGTTATTCTCTATGTTCATGTGACTGTGGTCTGGCATCACAATACTGTCACACCATTAATCTGACGTCAGAACGATGGTACAACAGCATCTTTATTTATTTTATTTGAACATCAGTTTAACAACCTTTGAGACAGAGGTTCTTTTACAAAGGTACCTCGTCACAGAGAGGACAAACAGTGCAAGCAACAAACTGCCTCATCTTGACGTCACATCCATGACAACACAAGGTGGTGATGTCACTGATTCCTTATGGATAAAGTGACCAGTCGTACAAATTGTGTTGGACTATTCTGCCCACATTCTGACTAGCCAAATTCATAAATGTTTAACAACTCATCTGCACAGTGGAAATACTTTCCTTGATACGCTCTGCAGACAAAGCAGCTAGTGAGCATACCGACCATCCAGGCTAATGCAAGTTCAAAACTGCTCACAGTCTTTGGTAAAACCTGAAAACAATCTCTGAATTTCAACATGAACCTATGTAAAAGGACAAAAAAAAAAAAAAAAAAAAAAGATCGTGTGGAGTGGGCCGCCAGTTAGATTACTCATTCTTGTAAGTGTGTTCTTCCAATCGATCGATGTCTACATTTCAGATCTGTAATTGACATTTCTGGCATTCAGCTGAGCTTGTTGCATATTGACAAGACCGGATCAGTTAAACGTTCACAGTTTACTGGGCAAGGAATTCTCATGTAAGCTGGAATTAAAGAGCTTATTACTTGAAAGGGTTAAATTGGACCTGTTGCAGTGTGCAAAACATGAGCAACAATTCTAGCAGTATCATCTGTCTGTCTGTCTATCTACAGACTGTAGCTATCTATCTGTGTATCTATCTACAGACAGTATCATCTGTCTATCTATCTACAGACTATCTGTCTGTGTATCTATTTCTATCTACAGACAATATCTATCTACCATCTATCTACAGACAGGATTGATCTATCTCCCTATCTATCCATCCTCGTGTGCCTTTCCATCTGTCTCTCCATCTATCAGTGTGTCAGTCTGTCTAGCTATCTATTCTCAGCCTGTCTGACCATCTGTCTCAGTCTGTCTAGCTATCCCCCTGCCTTTCCATCCATCTGTCTCTCCATCAGTGTATCAGTCTGTCTGTCTGTATGTCTGTCTGTCTAGCTAACTATCCCTTGCCTGTCTGTCCATCTGTCTCTCCATCTATTAGTGGGTCTCTCTGTCTGTCAAAGGTTATGCATGTGTCTTTCCATAAATCTGACCAAATGATATTCATGAAATGTGTGATCGAAATAATAACAACATTTTAGTCACACTAAAAAGGAAAACATTAGCACAGTCAGGCAGACCGTGAGCAGCTGGCCCAACAGTGCAATGGCAGTTTTGCTACCCGCGACGCAGACAGACCGTGAGCAGCTGGCCCAGCAGTGCAATGGCAGTGTTGCTACCCGCGATGCAGACAGACCGTGAGCAGCTGGCCCATCAGTGCAATGGCAGTGTTGCTACCCCGCGATGCAGACAGACCGTGAGCAGCTGGCCCATCAGTGCAATGGCAGTGTTGCTACCCGCGATGTAGACAGACCATGAGCAGCTGGCCCATCAGTGCAATGGCAGTGTTGCTACCCACGATGCAGACAGACCGTGAGCAGCTGGCCCATCAGTGCAATGGCAGTGTTGCTACCCGCGATGCAGACAGACCGTGAGCAGCTGGCCCATCAGTGCAATGGCAGTGTTGCTACCCGCGATGCAGACAGACGATGAGCAGCTGACCCATCAGTGCAATGGCAGTGTTGCTACCCATGATGCAGACAGACCGTGAGCAGCTGGGCCATCAGTGCAATGGCAGTGTTGCTACCCGCGATGCAGACAGACCGTAAGCAGCTGGCCCATCAGTGCAATGGCAGTGTTGCTACCCGCGATGCAGACAGACCGCGAGCAGCTGGCCCATCAGTGCAATGGCAGTGTTGCTACCTACGATGCTTGCGACCCAAGTTCAAGAACGAGCACCAAGAGTTGGAGTGCTGGCTGAGGGAGGAGCTGGAGAATCATGCATCCTAGAAGATGCTCTCCTTCAATGAAGAGGGAGGGTTCTGCCTCCTGATACTTATATAGAAACATAATTTTTTTCTCTATAATTTTATAAAAAAGCTTACACTCCACAACACAATCCTTATACAATAATAACAATAAACTCAGACAATAATAACATGGATTCATACACATTACAGTAGGATTAAGTAAAGGATAACGTAAATCACTCCTAGCCAATCTGGTTCATGAGAAGAACACTAGGTACTGTTTCTAACATTCTGACAAAAGCATTTAGGGGGAAGTTAATCCTCTGAAAGAAACATATATTACATTGGCAGAAAAAGGCCACGCGGCCCATCGGGTCTGCCCAGTACCTGCCTGCATCCGCACCCCACCTAATGCTGGGCCGGAGCAACCAAAGACCCTGACACCTCCTCCCCCAATCCACTCATCTCCTTCCCCCAACTGGCCACCCCTCTCTCTCCTTGGGTTTGGACTACTGTCCTGTGCCCATCCCCCCCCAATGTTTGGAGCCGGCTACGTACTTGGTGACAACCACTTCTTCTGGCAACTTATTCCACCTCGCCGCCACCATTTCTCCCTCAAACCAAACATTTTTGATTTTTTTGTAAATCAGACAAAAACTATTACATCATTATTTTTTTAAACTTTTTTATTGAAATGTTTTTATAAAACAATTAAAAACATAACAAAACAGCTGCGCATCTGATATTACATTGGATAAAAAAGATCATACCATGTTACATTTGGTCAAACACACAGCATTTTGAAGAGGAGAGGGGCACCTTTTTTCTAAAACCCTTCTACACCTCCTGTCCCCCACCCCCATTTGGGGTCCATATGGATACACTGCCTTCCTCCGCCCAGGCATCCAGCTGCTTCTGCAGCTGATAAACAGTAAACAAAAGGGGGGATGAGTGCAGTGTAGCAGCTGTGGTGCACCAATAAGTAGCAGGTAGCAGTCACAGTAAATTTATTTATTATAAGGCACCTTCCCCAGAGGCGGAGCATCTAGCTCCAAAAGTTCAGAAGAGCAAAAAGTGGGCACAGCAGGAAGAAACCCTTTCTTGTCATGTGGACAACCACAGGTGGGGATGAAGCTGGAGAGCGCAGGTATGTTTAGGAAGAAAAAGTGCATGGACATCAGTGCATCAGGGTATCCGGCACCTGATGACATCATCACATGCACTCCAGTGGGAGGGATATGTCCGGGGGGGGGGGGTGCCAGCAGTTGGGTACATACAGCCAAGCCTACCCCAAGTGGCCTTTTCTGGCCTCAATTCCTCATCTCTGGGGATGACTGTGGTCCCTCCCTCCTCCACCAGCACAGCCAGACTATAAGGCTAATGCCCACTGTGGAGCTAAATATGGTGGGGGGAGGGGTGGCCTTGGTACTCCTGAAGGGACTGGTTGGTGTCCCCGCATCCTGGTAGTTTAATTCCATGTGCTTCCATGTTGTGGGACCAGGAGACATTCGGTGATATGGAAGGATGCTCCAGCTGGAGGGTCTGGGGGGGTATGTTAAAAAAAAAAAAGGCGGCCCCCACTGATGGTAGGAAAAGTGGTCGGATTGGATGGACCTTGGGTCTTTTTTCTGCCGTCATTTTCTAAGTTTCTGTGATGTCTCGGCAGTGCGCAGCGCTGCTGTAGCAGTGACTTAGGTTTGGGAGCAGTCCCGGATAGCTGGAGATCAGGTGGGCGGTTGGGAGAAGAAGCTGCTCATTGCAGCATGTCCTAGCCCTGGAGGGACTGACGGTCCATTTTGCTACTGTAGTGACCCCAAACAGTAAGCCAGAAAGTTTGCTCCTCCATTCAGGGTACAGTGCATTCACACAGGCTGATCCTGGGTCAGAGTGTTGCTCCAGAGAGGAGGGAGGGTTAGTGGGTACTTGAGTAGAAAAGGCAGAGACAGGAAGGGCCCGCTCTCAGTAATGTTAGACTCGGGTGCTGTTACTGGGGTTAGTACTCTCAGGAAAATAGCCAAACAGAGCAGGAAAGTGGCACCAGGGCTGAAAGGTAGCACAAAAAGAAATCCAGACCAAATATAAGGTGCTGCAAAATATTTATTCATGCAAATACTTGCTACCACAGAGAACAAAAGCCAGAGCACGCAACACAAATCATGCTTGGGTTCTGTGTTCACTGCCTACTTTTTCTGACCAGCCACGAATGCACACTCTTGTGCCCAGACATTAATATCTAAGCTTATTAAAGCTACTGCAGTCTAGAAATGCTGGATTCAGGATTTTGGAGGCCAGGACAGCAACAAAGACTAATTAATAATGCTCAGAGGTGCAGGAGATTCTAACCCTGATTGAAGCCATCTTTGAAAGTGTCTTCAGAGACACCGTGGGGATGACATCATACCATTAAAGTTAATTAGAAATAAACGAGGGATACTTTTGGGTTAGTGATCTTCCTGTGTGTGTGTGTGGGGGTACTCCAGCAATACTTCTTTGGCTTTAAACCTTATCAGACACCTGCTAGCTGTACGGTTCTGTACTTGGCAGCTGTATTCTCCTAAATTATCTGGAGTCGCTCGATAGTGTGATGCTATTTATTGCACCAACATATATCTTGTACGAAGATGGTACAGTACACAAGCATTCTGGGACCCACAGCTCCCTTCGTCAGTTTACACTAGACAAAGGGACCCGGACAGCTTGTGTACCATGGAAACATAGAATCGGACAGCAGATAAGGACCACTTGGCCCACCTAGTCTGCTGTGACATCTTTGTACAAGACTTGTGTTGGGCCAGTAAATAGTATCAGACTGTGCAGCGACTCCAGTTTTCCAAAGATCAACATGGCTAGAACCATTGCTATTAAACACACTGTACTGTATCATTTATATTTGCGATATTGTTCCTCCCGTGTTCTTCCCTTTATTTCTGGTAACACCTTCGCCATAGGTCGTACCTGGAAATAATCCTCAGGATGCCAGTGCCTTTTTGGCCCCAAATGATATATAAATATCTAAGGTCTGCCTTAAAAGAAGGGTTTAATTTTTTATTGCAGGAAGATCTGCCTTAAATGAAGGGTTCGATTTTTTTCTTACTATTTTTTGAGGGGGTGGGTGATAATATTTTGTATTTCTGATTTGCTGGGGGGTACACATAAAATAGCTTTTTCCATTGTAATTTGGAAAATCTGGAGGACACCCATCCTACATCTGACACTGTTCCTGATTTTCTTTCCTTACAAGGAGGAAGGACTGTGCTACAGGACAATAATCTTCAGCCCCCCCTTCCCTTTCTACTACAGCTACTCATTAGCTGAAGCGTTGGGCAGTCTATCCACGTTGCTTGCTACCTTCCTCTTGCCCTTCTGTCAAAGTCAGTCAACTGTAGCCTTAACAGTCCAAGTGAGTGGCAGATGTTTAATAAGCACTGTTGTTTGTTTGTATTCAAGGTATGCGTGGGGGTAGTGATTGGGGAGGGGGCAACTCCCTCTCTAAAAACAAAAAAACAATGAACAATGAGAATTTAAATTGTTGGAATAAGGGGAAGGGGGGCACAGGAGCATGGCCCTTCAAAAAAATAAGGTGAGCTCTGATAATTCATTGAGATACAGACTTTACCTATAATTGGGGGGGCAGCTTATAGAAAGGGCCCTCATAGTTCAGAAGTGAGCCCCCAGTAACTTGCACAACACTGTCATTTACTAAGAAGGGAAGGGGGCTCAGTTTATAGACAGGATCCCCACAGCTCAGAAGTAAGCCCACAGTCACTAATACAATATTGTCATTTACTTATAACACCGTGAAAGAGCGGTAAACGGCTGCAGCAGAATGCCAGCAGAAGTGGTGGGGGCAAAAGCAGGGGCTTCAAGCATGCATGGGATAGACACAAGGGAATATCAGTAAATAGGCAGGGAGGAGGGAGGGTCACTGGAGATCAGTTAGGGTCTGCGGAGACAGACTAGGCAGACTGGGTGAGCCAAGCAGTCCTTTTCTGACAACAAATTCTATGTTTCTATGTAATAGCTCAGACACAAGCTCCTAATAACTTGTATAACACTGTCATTTACTTGTAATGGGGGGGGGGCTCAATTTATAGACAGGACCCCCATAGCTCAGAAGTGAGCTCCAAATGTGTGTCAGTACTAACAGAGCCAGGTGATGTTATCATTCCCTGAAGTGGTGCCAGCTGCACTGCTACCTATGGTCACCTAGAGGGCAGTAATGCAGTGAAGCACGCTGCTCACCCTCCACAGAGGTAGATGTCTTCTGGGATACTTGATCCTACACCCCCTGGCCAAAGGCTCGTTCCTGAACCTGTGTCTTCAGCATCATGAGTAGCAGTCCTGCCGCTGTGCTATGGGGTGGAAAGATGCTTTTAAAAAAAAAAAAGTCCCCCCCTTGGTTCCCGCTGACCCACGCCATCAATGGAGCTGCCAAGGTAGCACTCTTCCTCCAGGGAGCGATCGATTGCCTTCACAGCTGACACCAATACTGTACCATTACTGCCCGGCAAGAGTAAATGAATGTCAAGCAGCCCACGACTTACAGCCACTATGTGCCCATCACCCGGCCAGCTTGTGTGGCATCCAGTGCTCAGACATGAACCATGGTCCCCCAGATGGAAGCACAGCATGTTGCTGTCGCACACAGAGCTGCCCAAAGATCCTGTCTTTATGCAAATACTATTAGTAATAAAGAATGGAATGGCCGCAAATTCACATTTTTGGAAGACTCCACCAACCAATTAACCTGGTTCGATGACATTCTGGTTGCACCTGGACACAGAACGTTACAACGCTGTTGTGTAGTGTGCTGGCATGGAATGGCTGCCATATCCCATCCCAGAAGTCGCTGCACTTCAGTGATTCTTCGCTGTTTTATATCGATTGTACAGCACTTTGAGAGACTTCCACAAAAAGCACTATATAAATGATTATTTATTTAAAAATTGGTAACCGGGAACGGCACACAGAATCAAGGCTCATTTCCAGGTTTGACTTGGGGAAGAGGGGAAGGGGACTACAGAAAGAATATTACGAAACAACAGAGTGCAGTTACGTAGACAACATACAGGTGTAAGAGCAATATGGTGATCTGGCAATGCTATGTGGACAAGTGTGCAAGAATGCTATGTGGACAAGGGTACAAGAATGTTATATGGACAAGTGTGCAAGAATGCTATGTGGACAAGCGTGCAAGAATGCTATGTGGACAAGCGTGCAAGAATGTTATATGGACAAGCGTGCAAGAATGCTAAGTGGACAAGCGTGCAAGAATAAAATAAAGTGTGCAGTGCCTGTTGGGGAAGGTGGCAGTACTATGGGGTACAGACTGTGGGTGTAGTCACAATTAGCCTAAATTAAGGGGGGAGGGGGAGTCATAAGCAGGAAGGGATGACAGAAGAGAGGGGAAGAAGAGTCAAGCAGGGGGTTGACATGGACAGGAAGGTGCCTTAGCTGACATCTAAGGACTGGGAGTCAGTGAGTGATTATTAGGTGGTAAATGATAGATTCCACTTATTGTCATTATGGGCACTCTTTTATGCTGATTTTAACGGTTATTAGTGTGTGTGAGTTGGCTGTGGGGAGGCCTGAGTAGTGACACATCAAACAGAATGTAGCGCCAGCTGCAAATGTTCTAGCCAGTTTACACCCCCACATACACTCAGCACATTTGCATACTCATGATGTTTTGTGCTGGGCCTGAAGCTTTTGACTGTATGTATTTTTATAGAAACCAAACAAGCTGGAAGGTATCTGCCTTCTTGCATCATTTCTGCATCCTACAGTACATTACTGCTTTCCTTTTTCTTAGCATACAAACAGAATTTGCCAGGAGATAAGGATTGCTGCGCCTACCTAGCCTGCCCATTTTTCCCTGCCTATAGCATCATATTGTTCTTTCTTATCAGTATTTAGTCATTTACTCACTGTAAACTAAAAAGAGGAGTTTGACTGTATCCGCTCTCAGGAAAATGCAGCAACAATAACACTCATCATTCCTGAGATTTACCTCTTGGGGAATGGTACTGCCCGTAGTGGCATGGCTCTTGGCACATCTCAGTACATCTGGTACTTTTTTAAAATGTTATGTTTTCCCTTCCCAGTCGAGGGATATACCCTGTTCAGGTACTGTGAACCACCATGGAGATGGCTGGGAGGTTTTACTTCTTGACCTACCCTCCACCCCAATGACATGGGCCATGACTTCATCGCCTTAACGTTAAGCAGCTCCCACAGTGAGAGGCAAGCTCCCTGGTCCAGCTGTCAGGGTCACTGTTGATGTCAGAACCCGCCGTCACCCCTCCCCAGTGGAGGCACACTGCCAAGCAGCAGCTACTTAAGCTTGGCCCATACCCCGATATGGCAACCAAGCTCTGCTCCTGAAACTAGAGTGGCCCCATGCAACTGGTACACTGACTGTGACTATTAATACTGTCATTTTTTTCTGTTGCTGGTGGCCACGTCCCTTGCACTGTGTCATGCACGTTAAAAAAATATCAGCTAGTTCCACGGTGCAAAGTAGTAAGAGACCACTCTGGCATGCTGGCGACAAAGGGGTTAGCACCCCAAGCTTTGGGCCTCAGGAGTGGAGGGTGGCACGAAGGGGAAAGCAAAACAGCATCCATGAGGACGCGGTCCTTCGGGAGAAGGGAGGGAGGGGTTGTGCACCGCTCAGGGAGTAGCATATGGTTGTTGCATAGGGCTACTGCTGGCGTGTCACCACGTGCCAGTGGGCCGTGACCACAGTATGCCACCATAGGCACTCCTCAGATGGGAGGGCCTGCCAGTGGGTGGGAAGAACAGGAAAAAAAGGCCTTTCCAAGCAGCCTGGGGTGGCGCAGCCTCCATGCGCTTGCTCCCCCATGCCACTGAGCCCTCCTCAGTGATGTGCATACTGCCCACACCCTGGTTCTTGAATACAGTCTACAACAGCATGCTTCTCCTAATCTTCCAGTGGCCACAGAAGAGGGCTCAGAAGGTACAGAATCAACCCAGGGGCTGGAGGGACAATACTGGCAGACATGCTGCAGGGGAGTGGGGAAACAGTGACTCCAGCAGGCAGGGGAGCGACACAGATGACGGACTATAAAGAGTGAGACTCCTGGGAGAAAGGGAAAGAGGTAAAAAATATATCAACTAGATTTTTTCTCTGTGATACAAAATAAAGTTGTTTTAAAATCAGTCTAGGCTTTAGATAAATGACAAGAAATAATAGCTTCCACAAGGGAAGACAGATGGATTGGGATATCTAGCTATGGTCTGGGGGTGTTACTTAGAGCACAAAGTGACCTTAGTTAGTCTTTATGTCCCTCCAGGGTCGATAGCCCAGTTTGTAAGGCAACTGTGTCATACAACAATTACATTTTAATCAGGCATACTACTCCTGGGGGCTGATCTTAATGTTATCCTTGATAACAGACACACCACCAACCCCTCCCAACCCCACCGGGATATCCATATGCAACAGGCCAGCAGGCCAAGTAGCTGCCCAGTCTGGCTTCAGAGAATAAACACCTTTTATAAAAAAAAGAAACAAAAAGAAATACAGAAAATAATTTCCCCAATTTTTTCTAGAAGAGTGGACGTCCCCTCAGTGCCCCAAGCCATAGTCTGCGATCTCACTTTAAATCTCTGCCGCTCTGTGCAGGAATGTCATGTAGCAGCCCACGTGTTTTTCATGGAAGTGCAAAGCATCTCTCATCCTTTTTTTTCTGCTTTAGAAAAAACTAAATCATTTTAATTTTTTAATAACAGGCCCTGTTAGAATATTTTCCTTGAGTGCAGTGTAGTGCTGTCATAAGCAGAGACCATCCCCAACACCTGTCTTCAGCGATGAAGCCTCCGTAACAAAAGCACCGTCACAACACTGCTAATCAGCTGTACAGCTCAATGCCTTTATTTTGTGAAACAACTCTGCATTTTTTTCCCAGGTTGTACAGCTTGATGTGCAGCCTCGTCGGTATTGCTAATCAATGCTGCATACAGTATAGCGTAGGGAGGCTGACAAGTGCAGTGCTTCTAACATCAGCTTTAACCTTGGAGGCTCTTGTAATTGGATTACTTTCCAGAGGTTAAAGGGACAATCTTAATCCCTGTTATCTCCAAAAAGCCCAGGTTCTCATATATAGTTATAAAAAGTATACTGACACTAAATGGCGCAAACAAGCACTCCACCGTTCCACCTCGCTTTTTTAGGTAATTGGTGAATTCCAGACCACCAGACCGAACTGAACCAAAAACTGTAAAAACTGGACTGGCTGGTCCAGCCAGACCAGCTGGACAGGGTGCAACTTGCTCAGGCCAACTATTCCAGCCAGACCAGCCGGACAGGGTGCAACTTGCTCAGGCCAACTATTCCAGCCAGACCAGCCGGACAGGGTGCAACTTGCTCAGGCCAACTATTCCAGCCAGACCAGCCGGACAGGGTGCAACTTGCTCAGGCCAACTATTCCAGCCAGACCAGCTGGACAGGGTGCAACTTGCTCAGGCCAACTATTCCAGCCAGACCAGCCGGACAGGGTGCAACTTGCACAGGCCAACTATTCCATCCAAATCAGCTGATCTGGTTTTTAGTGTTCTGGTCTGTCCATTCTGGATTTCATCCAGGATGAGGGTATGGATGAAGTCCTGAAGTCCAGACTACCGGACTCTGACTAGATCAAAAGAGTAAAAGGTCCAGTCCGGGTCCGGTGGTCTAGTTTCACCCATACACCCTCACCCTAGATGAAATCTGAGCCCAGCTATAATGGACCAAAATTGTAAAAACCAGGCTGACTGGTCCGGGTGGATAAGCCGGACCAAATAACCCAACACTAAATGCAAATGAGCAGATCCAGACGTCTGGTGCAAACCGTGTTTGTGCCCTCTGAGATGCTGGATGGAACAGCCACTGGAGTCTGTCACAGCACAGCAATAGTCGCCGGGTGCTATACAATGCCCCCAGGCTAATGGCAGTACCACTATAGTTACCCCTCACCACTCACCTTAATGCCCGCTTCTGGCCCAACCAAATTAATGTCTTTTGGCCGCTGCATGCACCTCCCAGCTGGTCTAACCCCCCTCCGCCCAGCACCCAATTAATCAAATCCCTTTCCTGGTGTCCAGTGGTTCTCTGTCACTAACTCTGTCCTTTCTTCCAGATTTTTTGGCTTGTTCCAGTGTGCAGGCCTGTCCCACCCCTCTAGAACTGCGTTTAGTAGTTCTACAGTGAAGGGGCACTGTGGCTTGTGGGCCAGAGCTCCAGTGGCTGGCAAGCAGCTGAGCATGGCTCAGTGGCTAATTAGTATGCCAGCCCTTGCATTTCCATGGTTGCCCTTGACCCTGCCCTTACACAGATGCAGTGCAGTTTGTAACTGAATGAAGAAAGGTTTGTGACCTCACGGGGGCATAAAATAGGACACTGGTACGAAGCAACCGTCCCGATCACTCTCTGCCAGTGAACTGTGACTGTGCATGGTGTTATCTATAATACAGGTTTGGTATGACGGAGCTTGAATAGTGACGTAGAAAGGATGTCTGTGAGCTCTGGGGTGGGACAGGTGGAGGACTGAGTTGGCTTGCCACCGGAGCATCTGCCAATGACTGGTTCATCTGTGGCATTGGGAGGCATGTACGCAGAGTGGTTAGAGCACCACACAGCTGTAAGCAGAGACTGGTTTGAATCCCACTACCACCACTTGCTCACCTAATGACCCTGAGCAAGTCACTTAACCTCCCGATGCGTTACTTCATATCTCTGTAATCATTCCCTTATCTAGCACTGTGCTGTTTGAATCTTTCTGTGAACCTAATGGCTGCAACATTATTTCTCACACTCCTGGATTGTAAAGAACTTTGGGATTTAGTCTGTATATTGCCATATAAAACACGAGTCCTTCCATTTTCTTGATATCATGACATAAAGACTTCAGCACGTTGGTTCCTCAGTCCAAACACAGGATGTAGTTTAGGGCAGTGGGGGGGGGGGGAGAGGGTTAGAAACAGTGACAGGGGGATGCTTGCAGAAAAAATGGTGTGATGCATGAAGGCTGCAGCTTCCCATTTTCCGGAATAACTATGGAAATGAACATGTAAAGCAGATCACTGTCCGTTAAGACTCCATTTGCTCTGACTGCTTGTCTACCCCTGACATCTCAATCCTCTGCTTGTGACATCACAGTCTGTTGCTGCTCAAACAGTTGTGATGTCGCAAGCAGAAGACTGTGTCATCAGGTGCAGACAAGCAGCCCAACAGAGGGGAGGGTAATGGACATTGATCCAGGTTTCATGTTAATTTGCAAGTTACAATGAGAAGGGGTCAGGGTAGAAGTGGTCAATTAAATGCATGGCGAAAACAGAAAGAAACGTTACAGTCACGGTTTTAACCTCAGGTCTTCTTCAGTAAGTATCTAGACAGTGTGATGTGCTCCAAACATCGGCACATTTAAGGAAAAAATGGTCAGCTGTTCACATAAAATACAGCAAATAAAGCTGAAATGTGCCTAAAATGATATGAGAACAGTGTTAGTTGTTAGTCCCCATGCAGTTTCTTTCAGCAAAAATGTGTCTCTGACAAAAATATCAAGACACCCATTTTCCATTTCGTTTTCTTTTATCCTAGAACCAAGATGTGGGATTTTGGAGTTTTTAGAAATTCGCACTCCCATGCTGTGCCAACTGTGAAACAATTAAATATCCTGGTACAGTGCTGTGCTGTTTACCACCAGCAATTCTAATATCTACACCTGACGAACCTAGCATATCCATTCAACAGGTTACCGCAGTGGAAGAGAGCTTTTAAAAACTGCGAGTGGCAGCCACCTTTAATGATGTGAATCATTCCTGTCATTATAAAATTAGCTCTAAACACTGTTTTAAAAATATCTGAGAAAACTAACAATACACTGAGCATGAATCTAAGGATATCAGGAATACATTTTTGCTAAAAAATACTATGCTATGAAATTTTTTGCTAACAAATACTGCTGCCTTAAAGGTGATAGGAATCTGTTTTTCACGCCTCTAGATGCCCTCCTGTTGACATTTTAGTGTTTATCCAATATTCTGATATGTTTTTAACCTTTTTTTGCTAAATTAATAATCTAATTTTGTTGCCTTTGTAACTACCCTGAATCCCTCTCTCCTCAGCAGGTGCTGTTCTCTTTTGTCAAACGTCCTGCACATTCTATGACATCACAAACTCCCATTTCAGGCCAGTCAGATGAATAACATAGAATGTTGTAACTGATGTCATAGAATGTCTTAGAAATATGAAAAGAAAGAGCAGTAGCTGGTGAGGATAGTGGAACTCTGTGCAGATCTGAGGGCACTCCAAAGTTAGATTATTTATCAGAAATTGGTTAACGCATATCAGAATACGCAACTGGCATGGAAAAGAAGATGGAAGAAGGGCAATTAACTGTGTAAAAATAATTTCCTATCTCCTTTACAGCAGTAGTGCAATGAAAAATGTTTTTCCAAAAAGACTAGTTTCAGCTACAATTAAATAAAAATATTGGCATACCTGTCAAATCTACTTTTCTAGGTACCTCCTATGTTGCGCAACAAAGTTGTTTTTTTCTCTCAGTTCTAACTTTTGTCAGGTCTACAATGGTATTTCTAAGCCAAATGTAGTAGTCATCTTTTTTTCTTGAAAAACAACATTTATAAAATGCTCATATTTTGGTGGGACTAGGAAATGTTCCCACCAAATAAAACCGGAAGAAGCCCAGAATATTTAAGAGTGAAAAATGGTAGGGTCACATTTTTTGCCCAATTTCATTGCACTGCTGCTTTACAGGTGTCTCACGTGAGACTGTGGGCTCTTTGGTGAGGGTAGCATGGGTTGTAGAAGGGGAACCCTCTCTGGACCCTGGAATGCCACCAGGAAAGGTGAATATTTTCTCTTTTTGCTGTTGTTGCTTGTTAAAAGGTTTTCATTGATGCCAATCAAATGTAACGCACTCAGAAGTGGATAAAACCAAGACCGTGAAGAGCTGCTGCTTCGGGGCAAGCGAAGCTGCTTAAACAAGTAATAAACACAGCTGAGCTCTATCGGATCATGTCACCCAGGTGCTGGCCCCAAACCAAGGATCTGTGGCCTTATCTGGATTGAGATTTCATGCACTGTGACATTAATAATGGTGATCAAATCAAATCATATTATCTGGGCAAAAGAATCATTTTTCTCTGATGGTTGACCCTTTCTGGTTCAACAGCTGTATTTGGTGCAAGAAATTAAGGGAGAAATTGGGTCCGTTGATATGTCCAGATCTTTGTTGTTTCTCTATTTTGTATAATGTGATGAATTTGGCAATTTTTTTTTTGATGACAATGTTTACAGCATGAATTTGTGATATGGGGAGCTGTATTTACTGGTACAGAATTTGCAATGTGTGCTGCAAGGTGTGTGTGTGTGTGGTTGGGATAAAACCTGCGCCACCACCACACAGTTCATTTTCTGTCCCCTGCAAACAATAAGGATGGGTTAGGACATCTATTTAATTTTCTACAGTCACTTAGTTCTGGTAACGTCAATCTCAAGATGACAGCCTGAGGACTACGGCAGCGATACAGCTTGCCTCAAAATCCCTCTAAAAAGCACTGACACAGGGTAGAGGACCAGGTGGCTTCTTGGGGAACACCCTCAAAGAGAGCACTCTGAACACCAGTTTAAATAAAATGAAATCTGTTTTACTTTCAGTAACAGAGGAGAAACAAAAAAACAAACAGCATGTATTCAGCTTAACAAAAATTCTGTGTTCAGTCTCTCTGTCTCCACTTAATAGAAACAGAAACCTCTGCCTCTCTCTTTATTGGTCCATGTTTTGCTTAACACCCCTCTCCTTAGGTACATCTAACACACAGAACATGCAGTGTAGTAAGGTCTTAAAAGGCCGACCTTAAAACAAAAAGGGTTTGGTACAAATCCCACCACAGCCCTAGTTAAAACCTGCATTGCCTGTGTTGTGAAGCAGTTTAGGGGTGAAAGGAGCGTGACAGACATACACTCCATCACAGGCACTTGTTTATATTCATACCTGTACTAGCAACTGAGGCAATCCTGTACCAGGGATGGAGACGTCCGGAAGCCATGGGGGTATAGTAGGATGGGAGCAAGTACCCACAGACAGTGGGTGATGGAGCTGGGGGGGCCCTGGCAGAATGGGAAGACCAGAGAAGAAGGGGGAATAAACGTACATAATTATATGCTGTATATGTTAGCTTCCGTGTATACCCTGTTCACAGGGATCTGCCCTGATTAGGCAGAGGAATCCTGGCCATGTCATAAGTGGCAGCTGTTTTTTTTCTACCACATTTTCACCCCTTCGCCCCCCTCCCTAGGCAGGGAAGATGCCTTGGTTTACCATACACAAGCACAACTTCCCACTGTGGCAGGAGCAAACTCCTCGGCCCAGCTGGAGGGGTCACTGAGGTGGCAGAACTTGCTGCCAGCCTTCACCAGCCAAGATGCACTGCAGGCTGCAGCTGTCTTGGCCTAGCCTGCCCCCAATACAATGCAGCAAATTCACTCCCGAACCTGTGTCATCAACACAGCAGTGCAATGCCCCGCCGCTAGGAAACAGACTTTTTTTTAATTTGCCCAATTTTCCTTAAAATCTTTCATTTTGTATCAGCTCAGACCAGGGTTTGCATTTGAGCTCCGGAATTCACAGGGCCTGGCTGGGGTTTGGGTACACTGCAAGGGTCAGGCACTTAGCTCCCAGGGAGGGAGGAACGGTGGGAGAGTGCAGGGTCACACTTTTTTCTAAGTGTCAGTTTCAGTGTAACTACAGGGCAGGTAAACATTAATTACATGCATCAGGGGTAATTACACTGTAGTTACACATTTGTGGCATGTAAATGTGTTGCAATTTCAATGCAGAAACCAAGGAGTGGCACTGGCGCCAGGTGGGAAGGGAACTACTGACTCACTCGCCCTCCCTGCTAGAGTAAGGCTGCTGCTGCAACAACCCCATCACCAGGGCAGAGGAGCAGGAGAACTGGTGAAAATACGTAGAAAAATAATAATTTAGAAACAATCTTTTGCCTTGCATAATGCATAGCTGCTGCTGCAATGGAGCCAATCCTTCAGCCCTTTACTGAACTGTTATGTATTTTACTTCTCGCAGTCCTTGTCTTTGCACAACTGTTATTTGTGACGCTTGTTCACCTGTTGTTGTTGTAGTATTGTTCCTAGTGTTCGTGATTGTTCTCCCCTTCCCCCAGGACACATCTGGAAATGAGCTGATACCAGTTCACTATGTCTCACCTGACGAAACTTTTGAAATAAATGAATAAACAGGTAATGACGTGGCTGATGGGTGTATACTGACACCTACTGCTTTAAAGGTGAAATTACAGCTCGGAAACCTGGGGACAATCTTTCTGCCAGTC
Source organism: Neoceratodus forsteri (assembly GCA_016271365.2). Lineage (NCBI taxonomy): Eukaryota > Metazoa > Chordata > Ceratodontiformes > Ceratodontidae > Neoceratodus > Neoceratodus forsteri. The sequence continues at coordinate 17,873,462 of JADMNL010000036.1, forward strand.
CATGTATCTGCTACATTTCTAGGCTGGAAAAAAACCTGAGTCTGCCTCCGTCCAAAGCCCCCTGTTCCTCTAACACCTTGCAAGCCTTTGTCACCCACATCTGGGGTACTGGATTACATTCTTCATTTTTTTCTGTACATCATTCTGCTGCCTTACGAATATAATGAAATAATCATATTTAGAGAGAATGGGTTAAAACTCTTTTTCAAACACAACTACAGTTTGGAAGGAACAAAAATGACAATTGTGAAGAAAGTAAGACAACAAATGCAACTTGGGAGGCACTGACACACAACAATTGCAACTGGAAAGAAACTAACACACTTGGAAGGCACTAATACACAAGAATTTTATTTATTTAGAGGATTCGGAAAGTAACTGAGTCAGGGACTCATTTACAAAGGCTCCACATCATGAAATTACAACAACAAGAAAATACAATGCGGAAAATAGATAAAAATGAATACAGACACAATACATTAAAGACAATTTCTAATTGGAAGAAACACGCAACAATTACGACCTGAAAGGAACTAAATATACAACAATTACAAACTGGAAGGCATAAATGCACAACCAATATGACCTGGAAGGAATTCACAGGAAAACATGATGACTTGGCAGGAACTAACACACAACAATTAAAAGCGCAAAGAATGAATACATAACAATAACGACTTGGAGGGATGAACACAACAGCTAGGACTTTGAAGGAACTATCACACAACAGTCATGATCTGGAAGGAACAAACACGTCTGCAGCGACGTCCTTGCAGTGTTGGAAGCCAGCAGCAGGACAACAATAAAACCTGGGAAAGCAGGAGCCAGTCTGCCTGCAACACTTCCACAGATTCTGCACCACTCCACAGCACCTCTGTGTGGACGCACTGGGAAGTGGCTGCAACACTGTACATCACACATAGGAGGAGCTCTAACGGTCTAAATTCCAGCGTGTGTGTAAGCGCACCTGCTGACCTGGAAGGAACTAATACATAATTACAACTTGGAAGGAACTTATTAGTGCTTCTGTTTAAAAGCCTTTCAAAGCAGGCCCTCTTACCACCCCAAAAACTAAACCATGTTGAACCACCTGGAAACACTGGTGGCACACTCACCACAGACACTGCCCTTATGCAGGAGAAAAGATAATCCAGACAGGTGGTTTACAATACTTTATAAGTTAAATAATAACTAATCACTGTTCTTCTCTCCACAGGTATCGTTGCGACACTGGTGAGGGGTAAAGTTTGGGTCCTGTTTCCTGGTGGTGGCTCTCTACTTTGGGTAGGAGCTGCCCTGCTTCCTATCCCCCGTCGCTGGTTCTCTGGAAATGGTTGGTAAAGGGTATATCAGAGGTAATGTGTGTGTATACAAAATACCACGAGTGAGAAGCCTAAGTACATAAGGAGTAACGTACAACCCAGTGTACACAGTAAGGCTGTGATAGAAACACAGAAGTTGACAGCAGATAAGGACTGCGAGGCCCATTCAGTCTGCCCATTTCTTTTTCTACCTTATAAATGTGCCATCGGCTCTTGCTCTCTCAGTGGCCTATCTATTCATACTCATCTGTATTGCTCCCTTATGCCTATCCCATGCCTGTTTGAAGCCCTGCATTGTATTCATGCCCACCACTTCCTGAGGTAGGCCGTTCCATGCATCCACCACCCTTTCTGTGAAAAAGAACTTCCTCACATTACCCCTTAATCGGCCTCCCTCTAATCTCATGCTGTGTTCTCTTGTCCTGCTATTCTTCTTATATTGAAACATGTTAGACTCTTTTACCTTGTTAATGCCCTTAAGGTGTTTGAATGTTTCAATCATATCGCCTCTCCCTCCCTTCTTTGCTCTAGGGTATACATATTGAGTTCAGTTAATCTGTCCTCATATGTTTTCTGATGCAGTCCCTGCACCATTTTGGTTGCCCTTCTCTGGACTGCCTCAATTTGGTTAATGTCCTTGTGAAGGTGTGGCCTCCAGTACTGCAAGAACAGTACTCCAGATGGGGCCTAACCAGTGTCTTGTAAAGAGGGAGTATTACCTCCCTTTTCTGACTTGTGATACCCCTACTAATACACCCCAACATCCCTCTAGCCTTACTTACTGCTTCAGAGGTCTGCTTGGATGATTTCATGTCATCGGTGATGATGACGCCCAAGTCTCTTTCTTCCCTTGTGACTGCCAGCATCTCCCCTCCCAGCCTATAAGTGGCTTCAGGGTTTCTCTTCCCTATGTGCACGATCTTGCACTTCTTTGTGGTAAACCTCAGTTGCCACTCTTCCGACCATTTTGCTGGTTTATCCAGATCTCTTCTCATTCTGTCCACACCATCTGGATCATCTACTCTGTTGCAGATCTTGGTGTCATCTGCAAACAGACAAACCTTACCCTCCAGTCCATCTGTAATGTCACTGATTCAGATATTGAAGAGGACTGGCCCCAGGACTGATCCCTGAGGTACCCCACTTGTGACTTGCATCTCTTCTGACTGTATACCGTTTACCACCACTCTCTGTTTTCTGCCCGTCAACCAGTTTGCCACCCAGTTGACCAACATCTGACCCACCCCGAGCCTACCCAGCTTACTAATCAATCTTCTATGTGGAACAGTATCAAAAGCTTTGTTGAAGTCAAGGTAGGCAACATCAACTGCTCCCCCTTGGTCCACCACTCTGGTTACCCAGTCAAAGAAATCTACGAGATTAGTTTGACAGGACAGGATAGCACCGATGGACTCTGTTTTTTATGATCTCCAATCAGATGATTTCCGGTTCTGCGTTTCTCCAGGGGCTAAGTGCAGTCCTCTGTGACAGCAGATAGCCTACGGAGGACAGTGGGACCAGCAAACAAAAGATCAGAGCTCATATAAACTCTAACATGCAACTACAAGCTACTGAATCTTCTCGCTGCTGCCTACTGCTCTGATGTCATCTGCAGGGGATGCTGGGATTTGTAGTAACAGAAGATGTCCACCTACGACTAAGCAAAATAGTCCGATACCATCTACTATACTACAGTGAACAGTAAGTAAACCAAAATGTTTTTGCACACAAAGTGCACACTGGGACATGGCCCACACTTGAGTGTGGGGCCCTTTTGTGGTGACCGTTCCCCAGTAGGGTGGCAAGCATACAGGAACATTTACAAACTTCCACACTACATGTCTCTGTTCAGGAATGACATAAAATGAAAATAACAATGGATAAATTGTTGCTAAAAACTATATGATAACATTTTTGTTCCGCTAATTGTGATTGCTGCTTTAAATCTGTTTCTTGTTACATTTCACTTCCCAGAAACTGAAGGCGCCACCTGCTGGCATATGTTCCTAATGACCTGTCATCTTACAGTAGCTAGTGGCTGGCAGTTTGACTCGGAATTGAAACAGATGCAGATGAATGTAGATCTCTCCGGTGTGCCATGAAAAGATAAACCACATCATCCTTTTCAATAATAACGATGTCAGGAAATGGTAACTTGCCATTTTTCCCCATTACTACAGTACCCAGAATTATTCATGGATTCTAAAGTTGTTTTTTTTTTTTTTTTTAAACATCAGCTTCTCCAATAATCATATTAACTGTTACAAATGCATGTTAGCTTTGTGTATGGGATTAATCCATGAGCTAGTTATACTCAAGTTATTTAACAGCTGGGGTTAGCACAATGCGCTACCAAGTGGGATATTTTTTCCAGTAATGTTTATGTTTTTTTTTTTTTTTTAATTTCCTTCTGCATATTCCCATGTTTTCCTACCAGATCTTGCAAGCTTAACTGCAATATGGGGAAACTGGAATCTTAAAACAGACACGCAGCAAAAAATTTTTTCCAAAAGGCTTAGTTTCCAGGTCCAGTTAATAAAAATATTAGCAAACATGTTAAATAAATATATATATATATATATTTATACATAGATACACACACACACACACACACACACACACATAAATAGATATAGTTATTTATTACAATCTCGGATTAACACCACTTGCGCTTACAGCTCTTTACATAGGTTCCACGTCAGGATTACAATACAAGCAGATTAGTACAATATTACAGAGGAATGAAAGCGGGAATTGTATAATAGAACAACAAACTAGTCAGGATTTGGGGAGTGGAGGCTAACAACAAACTTACAGGTTAAGATGCCTGATGGTGAATACCAATCAGTTGTCTGCAGCGACAGGTTTAGTAGAGAGTTGCTAAGTACAAAGGTGGGGAGAGGAGGAGCCCCAAATGCCAAGTGAGCAAGTGATGCTGTGTGTATTAAACTGTCAGAGGGGGAGGGGGGAGGTGTGAGGGCAGCTGGTGAGGTGAGAGGAGAGGAGGTAGGAAGGGAGGAGCAGGCTCAAGAAAGGAGTAGAGGGTGGGGTAAGAGGTGAGAGGGTAGGAATGGAGGAAGGCTCAGAGTATATATATATATATATATATATATATATATATATATATACACACACACACACACACATATATATATCCATACATACATACATATATGAGGACGTGTCTGAGGAAATATTTGTGTTCATTTAATTTTTGCTATCTTCATGTTTTTAAAAAAAAAAAGCGAACTTAAAGGGATCGCCAAAGGATGCTCATACAACAAGCGGTCAGTCACATAAATCGTCCCTGTGGTAGCACTGCTATGTGTGGTGCGTGCGTGTGTGTGTGTGTGAGAGAGAGAGGAGGGACAACTAAAAAGGAGTATTCAAGTGCAGTATTCAAGCCTCAAACTTTATTTATTTCAAAGGCACCACAGCAACATAACATTTGTTCAAAAGACAAAAATAGAAAAAAAAAAAAAAAAGCAATTCATTTCATTCATTCATTCATCCGCTTGGTCCACAGACAAAGGCTCTGTAAGAGAAAACACAAAATTAGGATTGAGACTGATGCATAGTAGTTAAAGAAGTACCAGCTGCAACATACAGTACTTACCAATCTGTCCATCCAGACAGCTCTCATGTGCTTCTGCAGTTCCCGCGTCCACAAAACATACACACTATGGGTGGGATATTCAGAAGGGTTGCGCATGGCGCAGCACAGATTGCGCCATGTGCAGCCACTGGCGCCCGGCGAGATATTCAAAAGAATCGTGGCACAAATCCGATGCACGGCGCATCAGTAATGTATGCGGCGCCAGTGGGGTGTGCCCAGCCATACACCGCACATCCCGATATTCAGCCCGGGATGTGCTGAGCAGATGAGTGCAACCTATACCTGCGCCGCATACAGTTAAGCGAAAAATATAAGAAGCAACAGCTGGCCACCCACAGGTGAGCTGCCATATTGCAGGGCGCAACACGGCAGCTGCCAGCTGTGGGTGGCCACCCGAGCTCCGGTGGCACCTTCGTGGTAGCGCCTCCCCATGCCCGATCGCAGGCATTAGTACTGTATTAATGGTCCAATATCCCTGGTGGTCCAGTGGACCGCTCGCAGCCCGATCACGGGCGTCAGTTATAAAATATTAAAACAATCCATCCCTGGTGGTCCAGCGGTATCCCTTCCACCCGCCCACTGAGCCCCACCACCCGCTCCCCTGGTCAGCAGCAGCTCTGCACCCGCATGCAGGCCGCCGACTGACTCGCACAGTAGGTTGTATGTCCATTGGTCCACAGCGGGCCAATGGGCGCAGCCCATACTGTACTACACAGTCCAGAAATGTGGCGAGGGGAGCGGGGTGGGTTCAGTGGGCAGGTGGGGAAGGGGGTACCGCTGGACCACCAGGGATGGATTATTTTTTTATATTTTATAATTGATGCCCACGATCTGGCTGCGAGTGGTCCACTGGACCACCAGGGATATAGGAGGCAATTTAATTATACTTCTGCCCACGATCGGGCTGCGAGCGGTCCACTGGACCACCAGGAATATAGGACATTTTACATCTAGTACATATGCCCGCGATCGGGCAGTGGGGCACTGTCGCCAGCAGGTGAGTCGTCCGACGCAGCAGCTCTGGCAGGGCGCTAATGCAAGTGCGCCGGGATGGGCGTACCTGCATGCAAATGGAGCCATAATGATATGCAAATGGACCCATTTGCATGTGCACTTTTGAATATTGCGGGTGATGCGCCTAGCACAATGGCACTTGCGCTAGCGCATCCCCCTGGCCCTCTCTGGCCACTTGCGCTGGTACTGAGCCATGGCGCAGCACCGTTGAATATCACCCTGTCAGCGCCCTGGCACATCCCAGGTGTGCTGCGCCCAGGCTTGCGCCACAGCCTGGAGCAGTCTGAATATCCCACCCTATGTATACATTATTTATTTACCCTACCACTTTGCCAGTTTTACAGTGCCAAATGAATCAGCCATCAATTTTTTCTTGAGAAAAGGGTAATTTAAAACATGTACAAAATAGTTACAATTCCAGTGCAACTGGACAGTTTTACCAACTAATGAAGCTGGAAGATGTCTGGAACATGTCACAGTCAGAACACGGTAGCAGCAAAAGTTCTGACTTTGCTGCACTGATGCTTTAAAGAGATCTTCCAATGTCCATGAAAGCTTTTAAAAATATATTCAGGTAAATTCAGCTTTTGTTTTATAAATGTTCCATATTTATCGCCATGTATCATTTATTACAGGGAGGTGGGATGGGAGAAAAGGCTGTCAAGGGGGTGCCGATAAAGGAGGGACTCTGTCTCCACCCCCCTGGGGACCAGGAGGATTGCAGGAAAAGGCCAACTGGCAAAGTGCAGACCAGGGGAAAACAGAATCCCCATGGGAACACGAGCAGGGGAAATGGAACTATAGGGAAAGGGTGGAAGGTAGTCTCTAAATGCCAGGAGCTTGGGCAATAAAATGCCTGAGCTCCAGGCGATGTTAACTGAGGGAGCAGTGGATGTGGCAGCGGTCACTGAGACTTGGGCCACTGCAAGACATGACTGGGACCTGAACCTGGAGGGTTACACTATGTTCAGGAAGGACAGGGGAGGAAGGGAGAAGGGTAGCAATGATAGTCAAAAACTGCATTGGCATAGGGGGTAGAGGAGGCGGAGGGAACCGTGGAGGCAATTTGGGTCACCTTGATAACAAGGGGGCAAGAGAGTAAAATAGAGTGGTGTATAGACCCCTGCCCTGGTGGAGGAGCTGGAGGACAGTCTGGTGGCAGATGTTAGGAGACACTGCAGACTGGGCAGAGGAACAGTGGTGGTGTTGGGGGACTTAAACATGCCAGGAACAGACTGGGAGACTATGACATCCTCTGTGACCAGGAAACAGAGGTTGTTGGATGTCTTTCAAGACGCGTTCCTAACTCAGCAGGTGAGGGAACCGACCAGGGAGGCACGGGTACTGGATGTGGTCCTGGCAGACAGTGACCAGATTGGGGGCCTGGAGGTAAGGGACCCATTGGTGGGGAGTGACCATGCCACGGTCTGGTTCTGCCTGGACCTAGGAGGGTAGAAGGCTGCACAAAGACGAGTAACCAACTTCAGGGGCGGATTTAAGGAAATGAGAAGGATCCTTAAGGAGCATTTGGATGGGATTGGGTCAGACATGGACGCTGATAGTAGGTGGGAAATCATCAGAAGAGGGGTGCAGGATGCTACCAGCACCTGTGCAAGAGTAAGACGAAAATGCGGTAGGGCCCCAAAACCCTGTTGGTGGACCAGGGAGGTCCAGGAGGTGGTGCGGGGAAAGAAAGCAGCCTATAAGCAATTCAAGTGCTCAAGGAGTGAAAGGGATCGAAGGGAGTACGAGCTGATGGCTAGAAGGGCCACTAGAGTGGTGAGGGCGGCTAAGGCAAGGAAGGAGCAGAACCTGGCCAGGGAAATTAGGAGAGGGAACAAGGGGTTCTTTAGATACATTGGGGAAAGACGAAGGGTGAAGGGGCAGATTAGCAGGATTAAATCAGGGGAGAGATGGGCACAAGACCCAGGGGAGCAGGCTGAGGTACTAAATGAGTACTTCACCTCAGTTTTCACCAGGGAAAATGGGGGTGCTGCATCATACATGGGAGGAGACAGAGATACTGAGGAGGGGGGGACCCTACCGATCAGCAGGTCTGGGAGAGGGGGAGGAATCACTGGCAGGTAGGGGAGGGCTAAGCAGGGAGACGAGCTACCGGAAGTGGAAATCACAGCAGAGAGAGTGAGGGAAGCCCTCAGCTCCCTTAAGACGGAGAAAGCACCTGGGCCAGATAAATTACATCCCAGAGTGCTGAAGGAACTTGCAGATGTCCTGGCGAAACCCCTGGCAGAGCTTCTCACCATCTCTCTGAGGACACGGTGGGTGCCCCAAGACTGGAAGGTGGCGCATATAGTGCCTATCCACAAGGGGGGATCAAGGGAGGTGGCAGGGAACTACAGGCCTGTCAGCCTGACATCGGTGGTGGACAAGGTGATGGAGGGCATTGTCAAGGAGACGCTAGGGGGGGACCTGGATAAGTCAGGGTGCCTGGACGATAGACAGCATGGATTCATCCCGGGGAAATCATGTCAGACAAACCTGGTGGAGTTCTATGACTGGGTGACAAGTGCCTTGGACCTGGGTAGACCAGTGGATGTCCTCTTTCTAGACTTCAGCAAGGCATTTGACTCTGTTCCTCACGTGGGCCTGTTGGATAAGCTGGGAGAAATGGGGGTGGGGAACCAGATGATCAGATGGATAGGCAATTGGCTCCAGGACCGGACCCAGAGGGGTCGAGTGGGATAGTGTCATCCCCAAGGAGGGTCATTAGTGGGGTCCCAGGATCAGTCCTTGGGCCCTTCTGTTCAACGCCCATTATCTGACATAAGGACAGGAATCAGGAGTGAGATGAGTCTCTTGCAGATGACTCGAAACTGGGGCGGAGGTGGATGGGGAGGAGGGAGGGTGGCCCTGCAGGGGACCTGGAGGCTCTGGAAAGATGGTCTAGAGCGGAGGTTCAATGCAGGAAATGCAAGGTACTCCACCTGGGGCCAGAAACCCAGGCCAAGTGTACACCGGGGAATGCTACAAGTCTCGATGGCTGAGAGGGACCTGGGGTGGTGGTGGATGTCAAGATGAACAACTCTGAGACTTGTAGGAGGCAGCAGCAAGGCCAACAGGATGCTGGGATGCATCGCTGGGGGATCACCTCCAGAAGGAGGAAGTGATACTCCCTCTGTATAACTGCTTGGTGAGGCCGCACCTGGAGTACTGCGTGCAGTTGGGAGCCGCGCACTTAAGAGGGACATTAACCTCCTGGAGAGGGTCCAGAGGAGGGCAACCAAAATGATTTGGGGCTTGGGGACAGGACCTATGAGGAGAGGCTCAAGAGCTAAATATGTACACACTGGAAGAGAGAAGGGACCGGGGAACATGATAGAGGTCTTCAGGTACATGAAGAGGGTAAATAGGGAGGAACAGTCAGGGTGCTTCAAAGGAAGGAGGAAGGGCCACTAGAGGGCATGGGTGGAAGCTGGAGGGGGGAAGATTCAGGGGAGAAAGGAGGAGGTGCTACTTCACTGAGAGGGTGGTGGAGCCATGGAATGCACTACCTAGGGGGCTGGTGGAGGCAGAGACAGTGGAGGAGTTCAAGAGGGGGTGGGACAGGTACAGGGGAAGGGTTCTGGAAGCAAAATCCAATGCAGCAAGAATATCCGGAACTGGGAAGGGAGAAGCCAGAGAAGGCGAGGGGGACAGCAAGGTCAGCACCCAGGGTGGGGGCTGACCAAACGAGCAGACACGAAAGACCGTTAGGCCTATTCTGCTGGCATGTTAGTATGTTAGTATTACCGAGGACAGCTGCAGGAAAACGGGATTGTGTCTTCTCAGCCTCCTCTGAAGTCATAATCCTCTGCTTGAAACACCATGGGCATTTCCACAGCTTGAGACAACATGGGCATTTCTATAGCAACAATTTATTTTTTAATAAATACTTTCAAAGGTAATATGTCATTAACAACATTATGCAATCAATATCTACAAAATCACAACAGTCATCTACAAGGAATATAAAAGTCAGAAAAGCGTTTCATGAGTTGGATAGAGTCCAAAATAATAATACAAATTTTGATTACAAAACTCCCTTTTTCTCCCTGAAAAAATCTAGGAATGAGAAGAATAGAAAGGATGAAAGGACAATTTAGAAAAGTTAGTAAAGTAGCCGGAAAGAAAATAAGAGAAGAATCGACTTCTCTTCAACTATGGGCAACAGACTACCTACTCTCCTATGTTTTCCCCTCCGACGCATCTCAATTTAGAATATATTTTCAAACTATGTTTGGCGTACTTTAACCCATTGGGTGGTTTGTTCTACATAATCCAATGACTTATGGCTCAGTGTTTCACAATCACACAAAGTGCTAGGAATCTTGTTTAAAATACATTCCCTTTGCATTTCAGATTGTAAAAGAATCTTTTTCCTGTTTCCTTTCCTTAACGTATAGCACCAGATTTGTATGTCACAAACAGAGGATTATGGTGCAATCAACGGAGGCAAAGGCAATATCAGAGGATGTCTGAGACACAAAGATCCTGTTTCCATGTAAATGACATATGAAAAGTGGGTCTCTGCATCTTCCTGTGCATTTCTCCACTTTTTGATTAGAAAAGAGATTACAGTATTAGACTATTTGATCGATTATTTGAAAACTCAATATAAAGTTAAAAAAAAAAGGAAAAAGGTTATAGAGAATAAAAACATAAAAAGGGTTAAAATGTTATTCTATGCAGAAGAATAGGTAGCATACAGGTTAAGAGTCAAAGAAAGTATTTAGACAACAAATAAAATATATTTACACTACTGCTATATCTCAAAAACAGCTTAGATCATTTTCTTAACACAGAAAGAACAATTATTAGAGTTAATTATATTTATATGGTTTAAATTAAGGTTCCCAGGCTTCATTAATTCTGCTGTGGACTGTTTTTTTTTTTTGTTCCTTAAAGCAGATATTTTGTATAATATAACGTAATATAATATCATATCATACACTACAATATAATCTAGTATAATACAATCTAATGTATAATGTAATACACATGGATGAAATATCTCTTAGGTTAAGTTATAAAATGAAGATAATTTGTATTACATTTTATAGATGTCACATTGCTTTTGTGCACTACTGTTACCAGAAAATTTCAATAAAATATATGAAGAAAGGATGAGGGAACATAACTACTGAAAGTGTATTTCTGTTCATTCTGTATCTATGCCCTAGAACTGTTGGCCAGCAGGCACCCCAGGGGAAGACCCCCCCCCCCCGTCCAGTCCTGGGGAGTGGGTAAGCCCACTCAGCCCTGCATTAGTTTGTCCACTGGATCGGGTGGAGGACACTGGGGCCAGAGGCATGGCGCTATGATGCCAGCAAAGCAGAGACGCTCTTCTTCTTATTCATCTCCCCCGTCCCACTGACTCCTGCACGCTTAAATTCTGCATGGGGGGTGGCGGCTGGATGTCATGTGGTCATCCACAATACTAAGAATCAGTAAGAAGCAGAAGGCTTAGAGGCCCATGGAGCTTCAAACCTACATATAATATTTTAACAACTTTCCAGATTTCATATAAATATCTAATCTATTTTTAAAGATATTCTTATAGTGTATGGTGGAACGCTGTTCCGAATGGAAATCCATGCCTGGAACAGCACTGTTGTGCTGCACTCGGTGCACCACGATCTTGTTGTGCTGCACCGAGTACGTCACCGGTGCAGCACAACAAGATCGAATGTATTCGCTCATGCGCAATTGAGCGGCCCACGGCAACGCAGAAGTAAACATGCGGCGGCAGATACAGAAGTAAGACTTCTTTTTTAGTCATAGACTTGTTCTGGGGATCACAGAGTACTGCGTACAGTTGCCCATACACTATAAAAGATTGTGTATGAGCAACCATACACAAACAAAGCAGTTCTGAGATTGCGAGGTTTCCGTGGTAACAGACCTTCGAACTGCGCTCTCGCGGTCTCTGGTTACCATGGAAACCTCTCGATCATAACTGCCTTGTTGTGTATGCTTGCTTATACATAATCCTCTATATTGTCACTAACAGTGATATTCAAGGGTAACGTTCCATAGCCTAACAACCCTCTGAGAAAAGTAGTATGCCCTTTTTTTGTATAACACTTGTTCCTAGCAAGTTATAGTGGATGCCCTCTAGTGTTAACCCTGATCTGCTTTAAATCCAGTCCACATTCTGCCGATAGGTGTGAATCATAAATGATGTCCCATGTGAGCAGGAGATCACTCCTATCTTCTAGTGACATCAAATCAAATTTAGAGAGTCTATCCTTATACGAAAGAGATTTAGAAGATTCAATGAATTTCGTAACTCTTCTCTGAACTTTCTCAATTCTAACTATATCTTTCTTTCTATATGGACTCCAAAACTGTGCAGTATAGCCTAGAGGTTAGAGGAACGAGGTATGAACAGGCTTGATACATCCAGCAGACCAGACCTGAGTTTGAGTCTCACAACCTCCACTTGCATACTGTGTGACTCTGAGCAAGTCACTTAACCGCCCAGTGCTCCCAGGTCGCCCCTAAAAACAGGCACTTGTGCCTACTGGGCCTTACCCGGTTACCAAAGACTAAAATAAAAAAATTAAAAATTGTGAAACAAAATCAAAGTGAGGTCTCACATATGCTGTAAACAGAGGTAATAACACAGCAGAATTTTTTGATGTTATATTATGGTGAATGGCCCACCATATTTTGTTTGCTTTACTAACAGCGTTCGAGATATGAGAGTCAAATTTTAAGCGTGTGTCAACGGTAATCCCCAAATCTCATTCGCTATCTTTACTTACTAAGATACTATCATAAAGACGATATTGATTATTAGGATTACTTTTCCCAAAATGCAGAACACTGCATTTGGAAATATTAAAATGTAAATTCCATTTTATAGACCAGGACTCTAACTTCCTCAAATCCTCCTGGATAGTCTTGTGATCAACTGTACTCATGCAGATGTTAGCAATTTTACAATCATCTGCATATTTAATGATCTTACTTTGAATGTTAGTGGACAAATCTGAACTAAAAACCTGAAAAATTAGTGGTGCCAGAACAGATCCCTGCGGTTCACCACTCCTGACATCTTTCCAAGTAGAAGCAAGGCCATCCATCATCACTCTGTGCTTCCTATCAGCCAACCAATTTGTGATCCACTGGATACAGATGGGCTCAATATTGCAAAGCCATAACTTCTGGATCAAGGCCCAGTGTACTGCAGAAGCAAAGGCTTTCTCAAAATCAAGAAGGATAACATCACAGGGTTTACCTCTATCCAAATTTTCACTAATAAAGTTATAAAAACTCATTAAATTTGTCAAGCAAGAACAACCTTTCATAAACCCATGCTGGGATTGGTCAAGTTCTGACACTGCTGGAGTTAGCTCATCTTTAATAATATGCTCTAATATTTTACAGAAAATAGGTGTTAAACTAATGGGACGATAATTGTCCGGTAAGCTCTTAGCTCCCTTTTTAAACAGGGGAATCACATTTGCTTGTTTCCATCCGGAGGGAATAGTACCTGTGTTTAAACTTTTATCAAGAAGTATTTTAAGTGGTACACAGAGATGGTCCTTCATTAAAGTGATCAAATCTCCAGAAATGCCATCAGGGCCTGCAGAAGAACCTCTTTTTTTAAACGTTAATATTCAATGTTCAATGCCTTCCTCAGGTCCACGCATAAAGCACACAAGAGAATGAAGATGGCTTCTCCCTACCTCCTCAGGAGACCACTTCACTTCCACAATGCGTCAGGCCCCCACCCCCCAGCCATCTCCAGTGTGGGATTCTGGGGAGTACACAGGAACTCTGGTGCCCCTTGTGGCAGTGCTACAGGGATAGCCCACAGTCACTGCTGCTTGAACTGGACTGACTGATACAGCCGCAGTTTGCGCACTGCTGTCTGTTTCGATTGGATGAGCTTGCTCTTTTAGCTCAACTGATTCAACCACCTGCTTCAGCATCAGAATGTTGTAGGTTTGGGGCATGGAAGGAAAACAGGAGCACAAGTGCACACCCTGAACCCCAGCTTGGCACTGACGGGGTTCAAGGACATCATAGAGGAATAATGCTCAGCTCCAGGGAATGAGAGGGTGTGGAAGCCATCAGGTTTTCAGGTCCCCCATATGCCTGCTCATCACAGAGTGGCACACACGTCCACTGTGAAGGCAGCCTCTAGCCCACTGAATCAAAGGAGCAGGCGCAGACGGGGAGACACCAATGTCAGGGGTGGAGACAGGGAGATACATGGGGGTAGGGCATTCGGTCCACCAACAAAACAAAGGCTGTGGGTCTGAATTCCTGGATACATGGTGTCTTTGTGATGATGTCTGACTCCTAGAACTGTACAGGGCTCAGACAGCAACACCTTGGGTGAGGCATCACAAGCCACCACGCTTTCTGAATTTCGACAGAATAGTGCACCCTGACAGCAGCACTAGCCCTCACTGAGATTCATAACTGCACAAACTAACTGTATCTCAGCTGACACCTCTCCCCAGCACTGTCTCCCATAAGCTGGTCTACAGCTAATCTCTCATCTCAAGCTCAGTTTGACTGAATTGCCTATGTTGACTCCTAGTGTTTTGGCTGCCTGTAATCAATCTACATTTGCTTTATGTCAAGTAACTTTTTGTTAAAGCTGGATCGATTGGAACAACCATCCATTCTGCCAGAACTGCTTTAGGTCCCACTTGCAAAATGCAGAGCACAATGTTCTTCTGTGTGTTTATGTAGAACACAGTGGCCAGGATAATCAAAAATCTGAGTTTGCACTTGTAAACTTTTTGCTCTAGGACTAAATTAGGTTCTCTCAATGGAAGAGTTTTAAAAACTGACAGTGGTGGCCGTCTTTATTGACGTGACGTGAGTCATCAATTACAAAATAAAAAGCTGGTTTAAACACATTTGAGGACATTAAAAATACATTAATGATAAATCTATGAGCATAAGAAATACTATTTTGCTAAAAAAACTAGATGATGAAATTGTTTGCTGACTAACAGCTCAGAAACCCAGGGGAGGAGTGCAAAATGGGTGGAGTAGTATTGATGACCACCACCAAGCAGGACAGAGATCTGGGGGCAATCATATCTGATGACCCAAAGGTGGCCAGGCAGTGCGACAAGGCAGTTGGGAGGGCAAGTGGGATGCTGGGGTGCATAGGGAGGGTTATCACCAGCAGAAAGAGGGAGGTGGGGTTGTCTCTGTGTAGATTGCCGATAAGACCCCACCTAGAATACTGTGTCCAGTTCTGGAGACCACATCTCTGGACTGACATAGACAGAGTGGAGGTGGTTCAAAGGAGGGCAACTAAAATGGTGCAGAGTCTGCATCAAAAGCCCTACAAAGGAGAGACTTGGGGAACTCAATATGTACACTCTGGAAAAAGGAAGGAGTCGGGGGATATGACAGAGACCTTTAAATACATTAAAAGGAGTAAATACAGTACTGAAGGAAATTATTTTTCAAACAAAAAAGTGCTCAACAACAAGGGGGTATGCTATGAAGCTGGAAGATTTAGGAGAGTTGTGAGGAAGTACTTTTTCACAGAAAGAGTGGTGGATTCCTGGAAAAGCCTACCAGTGAAGGTAGCCACTCACCTGTTGAGTGACATACCTCTAGGACTGCCTGCTTTTTCAACCAGTCAGAGCTACTAATCCCCCGAAACAGCAGGGGATGTTCTGCACTCAAAGCAGATCTGTGTAAGCTCTTGATCGAGCAGGACCGTGCCACCACAGACTGTGTGTGCATGGTCTGGATCAAGAGAAAATGGGAAGCAGATCCCCTGTTTGGAAAAGGGAGGCATTTGCGTGTTGATCATAGCACAACTCTGAAGTTGACAGGCATGACTGCAGAGCTAGGGACCATGCTGAACCACTGCCCACAACTGCTGCGGGATCTACCCAGCGGGTACCATAGAACTGGATGCCACAAAGTGTTGGTTGGAATAGAATCCCAGTAACCTGTTTAACTGGAGGCCACCTGGACCTCTGAGCTGCCCTACATCCTTAACACACATTGAAGAAACCAGATACCTGACAGAGAAGGAGTGCTGAAAGCTGCAACAGCCTTCCCTTGCACAGTGAGGGACATTCTCTGTTTCCAGAACCATGAGTAATCCAAGGCTTGCCACTGCAACTTGCAGACCTGTATAATAGTTGGGAGAGCATTTACCAGATTTGGCCAGCTGACCAGCAGTTTAGACATACCTCAGAAAAGGTTTCTTTTGATTTACAGTTGCGTGACCTTTGGGTTTGGGTTTCACTGTTTACTAAGTATTGCTAATCTGTTAAAGTGCACCACCGCCAGCCAAGCACTCGCAGCATCATCGGGCGTACACTGTTTCCACGCTTGGGTACCCAGCAACACCTTGCAGGCTTCCTCCTTTAAATGAAGGTAAAACACTGGTACCAGTGAGGAGAAAGTAGTGTCCCCATGTACTGGAGGGCTGGAGACATTATACTTTCTGCCTAGCTACGCCTGTCAGAAAAACAATGTTTTGCTCCATTTCTGCACAGCACATTTATTGCATAGGCTGTAGCAAAGAACTCTGTCATGTGTACAACAGTACAGCTGATGCCACAACAAACGTAACATTTTTTCATGTCATTTATTAAAAGGTTATAACCAGGTGGGACAAATCAGTTTGTGAGCTGGCGGTCAGTTTGGCCACTAGCTTTCAAAATCTGATAGCCAAACCAGTATTTGTAGTGGCCATCCTTTTCAAAGGCTTAAAAATCACTTTACAGGCAGATAGCCAAGTTGGCCAATAACTTTCAAAATCTGGTAGCCAACACAATTTTTTAAGTAGCAACTGGCCACCTGGCTACCTGATTTGTCCCACCCGGGTTATAACCATCATTTACAGTGGTGACCTGTATAAAACATTTGTCAAGCGTACAATACAAACAATACGTCAGCAAAAGTATAAAGGTATTAAAGAGTTACGCACAAATAAACATACGTTTATGTTACAACTTACACAAAAGGACGACAACCTCTCTGTGAAAAGACAGAGTTCAAGAACCAATGTTTCAAGGCTATAACCCTGTAATCTGAATTCAGGTGGACATCAGTTCCACAAAGTTGATGCAAACTGACAGAAAAAATATACTGGTCTTTTGGTTTTTGCCCTTGTTCTAACATTTTTCCTAAACTGAACCAACAGCATCTGCATCAACATGCAGCAGAGCACTTTGTGTACAGAGTGGCTGACAACACAGTACTGTAAGAAAACACGGATATAATCTAAACTATATATGCTGTACTGAAACGTCAGTGAGCACAACTTCTAATTATACAATGTGGTAAATCCAATGTCCCAAATCCTGCATCCTGATTGGTTGGCTGGCACAATTACCACCGTGATAAATCCTCCAGTGTACCCACTGTAAGAAGTGCCAGCCAACCTTATATCGTGCTAATCCGGTCGCTTTCACTTCAAACGAAACTGCCACGATTTGTCCTGTTGCCGCTTCGCTGTAACACCGCGGTAAACTGTTTACAAAATGACATCCTCTTTCGAAGTGTAGGGACCTCAGTGAGTTAGAAAATAGTTAAAAAACATTAAAGAAACAACATCTGCCATTGTATAATATAAATTTATCCCTCCAGGGTGTGGGTACACTGGAGGACTTAACACGACTGGTGTGATTCGGTCACTCGGCTGCGCCTCGTGACTGAATCACACCAGCCATGGTAAATCCTCCAGTGTACCCACACCCTGAGGATAAATTGCTTACCATCCTATCTCGGGAGCTACCCCCGAGTTCAGTGTGTTTTCGCTTCACGCTTGTTAACTCCCAGAGTTTTACGCGATCGCAGTTGGCCCAGAAGTGGAATTTTCTAGGGTTGTTAAACCCCGCAGGGCCTACCTTACCCCTCCACCTACTCTCACCTTTCTATACTACTACCCGAAACATTGTACCATGGCTTTTACTCTGGAAGTCTTAAACAAACATCACCCAATTAATACCTGGGTGCAAAGAGCCATATTTCCTAATTGGAAACTGCCACATCATTATAACTCACTAACGATCACCCTCTACTGGGACTCCAGAAGACAATCCAAGCATCTTAAAAAGTACAAGCAGAAACTCACTCCAACCTATTATGAACTCTGAATGGCATCGCGAAACTCCTGCTCCTCCTACTTTTAATATCTGGTGGGATACACCCAAACCCTGGTCCTGTTGCACTGAAGCCGACAAAAACAGGGAAAGTTGGTAGTGGTTCTCCATTATCACTCTAAATATCTGCAGCCTCCTTCCCAAATTGGCATCTCTTCAAACTCTCGCTGGACAAAAACCCTGATATACTAGCCATTGTGGAAACCTGGCTATCTCCAGCACCCGGATCATGCGGTCTCGCTTGAAGGCTACAATCTTTTCAGACTCGACCGGGCAAGCAAGAAAGGTGGGGCTGTGCTATCTACATAAAGGACAACCTCTCCTGTCAACGCGGCAGCTTCACCCCCACAAATACGCAGATGCAACTCCTCCCTATCAAACTGCTTCTTGGTGCACAAAGCAAAGTTCTCACAGTGGCCGCAGTCTATATCCCTCCAAAAGACCATCGTGCCAGTATTAAGTCTGTACTTGATTTTGTTAATCTGCAGCCCTCTGAAAATGAGCTCCTCCTCCTCGGGGATTTCAACATAAACTGGCTCGCCTCTGACACTGGCTCTTACAAAGATGACATCCTAGCAGCAAACCTGACTCAGATGGTAACCTCCCCACCGGAAAAATTACAAAACTGGTACAAGCACCTTTATTGACCGGTTCTCACAAATCACCCTGACCGGATAAAAACATTAAAGTCCTCCCTGACTCCTCAGTGACCACTCCCAGTGTCCTGTACCTGGTCTAATAAATTTCTCAAGCCACCCCCAAAGTTATAACTAGCAGAGTATTGCCTTATGGGAATCTTATCAAGTTGAAAACCCATCTCCTACAACAGGACTGGGCCAGTCCTTGAATCAACTGATATTAATACCGCACTAGAATACTTCATTAAATCTTTCAACTCTGCATGCGACTTATATGCCCCAGTAAAAAAACGTAAAATCAAAGCACTATCAAATCCATGGATTACTGCCAAACTATTTGCCGAGCTCAAGGTTCGGGACCACCTCTGGGCAGTTGCCCGAGACACAGGCTCACCTCATGATACCCTAAAATACAAGCAGGCATGAAATAGATGTTCTCACAAATTAGGCAAATGAAGAGCGTCTATTTCAAAAATGCCCTTGATTCCACCTGGGGTGATGGAAGAGCTTTTTGGGACAACATCCGAAACACAATGGGTAAACAATCAAAATCGTCACCTACCATTATGAAAGTTGATGGATCCACCACTCTTGACCCAAAGTCTATTGCAGATGCGCTTAATAAGACATTCACAGACCTTAGTGGGGTCCTCCCCCCAGATTTCTTCTCGGACTTACCTGTGCCTAGCCTAGTATCACAAAACACCCCTAATGACAAACCACTATTTTACTTCAAGAAAATCAAAGTGCACGAAGCACACAAGTACATAAGAAAGGCCTGCTCCAAATCCAG
The DNA here is from genome assembly GCA_016271365.2 of Neoceratodus forsteri. NCBI lineage: Eukaryota > Metazoa > Chordata > Ceratodontiformes > Ceratodontidae > Neoceratodus > Neoceratodus forsteri. Next base: position 17,892,952 of record JADMNL010000036.1, read on the forward strand.
AACAAGTAGTGACACGCTAGATCTAAAAATCCTGTCTTTCACCCTGGATGAAGTAATTCACCCCCTTGCAAAAATTCTTAATCTGTCACTTTGCCAAAGTCAATTTCCCAACAAATGGAAATCTGCCATAGTTACGCCAGTGCACAAAGGGGGGGACAAAACCTCAACAGGAAACTGTCGACCAATATCAATACTCCCTCCCCTCTCCAAAGCACTTGAACGAATAGTGGCAGACCAACTCTCTGATTACCTGGACAAATACAATCTACTCTGTAATCAACAGCACGGCTTTAGGAAAGGACATAGTACAACAACAGCCTTACTTGATTTCTCTGGAGAAGTCCACTCAGCCCTGGACAAAGGGTGCCAAACAGGTGCAGTCTTTATCAATCTTACAAAAGCTTCGCACAGTCCATCATGGCTCTGCTACCTCCCTACTTTCTAGCCTAGGCCTGGCGAAGGTCCTTGTGCTTGGGTAAAAAGTTACCTGTCCAATCGGTCACAGGCTGTAAAACTCTCTAATGAACTCTCCGACTTCAAACGAGTTCTCTCGGGTGTACCACAGGGATCAATTCTTGGACCTGTTCCTTAACTCCCTCCCAGATATCTGCCAGGAGAAAATAATCTTATACGCTGATGATGCTGTAATTCTCTCTTCCCACAAGGATCCAAACTCCCTACTAAAAGCTCCTGCAACTTGCTTTCTCTAGTGTTGAAAGGTGGTTCCTGGATAGTAAACTTGTGCTAAACCACAATAAAACAAAAGCCATGCTCTTCTCCAATCACCAAAACAAAAATAGGCATACTCCACTCACCATACACACCTCTGCGGGAATTACACTGGACCAAGTAAATACTTTCAAATACCTTGGCATCACTTTTGACCAAGGGCTCACCTTTGCAACCCACATTGACAACACTGCGAAAACAGTGAACCAACGCCTTGGAATACTATTCCGTAACCGTCAATTTCTAAATCAAGCGGCATTGAGAATAGCTATACAGAGTTCCATAATCTCAATCATTGACTATGGCCTTATTATTTATGGCTCGGCTACCTCCACTGCTCTAAGGCGTATCTCAATCACTCTAAATAAGGCCTGCCGGCTCCTCACGGGGGCTCAAAGACTGACTCACACGTGTGATCTGTACTATGAATCAGGCTGGTTGAACCTATCAAATCGTCTTATTTATCTCACCTGCACAATGGCAAAAAAATCTATCTTGGGACTGACTCCATTATGTATTTAAAACCTACTCCGACTGAATCCTGGCTCACGACCCTCCACCAGATCTGAACGACAGCCTTTCCTGGTTCGAGATGCCGGACTGCACAGGACAAAGATCTTTCGCATACAGGGCCCGACATGGTTCAATGCGCTTAGTCCACCTACTCTATCCCTCAACCTCGCTTGAAGCTTTCAAACCATGCCTATGCCCACCTCACCACCACTAGCAACTGTGATTGCGCTAGATAAAGACTACTACTCCTCATGTCCATCCTCACATCTGAGGCCTCTTCCTCCTGACTAATGAACCCTCTGGTACCTCTACTACTTCCTGTCTCCCACCCAAACTCACTCCCCCTTTTTCCTGTCCCTCTCACTTACTCTCCCGCTCACCACCTTTCCCTCCTCTCTAGCCCCTTTTGCCTAATGATCACCCTCTCCTGAAGTTTCCTTAACCTCGAAATTGTCTACCGCTGAACCTGTTATAGCTTGTTTTTCTATGAAACTTAAAAACGTTACTGCCTTAAACTGTTAATAGCAAATTTATGATGTAACTTTCCTGTCTGGTTTTACCTGTAATGTGTATCGTGCTTTGTTAAATGTTCTTTGTGACATGGAACCTTTGTAAAAGAGCCCTGGCTCAAAGGTATTAATTCCTAGACTAATAAACTAAACTAAACTAAAAACTCTAGAAAATTCCACTACTGGGCCAACTGCGATCGTGTAAAACTCTGGGAGTTAACAAGCTTGAAACGAAAACACTGAACTGGGGGGGGGGGGATATGACCTAGTTTCTGCAAGTGCAGAGCTAGACTGAGGAAAAGCCTGCTCAAACTCTTCTCGAGGGGTCTAATCCCACTCACCAACTCTACTGGGTCTCTGTGCTGCAAAACATTTCAGTGTATGGCACACTGCGGTGTGGGGGCGGGCTGTGTGTTAAGGGCTGTACCTGGAAGGGTAGTCTGTGGCCCAGAGAAAGCATGTAATTTGTTTGTGCTTAGTAGGGCCCCTAAATGCAGCCTAGAAAATCATTAATATAGCTGTGCCTAGATTAGATGAACATGGAACAGTAGCTGCTACTGAAGAGGTAGGGCCTACGAGGGCAAGGAAGACCGAACAAATCGACCATACCAAACTACTGCACCTCATTTGTCTGAACCCCCGTTCCCTGCTTTTAGGGTTTGCTGCCATAATAAATGTTTGCTTTACTTGTTGACATCTTGGTTTATGGTAACTTACAGAGCTAAAGGAGAACTGCGCTGAATCTTTAAGTCAGGTTTCCCAGTATAAGTTGTTTTTAAGTGCTGGTTCGAATTCTGTGATATTTCCATTCATAAATGTCTTTTAGTAACCACAGTAGGCATTTCTGATTGACGCTGTGGTGGTAAGTATAATTTTGGAACTGTATAATGTGGTTTATGTCCCTTTCAGCCACAGAGTTTTGTAACAGAACATGGGTGCATTGTGTCAACAATGGAACAGCACAGCAAGGACATTAACTACATCACACAGTTCTAAAATGGTACTTACCACCACAGTGTAAACCAGAAACCTCCTCTGGGATAACTGAAAAGCCCATCTGGCTGGAACAATAACAGACTTTGAACCAGTATTTAAAAAACGTCTACTGAGGAAATGACTAACACTTTCAGCACAGTTCTCCTTTAAATGCATGTGCTTTGGGACTGTTCCCACATGTGGGACAGTTCACAGGTGAGGGAACTAGTGGGGAGCTAGGCACTGCCTCCCAGGTGCTTATATCGTCTTATCACAAGACCCACTTTAACATTCATGGGTGGAGGCACTGTGCTACTGTCCAACTGGACCCAACCCCCGCCTCCCCCGCCACATCCAGTAGATGCAAGGAACCCAGGCCCCTTGACCATGCAGGGCTCACAAGGCGGGGCAGCCACTGAGATATTTACGGCAACCTGGTGGCATTATAAGACCACTAGGGGGGGCTTACAAAAGTCTGAGATTATGGCTCCTTTTCTTTGAGGCAGTACAGCACAGTGGGTTAAGGCTCTGAGCTGCAGATCTGGAGACCTGGATTTAAATCCCACAGCTCCCTAGATGCATACTGTGTGATCCTGAGCAAGTCATTTAACTTCCTTGTGCTTCCAGGTCGCATCTGGAAACAAGCTTCGGTTTAGTGTGCTACTCCTGGTTAAACAATGTTCCCTTTCCCTTTCTGTGTGGGCAAATGCCACGTGGGATGGATATTGGGCAGAGCAATTTTGAGGAATAAAATAAGGGCCATTCCTCATATAATTTGGTACAGTTAAGAGATATGAGACCCAGGCTCAAGTCCCACAACAACCACTGACTTACTGTGACCCTGAGCAAGACAGCAAATCACTAAAGGCAAACTTGAAGAACTTCACTCCTTTCCAGCTGTTAGAAAAAAGTTTAGAAGGGCACCATTAAAAACACAACAACAATAAGGCCTCTTCCAGCCAGAGTCTACACTCTCACTAAACAGATTCACAGAGGAACGAGAGCTCCACAGAACTAGATAAGAAAGCAATGCATAACATATGGCCCAACAACCAATCAATCAATCAAGTCTTTATTTAACCAGGTGGTCATCGTTGAGCAATGCACATTTGCACGATGGACCTGGGTGGAGCATAGACAAATGTTTATACAAGGCAACACAGATATTTACAATCATGTAAAAAATAGAAAGAACAATAGGTACAAATATAGAATAAGATAACACAGTAGTTCGTATAGGCATGGAATAATACATAACCAAATGAAGTTTTTTGCAAAATGTGATTTTCTGCGAGCTGAAGACCAAAATTCCACATCGGATAACACAAATTATGGAAACTGATGGCTTTTAGAAACAATCTCATGGACTGATTTACCCTACGTACCACGTCAAGGTGGCCAGCCCCACAGAGGACCATGCTTGATCCCTGTCAGCCATGGTTCTGGAATCTAAGTCTCCTATACCCTCCTCAGCACATTCCTCACAAACCCCAAAACTGAGTAACTGGCTCCATTGGATAGAAAAGCGCACACACACACACAGGCACCATCCCTGGAGTCGGACTACCCTCCAGCACCGGGAGCAGCCTCTCCCCTACCTGCAGCTGGCTGTCCTTGCTGCCCTCAGACCAGGCACCCCACATAGGGGTGAGCCCTGTGTTGGCAAAGTATGTGGCACAGCACTGTGGCAGCAGTACACGTGTCACAACGAAGCAGTGGCCATGCATGTAGCAAACAGTAGCGTCTGCAGTGCAAGTGTTATGTGTCGATATTTAAGACTAAGCCTGTAGATGGTGGCTAGGCAAAGTATTTTTTTTTTACTTGATACTTATGCTCCTGACTCATGTCCGGCCTTTGGGCCCCTTACAGGTCCTCCCACTTCACCCCAGCTCCATCACACCACCTTGCCCCAGGACTTACCAACTGAAATGAACCACACAGCCATTCATGTGGTGCTGCCACTATTTTTATTTTTAAACCAGGGTGGTCCAGTGTAATTGGGTCGGGGCAAGTGCTAAGGAGTTGGAGCTGCAGGCTCTTGCATGGAGAGGTGCAGTGTGGCCCCTGCATGGGAAAGACTGTTGAAGGCCCATGCAAGAGGGAAGTACAGGGGGTTGTAGGGCTCAGTGTGCGAAGGCCCTGGAATGGGAGCGGGGATTCAGGCGCCAGCATGTGGCTAGCATAAGAGTGTCTAATGTGCAGAGGAAAGGAGCACTCCAATTGGTCACGAGTGCTCCCCCAATCTATAATTAATTGTGCACCCACCCCATCCACATCAATAGTGTGCTTGCACACCAACACACAGCATACAAACCTGCCATACTTGATGCACAAATACACTCTTTGGGTGTGTTTACATGGCTGCTGCGATTCTAACTGCTGTCCGCTCTAGAGCTCCCCCACCTCCCACACCTACCTGGTGACATGTTTACATGGCCACTCTCAGCATGGATTCAAGCCCAACTGGAGAGGGTCCGTGAGTTTGAGGGTGGTCGGTTGCTTGGCAACATTGCAGTGATGCATCAAACTGGAAAGTCCAGCACAGGCTGCCCTCCCTCCCCTGCCCGCTACTGTATGCAGTTCTCCCAGTCCCCAACTCACCATACAGTTCTTCTGCCCTCCAGCCACAGCATGCCATGATACCCAGTGGTGTTGGCAGGGTGCAGCAGGAAAAACAAAAGGCAGACATTTATTCAGTAGAGCGGTTTCCTCTATTTTCTATTTAATGTTTTGAGTGCTGGCTTGTCTGAGAGACTTTACCAAAGTTCTGGGTTTTGGGAAGAGCATCACAGCAGGGCAGAGCAGAATGCTGGGAGCATCCATTTAGTTGCACCTGGAAACGCGCCACGGCTCAGTGTGCCTTTCCTGGTCACCAATTTTAAATAAATACATCCATTTTGTGTCCAAGCAAGCAGTGCAGCCTGTCTGCATTGTTGTTTACACCACTCGTTCCCGAACACGTCTCCAGCTCTGCAGTGAGTCCAGGAGAGAAGCAAAGACTGACTTACCACAATCATGTGTCCACACGGCCATATCTGCACCGTAGCAAACCGGATGCTCGAGTTGCTGTGGTGCAAATGTGGCCATGTAAACAAGCCTTTCAGAAAACAGCTGCTGACAAAAGCTTTTTCATATATACACACACACGCACACTTCTCTATCCACAATCACACAGATGACTGCAATCCCAACTCTCCCAGGCCGAATGCAACCAACCAATGTCCCAGTCCCACTTACTCCCAGTTCTCTCAGCCACTAGCACTACAGCATTAGCCTTCTCATGTGTTTTAAAAGCAACCTTTGAGCCCCCACCTCCATGACTCATCCAGGTTCCCTACTAGCTGCAGAACTCCACACTGACTCAAAAGGTCAGCAGGGGAGGCAGATCCATAGAACTAGACGAACGTTCTATTGGCAGATCAAGTTTCCCAGTGGATGCTATCCTCTGGAGAGGAAGTCAGGTGATGGGACTGGGGTAAGGGGAGGGCAAAGTGGACAGACTGCAGAGACAGTGTCTGGAAACATGTTAACCAAAGGCAGCCCCAATCCGCACCACTCTTTCAGATCCACTTGTGCAGTGTTCTCTTCTCTCTCCACTCCTGATGGAGTCACTTCTGAAGGAAAGAATAGTTGAGTACCTAGACGCCAGTGGGGCACAGGACCCAAGGCGGCATGGGTTCACAGCGGGAAGGTCATGTCAGACAGATCTAATAGATTTCTTTGACTAGGTGACCAAAGTAGTAGACCAGGAAGGGGCTGTGGACATGGTCTACCTTGACTTTAGCAAGGCATCTGACACAGTCCCACGCAAAAGATTAATAGTCAAATTAACAAGCATGGGAGTGGATCCCAGGGTGGTAGCCTGGGTAAAACACTGGCTGGACAACAGGACACAGAAGGTAACTGTAAATGGAGTCCACTCTGAAGAAAGAGGGCTTACTAGTGGTGTACCGCAGGGTTCAGTATTGGCTCCAGTCCTTTTTAATGTCTTCATAAGTGACATTGTAGAGGGACTGCAACGAAAAGTATGCCTCTTTGCAGATGACACAAAGATCTGCAACAGGGTTGATACACAAGGAGGCGTGGAAATGATGAGAAGGGACTTGGCAAGGTTGGAGGAATGGTCAGAAGTATGGCAGCTAGGATTCAATGCAAAGAAGTGCAAAATAATGCACCTGGGAAACAAGAACCCAGGGGAAGAATACACAATGTTGGGGGAGGTAGTAACAACAACAAAAAAGGAAAGGGACCTGGGGGTAATCATATCAGATGACCTTAAGGTTAGCAAGCAATGTGAGAAGGCAGTAGAGAGGGCTGGGGGTATACTGGGATGCATAGGGAGAGGCATCAGCAGCAGAAAACAGGAAGTTGTTATCCCTCTGTACAGACAGTTGGCGAGACCCCATCTGGAGTATCTGGTCCAGTTCTGGAGACCCCATCTCCAAGAAGGACATAGACAGGGACAGAAGCAGTCCAGAGGAGGGCAACTAAAATGGTGCAGGGTCTGCAAGAGAAGCCGTATGAGGAGAGACTAAAGGAGCTTAATATGTATACCCTTGAGGAAAGAAGGGAGAGGGGGGACATGATAGAAACTTTTAAGTACCTCAGTGGAATCAACAAAGTCCAAGAGGGTAGCATCTTTCAGAAAACTAGACGTGCAAGAACAAGGGGACACAATTTAAAGATGGGGGGTTCAGGGGCAATGTGAGGAAGTATTATTTCACAGAGAGGGTAGTGGATGCATGGAACAGCCTTCCTGAGGAGGTTGTGGGGTCTAAAACTGTGGGTGAATTCAAGAATGCATGGGACAGACATAAGGCAATTCTTGTGGGGGTAGCAAGAAATAGGCTGTTGGTTAACTAGGATCTGCGGCCTATCCTGTAGGTAGGGAAATGGGCAGACTAGATGGGCCAAGCGGTCCTTATCTGCCATCAAAGTCTATGTTTCTATGTTAGTCCCACACCCCTGGAAGCTGCTAAACTCCCAACCTGCATTAAGACACCAGCTCCCTGTAACAGCCAAAAGCCCTTATTCCTAGCTGCTACCTGCTAAGCACACAACTATTTACCTCTGCCCCTCATCCTCTAAATGACAGCCCTGACCCCCACCTACAACACATAGGGATGTCACATAATCTACAGGTATATGATGCAGTCTGTTGCACACAGATCAGATACCAGCAACCCGCCCTCAGTCTAACAGCCTTCGTTTTCAAACATATTCCGCAGATAAAGTACATAGGCAAAGCTCCTGGATAACACAGAAGCTGCTGTAAAACAACAATCAGCTTAGTAATAGATTACTTTTAATGATTAAAAATATATATCAGGGCCGCGCCCGCGCAAGCAGTTGGATTCCGCTACAGCCAGCGACCCGGTTCGAACGAGCCCGGGAGCTGAGGGCAGGCTGGAGGGGAGGACTTGAGCGCCCCAAGGACTGCCTGCCTCTCTGGGGAGGGGATACCTGAGCTCAGTGCTTGTCTGACCCCGGGTGGAGACCTGAGGTACAGCAAGCCCGATGCTCCAACAGAGGGGGAGTGACGTGCCAGACATCGGCGCCTTGACGTCCTTGGACCTGGCACGTCGAGGAACACCAGGAAAAACCCTTGCAGCCTCCTGGTAGACGGAGCACCAGGGCCCCGACCTTCAATGCCCCTACCTGCCCAGGACAGCATGCCAAGCAGAAGATTAGAGAGCGTCCGGGGTGGATGGAGTCCCACCCGATCCCCTTGGGGGTATAGCCACGGCTCCATGGGGCATGGACTGCACCGGCTCCAGGTAGGTGAGCGAAGGCTGATAAGGCCATATGTGTCTCCCGAAGAGGAGGGGGCTGCAAGAAGAAGGAGGAAGATAAAGAGAAAATTAAAAAAATAAATAAATAATATATACAGTTGAAACTCACTGCACCCCACACCATGTGGATGTACCCTTGCTTAACTCCAGGAACACACAGTACTTGAACAATCCTCCTCCTGTCTTACAGACTCCACCTTTCTCACTCCATTCCAATCCAGTTTTAGAAAGCACCAGTCCACCGCCACAGCCTTGCTATGACTGACTGACGCTATCTCTGCGGGCATGGACAATGGCCTCATAACCTCTGCTATTTTTATAGACCTAGCCAAGGCCTTTGATATGGTCTCACACCCTTTACTCCTGTCCTGTTTTGGATCAGCTGGTCTTTCCCCAAAAGCCACAGACTGGTTTAAGTCTTATCTGTCAGGCAGATTCCAATCTGTCCGTATGGCTCCCAATACTACGGGAGTCCCTAAGGGCTCTGTATTTGGGCCCCTCCTTTTTTTAATCTTCCTTAATCTCCCTCTGGCTTGCACAACAACAAACATACACGTATGCGGATGACACGGTACTGTATACAACACGCAAATCAGTCCCTGATGTCACCTCTAGGCTTCAAATGGATTTCAACAATATATAATACTGGTTTAAAAAGCATCACCTCGTCCTAAATTCAGAGAAAACAGTCTCTATGATTTTCGGAACTCGGCAGAGGCTAGTCAGGCTCTCCTCCTTACCCACCTTCCACACCTTAGATGGGACTGTACTAGAGGACACCTCCTCCTTCTGATACCTCGGAGTTTGGCTGGACAGAAACCTAAATTTCTCGGTACACATCAATGCCATTCAGAAGAAACTCCGGCCTAAGCTAGGGGACCTATACCGAAACAGTAAATGTATCCCTCTTTCAGCAAGACGCGAATTGGTACATAAAATGATTATGCCCATTTCTGACTACTGTGACTTAGTATATGGAACTGCCCCCCAATCCTCCTTATCAAGGCTGGACCCTCTTTTTAACTCCTTCTGTCGGTTTGCCTTAGATGCTCCTGCCCTGACCCACCACTGTACACTCTACCGCTCTCTGAACTTTCCTACCCTTGCTGACAGGAGAACCATGCATGCGGCTAAATTCACCTCAAAATTCTAGCTGGACGGCTCCTGCCTACCTCTCTACCTCCCTCGCTGCCCCGCTCCCCTCCAAATGCACCCTCAGATATGATGACTCACGTTCCCTGAATATACCCTATAGAAGCACTACGTCAGGCCAAATGGCTTTCTCACATCGACTATCTAAACTTTGGAATCAACTACCGTCCCAAATCCAACACTCCTCCTCAGACAATTCTCTCTCCACATCCTTAACAACTGCGTTGTTGCAACTCCTGTAACCTGAACTAACACTGTATTTTGCCTCTTGTCTTATGTAACTCCCGGGTCGCCCCTGAAAAAGGGACCTCCAGGGCTCAGTGGGCTAACCCGGTCACCAAAATGTAATAAATAAATAAAATAAATCAAGTGACAAACTGGAATTGCACCTAGTCCCTACTGAGGGTCTATTTCTCACCCACCCTCCAGTAGAACCAGCTGTCTCCACTTTCCTAAAACCTCCTGCATCCTAACATATTACCCCCTCCTGCTGATTTGTAAATATGCCATAGCTTGTGATCTCCTTTTAATGGACTATATACAGTGAAGCTATTTTTTTCCTGTGTGTTGTATACTGATGCACTATGTAAATGCTCCCTCTCCCCTTCCCCCAGGCCGTACAGTGAGACGAGCATCTTGTTGCTCAGCGTAATTCTCCTGGTCAGGGGTGCAGCTATGATTTTTTGGGCCCTGTACAAGTCACTTTAAATGGGCACGTTTCCCAAACCAGCTAATGCCAGCTCCTCAGGTGGGCCCCTCCTGAGCTTGGGGCCCCGGACAACTTCCCTACTTTTCCCCCATTACTGCGGCCCTGCTCCTGGTGAAACTTTTCAATAAATAAACGTCAATAACCTCACTACCGACTCCTGACATCCACAATATGGCGCCCTGCTGGATGCGCTCCGCGAAACGCTATACCATTCTTCTCTTTCCTCGTATTCTGTGCCTGGAGCAGTGATAAGTCTCGCGAGAGTACCCCCCCCTTCCTAGACCTCTGGTTCCCATGGTTACGCAGGCGGCAGGCTCGCTGGGATTGGATGGGCCGGTGGTGCACTCTGGCCAATGGGACGCCTTTGCTATTTTCTGAAAAAGTTACGGTGCGTTGTAAGCTGGGTGTGCTGTGCTGCTTCAGGGGAGCCTGGGTGGGGGTGACAGGCGGCGTGACAGCACACCCCGGGTCCAAGCAAGACGAAGAACGGCTGTACCTAGGGCCAACCCCGGAAAACGGACACGAGCCGAGGGTAAAAACTCCTACTCTGATAGCGGACAGGCACCCTCAGAGAGAGGCGACAGCGGGGCGTTTTGTAAATAGTGTCAGTCTTGGTGTAGTTAAAATTCTGTAAAATAGGAGAGTATGGAGGGGGTTGCTGGAGCGTCCAAGTCTACAGCAAGGAGTCCTCTGGCTGCTGCCAGTAGCAGGTAAGGCAACGCTGGTCTTAGTTGGCAGTTGCTGTTTTAAGAGTTTCCAGTTCCATTTGACATCCCCCAACTGCAGGTCGATTTTCTTGCGAGTCATGTGTAAAATTTCCTTGGGAACCTGAATTGCCTAGTTTTCTTGCATTAGTACAAGTCTATGGCGGCACCGGTGATCTGCAGTTGTATTCTGTTGGGATTACATTGCAGGAGCTCTGGGGCCTAGGCGCCCCCATTATTACAGTATGTTGTGTTGCATACATGAGCTACTAGGAGTGTACTGCTGTCTGCTCGCCCTTCAAATAATCCCACGAGTTATGTTAATGTCCTTAGGTGCCCCCACCCAACATCACTTCATTTGGTTACCCAAGTGTTCTACAGGGCATAGGCCTTGGAAACATAGAAACACAAAATTTGTCCTCAGAAAGGACTGTTTGGCCCACTCAGTCTGCCCATTTGTTCCCTGCCTATTCTGTCTTGGCAGAGTGGGTGCAGTTTCTGTGGGGAAAATTATGGACAAGATTTCATATCTTGGGCAATGACGAGGATGGCTCTGGGCCCTTCACAGAAGATTGCTTAAGTCTCCCTTGTGGTGACAGTATAGAATATCGGGTGCCCCTAGTAAGCTTGCTGAAAAGACTTCCTGAATGCAGCGCTGCTTAGGTCACGTGCTGTACTTGGTTGTCAGTTTTTTTTTTTTTAAGTTGGGGGGCAACATCCCCCCCCCCCAGTGTGTTTTTTTTTTTTGTTTTTTTTGTTTGTTTTTTTAAAAGGGTGGTTTGGGGGTGAACCCCAACCCAAATAAACTAATAAAAAGTAAAGGAACTGCAACTGTACCAAATAGTGTAACTTGAGCTCTATGCGAATAGCGTAGGTCTACGCGCACCTGATATTCTAACTAGCACCCCCTTGCCACTTGATTCCCCACCTCCTACCACTACTGAAGTGCTGTTGCGACTACTAATAGTTGAAGTGCCGACAAGAGCACGGACGTCATCAGACAAGACTCAATTATGATGCTGAAATATTGTCTGATGATGATGAAATCTTGCCCCCATTTTGTATCTGCACCCAAGCCATCAAAGCAGACACTAACTGGTTTCCGGCGACCCTCCACCCCTACCCCTTTTATCTACCAGTATTTCATTATGCCTATTCCATGCATGTTTGAAACCCCCCACTACCTCTGGTGGCAGGCTGTTCTAGGCACCCAGCACTTTCATTGAAGCAGTATTTCCTTGTGTCTCTCTTAAGTGCCACTCTTCTAGCTTTGTTTCATGCCCTCTTGCACTTCATCATTTGAAAGCGACTCCACACCTGTACCTTGCTCACCCTTGTGAGGTACTTGTGGGTCTCTGCCATGGCCCCCTCTTCTTTCTATCCTCCAAGTTGTACATGTTGAGACACCCAACTCTGTCCTCGAACAGTTTCTCATGCAACCCATATACTATTTTAGTTGCCTTCCTCTGGACTGCCTTTACCCTCTCAATGTTTTTTCTGAGGTGTGGTCTCTAGAACTGCACACAATGTTCCAGGTGGGGTCTCACCAACGATATAGACAGTGGTAATATGAACTCCCTCCTGCTTGTGATACCTCTCCCTAAGCACCCCAGCATCCCACTGGCCCTGCCCCCTGCCTTGCCACAATGCCCTGCGACTTTCAGGTCATAAGTTGTTATAACCCCAAGGTCCCTTTCCTGCTTCATGACGGACAGTACCCTGCCCCATTTTATATTCTGTTCCTGGGTTTCTACGCCCCAGGTGCATGATTCAGGGTACAGAGACAGTACCATCCTGCCAAGATAAGCCTGGACAAATTTCTGCTTATCAAGGGGATTACAGGGTACACTGAGTGGCACACCTGGAGAATCATGGGCCCAGAAGTAACTTCTTGGGCTTGCAATCTGTGAGCCATCGCTTATGTTTTTAATTTCCCAGGGTGTGTGGGGCAGAGTCCTGCTACATTAACAAATCAAATAATGAATGAAATGAAGAAAATGGAGGATTGTGTATGAGCTTTCATACGTAATAAGGTTATTTTCCGATCGAGAGGTTTCCATGGTAACAAATTACCTCGAGAGCGCAGTTCAGGAGGTCTTGTTACCACGGAAATGTCGAGATTGAAAAATAGCCTTGTATGTGTATGAGAATCTTTTATAGTGTATGGGGAACCATTACACTGATCTATGTCCCCAAAACGTCCTTCCGTAAGTTACTGTGGCGCAGTTCTTTCCAGCACCAGTCACTTCCTCGCCAGCTCTCAACGCTGTGGTTGCTTCATCACATATGCGTGCAGACATTCTAAGTTGTGCAGTAGCCAGTGCAGCACAACAGCAATTTGATGTCACTACTGCAGCACAACAAGCCAGTTCTAGGAACTGAATTCCGTGTATAACAACGTTCTCCCATACCCTATCGTTTTTTTACTACCCTAACCGAAGCTGCATAAGTAGTACGTAGTGATGCGCCAGCCTGAGATGCCGTTACTTCCGGGCCCATGGTTCTCCAGTTGTGCCCACTAGGTAACTGGTGGTTTTGGGGGGGGGGGGCCCTATAAATTAGTACCTTTGTGAACATCATACATGTTGGTTTCTGTATATGAAGCATGGGGGAAGGGAGTAGACTTGATGGATTTAAAGTCTCTTCTGACCATAAATTACTAAGCAGAGCACATTCCTGGACTGTTTACAGAAGGGCTTGAGGAGGAACACTGCTTTCAATAGAACCCCCACATACAGTATTATCTATGCCAAAATATTGTGTTTGCCTCCTAAAGTGCATTTTCTCTAGTGCATTAACACCCACTTTGTCTTACAGTAATGTAGCATTAACTACAGGTCTCTACTGTCTGCTCCTTTTTGAGGTCTGGTGCTAGAAACTGCCTCAAGGGCCCTCTGTACCTTGTAATACTGAGGAATCTTACCCAGTCATGGGTGCCAACTGCTGCTCTCCCCATTGAGGCTAGTCTCTGACTTTCACCCCTGAACGACTGGTCTGGCACCACTTTACTGCCTCCGCCTGTTCGAGGTGGGCCGGATTCGCTTCAGAACATCTAAGCACTACAGCTGCTTGCTCCCACTTGGTATGAAGATGGGCAAGTTCATCCCAGCATGCTAAACCAATCCTTGGGCAAGCTCCTCTGGGGCCACTGGAGGCAGCATGTTGACTGGAGGGAGCGGCCCTGTGGTATGGTGGTGGGTGGGTAGCCTCCATCATCCTCCTGGACCTGCCCTTGAGTTTTCTCTCCTCCCATAAGGAGAATCCTGAAGGGAATCCGTGACCCACATTGCCATGTATGACTCCACCCATCCCGTTCCTTTTGTGACACCTGGAACACTGCAGGGGGAAGGAGGAGCAGCACTGGGCTTCTTTCCTAACTCTGAAGGAGACTGCAGGGACACTGGCTCCCCCATCTGCCTGCCCACTGTGACACTTAGACCAAATGCTAGGTTTAAACCTGGGTCATCAGCTTGACCTTTGGCACCCTGGCGCTTTGCTGTCGGGCAAGCCTTCTGACACCCCTTTTGATTATTGTTTCCAGTGCTTCACAGAACTAACTGTATGTGTGTACTGTTTATTTTATTTTTTTATTTTTCTCCGGTAGTACTTGGGGTCTTGAACCACATCCCACAAAAATGGATTCCTTGGAACCCAAGATTGGAGCAGAGTCTGTGAAAAAGGGAAAATCTGGGAAGGAGAATAGGCCCACCACTCTGGCCAGCGGTGCCAAGGCAAGGAGCAAGATTCCCATTTCCATAAGTAAAACAAAAACCATGCCAGATTTCAGAACAGTTCACCAGAACTGGCAGAGTAATTTTCAGAAGGTAAGTCTAAAAGCGAATCCAAGTAAATATGAAGGGTTTTTTTTCTGTTGTATTTATCTTCTGTATTCTCCGCACATAAGGGGTGCGGCATCCTGGACCCCATTCAGGGGTCCTCCCTACTTTGTGCCTGCATGGAAAATGTGACCTCATCCTAGTGGGAACTGCTAACTTCTCTCACCCCTTCCTTTGACACTCCTGAATGGCAAGTCTGATGCCACATTATCCCTTTTTTGGGCCATCTGTGTTGGGCTGGGTGAGCGCCAAGGCTTCTTGGCAATTTAAGGGGACTTCTAGAACAAGGCAAGGCAGACTTCTCCCCATTAGGTATGTGAGACCAATTGAGCAAGCCCCTCCAGTCCCGGGGGTTGGAATATAGTGGTCCGAGCTGAACTGCGTGGCATGGTGGTAGTTGGCATAATCCGTCTCTTTGTCCTTTCCTTATATTCTTCTGCTGTTCTTGAATGTCTCTGCACTCCTTGACCTCTACGAAACCTTCTGAAGGGTGTCTCCCATCCCTCATCCTGATGCCTCCCTTGTTGTCTCGTATGGCTGCAGTCAAACTGCACCTTTGAGTTCCCTGGAACACCAGGGGGTGATATGAAGAGTTATGGGGCACCCTCCTGAAGCCAGAGGGGTGAGAGTGTTAGCAGGGAAGTTTGCTTCCTCCTCTGCCTGCTTGTCAAGACCACTGTGTCTTTGGAGAGAAACCCACATTGTCCGTTTGGCAAGTGGCTCCCCAGTCACTGTGATGTGGAGAGAGTCAGGGAGCATTTAACAGAAGGTCTTCAGAATGATGCTGAAAAGTTTAGTACTCTGCGATCTGAACCCCCCCCCCCCAATTTTTTATATTAATTACAGTTTACGTTTCCCACCTGTCCCCTTCTACTTGGCTACCTCCCAGCTCCTCCTGCTTTTACCCACCTCCTTTGCATGGCTGCAATATCACTTGATTAGGAGACTCCTTGGTGGAGAAGGCAGGTTGTTGTGGTAGGGCACGAGTGAGCCTGCATCATTCTGCATGTACTGGAGTTTTCCGCATTACTCCCCAGCCACTGTAACTGTGAAAGGGAGAGACAGAGACCGAGAGAGACTGAGGGGGAGAGAAAGAGAGAAGCACACACACCCAACCCACTACTACAGAAGTGAGCCTACTGACATAAAACCCAGTCAGCATCCTCCTTCTCACTGTCATCTTTGCATGCATAACATGTGCTCATCCACGGGCCTATGCAGTTGCTGAGGCAGCATCCCTCCCTCCCTGAAGCAATAGTGTGTTTTGGGGGTACTCGGTTCTCTTTCCCTGCTGGCCTTCCAGTGGCCCTTGCTTGATTCCCAAACCCGATTTGCCAGTGTCCAAAACAGGCAAGGTGCTGCGCCAATGAGATGGCACCCCCCTTTTTTTTACTTGTTTGCCACCGACTCTGCATGGTTGGCAGGTATGCTTCAACAGTTGCAGCAGTCAAGTAGTAGTGATGTTTATCAAATGCAGCCACCGACTGACTTCTGTGTGACAACCAAACTCTTTAGACCCCAATTAAAAACCAAAGTGGGAAGTTCTTGCCTCAGAAAAACCACACAGGAGAGGAAATGGTGGTAAATACAGCTGAAATTATGTTGAGGTAAACAATGGGTTCTGGTGGCCACCCTTTAAAGGCCACAAAAATGTTGAGCTTAACCTGCTGGTCTAGTGGCTGGAGCACAGACTTTGTGAACCAGGAGACCCAGGCTTAACCACAGCCACTTACATGTTGTGTGCCCAAGTAACTTAAAGCAGCAGTGCAATGTAAAAAAAAAATAAAAAATAAAATACTTGCACTTTTTTGACAGTTTATTCCTGGTGCTTTGTTGAGCATTTCCCTGGTACTCTTTCCCACTGGCATTGCACTATCACCATGCAATGTGCCATTTTCTTTTGTTTACATTTCTGCCACCGGCCATGTTGAACAGGACCCCCCTCTGCTGCCAACTGCACATATGTTTGACTGGCAGTACTGCACAAGGGCATTGGGAGTGTTCAGCATAGGGTCCCACTGTTGTAATCAAAAGACGTGATGCTATGTGAAGGGGGAATGCAGCTAAAAATTAGCCAGTCGCCATATTTATTGTGGCGCCACAACAATTCAAATTTTAAATATCTAAAAAAACTAAAGATCACTAGAAAAATCCATTTACAGATATGAAACCTCATCTATGGCCGCATGCTTACAACCAAGAAAAATAATTTTAGTAATCATTTCCTGATTATGTTGCACTGCTGCTTTAAAGCAGCAGTACTAGTCAACCAGGAAGTGTTCATCACTTCCCAGATTTTTGCACTGCCTGATAGTTTACGATTTCACATTTTTAACTTTTGCTGTTTACTGATAATTGGTTCCCTTTTTTTTTAAATACATTTATAATGTGTGGATCCACTGGAAATATGGCAGCCCCCGGCACACTATTTCCTGTTTTTCACCCTTTGCCTACATTGCTTGTCCTATTAACACTCAACAAGCAAAGGAAGGGTGATGCATTCCAGTTACATCAGACAAAATAACCAATGAGAGACTGAGAGCACCCCATTTCCGTCTGAATCCAATATGGTACGCCTGGCTGGGGTCTGTGCGAAACTGTCAAACAATAAGGAATATAAAGGAGGGGAAGCAAACAATTCATGTTTTGTCATGTGTAGGGCTTGTGTGACATAACTGTTGTAAAAGGTACATTTTTATTAACTAGTACTGCTGCTTTAAACTGCTGCATTAGTAGTGCCACAAATAGGCACATTTTATTTCCTTTTTTTTTTTTTTGTGTGTGTGATCTATTTTCTCCCCTCCGTGCTCCGAATCCGCCACTCCTTCGGGCATCCTAGGTCACCAGCACCCCTCTAACCCCCTCGTGCCTCCCTCGCCTCATATTGCATCCTACCTCAAGGCAGCTCGGCATTACCCTTTGTCGAGTGGGTCCCTCTCCTCCGAGGGGGACAGCACTGGTGGGGGCAGCCCAGCACACTATATATTTTTTCCTCGGCCTCTGGCGCTGCTGAGATGGGCCAGCCCGCAAGAAGCCTTCTGGTGCTAGTGGACTGGATGCCGTCATCTGGCCAATCCGTAGTGGTTTTCCCGGTTTTCTGGCACTTCCCACATTGCAACACTTCTGCAGTGGTCTCGATCTCCACCGGGGCTGCTGCAGAGCGAAGCGACCCTGTAACCCACCCCAGAAGAGGAAATCGGTCTTATGGACGCTTACTCCTCTTCTTCCCCTGGTGACCCAAGTCCGTTCCCGAACCCGGATCGCTGGCATGGTGTGAGGCAAGACGCCAGCGCCTCAACCCTCTGCGCCACTGGGCTTACCTGGCAGAACATTTTTTAATTAACTGTTAAAATAGTCTGTAATTACACTTATTTTTTATTTTTGGTGTATTTTACTTTTTCCATTTGCTCGTTAGAGGGTTTTCCACCTAACAGTATTAGCTGTGAAGTACAGAGTGGTACTTTGCATGGAGACGTTGTATATCTGTGTGATTAACTCTGACTTGTGATTGGACAAGAGGATCTACGTGTAGTTATAACTGTGTTTTTTAAAACTGTGTCTCATCAGGGAAAAGCAGTTGCCAAAAAACCATGCACACAGCCTCAGCCGTTTAACCTGACCCAGAAAGGATCAAAGTTCAGCATTGTGATGGACAAAGATTTAGAGTGCCCCTCCTCTCTGGACAGTCAGAAAGAAAGTCTCCACACAGGACCGCTAAATGAAACGTTCATCATTACAGGAAATGAAACCTTGCAGGGGCATAATCAGTCTGAAACAGCAGTGCAAAACTCTTTGGAATTGCAGGGTGTTCTGGGTTTGGAGCCAGTAAGCGAATCCACAAGACCTCCAGGCATTAATGTGTTGAGAACTGCAGACCCTCTTCATGCTAAAGAAGCAGTGAATGTGGTACAGAGCGTTGCTGGTACCAGACAGTGGAATCTTGGCTCAACACGCCATCTCTCCAGTCAGCAAGGGGAATCCAGTGTTGTGCCACAGAAAGGTAAGGCACACTTTTATTTGGGGGATTTGCTCTTTTATGATGTGGTTTGGGGGGGTAGGAGGAAGTAAGCTGTTGGTTAGCTAGGACCTGCAGCTTATCTGTTGGGTAGGAAAATGGGCAGACTAGGTGGGCCAAGTGGTCCTTATCTGCCGTCAAATTCTATGTTTGAGGGTGGATACTTCAGAGGAGCAGTGCTGAGGAGGCCTGTCACAAAAGCTTCAATTTACACCACACACACTTGTGCCCACCTGTAACATTATGCAACCGGGGAGGGTGTAAGTGGACTGTTACTTGAAGTCCATATAAGAGTTTGAATAGACGGAAAGCTATTTTTGGAAATGTTCATCCCCAGATTACATTTGTACTATTCTCGCCCCAATGGTGGGTTAGCCACAGCTGTACCCTTCTGTCATTTGGGGGTAGGGGGGCCTGCCTTCACAGCTGACGCTAGTGTCACCCCTTTTAGTAGGTTGTTCTGGCTTTATTGCACCCCCCAGTACTTTTCCTCCCCTTTGGCTAGTCTTGCTGCTCTATATGCCTGTCTGGAATGTGTGGCTCTCTGACCCAACCTGGTTTATCCTCCTGTAAGCCTTGCCGAGGGGCCCCATTTGACCCAGAGATGGGCTTCACCTGGCATAGTAGGGGAAGTGACACAGTTTGTAGGAGTTGAAGACACCCCCGAATTTAGCTGGCTAGTAGCAGGTGTAACTTGGGCTAGCTGGGTTTCCTGGATGGCCCTTTACATTTGATGATGGTGGCCATGTGCGTATATCCCTACCCCTTCCTCACACAAACACTACTGCCTGGGATGCTCAAAGACTTCTTCCTATTTCTTCCAGCCACCATTCAGCTAAACTGCCAACTTTTCTACTGGCAGTAGCTGTCTCCCCCCACCCTCAATCAGGATAATCTAGAAGCATCTCTTTTGTCCAGGGGAGTTCCTAGAGGACAGTGGTGCCTCAGCGATAGTTGAGATGTGATTAGTTCTGAAGCAGTGAGGTGTACGAACATATGGAGAAGCCAGCAGAAGAAGGCCATTTGGTCTATCAAGTCTGCTCGTATTGCAGGGTCCACAGCTTGAGCTAATGTCCCTCCCCACTCCTCCCATCCTCTCTACCCATGATCATTACCTTCCCCTATGCCTATCCTAGCCTCTCTTAAAGCTGCTCACTGTCTCGAGATGACCTCTTCCGGCAGCACATTCCAAGTGTCCACCCCGTCCTCTGTGAAGTGCTTCCTAACCTCCCACCCTCCAGCTTAAGACTGTGCCCCCTCATGTTATGGTTGCCACTCAGCTTAAAGAGACTCTCCTTATCAACCTTATTTATTCCTTTCAACTACTTGAAGGTCCCAATCATGTTGTCTCGCTCTCGTGTGCTCTCTCCTGTCTTCCAGGGAGTACATGTTCAGTGCCCTCAATCTCTCCTCGTATGTCTTGTCTTGCTGACCTGCTATCATCTTTGTGGCCCTCCTCTGGACCTTCTCCAGCAGGTTAATGTCCTTTTTGAGGAAGGGCATCAGTACTGAACTCCATCCTCTAGATGTGGCCATACCAATGACCTGGACAAGGGTGGTATAACCTCCTCTCTTCTACTATTGATCCCCTAGATATGCATCCCAGCATCTTGTTTGC
Source organism: Neoceratodus forsteri (assembly GCA_016271365.2). Taxonomy (NCBI): domain Eukaryota; kingdom Metazoa; phylum Chordata; order Ceratodontiformes; family Ceratodontidae; genus Neoceratodus; species Neoceratodus forsteri. The sequence continues at coordinate 17,913,504 of JADMNL010000036.1, forward strand.
CTTTCCTGCTGCTTTCTTGCACTGCGTGGAGTGCTTCAGATCACTAGTGATTATCACTCTCAGGTCCTTCTCTTCTTATGGTGCAGAAACTTGACTAATAGCGTTCCTATTAGTTGAGTGGTGACTTTCACTTTTCTCAACAGGTAGTCCAAAGTTTGTAAAATTGTTCTGAAAATTAGCCCCATAGACTTGTATGGGGCGTGTCCTCGCGCTCTCCCTGGTTAAACGTCACAATACGGGGGAGCGTGGGTGTGAAGCAGGCAGACTAGGAAGTGGGAAGGGATCGGCTGGCTGGCAGTTTGGCCAGAATTACAATCCCTTCCCAAACTTTACAGAACAAATTAAAATTTGTACTTTCAGTGCAGAGGGGCCATCGCCCCAGGGTAGCGGGATATGAAGCCCAAAATCTTACAAAAATCACATCTTTACTTTTAATATGTCCTCCGAAGTCCTGCTTTCGGTTGTAAGAATAGTTTTGCCGTTTCTTGGGGTTGAGAACTGTGAACCAGATGTGAGCAGTTCGGATTCTCTAAGAATGTAAGTGAGATCACTCTTACAACTGTAAGTGTGGCCTTGCCGGATGTATTGAGAGCTAGTGGAACCAAAATAGACAGAAAATTTTTACAAATGTTAAGAATTGGTTAGTTGTGAGAGACCGAGATAGATATAGATATAGATATAGATATAGATAGAGATATAGAGATATAGAGATATAGAGATATAGAGATATAGAGATATAGAGATATAGAGATATAGAGATATAGAGATATAGATATAGATAGATATAAAATATTTGTTTTCCTTTTGGATCATTAGAACATTTTCTATGTGGTATGATTAGGCTGGACATGTGGAATAGCACTGTACCTGGCAGCTAGACATATCTAGATTTCAAGAATCAATCTTCACCATTTATTCACACTAATGTGTCTTAGCTGGAGGCGATATGACCCCATGAGAGCAAACTCTTTTGTAGCTTAGGAAGGGGATTGACTGTGCTGGCCCCACCCACGAGGCGGCTGTAGTGGTGCTGAGCATGTGAGCCAACCAGCAACCAACGCTGCCCCTTTCCTTAGTTCAAGGAGTACTACACCCTCATATCTTGTCAGTACACAACTCTTTCCTGTAGCTGTTGCGGATATATTTGTTTTGCTTTAGTTTATTTTCACTGTTCATACCAGTCCCTGTAATTATCTTGGGGGTCTCCATTTTCTGTTTGTTGGAATCTCATTGTTCCTGAGAGCTGCATTAACATAAGAGAATGTGACGCGTCTGCACTCTTTAGACTTCACAGTATGCCTGTCTGCTTACTTAGCATTCAACAAAACAAGTTGCAGGAAGGTGTGAGATACCATATTTACCTTCAATTAGCTTTGCAAACTGTCTTGGATGCAATGCAGCATTTTGTTTCCACTTTAAATTGCATTCAGTCCATGGGCCAGATTTTCAAAAGCAAAACTCTGACGCAAGGTGCTTGAGGCAAATGGGAATGATGCAAGTGGCACCTTGCGTCAGAGTTTGCAGCGATCCCCTAACATTGGGATGCCGTGTAGCAAGCCACCCTTGTGTCAAAAGCGCCCGTGCACCAGGTCACATTGGGGCATGCACCACGGTGGGGCCGCACCATTCCCTTTTTTTATATTCTGTAAGCCTTGCAGTGGGCGCAGCAAGGGGCTTGGTTTAGACCTCCCATGAGTCACGAGGTGGTCTACGCACTGTGTGCCAATGTGGAGAATGGGGAGTGCTCTGAAAGTGGGGTCTGAGACATGGGGGGGTGCCATAGGGTGTGTTAGGGATATGGTGGACATGTGAGGGAGTAATGTGGCACCCGGTGGCGTTGTTTTTATATAACCGTCAAGGTAACGGCATGGTACTGTGGGGGGGAGGGATTTCCAGGGACAAAAAGTGCCATGGCCCCAGGTGGGCACAGCCCTGGCAGCCCCAGCCTCTGGCACTGTTTGTCCCTGGCCACCCCCAGTACCATCCAGTAGCTTAATAGTTATATAACAGCACCCCCACCAGGTGCCTCATCACCCCCTCGCATTCCCACTGTCTCCCTAACACCCACTACGGCACCCATCATTCCCCCCTTCTGCCCCAGGAACCCTCCTGCCAAAGATGTTTTCATCCCCCCTTCCCACCATGCCGGCCCCTCTAGTGTTGTGGGAGAAGCCAGATCCCTGCGGCAATTCCAGCAAGTGTCAATTGTTTGGTGCTAGCCTGCAGGTGCAGCAACTCCCAGATTTTTGGCCCAGGGACCCCTGGGTTTGTTTTATTTTTTAATTTTTTGTTTACAGAATTGGGCACAGGGTCCCTGACACACCTGGAGTTTGCTTTAGCCCTAGATTGCCGTAAATTGCGGCAATCTAAGGGCTCATTGAAAATCGAGCTCTGTGCGTTTCCAGAGATTTTTTTTCCCCCAGGTTCTGTGTACTTTCAGCATAGAGATTCATGGTGTAAATGGGTGCTGCAGCATCCTGTTCACATGATATTAGCAAGATTGAAAACACACAAGTGAATGGTTTTGTTAAAGAGCATCTTTCTTGGTGCTTACAGGGGTAAGCAGGAAGCTTCCTTTCCTGAATGGGCGCTTCTGTGGCCAGCTAAATTTTTTTTTTTTAAGTCGCCTCCTAAAGGAAGGGGAGGGATCATAATTTGCCCTCAGGGGCTCATGGCACAATCCCCTTACACTTTCTCATACTTGGCTCCACCCCTGCACTCCAGCGTTTTGTGACATTGGTATTGGGTGAGTGTAGGGGCGCACTCCACTAACTTGCATGCAGTATCTTTTTACATGTCCCCGAATATTTTTTTTCTTCTTATCAGTACCAAAACCCAGTTAATGTCACGGTTCAGCTAAGATCTCTGTTAGCTGAACCCTGGCATCGATCTGTGCCGAAATCCAATTTAAAATCGGGAAATTATTCAACTGAATGGTGTGCGCCCCCGTGCTCTCCCTATATTGACTTTAGAAAACATTGGAGTGTGGGGCCAAGTAGACTGAGGATGTAGAAAAGGATCAGGTCTCAAGCTCAAGAGTTTCAAGGTGGCGTTATGATCCCTTCCTTCTTTAGAGGTGTGAATTAAGAAATTATTATTTAGTTGGCTATAGGAGCTCCCATTCAGGTAAGGGAGCTCCCTGCTTAGCTCTCGCCTAGTAAATATATCAAGATTGGTTTTCTTTAAAAGATCAAGAACTACAAATGTTGCCAGTTCACGTAGCTCACATTAAATGTTTTTAATCTTATCCTGTCTGCTGTTTGACCAAAGTTCATGACAAAGTTTAGCGCAAAAAAAAAAAAAGAAAAATGAAGTAAATATATATAGAAAATTGTACGGAAAACCATATGAAACAAGGCTGTTTGCATTTCTGGGTAAGATGATGACATGGAGACCCTGAGATCTTACTTCGAGTGGGAGCTCTCGCAGCAGGCTATTACAGTTAGGATTATGCCACAGGCACTAGGACCCATCGGAAACCTTTAGCTAGTAGTCTTCAGCGGGGGCTGCCCCTGACGTCACCCAGTGGTATATCAGGGGGCGGTCCCCAGCACCACCTCAGCTCTTTTCCTGCCACAGACTTGCTTCCATTGGCTTTTCAGTTGCCTTTAGAATAAAGTCTAGTAGTTTCTAGCAAAACTTGTACAGTTTTTTTTTCTTGTTTTATTCTCAAAGTTCGCTTTTTGTTTCTTCACCATCTACTCCTGCATGTCGACCTCATAGTTGTCGGTCTCCTCATCCAAAAAACAAGAGGACAAAGTGCATCTGTGGCCGCCAGATCCCGGCAAAGGACACCCACGAGGCCTGCGTCTTTTGCCTTGGGCCGGACCACGATACCAAGGCCTGCTCAGTTTGCAGGGGCTTTACAGGCAGGACCAGAAATTGCCACCTTAAGGCTCTTGAGGACCATCTTCTTGAACAACAGGTGGCCATGATGCAACGCTCACCAGCGGAGAAGTTCTCTTCCTCTTCGTGCGCGCGCGCTCACCCACTCACCCACACACAAAGGGCTTCAGACCAACGTAAGTCCCGCGAAAAGGACCGGGACCTGTCAAAGGGGCGTTCGTGCTCCTGGTCACCCCATAAGAAAAAGTCCTCCTCTGGGTTGGGCATTTTGGATTGTTCCTGCCACTCCCAGCACTCCACAGGGCGACAAGCAAGACACTACCATGCCCGCCAAGCCACTGACATCTGGCAGTGGCAGTCGGGGGGGCCTAGTCTCCGTGCTGGCCTCTTCCACCCCAAAGGTGAAGGCAGCACCCTTGCTGCCACCCTCCACCTCGGGAGTTGGGACCTCTGGTTCTTCTTCCAGGGCTTCGGCCCCACAGAAGAAAGTTCTGACTTTGGTTGTTCCCAGGACTCCTGGCAAGGCCTCTGAACATAGGGAGCGGGAGCCAGGTTCAAAGCCGGCATCAGTTCACCACACCTCTACAGCTCAGCCTTCTAAAGTGAAGCCAGCAACGGTTTCCAAGCCAGATGGCTCCAACCCATTGATGGCGCAAGAGAAGGAATGGATGTTGGCTAAGGTGTCGCCGGTCTGTAGGGCCTCCACTCCTGAGGATCCGGAAGATGATTTCCTCTCCCAGGAACCTACCTGACCTTCCATCCTTGCCTATAGCTTCTCACATGCCGGACAATCCCAGCCTTCCGACTGGGTCTGCCGTCACCCAGTTTACGAAGGACTAGCTCACAGAACTTTTCTTGTTCTGGTGGGGTCAGGCTAAAAAGCATGTACTCCCAACACAGCCAGACCCAACTCCGGCTCCGGAGGAAGTAATGGACAAAGGCTGGGACAAAAAATGCCTCTTCCCATGCCTGAAAGTACCTCTCCTAAACCAAAGCACAAGTCTCGGTCATGCACTCCAGCGGATACCCGTGGCTGGACTTTACACAAGGAACGTCTGCACCAACATCAATCCAGGTCTAGTAGCACCACCCACTGTCGCTCCCACAGCCGGTGGCACTCTGAAAGCCGTCCTCTGTGCTCAACCAGACGACGCGGTCCCATATCAGACATTGGTGTGCTAGCAGGTGACGTTCATATGAGAGGAGCAGATCCACCAGATCAGCCTCCTCTTCCTCTGTGGGCCACGGTTCACATCCCAGTTCCTCTGGGTCCGACCGTTCCTTCTCACGGGAAAGTCCAGTGTCCCCTGATGAGAAGGACACTCCAAGATCTCCTCCTGACGATCCGACCTTCTGGACATTGTGGGGCACATCAAGAATTCCAACGGATGGGAGGCAGAGGACTTGTATCCGGAGCGCCGGAGATTAGCAAAATACCCGAGGCAGAAGGAGCCAAAGCCTTTGGTAGTTCTTCCTTGTGGATACCTTCAAGGACCTTTTACTAGGATCACTTAGAACCATCCCTCTACCACCTGGCAGTTCCCGAGAAATCAGTTAGTCTGTATCGAGCCCCGAGGGAGGAGCCTTTCCTTGTGGAACATCCTCAGGTGGACTCTATGGTGATTATGGCTGCTACAGCCTAAACACCTCGGCTCCCAGCCTCCCGATGTTGAGTCCAGATTCTTGTATCAGGTGGGCAAATAGGTTTATTCTGCCGCCACCTGTTCCATCCATTCTCTGAACTTCCTCACTTATATGGTCCAGTACCAGAATGCTGGTGGAGGAATGGCCTAGAAGTGGCTCAAGCATTACCAGATTTGGCACAAGAGACCGAACTCCTGGACCTATTGAAGTCTGGTTCGGACGTAGGCACTCAGGTTTTGAGAGCCTCGTACGACACTGCAGATATGGTCTCGCGGGCAACTTCCAGCATTTGCCTTTGGCACCATGCCTGGCTTAGAGTCTCAGGATCTGCAGTCCAGAATCCTGAACCTTCCATTCCAAGGTTCCATGCTTTTTGGGGAGGAGACTGAGAAACTCCTCTCTTGCCTCCAGGATTCTGGGAAGTCCATCTGGTCCATCCAAAAGCTGTATAAGGGGGATCGGAAACCATTCCACAAAAGGCCATTTCATAAGCCCTCAGGGCAAAATACCCATGGCCAATTCCCACACAGAGGTGGCTTTAAAAAAAAAAAAAAAGCTACAACCCAAGCTTCTGGGAGCTCGACCTCTAGAGGCCCCAAGTCCTCTCAGCCCTCTCTGCTGGTTCCCAGATCTACTCAGTGACTTGCTATCGACACCCCCCTTTCCTCTGGTGGAGGTGATGGGGGAGACAGTGGGGGGTCTCTTCTCCCTCTACCAAGAGGATGCAGCAGCGTCACAACAGATCTCTGGGTTCTAGACCTAATAAGGAGAGGACATACTCTCGAGTTCACCCAGATCCCTCCAGAAAAGTCACCAGGGTCCTCACGTTATCCTCCTTCGCACATTCCTCTGGTAAGAGAGATCCAGGCCCTTTTGCTGAAACTGGCGATAGAGCCAGTCCCCCAGGGACAACAGGGAAGGGGCTATTATTCCCATTTTTTCCTGGTTCCAAAAAAGACTGGGGACCTTCGGCCCATCCTGGACCTCAATTCCCTAAATCTTTTCATGGAGTACAAACGGTTCAGAATGGTCAGTCTGCCAGGTCTCATTTCCCTCTTGCACCAAGGGGACTGGCTCTGCTTCCTGGATATGCAGGACGTCTATGTGCAGCTACTTTGCACTCTTAAAGACACCTTTTATTCTCTCTTCCGAGAGCTGGGGATCACCCTGAATCTTCCAAAGTCTTCCCCAGAGCCCAGTCAGCGACTCCCATTCATCTGAGCAGTCTTTGACACAGTTTGGGGCATGGCCTTCCTCCCGCAGGACAGGGGGATCATCTAAGGGGTGTAGCCCTGACAGTATCCATGGCTCCACAGGTCCCAGCCAGGACCTTCCTCAGACTTCTGGGGCACATGGCAGCGGCCATTCCCACAGACCCTTCGGCCCACCTCCACATGACCGTCCCACAGTGGATGCTTAGGGTGCAGTGGGACCTAAGGTCGGATCTGGACCGGCCGGTCAGGATCTCCAACCCGTTAACGACGCCTAATTCTTGGTGGTTGGACCCCTCCAACCTGGAATGAGGGGTCCCTTTTCATCCGGAGCCCCTGAGACAGATCCTAATGACAGACGCCTCCTGTCTCAGTTGGGACGCTCAACTGGGAGACAGACAAACCCAGGGGACATGGTCAACAGACAAGCAACGGCTCCATATCAACATTCTTGAGGTGCGAGCGGTGCAGAATGCCTTGCGGGCGTTTCCGACAGACCTTTCGCAAGGCCCTTTTGTCATCCAGATCGACAACATATCGGTAGTGTTTTTCCTTCAACAAGCAAGGGGGCATGCATTCCTACTCCCTGTGCTGGGAGGTGATGAGAGTCTGGTATTGGGCACTGGAACACCGCCTAGATCTCGTCTCGGTCCAAGGCTCATGAGTGAGAGCTCCTCCAGTTGGTGGCAGATCCACTGTTTGACAGGTGGAGCTGTCCAGAGTTGGACCTCTTTGCATCTCCACTCAGTGCCAAACTGCCCAGTTTCTGCTCGTGAGAGCTCGCACCTGGTGTTTTCTGGTCAGACGTGTTTCGCCCCTCTGGACAGGGAGGTTTCTGTACGCCTTCCCTCCCTTCCCCGTTGTTCAGAGGGTTCTTCTGAAGCTTCAGACCGAAGGAGCAGAGATGTTCCTCATCGCCCCATTCTGGCCTCTGCAGATTTGGTTCACACTACTTCAGCAGCTGGCAGTGGAACCTCCAATTCATCTGCCACAGAGCTCACACTTGCTGTCCCAGGATCAGGGAACACTGGTCCACCTGGACCTCAGATCCCTGCATCTTCATGCCTGGCCCCTGCAGACTTAGTCAAATCCAGGTTTGGGGCCTCCTAGGAGGTGGCGGATGTTCTCGTGGCAGCGAGAAAGCACTCGGCTAGATCCACTTATGCCATGAAGTGGAAGTGCTTCTGTCTATGGGCTTCACCCTGTCACTTGGACCCTCTCACCTGCTCAGTGAACACGATATTAGAGTAGCTTTTCTCCTTATTGAATCAAGGCTTGAGCTACTCCTCCATAAAGGTACATTTGTCAGCAATCTCTGCCTACCACGTACCAATGGAAGGAAAAACACTCACCCAACTGGACGTGGTTCCATACTTTTTTTTTTTTTTTTTTTTTAGGGCATTTTATATTTTAAGCCTCCCATCCAAGATCTGGTACACGCCCCCAGGATCTCCTGTTTATGCTGGAGGAGCTACCCTTCAGCCTGCTGCTGATTGTGAGATTCGCTTTTCATGGAAAGTGTTATTTTTGGTTGCAGTTACTTCTACTCTGAGAGTTTCCAAGCTTCAGACCCTGATGTGTAAGGAGCCTCATTTAATTTTTCATAGGGGCAGGGTGTCCTAGAGAACCAGTCCTAAGTTTTTGCCTAAAGTGGTGTCCGAGCTGACATTGAATCAGGATGTCAATCTTCCGGTATATTATCCAGATCACTCAAATAGAGGGGAAGCGCTCCTGCATACTTTGGACGTCCATAGGGTGCTGAGGTACTATCTATAACGCACTGCTTCTAATCAAGAAGATGGAGCAGTTGTTCGTGGCCTTTGGGCCTCGATGCCAAGGCACTCCAGTGTTGAAGCAAACCCTATCAAAATGGCTGGTAAGTTGCGTAGTTTACGGTTACAAATACAACAAAACCCTACTGGACTCGGTTAGGGTAATTCTGCCAGGGGAGTGGCTACTTCATTCGCATCCTTGCGAAATGTCTCCACAGGAGACATCTATGCAGCAGCTACCTGGAGCTCGGTGCATACCTTCATTAAGCACTACAGTAGGGACATTGCATCTAGATGAAGAGCAGGCTTTGGCCTACTGGTTCTCCAGGGCTGCCTTTCCTAAAAGTGCATTGTTAGCACTGGTGCTTACAGCAGTCTCCCAGTTCCTGGTCTTTTTTGTGGGACTGCTTGGGATTCAGTCCTAATTATAAAAGCCTGCTGCAAGAGCTCCCTCTCGAAGTAAGATAGTACACTTACATAACTTGCTGTAACAGTAGATTTTAGGGAGGAGCTCTTGCAGCAGGCGCTGCTTTCCCTCCTTCTGCCTGGTGAGTTGTTGCATCATTTTTACAGCAAGTTTCCGCCTGGACTGCCTGCCGGGCCTTATTCACAGGTCTCTGGGTGAACTGAGGTGGGGCTGGGGACCGCCCCGATACACCACTGGGCGACGACTGGGCGGAGCTGATGTTGCGGGTGGCACCCGCTGGAAACTGCTAACTAAAGGTTTCCGATGGTCCCCTAGTGCCTGCGGCATAGTCCTAATTGTAATAGCCTGCTGTAAGAGCTTCTTTCGAAGCTCTACTGTTACAGTAAGTTCTTGCGTAACTGTACTTTTCACCTTCGAGGTCTATGATGTCATCTCGGCTGTCTATGAAAACACAGTCTTGTTGTGTATGGTTGCCAACTTGCCCATAATAGGCTCTCTCTTTTGTGTGCATTTGCCTACCCCTTGTTCTTGGTACAGTAGTAGCCAAGTTTGCATAGAAACGGGATCTTTGTCCTTTATACTTTGTCTGCGCTTGTTGCTTGTCTGAATTGTAATGTCTGAGCAGGCTTGTACATATTTGGGGGGGGGGAGCAGTATAAACGTTGGGCTGTTTTTTTGGCTGCTGGGAGTGGATCCTTCCAGTTACACTCGATAGCGGAGTGGGTGGTGGTACAACAGCAAAGGGGGAGTGAGGTTTGTGCCTTGGTGCCCGGAGTGAAGACAGCCCCTTGCCCGGTCAGAGGAAGGTTGCTGACATGGTAGTCTTCATGGCGGGGGGAAGGAAACAAAAATAATTTTCTGATTATTTCCAGAAACAGAACCAATGGCTACTGGAGACCGCATCCATCATTCCAGCAATCTGCTGAACCAGCAACACGGAGGAAAATGCAGCAAAACCACAGCAGGGAGACCAAGGGTGGCGACTCCTGCTCACCTTCAGCCCACGGTTAGTAACTGATTTCTAATGGTCTGGCCACATAACCACACACTTAAGCATCATTCTGGCTTGAAGAGCTGTAACCCAAGACTGTCTGATTTAAACTGCAATCATCAGATATGGGGTGGCAGATGGTGGCGAGGGTGGTGGGTGGCGCGGAGGTCCCAGGCGGCCCGAAGGAGTGACTGGCCAGGGTGCAGGGAGGGCGCATAAAAAAAAAACTGCAATCCCTTTATTGCCGCCACTCTTTTTTTTTTTTCCCTTCCTTTCTTTTTCTTTCCAGTCTTGCCATTCACCTGGTGGGATCATGTGGGAGGAGGGGGAGGAACAGAGTCAAAGGTAATTGGGAAGCATTGTTACACCCAGAGAATGGTTAACCTTATACAACAAGCTCCCTAAAGAAGTGGGAAGTGTTTATCTATCTTTTAAAGGAAATCTGTCATTATACAATGGCAAGAAAGAATCCTGGCTTCTGATTGGTCAGTTGGCTGTCACAGCAGGGATGTTATCCTGGCATAACATCCCTGCTGATTGTTTGTAGGATATGGAGCATGCTCCTGACCTTTTTTTTTTTTTCTCTTGAGAAACAAAAATATTTTTACACACTAACAAAAACATTCTTTAAAATTATTTTTTTAACTATAAAACAATAAGCCATTGTATAATAGGAATAATGCCCTCCAGGGTGGGTGTTATGCTGGGATAACATCCCTTCTCGGGTGTTGGACGCCCTCGGCCGGTGGCCTCGGGCCCAACCTCCCGAGGTGGGATGTTATCCCAGCATAACTACCCGCCCTGTCAGGCATTATTCCTTTATTATCTTCAGGTCCCCCCATTAGGTTTTGTTATGCGGAAAAAATGTGTTTATTGTTGTACACTGCACTTGCATTGTAGCATGCCTTTAAACCTGACTTGCATCCGTTCTTGCGGAGGATAACATTACTGGGTCCAGTATTACATTCACTGGGGAGAAGCGAAGGGTCTGAAGAACTGAACTCCGAGCAGAATTGGTATTCCTGGGAGGAGAAGATCGATCACATGACTTTGGATTCTGTGAAGTTTCTGCCAGGGTGGGACAAATCAGTTTGTGAACTGGTGGCCAGTTTGGCCACTTGCTTTCAAAATCTGGCAGCCAGATCAATATTTTTAGTGGCCATAATTTTTCAGGGCTAAAAAAATCACTTCATGGGCAAGTAGCCAGTTGGTTACTAACTTTTAAAATCTCATAGCCAAACTGTTTGTGTTTTGTTTGTTTTTTTAATGGCCATTTGCCACCTGGCTAACTGGGTTGTCCCACCCTGGTTTCCACCCCGGGTGTTTTTTCTTCGGCATGGTGCTAGAAAGTATAACATTTGCTGTTGCCCTTCCCAAGTGAATGTGGCAGCTGCCTGGAAGTTAGGAGGTGAATTTTATTTATTTTTAATTTTTGAAAGTCAGATTTACAACCTTTGAGTCAGGGACTCATTTACAAAGGCACCTCATTGCAGGGAGGGTAGACATGGTCACAGTGTGTGAGATACAACAGTGGTAACATACAGGTGCAATACAGATAAAAGAACACAACATAACAGTGGTTTACGGAATAAAGTTACATGCAGTAAACAACAATCGTATAAAGTATAACAATAGTAGAAGTCAAAACCCTGGTCATACCGGGGAAATACCTATGTGGAAAGTTGGGCGGAGAGATGGGGGTGAGGAAAGGGAAGGGGGGGAGAAGCAGTCCAATGGACATTGTCATGGCTATGGACTAGAAACGGGGAGGGACCCCTACATTAGGTTGATTAAGGGCAACCACAGCTTTGGGCGCCAAAGAGGTGGTTACGGAGAGCAACTTTAAAGGGACCAGTTTTGGTAGACTTGGTGATAGAGGATGGGAGGGAGTTGAATTATATGGGGGCGCGGTAGTGGAAGGACCTTTGGGCTAGGGAGGTCTTAGTATGGGGCATCAGAAAGGTGGTCTTAACTCAGCTATGGGTGGCAACAGATGGAGATGCAAGCCGTAGGGACATGGTGACCCCTGGGGGGGGGTCATAGCAGGGATTTTTTGGCAAGTAAGCAGGTTTGGTAGTGCAGGTGCTCTTCCAAGGTGAGCAGGTTGGCTGTGGAATAGAGCAGGCAAGTATGGGTGCGGAAGGATGGGTTGGTCAGGAGCCTGAAGGCCTTGTTTATCGAAGTCTCTAGTCTGGTGAGGGCGGTATTGTCGGCTGCAGCGTAGATAGGTAGGCCCTAGTCTACTAGGGACAGGACGGAGGAGTTGATGGCCAGTCGGAGGGTGGTTTGGGGGAGGCAATCTCTGTGGCGATAGAGAAAGCCAATCCAAGAGTTTATGGCTGAGGACAGGGTATTGATGTGGGTGTGGAATGTAAGATCCGAGTCGAAGGTGATGCCCAGGTACTTGTAGGACGACACCTGCTCGAGAGGGTGAGCATTACTGGGGAGAATGCAGAGGGGGCATTTTTGGCCTTATTCTGGGGATGCGAAAAAAAGCATAGATTTTTTTTTTTTTTTGGAGGTTAATGACCAGCTGGTGGTCAAGGAACCACTTTTCGGCTTGGTTGAATGTGTGCTGCAGGGATTCCTGTAGAGATGCGGGGTCGGGGTGGGAGGCGAGGAGAACTGCATCATCGGCATAGAATAGCATATTGCCCGAGCAGAAGCTGGGGAGGGTGCTGAGAAATGGGCTGAACAGGACGGGGCCCAGGATGGAACCCTGGGGGAACCCCGAGCGAACAGGCAGGGTACTGGACAGGGTGCCGCTCACCTTCACGCGCTGTGATCTGGTAGAGAGGTAACTGGTGAACCAAGCCAGTGGGCCAGTGGAGAAGCCATGTTGGTGGAGGGAGTCAAGTAGGAGGGGGTGACGGACTGTGTCAGAGGCCTTGGAGAGGTCAACGAACACTGCACCCGCAACATGACCAGAGTCGACAGCAGAGTGGAGGTGCTGGGAGAACTCCAGGAGGACTATAGTGGTGCTGTGTCCAGGGTGGACTCCATGTTGTTCCGGACACAGCAGGTCGTATTTGGCCAGATACTCGGAGAGCTGAATGGCCACTATTTTTTCTAGTGCTTTGGAGAGAAGGGGAAGAATCGAGATGGGCCTGAAATTGTTAGGGGAGGTTCTAGCTCCACTCTTATGGATAGGGGTGATTTCTGTAATTTTCCAGGCACTGGGAAATTGACCAAGACATAGTGACCGATTTAAAAGGTTGGTGAGAGGGGCTAGTACAGTATCTAGGACTAATCGGAGAATCCTGGTGTCCAGGGGATCACAGCTGGGGTTGTTGCTAGCTAAGGCATTTTGCAGCTAAGGCCTGGCTTCAAGGGGTGATATGGCACGCAGGTAGAAAGAGGGGCGATCCGGGAGGGGGGGGTGAGGCAGTGATAGGGCTCTAAAAAGTAGTTGGGGAGGACAGAGCTTAGATCTGAGAAAGCCATAGAGGCACTCAACTATGGAGAGGATCAGTAGTGATGGTACCTCGTATGGAGAGTAGTGATGGTGGGTGGGGGGCAGGTCTTCCATTGAGCTCTTTCATATTGTCCCAGAAGGAACGGGATGAGCCCCAAATGGATTCAAGGGTGGCTTGATTAATATTCGGCCTTAGCCTGCCTTATAGCCCAGGTGCACTTGTTACGTGCTGCATTATAGGCTTGTCTGTTAGCCAGTTTGCTTGTCTTGACAGCAGTATGCCAGAGATTATCTCTTTGTTTCAGTGTTTGGATGAGGGATGGGGAGATCCATGGGGTGTTGTGTTTCTTGGTACGGATTCTGGACAGGGGGCAAAAAGGTAGCAGGCCTTGCTGAAGGCACTTGAGAAATAGGCTAGGGCAGAGTCTGTATCCATTGCGAGTAGGACTGGGGACCAGTCAAGCTGGGCCAGGTGTGTGTTTAGCTTTCTGAGACCCCTGGGGCGAATGCGCTGGCGCGAGGTGACCTGGGATACTGGTTTTGGTGTGGGGGGTGACCAGTGACGAGGACAGGAGAGTGGTCACTAAGAGAGTCTGGCAGTACATTAATATCCCTGATTTTATGGGGTGGTTCGACAGAATCACATCTAGGAGGGTGCTGGAGCTGCCTGGCCGCTTAAATCTACTGGGTGAGATAACTAGTTGGGTCATATCTAGGGCAGCGAAGGAGTCCCTGATATAGGGGGCAGTGGTACTCAGCCAACTGACATTAAGGTCACCTAGGATGAGTGAACCTTGGGCTAGGGGGATGTTAGTAGTACAAACTGAGTCACCACGACCCAAAAAAACAAGACTTACAAGGGAAAAATGTCCAAAGGCTTGTTCCTCCAGCATTGCATCCCCGTAGACCACACAGCAATGTCTGTGCTGGGCAGAAGCCCAATTTGTGGTTGGGGGACTTCAACCCTCTGTCCTCTGGCCCAAAAGCGAACGCGTGACTGCCTGCACCTGCTTGTCCGTGCAGTGTTTTGTATGTTTGCTGCTTTATTTTGTAACTACTGTTAGTATGAAAAAAAAATGGACATAAAGCAAAAAGCCTATTGAGAATGTCCGCCGCTCACCAGCAGTAATAACCTATAGTGTATAGTGGAGTGTTGTTCTGTGTAGAATTCCATCCTTTTCAAAATGCTGTTCTACCACAGTTCCAATGTCATGGAATGCTGTTTTACCCTACTGTGGTTAAACAGCATTCCAGAACCTCTAGAGACTGCATGACAGTTTCATTTTGAAAGCAAAAGAACTCGCAACACATTTTTCACACAGTACTATACACTATAAAAAAAAAAAAAAAAAAGTACCGGGATGAGCAACTCTAGGCACAACCAGTGTGTTCTGCCACCTTGGGGTTCTGATTCCCATGGACCTCTCGAGCTTCGCTCTCGAGGTCAGAGGGAAACAGAATCCCTCTGTGGCAGAACACACTGGTTCTGCATAGTTGTCCATCCAGTATTCTTTATGTACTGTCCATTCCACTCTAGAAAATCTGAAGAGTATTGCTCTCTAAACTGGATGGGAGCTTATTCCACATTGAAACTGCTCTCTGGGTAAACCAGTGTCTCCTTCTCTCTGTTCTAAAATCTCACTTTTTTAACGGGAATTGATGATCTCTTGATGTACTGCCCTTAAACTTGAGACCCACATTTATTCCCTAGTGCCATGTATACCATGATCGGGTTTTTGCGTATTTTCCGGTATTCTAGTTTGAATAATTCGGACAGCCTCTGATCACAGAAGACTCATAATTCCTTGATGGCTTTAATATATCTTCTCCGGACAGATTCATTCCAGTCCAGTACTGTCAGTGATGTTATGGGCGCCCAACACTGAACACAGTACTCTGTGGGGCCTCACCAAAGACCTGTATAACAGTAGCGTCACTTCTCTACCCCTGAGAAGTATTTCTTAATGCCATTTATAATCTTATAGCACACTTTTTATTACATGTTCACATTCTGCTGTCTGCTTGAGGTTTCTGGAAATAAGTCCCTTGATCTCTTTCACTGACTGACTCTCTCTGTTGCTCTCGAACACTGCCTGGCACTCCTTTTGTTTTTTTTTTTTTTTTTCCAGGGAGGCGCTGTTGCTCGGAAAACTAGCACGCAGGGCCTGCCATCTAAAGTGGGAAAGCCATTGGGTGAACCTCCTCCAGCAACTGACAGTGTGATCGGTCCACAGTTGCCAGAACTAAGGGGTTGTGGTGCTGCGGAGTCTGAGGGCACCAGCCAGAGGGAGGGTGCAGGAGAGATCAGGTCATCTGACTGCACTAAAGGACAGATTGCAGCAGGTGGGCCAGAGAATACCGAAACAAAGAATTCTGCATGCTCCACAGAGGAACAGAAGGAAAGGTAGGAGTTTCCTGTCTGCAACGTATGCGTGTTGTCAAATATACTTTAAAGTCCATTTTGCGGTGCTGGGTGTAGGCTGCGCCACCATGTGAGAAACTTCAGATCTTGCTTCAAGTAAGAGCTCCTGCAGCAGGTTATACCTTAAGGACTATGCCGCCAGGCACTAGGACTCCACGGCAAACTTCTAGCCAGCAGTACCCAGCTGGGGCCCGCCCTTTGCGTCGGTCCGCCCACCGATGTCAACCTCTGTATAAAGGGGGTGGTCCCCAGCCCCACCTCAGTTCTTTTCCCGCCGTTGACCCGTGCGCTTTGGCTCCTTGGAGGCCTCATTGCATTGTCGACCACCATCTTTAACCTCTCACCTAGTAGTATCGCTTAATTTTTCTACCAAATTAAATTTTTTTTTTTTTTTTCAGTTTGTCTTCTCCGTCTCCTCCATCAAAGCGACGGAAGTCCAAGTGCCAGTGCGGGTGACAAATACGGGCAAAAGATAGTCACTCCCAGTGTCTTTTCTGCCTGGGTCCTAACCACAATGTAGACGCCTGCCTGGACTTCGTCAACTTTAACCAACGTACCCTCATCTGTTGCCGCAAAACTTTTCAGACCTACCTCATGGAGCAACAATTTGCTGCCCTTCAGTGTCCCGCGAAGGCCGGCTCTTCAGCCTTCATGTCACCATCTTCCCATAAAGAAAAACATTCAGGAGGGAAGCACCATCACCGGGAGCACAGTAGGTCGGAGTCCCGTCCAAGGGAATCTTCTTCACACTCCAGCAAGAGAGCACATTCTGTCTCTCCGTCTGGCCTGCTGTCAATGAAGGCTCCCACTGTTACCATTTCTGGAGGCGGCAGCTCTTCGGGGTACAGACCGTTGGGTCCTTCCTTAAGTCTCAGGCCCTTCCAGCAGCCTGGGCCTAAGGCAGGGTCCTCCGTTGTCAAGGCGGCAACGTCCTCGCATTCCTACGACTTACCATCCACCTCGGAGGATGAGTGCAAACGCTGGGAGTGTTCCCATTCCAGAGAATGCTCTCCCCAAGACCGGTCAGTGGCAAAGGGCAATACTCTGACGTCAGTCTCGGAAGACAGTCCTTCTGACAAACGGAAGGATCTGAGGCAGACGCCACAGAGTCCAGCGCCAGACGGGGGCAGGTACTACAGCCCAAACATCCCCAAATCACCCACTTCAACACTCGTCATTGGGGCAGGCCCCCTGTCGACACAGCTTTGGGCCATATGCCATCACCCCTCTGCGTTGGATGACCAGGCATCAGGTGATCCATCGACAGGTGACCAGATGACCGTTCAGGATAACCAGAGCCCCGATGTACACCCAGAGGATACGCCAGGGCCTAGTGCATCGCCTAAGGAGGTAACCGACCCCAAGACTAGACCTTCCCCGCACGTCCCCATTAGCAGATGTCGGGCAGCTTTTCACCTCCTGGTGGAATACTGTAAAGGGGGACTTACTGCAATGGGATAATGCCCCTCCTTCTCCCTCACAGCCTCAGGCATCGGTCCCAGCACAGGTTCCGGACCCCCAACCTTCGACACAGCCTAAAAGCCC
The DNA here is from genome assembly GCA_016271365.2 of Neoceratodus forsteri. Taxonomy (NCBI): domain Eukaryota; kingdom Metazoa; phylum Chordata; order Ceratodontiformes; family Ceratodontidae; genus Neoceratodus; species Neoceratodus forsteri. The sequence continues at coordinate 17,930,777 of JADMNL010000036.1, forward strand.
TGCCCCACAGGATTCTGGCCAGGGGCGGCGCAAGGGCAGATGCTGTCACTCTTCTTCCAGGTCATCGTCCCCCGATGACACAACCAAACGTCAGCACGGACGCAAACATTCTAGAGCTGCCTCTTCTGGATATTGTCTGTACTCCTCAGATTCCTCCCTGGAGCCATGTTCTCCTGATTCAGAACATCCGCTTCACTCCCCTCGCTCTCCCCCAGAAGACCTGACCTTCATGGACGTGATGCATCACATTCAGTTCCTTAATCAGTGGGATGTGGAGGAATTGGACCCTGACAGGAAGAGGCTTCACACTTTCCTGGGTATGAGTTACCCAAAACTGCTGGTCATCTCTTCTCTCTCTCTCTCTCTTCCCCCTCCCTTCCAGGATCTGACCAGATTGGCCTGGGAGCATCTGGCCTCCTTCTCTGCACTTCTAAAGAAGGCAGACAGACTCTATAAAGCCCCCAAGGCTGAGCCTTTCCTAGCAGAAAACCCGAAAGCAGATTCTGTGGTCCTCACCACTGCCCACGGTAGGACCAAGCAACCCAAACGTATGAGCTCGCAACCCCCTGACAAGGAGTCTAAGAAGTTGGACCAGCTCGGTAGGAGGGTTTACGCTTCTTCCACATGTTCCCATGTGGTCCTTGAATTTACTGGCCAACATGGTCCTTTTATCAGACATCTCTCTCTCTCTGGAAGAAAGTCCTAGCCCTCAAGCAACCAGATGACCCATCTCACGCGGAACTTGGGATGTCCTTCAATCTGGACTGGACGTTGGAAGCACGTTTACAGGCTTCCTACAATTCAGCGTCCATGGCAGCTCAGCTTTCATTTACAGGATCTGCCTTCACCATCCTCCACAACTACGGGTATATGGGTTCAGGCAGGACCTCCAGGATTCTGTCTTGGATGCCCCCTTCCACGGCTCTGTCCTCTTTGGAGAGGAGGTGCAGAAGATCTTCACAGATCTGCAGGACTGGGGGAGAAGCAGTGCAGTCTGTTCACCAGATGTACACAGCAGAACCCCAACAACTGAAACACGAGCCATTTTGGGGCCCAGGTGCCAATAGACAGACAGAGGTCAACAACCCCAGGTTCCTTCAAGCATAAGGTTCTCTCAACCCTTCGGGAATATGGCCTAGAGTGCGAATTCTGTAGCCCCTCGCTGCCTGCCCTCAGCCACTCATGCATGATTCTGCCAGCCCCTCCCCCGTGGAGGAGAGACAGTAGGTTGTCTGTTCTTCCGCTACCTAGAAGAGTGGACAAATGTGACGGCAGACGCTTTGGTTCGGGACATTATAGGAAAGAGTTATACGCTGGACTTTGTTCAGATTCCTCCGGACAACCCTCCAGCCCCCTTCCGGTACTCCCTTACCCATGCAGCCCTCATCCAGGAGGAGATTCAGGCCTTGCTAGTAAAGTGAGCCATCGAGCCTGTTCCTCCATCTCAACAGGGAACTTAAGGCTCATTCTGGATCTAAGTCAGCAGAACTGGTATATAGAGTACAAGAGGTTCAGGATGGTGACCCTACCTGGTCTGATTCCCATGCAAAATCAAGGGGATTGGCTATGTTCCTTGGATATGCAAGATGCCTACCTCCACATTCTGGTGTTTCCAGCCCACTGGAGGTTTCTTTGGTTCACCTTTCCGGGGAACCATTACCGGTTTCGGGCCCTTCCTTTTGGTCTGTCCTCAGTACCCAGAGTGTTCATCAAGTGTCTCGTGGTGGTGACAGCCACATTAAGGAGATGGGGTCATTTTGTCTACCCCTACCTAGATGACTGGCTCCTAACTGCCCCTCAAGACAGCAGTTGGTTCACATGCTCTTGGACACTTTCCAGATATTTCAACAGCTGGGGATAACCATCAACATTCAAAAGTCCTGTCCATGGCCATGCTAAAGACTACAGCACATTGGAGCCATCCTGGACACACCACAGGGAATGTCCTTTCTCCCACCTGACAGAGCCAGTTGGCTAAGGGATCGGGCTTCCGAAATAACTCTGTCCAGTCGGGTTATGGCAAGGACTGTGTTGCAGCTGTTGGGTCATATGGCAGCATAATTGCAGCAGCCATACCCACGGTGCAGTTAGCGTGCTTGCATATGAGAGTCCTGCAATGGAACCTATGAGTTCAGCGGGACCGGAGATCCCAAGATCTAGAACATCAAATCACTATCTCAAGGGCTGTTCAGCGGACGCTGTCGTGGTGGCTGACATCCCCCATCTGGAACTGGGAGTTCCATTCTGATCACCCTCACCAAGCTAGACTCTCACCACGGACACCTCGAGTCTAGGTTGGGGAGCTCATTTTCAAAATCGCCGCACATGGTCAAAGATAGAAGTGTCCCTGTACATCAACATTTTGGAGATGAGGGTGATTCTATACGCCATGAAGGCCTTTCAGAATTGCCTTTCCCAGGGACCCCTGCTTCTTCGGACCGACAATATGTCAGTGGTGTTTTACATCAATAAGCAGGGGGGACGCACTCCTATCCCCTATGCAGAGAGGCCATGAGAGTATGGCATTGGGCCCTGGAACACGGTCTCACACTGACAGCAGTTCATGTTCCAGGCATCCAGAATGTCCTGGCCGATGAGCTTGGTCGTTCCTGGTCTAGGACTCATGAATGGGAGCTGCTCCAAGAAGTGGCTGACTACCTCTTTAGAACATGGGATCGTCCAGAGCTGGACCTCTTTGCATCCCCGTGCAATGCAAAACTGCCCAATTTTTGCTTGCTAGATCTAGAGCCCTGTTTTCTGGCGAGACGCATTTTCCCTTTGTTGGGCAGGGAGGTTCCTTTAAGCGTTCCCTCCCTTTCCACTAATACAGAGAGTGCTGGTCAAGCTTCAGACAGAGAGAGCAACTATGATCCTGGTAGTCCCTCTATGGCCACGACAAATATGGTTCCCGCTGTTGCAACAGTTGGCAACACAACCACCTTTTCAGCTTGCGATCACGTCCGGCTTGCTATCCCAAGAATGAGGCACACTGGTCCACCCAGACCTTCGGTCTCTGCATTTTCATGCATGGCTCCTGCAGACTTAGCTGTTTCAAGGCATGGAGTCTCCCAAAGGGTGGCAGAGGTCTTAGTGGAGGTAAGAAAGCCACGTACAAGAGCAACTTACGCCATGAAATGGAACGCTTACGTGGGCAACCACATCGCCCGGTGATCCCTTACATGCTCTGTGAAATCTGTATTGGAATACTTCCTATCCCTGTCAGACGTGGGGCAGGGATACTCTTCCATTAAGGTGCATCTCTGCACCATTTCGGCTTACCATGCACCGATAGAAGGAAGGAATCTCGCTCAGTTGGATCTGACTCGAACATTCCTTAGGGGCATTCTTCATCTGAAATCTCCCATTAGGGATCCAGTCCCGCCATGGGACCTTTTGTTCATCCTAGAGATGCTTACGTTACCTCCCTTCAGATCGGCTGCAGATTGCAACCTACGCTTTCACTCTTGGAAAGTGTTATTTTTAGTTGCCATTACTTCAGCTCGAAGGATTTCAGAGCTGCAAGCACTGATGTGCAAAGAACCTTATTTAGTTTTCCATAGAGACTGGGTGTGTCTTCACACCAATCCTAAGTTTCTCCCGAAGGTGGTGTCTGAGTTAAACTGGAAGGCAGGCATCTTGATTCAGTGTTATTACCCTGAACATTCAGTCAAGGGGAGGCCCTCCTTCATACTCTGGACGTTCACAGGATCCTTCGCTACTACCTGCATCGTACAAAATCAATCAGGGAATCGGATCAGCTCTTTGTCTCTTGCTCACAGATCCTTGGGGAAACCTGTGGCAAAGAAACCATTTCCAAATGGTTAAAGAACTATTACCTTCATCTACGACAGGTATGAGAAATCCTTGCCAGGACTGGTCAGGGCTCACTCAACTCGGCGTGGGGGGGGGAAATAGCTGCATCTTTTGCAGCTCTCAAGAACATCTCAGTGGCAGATATGTGCCGCAGCCACTTGGAACGCTGTGCACACCTTTGTCAGGCACTACACTCTGGACATTACCTCCAGCAAAAGGGCAGGATTCAGCCTAGCTGTGCTCCAGGGCCTAGTTTCCTAATCCATCTCATGGGAATTTCCCTTCCGCCCTTTTATAGAAACCTTCCCTACCGGATGGATAAGCTGCAGATTCTAGTTAATCAACAGCTTACTTCCTCCTACCCCCCCCCAACTAGAATTGCCTTATGCCTGTCCCATGCATTCTCGAATTCTCCTACTGTTTCTGACTCCACAACCTCCTCAGGAAGGCTGTTCCATGCATCCACAACCCTCTCTGTGAAAAAAATGCTTTCTAACACTGCCACTGAGCCATCCCCCCCCCCCCCAATCTTCAAATTGTGCCCCTTGTTCTTACACACCTCTTCTTCTGAAAGATACTACCTCTTGTACTTTTAATTCACCGGAGATACTTGAAAGTTTCTATCATGTCCCCCTCTCCCTCCTTTCCTCAAGAGTATACATATTAAGCTGCTTTAGTCTCTCCTCATGTGTCTTCTGGTGCAGACCCTGCACCATTTTGGTTGCCCTCCTCTGAACAGCCTCCACTCTGTCTGTCTTTGCGGAGATGGGGTCTCCAGAATTGCACACTCAGACACTGATTGGGACTCTGTCATTAAGGTGTAACCTACTGCAGAAGCTTTTACTCTAAGTAAGATAGTACAGTTACTTAAGACCTTACCATAACAATTGATCTTTGAGAAGAGCTCCTGCAGCAAGTGCTTTTTCCCTCATTCCATCCCCCTACTGTTTTTTTTTCCTTTATGGGAAATGTCGGCACCTGCCTCAAGTTTCTCCTGCTGATCTTCCTCCGGGTCTCCGGTGGGTGAACTGAGGTGGGGCCTGGGACTGCCCCCTTTATACAGAGGCTGACAGTGGGCGGACCGACGTAAGGGGTGGTCCCCACCTGGGTACTGCTGGCTAGAAGTTTTCCGTGGAGTCCTAGTGCCTCTGAGGCATAGTCCTTAAGGTGTAACCTGCTGTAGGAGCTGTTCTCGAAGATCTACTGTTGCGGTAGGTTCTTGCGTAACTGTACTTTTGAGTCCCTAGCCAGAGTCCCATACCGGGCCAGTGCTATCAACCCCCATGGAGGAGGAGCCTGTTAGTGCTTTTCCAAGTCTAATTAAATATTCGTGAGCCTAGCGAGGCTCCTGATTGGCTACTGGATCTGTCCTAATGTCTTAGCAATGACTGTAAAAATGAAAGATGTTCTGTTTAGACTTATAATGGGCAATAACGACCTCGAAGCCAGTCATGTCCTTGGATTATGACCGCCTGGTGGGAGATGGCCTGATGCACAGCCTCTGGCCACCCATCTTCTCCCCAGCTTCTCGTCATTATTGCTTATGTAATGAAACTGTGGGTGACCAAATTGTGGGGTGGGGGTGGAGCAAAAAGAAGACAGGAGCTTTGTAAGATATTGCCCACCCCCATTTAGACTTGCAAGGGTCTTCATCAAATTTGTATTTAAGGGTCCCTTTCTGGTAAAGGTAACTGTGTGGGGAAATTATGCTTGGAAAGTTGGTCTGAAAATGCTGGGGTTGGAAGGGAGAATGCTGGAGCATTGCTTCTCCTCTCACCCCCCTAAACACTCTCCTCTTAAACTTGAGGAATGTTCAGGTCCTGTGACTCCGACTGCATGGCTGTTGGAAGCTCTGGCAGGATAACGCCAACTGGCCGCTGATGGCCCATGGTCCTGGTGCTGAGCTGGAAGTCCCTGTCCTGCTTACCCCCAACCCCTGTAAGATCCTGGAGAGAGGCCAAGGACCTGCTTTATGGATGACTGAAGTGGGTCAGACTGTCGTAGTAGAGGAGGGAACGAAAAGAACAAATGTAATAATAAAAATGCAGTTAAATGTGTTTAAATTAAGTCTGTCTTGGTGGTATCGATGCTGGTGTATTGTGCTTCCCTACAGGGGGAACCGGAATTGCTCTGAGAGCCAGACACTTCACTGTGGGCCAGTAAAGTCTACAGACTTGGGGGTAGCAGCAAAGACATACATTGCAGCAGCACTTTCTTCAGTGGATGAGTGCATGGCTTAGGCCGTTTACCATAATAAGGGCACTGCATTTAGGGCACCCGATCATTAGAGTGCCAGATCACCGTTGCGATCCCCCTTCCTCCTCAAGGTCCACTCCCCCTCCCCGGAGTTGGTATCTTTAGTAAGGGGGTGTATGGGGGACACAGCCCTCCACAAATAGGTCCGTGTCGCCAAAATCTGGCGCTTAAATTACCAGGTGCTCTAAATGCAATGCCAAGAAGTGGTGGAACCGGCCTAGGCGGCATGGGTGACCATGCACATTTGCCCAAGCCCTGTGCAGGGGAAGAGTGGCACTGGAAGTGCCCCCCCCGACAAAAAAAGGCAGAATAGGCTTTACAGGGAGAACACAGAAAATGGACAGCTTGGTGTCTTGAATGATGGCCCCCATCCCAGCCACTGTCCTGCCAAACTGGCCACCCCCGTGACAGCAGGGGGAACCTCCACGCTGGTAAATCAGAGGCCTCCTCTGGGGGTATCTTAAGGGAAGATCCAGAGGCCTGCAGTGGGCTTTGGATAGGATAAAGCAAGTGCTTGTGTTTGCTGAGATGCCTTTTGCCTTTGCTCTTTCTTCAGTGTCAGAACCCCACAGAGAGGAACAACTGGAGCAGTAAAGCAGACACCCTGCACCTCTGGTGTCCACAGGATGTGTGCCGAGGGGAATCTAAAAGCAGGTACCTTCCACATTTGATTTCTCCTTGATGTTGTTTGTCCCACGCCACGTTTTGTACTGTTCTGTGCATTGACAATATTTGTTACCAGGAAAGGCCCGTTGAGCTGCTCTGGTTCGTTCCCATAGGCACTCTGGGAGAAGGGTATGTAGAAAGATGGGAGGTAACTTACTAGCAAAATAAAAACTCAAAATACATTTGCATAGTTGGAAATTATAGATAATGCAGTGCTGTGTACCCATGTTATCTCTGTCTTGTAATAACTAAAGATGTATTGTAATCATCCTTGTGATGCCTCTTGCTATTTTCAGCCCCTGATGTTACACGGTCACAGTGTAGTACCAGTATAATATTCTTTCAGGTTTTACATCCTTCACCCCCGGTACTCCACCCTTCTGTTTCTCTTGGTGCTGCTGCTCTGCCCCCACTGGACTCACTCCTGTGAAGCAGCTGCATACTACCAGACTCCCCAGTGGTGTCGTCTGCCACAGTCAGGTTTATTCTGCTGCCAGGTGGAAGGGTTTTGGGGTCCGTTGCACCGAAGTGGAGAGAAGTACCTTGTTGCTTGGACTGATGCTTGATAAGTGTGCATACTCCTATAAAGGAGCAAGTGGCATTGGGAAGTGTGGGGGGTCTGTCACATGAAAGCTTCTAAATGTGCCTTTCTCCACTTGCATCCCCCCCCCCCCCGGGTGAATGTGCACTCTGTCTTGTCGGAGGGGGTGGTGCACTGTCATGCACACCATCAAGGGTGGGCATTTCCTGCATGACAGTCAGGAGCTGCTGCTAGGGCAGTGCATTGTTCACCCTCCCGCCTGGAATGAGAGCATCCGGGCAGAAATTTGGGAGTCCTCCCTGACCACCTCTGCTCCTCATGGACTTGGCCTGGTGGCCCAGGATGCCAGGGTGCAGGAATGATCCCATGGCACCATGTAGCCAGAATGCCTGCAGCTTCATGTCAATGCATTATATACCCCCCCCCCCCCCAATAAATGTTAACAGGATAAAAATCTTGTTTATTTTTATTTTAGGAGCCAAGTCTTTGTGTGCCATCACTGAATAGTGCAATGCTGTTCACTGGGTTACTATTTTAAAATGCAAACCAAGCTGGTGTAACATTCTCTCTCTTGCCTGCGTGATGCTTTGTCACTTCAGTTCCATGGTCTAATTCTGTTTTCCTGTCTCCTTTGTGTAACCAGAAGAGGGCAGCAGTGTCACGGAATTCGGCCCTGACCAGTCTGCCTTGCAGAGCATCCTGTCCAGCATTGGGATAACCGGCACCAACATGAGCGTCTCTGGGAAGCCCAGCCTAGCACGGAGAGTCCCCGTAAGTCAGAATCCGTTCCATCGCCCGCAGCGCCCCTACAGTTGGATGGTGAGATGGTCTGTGTGGTTTTTGTTTGTTTCAAATTAAAACTGGTAGCGACTGGTGAACTGTTTATAACATCTGTGTGTTCATCTGCTTACCACTTTAAGCAGATAGCCTGCACGTGTGAGACAATTCTGATTGATTGTCTTAGAATGGGTGATGAAGGAAGTGTACACAGAACAGGCGGTAGGTAATACTGTACCTTGATATCAGTAAAGCCTTGGAGACACTGCCAACCTGGTGGCGTGGAGGGTTGAGGTGCTGGACGCCACGCCGGCGACCAGGGTTTGGGAACGACCTCGGGTTGTCAGCATGGGGGTGGGGTGGGTGGGAGCAGGATCGGCGTTGGCACTCCTCTCCGGGTGGGTCGCCCATCCGTAGTCCCGCTGTCACCAGATGGAGTCTGATGGCAGGTGTAGGCGGCAATGGAGCGACTGGTAGAATGAGGCATCATGTTGGGGATATGAGGTCTTGGCACTGGGGAGAAAACCAAAAAGTACCTAAAATTACGGGGGAAAAAAAAGCCTTGGACTCTGTCCCACATGGATGGTCGTAAAAGAAGATGCATGACCTGGAAGTAGGGGACAGAGCCACACAATACTTTGGAAATTGGTTGAGTGGCAGAATTCTAGAGGGTGGCAATTAATGGGGAATTCTCTGGGGTCAGGGGGCTCACTAGCTGTATGTGACAGGGACCCAGTCCTTTTCAGCATCTTTGGCTACAACATCTGGATAAGGCTACTGCACAAGATAAGTAGCTTGGTAAATTATACTATGATTTGTGGCTGGGTGGATAGTGAGGATGGACTCAGAATTATGAAAGAGGACCTGGGTAGATCAGAGAAGTGGGCAAAAGTAGAGCAGTTAAAATTTAACCCCAGGAAGTGAAAGGTGATGTAGGAAAAAAAAAAAAAAACTGAAAATGGAGCAAAGAATGGGGGAGGTAGTCATTAAAATAAAAACAAAAAAAAAAAACGGAGGAAGGGGACTTGGAGTTAATTTCAGATCGTTTGAAAGCAACAGCATGGTGTAATAGGGCAGTGGGAAGAGCAAATGGAATGTTGGTTACATTGGGGGATCAGCAACTGGAGTGCAGGAGGTTTCTACCAGCGCAGTAGTCATTACAGCCCCTCACCTGTGCAGTTTTGGTGACTACATTGAAACAGGGTTTAGTAGCGGGTGGCACAGAGGAGGGTAACCAAGGTGATCCACATGTCAGCTGGAAAGGACTTGTGAGGAGAGTTATTTGTTTGTGTGGGACACTGACCCACTGGTTATGAAAAATGAGGGTCAAATAAAAAAGTCCTACTTTTCAACCGAGTCCAGATTTGTAAAGCAGCAGTGCAAAACCGTTGGAACGGTGCTCTGGTTGTCCCCAAGGGAGAAGAAAAGATGGGCTGGAATTGAAATCTGTGTGACATTTGTCATAGTCCTTCACTCTGGAATGAACACTGCCTAAACATGTATGCACTGGAGGCGAGAAGGGAGAGAGGGCACCTGAGTAAGACATACAAAACCCTCTATGGGGTCGTTGACTGGAAATTATTCAAACTGAGTAGGTATGCACACCACAGAGGTTAACTCCATGAGGTTATCGGGGGGGGGGGGCAAATTTAAGAGGAATACCAGAAATAATTTTTTTTTTCTTACAAAGGGTGGTACAGAAAGAGGTGGTCTGTGAGAAAACAGTGGGGGATTCAAGCATGGGCGGCACAGATCATAGGTTTGGTAAAGACGTTCTCAAAAGGGGAAGGGGAGAGGAGGAGTAAACAGTCTGTAGGACTCTCACATTCTACATACTAGAGTCTGTCGACCTTGAATCACTTGTGGCTCTTCTGTCTATTGCCCCCAGTTAGTTGGTTGTCCTCCGTGTGGTAGGGGCCCCAACACTGCACATGGTACTCGAAGAGCAGTCGTGCCGGTCACCTGTGTAGTGTGACCTTTTTCCTTCAGCTGGTGAACCCCCTTGTTGTTCTATTCTTCACTAAACTTTCCTGTGTCTGTATTTTATTTCAGGCCTTCTGGTTTTTACTGCTGGGTGACCTGGTAGTTAAGGCTCAGGGGTTGCGTGCACCATCAGTGCTTGGATTGGTTCAGACTGCTCTGATGTTCCGGGGTAGAGATCACAGGGCCACTATATGCTTAAAGTGATAATCTGATGAAAACATTGATTAGAAGAACGATAGTTACATTTTTGGAATCTGTCTGTGAAATAAGTTTTTCTGACATCATTAAATATTTCTACTCCCTGTTTAGTAATCCTCTGTCATTTCTGGCTCTGGTGCCAAGCAGTAGGACTGCTTGGCATGCTGGTGACCTACTGCTGCCCCTTCCTGACAGTTCCACTACCCTCCTCTGGGAGGTGGGTTCTTGAGCCCTGTAGCACAGTACAAGCGTGCATCGGGGACTCGTCAGCACAAGGCAAGACACTTGGAGGAAGGGGGCATTGTGCAGATGCCAAGGAAGGAGACAGCAGGTGAAAATGTAGCACATTTTGCTTAAACAGAGGATGCTCGATCCCCTCCAGATCCGAATGTGCCAGTGTTTTGGCTTCCCTGCCCTAGTGTGCGGTACCCTTGCAGGGAGGGATAGAAACAAGGAAGAACCCTGACAACCTGCTGCTACATGCAGACCCCACAGTCGCCAGCTGAGGCTCTCTCCTGCAGTCTATGAATTTTCCAAGGGACCTGGTCTAGTCCAGCGTCCCTGCCATGAAGGGCAAACCTCTGGAGTTACAAGGGGCTAGTAAGTTCTAGGAGAAGATAGGAAGTTGGGATTGGGGTGTTAGAAAGACCTGGGAGGGGGTTAAGGGCTGAGTGAGAGGTGCATAAATAGAAAGTTGAAGAAAAGCTGGCCCGCTGGCGCAGCGGAGAGATTTACTACTGCAGTGCAGCTGCCTCAGGTTCGGGAACAAGTCCGGGATGGCTGGGGGTGGATTGAGCGGTCATTGCATGCCCACCACTCCTGAGGGAGGAAGAGGGGTTGTGTGCCTCTAGTTTGGTGTTCCCGGGTGACCACTAGACATGCAGTTTACTGGAGCACTGACCAGTGTTTCACGGGGGGTTGCGCATGGCATGGGTGCGTTGCAGCATCCATTGGACCTGCTGCCCAGCAACACACAAGAAAAATTCCTCCCGATGATTGAATGACACCTCCCACCCATGGTGGCGCTGGGTCCCTGCTGCATCAGTTAACTGGCACCGCCAGAGTTAATGGGGCAGCTCCAGGGGCACTGCCCTGGGGGTAAACCAGGGGGCACTGCAGCGGAAGACATCAGGGCCTGCTTGTGGGGTGTAAAGGCAGAGGGGACGTCACCAGGAAGCGCCAAAAGCATAAGTATGAAGGGGGGAAAAAAAAGAGAACTTGTTCCCTTGGCAGTTCTAATTACCAGGCTTTTACTGAAGCCTGTTTTAATGAATTTACTGCACAGACCTGCAGGAATAAAACACTGCGTTAGTCTGGAATAAACCAGTCTCTCTTGCAATGTCGTTGTACAGGAGCACTGTGAACTGACTGGTAGCCTGCTCCCGTTGTAGGGTCACACTTCAGAAAAGGGAAACTCCTCGGATCATTTTAAAAGCTCATTTAGCCACTCCCATACTTTCAGAGGTTGCTTTTGGAAATTTTTGTATCCAGATTTCAAACGTCTGCTCTAAAAAGAGAGAAAATTCATACTGTATGTAATACCGCCGCTAAAACCACTCTATGCGCATTCAAAGAGTACAACGGCCGCAAACCGAAGGTGAGCGGTCCTGATAGTATGTGAGACCACTCTTAACTGTAAATGTGGTCTCAGTGGTGGCATTAACATATTACTGATCATCAGCGGTCAGTAATATAATAACATTTTCCAGTTCCCAGGGCAGCAGCATGACAGACTCCCCTCAGTCTCACGCCCAGAGAAAAGCAGCGCTGTGATTGGTCTTGAGCGTGCTGTTACATACGAACACACAAATTTTCCAGCAGAAACGGGCCACATGGTATATCAAGTCTGCTCAAGTGTGTAGCTAACACCTTTATCTTGCAGCTGCCCCCCCCCTTCACAAATATCCTCCCCTCTCACTCTGTCCCATCCCCTTTTGAAACTACCCATTGTCTTACAGGATACTGCCTCCTCCGGCAGTGTGTTCCATTCTGCCACAACCCTTTCCGTGAAAGTCTCCTCATTTCCCTCCTATATCTCCCCCCTTCCCATTCTAAGACCATGCCCTCTCATGTCCCTCCCCCTACTTAACTTAAATATCTCTTCAGTACATGTCTTGTTTATCCCTTTTAAGTACTTAAAGATCTCAATCATATCCCCCCCGATCCCTTCTCTCCTCCAGGGAGTACATATTTAACTCACTCCGCCTCTCCTCATATGGCCTGTCCTCCAATCCCTAGATCATCTTCGTCGCTGTGAGTTGTACCCCTCTTGATCTATAAAGGTGTCCTGAACATTTGATATAATCCTCATTGCATCTGTTTTAAACAGTCAACGAGTATAAGGGGAAAAGTAAAGGAATACATTCCAAGCAAGGGTTAATTCCCAAGTCAGAGTTGAAGTGTTTCACTCTACATGTGAGTAGTGGCAGCACAACTCCATGTCCACCCATGACTGGGTTTACTGTATACTGCTGTAAAGTAGCATAAGGGTATGGAGCCTGCACATAATACTAATGGTATATTATTGCATCTGCCTTGTTACCTAGGCTGGCAGAGCTTCGATGTACACATCCTGTGGCTCGGTGTCAAGTGTCGGCCGTGTGTCCTGCATTTCCAGACTGGCTAGTAACGGTAGGTCATGGAAATATATCTATATGTGCACAGCATTCTGATAGGCTGAGCAGGAGTCTAGAGGGATGGAATAACTCTGATCTATAGAGCCCTACATTGGAGGCACTAGGACCCCGCGGGAGTTGAAACTTTTGGGACTGGCACGCACTATGTGTATGGCACCAGGTATGGTGCCATACACACTGAAAGCATAAATAGTGGTGCAGGCCCCAGCTGCCTTAGTTCCTCTCGTTGCCTACCAACCCACCCCCGACGAAAGTACGCCGTGTCAGGGGACCAAAAGAAATAGAGGTTGCTTACCTGTAACCATAGTTTTACTACTGGTATTCAGTTCACATCCACACTTGGGCAGTTAAAGAGCTACTGACGCCTCAAATAAAACTTTAAAAAGATAATAATTGGATACAATTCTATTTGCATTACATTTATATTTTATATATTTCTCCTCTCCATGATTTATTGCCAAGGAAATGTGTATGAATATATGATCTTTATCCAGAGGTGTAGCCAGGGATTTCAGATCTGCACACCAAGTGGACTCACTGCTACCCCACCCCCCCTTTGTTAGGGTGAGCTACCCCCCTCTGGGGTGTAGCCAGATAGTACACAAATGTACACCAGGACCATGTTTGCTGCCTCATTTATTTATTTATTTAGTTTTTGTTTACCGGGTAGGTGTGCTAGCCATAGTCATGACTATTTTCAGGCATGACCCAGGAGGATACAAAACAACAAATACAGGAATACATTCCAAAAACGAGTACAACAACAAAATCATTACAACAGTTTACAAGTAGGTTGCAGGGAAATTAGCTAAAAACAAGACTGTTTAGGTAACAGTGCAGAAAAACATGGAGCGGTACAAAACCAAAATTCAACACAGTTTGCTTAGAGAGAAACATGAAATAATGACATTATCAATACTAATAAGGGATCGAAAAGTTAAGTTGTGGGAGGGATATTAGTAGGTGATAGAAGTAGGTGATGAGGTAGAGGAGAAGTGCAAAGGGGAGGTAAAGGAGAAGTGCTTAGCATTGTAGGGGACAGATAAGAAAGAAGAAGTAGGACTGAGGTGATAATGGCTAGGGAGGCTTGAAACAGGAGCATTTGTGAGAAGTTTCAAGATAAGTACAGTGCAGCCCGCTTAAGTACACACCCTCGGGGATATTTGAAAATTGTGCACTAAACCGGGCTCTGCATTTAACCGAACAATAGCTTTTCAGGCATTCTGATGAGTTAAAAATACTTTATTTAATTGGTGCTCCTGTAATGCACAGCATACATGCCATTTATAGTACAGGTTCTCTAAGTGCAGCACATACCCAGTTTAATGAACTCTGCAATATTACATTTAAGTTTGTATAGTATTTAATTTAAAACTGTAAGCATATCCGTATCATATGGTTATCAATGCGGCATTGCATCAGACCTTTCAGCTCACTTACTTACAAAAACAGTGATTATCTTCTGCTCACTGTTTTTTTTTAACCCTTGCTGATGAACATATTCATCGAAAGTAAAATGTGTGCTGAAGTCCTTCTTTTTTGGGAAAGCACATTTTTTCTTACTTTAGTCATGCTCCGTATTGTTTCGGAAAAAGTCACCCACTCCTCTTCTGGACCTGTGGTAGCCACAGAATCATTGACTGCTGTGCATGCAATGAAATCCGTGGTGTCATTCCAGCAGGTAGAATTGGAATTGATGGCGATGTTTCAGTGATCTCCTTTTCTGGGTTTGCGGTTCCCTCAGATGGATTGGTTGACATCAGATATGCTTTCAGATGAGTAAGAGAGGAACAGTTGCACACACACTATGGACTGGCTAAACACTGTATGGAATACCGGTTAATTAGTGCAAAAGTCAATTAGGAAAGGTGAAAAAAAGGTGTTGTAAGACACAGTGCAGCACTACTTTATTTAAATGTGCACTTAGGAGGGCGCAGGACATAAAAACAAATAGGCTTTTCTCTCCCAAAAAGGTGCACTTAACCGAAATGTGCACTTATACAGTGTGCATTTAAGCAGTAAAATTAACTTGGGAAACACAGGGGAAAAAGTCGGGATACTGAAAAAGTGTGCACTTAACCAGGATGTGCACTTAAGTGGGCTGCACTGTATTTAGAACAATAAGTACAATGTTTGTATCTCATGACAATGGCTGTTGCCATGCATGGGTAAATACAAATGCCATGCATTGTTCTCTAAAACACCCACATACCAGCCCAGAGCCTGTAAAGTTGTATTGTCCTTGGGATGCAAAGAGAGTATTAGTGACCAGTCCTTCAAGTTTCCACTCCTATGAATAAAATTACAGAAAAGTTCAACATTTTCTTTGTTGGTTTTCATGGAAAAAGGAAGCAGTTCAGGGCCTATTTGCTACCCCCTTAAATAAAATTGCACACCATGGAGTACTTGGAGTATGCCTGCCTACACCCATGTCTTTATCCCTTAGAGTTCATTTTGAGTTCATCTACCTCTCTAGCTTACTCCCTACTTCAAGTCCTAATCTTCTGTTGTGACATCACAATCTGTTACAATGGGAGTAACAGTGAGGTCACAAGCAGTGCTCTGTGACTTCAGGGAGGGAGAAAGCAACAGGAATAGATAAACTCTTCAGGAGCAAAGATCCTGTTTTCATGCAAATGACCTCACTACTAAAATAATGGGGAGGAAGAATATAGAACTAATGGGAAATACAAGCTGGACTGTGCCTACATATTATGTTTTATTAAAGTTATCCTGAATGTGTCACCAGCTCCTTTAAGCTGAGCTCTACTCAGTCACTGGATGTCTTCAAGCTTGGCTCCTGCCACTACCCATGATGTCATCCTCCAGCTTTGTCCCTAGCAGCATCAGATATTTGCACATTGAGAATGGGGATGTATAGTTACAGGTTAAGTAAGCTCTGCTTGTACCAACCTAGCTTCAGTTCACAGTCAACACTAAAGTGGACTCCTAGCAGTCTTCCAGGCGGAGGGGGTAAGGCCTACACCCAAGCTTGTTAATGAATGGAGACTGAAGGACTGAGGCCCCAAACACAGCATCGAGACTGAGAAAGTCCATGCCATTGTGGGACATGAATATATGCACACTGGACGAGGCAGCAGCCCTGTAGATCTCCTCCGTCCAGATGTACCTGGCAGCAGCATGTCTGGAGGAGTGAGCCCTCAACCTTTTGTGGTATAGCTGGCCCAGTGGCACGGAGGGTTGAAGTGCTGGACGCCACACCTCGCACTGTCAGCGACCCAAGCTCGGGAGCAGGTGAGGATCAAGCGCCCACTGGGCTGCTCTCCTTCCGGGGGGGGGGGGGGGTGGAGGACGGGACATCGCTCGGCGTGCCAGAGGCTCCCGGTGGAGACTGGGGGGTGCAGCAGCACGCCATAAAGCGTGGCTGATGCTTGGCAGGGTTGCCGGGCGCCAGAAAGGCCAGGGACGTGCACCACACATGGAGGGGAAACGCACACTAGAACAGGGAAACACTGGTCTGCGGGGTAGGCGACAGCACCTGCCCCCATGCCCACTGCCGGGTCTAACCTGCCTGGCCTTCCAGTGTCCTCCACCCGGGCTCTCGCCCACAAGTCGGAGACTGACTGTACAGAGCACCCAAGAGGAGGGGCAACCCCACCCCGAAGGGATTAAGCTGGGGGTGCCGACTGTGTGGGTTGAGAGGGAGGAGAGAGGAGGCTCAGGTAGGAAGACTTCAGGCAGGGCAGGAACAGGCAGGATGCCTGAGAGAGGCTCCGCAGACTGTGACCAGAGGGGAAAAAAATAGATAGATAAAAAGAAAAAAAACCTCTTGTGCTATCGTACTCCGCCAACCTGTAGCATGGATCAGTGCCACTTGTGAGTTAAGGGCCTGCCTCCTCATATGTGGAGATAAATTGTATATTTCGAGTCTAATGCACAGCCCCGATTTTTCTTTGTTCTTTTATTCGAGATTAGATGGTGCATGGTAAGTGTGAATCAGATGTTCAGTGAGACTAATATATATTCTAGGGACATGGATATGTTGTTCATCCACACTCATTGGCAGTATCCTTGCCGCTTTAAATCTTGCCGGAAGGTCTTCAAGCTTGCTCCTCCCACCCACCCGGGTGGTATAACTCTCGGCTCCGCCCCATGACGCCAGATCTTCCTTACCGCTTGGAAGCTCAGGTTCCCTCCTTAACGCTCTGCGTTTGCGACTGGTTCCTATTTCTCCGTTTGCCGGATTTAAAAATAAAATTTTGCAAAAGACTTAGTCTTGATCCTCGCGGCTGCGATGGACAAATCGACTCAGTTTCGGAGATGCCCATGCGGGCAGAAGATGTCGTGACGGATCCACACTCCACGTGTGTCTACTGCTTGGGCCTTGAGCGCGACCCGCGGGCTTCGACCTGTGTTCATCTTTCTCGGCCCTCGTCCTCGAAGACCGTGCTGCCCGATTGCAACTGGGCCGTCCGAAGCGTTTCCCTCGGTGAAGTCAAGGAGGCCCGGTTGGCGGTGTCCAGCGGCCGGCAGGCAGCGGATCAGCTCGGCCGGATGGTCACCCTCGAAGAGGAGGCGGCGCGGGCCGTATCTTCCTCGGCCGCGGCATTTATCCCGCTTTCTCTGGGTTCTTCTTTAAGAGCTTTGTCTGTCCCTCTCCACTAAAGGAAGGGCCCTGCGTCTGCTGGACCTTATTCTCGGTCCAAAAGAGGGACAAGGGTAAATCCCTCTGTCGACGCTCTTGGGAGGCGGGAAAGGTCCCCACTCCCGGGCGTCCGACCGTCGGCTGGTCGACCGCTCGGCTTGCCACTGGCCTCACGGTGTCCCCGTCAGGTCAGTTGACCGAGACTCCCACTGATGAAGTCGAGATTTTTCTCGACCCATTGGACGGGCTGTCGCCTTTAGCAGCCGAGATTCCCCTCTCCCCGGTTCCCCCGGGAGGAGTTGAGGATCCCGGGCTCGCCTGTGCCTCGGTTCCGGAGCCCTCGGATGGACCTTCCGAGCCGAAGGGAGTGCCGGTTCCGGCCGACACCTCCCCGCACCGACCCGGAAATTCCGGGACTCTCGGTCTCGGTCTCGGACCTCTTCGCGGTCCAGCCGATCCCACCGTCATAGGCGGTCTCGGTCTCGGCACCGCGGTAAGCGGCGTCGCCGCTCGTCCTCGTCCTCCTCCTCGGATGAGGGGAGGCTTCGGCGTAAATTACGTCGACGGTACGAGGACCTTATGTTGCAACAGCTCCTCCTGGCCGGGAATAAGCCGACTCCGGCGCCTTCCCCGGCCATTAATCGGCTGTCACGGGCAACGACACAACCCCTCGATTTGTCCGAGGGCCTATACCCAGGCGGTTGTTCGGCCAAACCAGCTGCTCCACCGATTCGGTGGAACCTCCGCCCTCCACAGCCACAATTGGGGCTCCGACCAAGATTCTCGGTCGGCTAAGGGTTTACCCCATCGGCTGTCAGGTTACCCTCACTCCCGACCGACCTCGGCAGGTGAAGGGTGGCTCAGGCCAGAGGCAGCTCTTGAGGACTCTTCCGAGTCCGAAGATGATTCCTCCTTCTTCTCCAAGCGACTGGACTTGGAGTCTTCAGGAGGTCAGTCAATGGACGATAGCCCGTCGTCCTTCCTAGGACTGCTCCGGCTCATCTCGGAGTCTACCGGGATGGAGCTCGAACCCGTTTCCAAACGGGCCAGGTATCCTCACGGAGATTCTGGACCGAGGATTCTCCGGCGGAGGCCTTTCCGTGGCCGAGGCCATAGTGGGTCCGGCACTGGAACTTTGGCAGCGCCCTGCTTCCTGCCCTGCGCCTCGGCCAGGATGGCCAGGAAGTATCACGGTCCGGTTCCTTGTCGGTTTTTGAACACCCCTCTGCTGAGGGTTGGTTACCGAACAGCGTTTTCGTAGCGCCCGGCAACGCCAGGGATGTGGACAAACCTCCTGACAAGGAGTCCAAGAAATGGACTATGTCGGGCGAAAAGTCTACGCTACGTCCTCTCTCGGCTTCGTCAGGCCAGTTCGCCGTCCTCATGGCACATTTTTCTCATGCCCTGTTGGGCTCCCTGGATGAGGTCATCCTCATCTTCCCGCCGATCTGCAGACTACGGTTAAGCAGGTGCGGGACCAGGCAGTGGCCAAACAGCAGCTCCAGACTGCTTTGGATGTGGGGACTCATGTGCCAGATCGGTGGCGACGCCAGTGGCTGTCGTCGGCGGGCTTGGCTGAGGATATCCACCTTTGCCCGGATACCCAGCACAAGTTGGCGGATGTTCCCTTTTGGGGACTGACCTCTTGACCCTGGGGTGGAAGGTCACCTGCAGAGGATCGAGAAGTCCAATGCCACCTTGGACTCGGTCTCTTCCCGCTCAGAAGGACAAAGGCATCAAACCACAGCCTAAGCCCTTCGTCCTTCTGTGCCCCGTAGCGCCCGGCCCAGCAACGTCAGGGCCAGCAGGCTCGGCCTTGACATCCCAAACCCAAGCCGCCGGCTTCCTCTAACAGGAGGCAGGGAGGAAAGGGCCCAGGAGGTCCCTCGGCCGGTCCCTCCTCCAAGCCTGCCCAGTGATGGGCTGAAGGGTGTCGCCCCCATCCCGTCCACCTTACCCTGGGTCCCCGTGAGGCGGCTCCAGCACTTCCGTTCCGCCTGGTCCGCTGTTACCACGGACAGGTGGGTCTTGGAGGTGGTGGGAAGAGGCCTGCCTCTGGAATTCGAGCAGGCACCACCCTTCAGAGCCGTCGCCTCGGGGAGCCGGGATCCCCAGCCTCACTGGCGGTCGTCAGAGCCGTATCGTCTCCTCCTCCAGAAGGAGGTGGTAAGAGTGGTGGACCCTCCTTCAGACCCAGGGTTTGTGTCCAGTACTTCCTGGTTCGAGCAGACGGGGCTGGCGCCCATTCTCGACCTACGACCTAAACAAGTTCCTAAGGTCTCGAACCTTCAGGATGGTCACTCTGGCTCAGATAATACCATCCTTGGAGCGGCGTGCGGTTCTGCTCTCTGGACTTGCAGGGCAGCGTTTTTCACCGTCCCTATCCGTCCGTCTCACCAGAGATTCCTTCGCTTCGAGCGGAAGGATCTCTCTTGATTCAAGCCATGCCCTTGGCTGTCTCCAGCTCCCAGGGTCTTCACCAAATGCATGGCAGTGGTGACAGCATTCCTCTTGGCGCCGAGGGGTCGGGTGTACCCTTACCTGGACGACTGGCTGATAGCAGCTCCCTCCAGGAAGGAGGCGGAGTGGTCAGAGATCTGGCCCTCCAGGTTCTGCTCTCAACTGGGCCTCCTTATCAACGAGGCCAAGTCGAACTCGAGCGAAGCAGGTGATTTTATTCATCGGGCGCAGCTCGACTCTTTCGAGCCAGAGCTGCCCCGGGGACAGGGCCGAGGTTCTTTCCTCCTTGCCCGATCATTTCTGGTTGGGCAATTGCCCTGCCCGGGACTTCCTGCGCTCCTGGGTCTCATGGCGGCCTGTACCAGCGTGGTCCGTTGGGCCCGCTGGAACATCGTCCCTTCAGTGGGGACTGGCCAGCCAGTGGTCTGGCGCTGCGATCCCTTGGACCAGCTTGTGTCGGTGACACAGGGATGTGAGCAGCTCTCCAGTGGTGGACCGTTCCAGATCATTTGCAGGAGGGCATCCGTTGATCCGCCCTGAGCGCGGTCTCTCTGTCGAACCCGATGCCTCTCTGATGGGTTGGGGTGCCCATCTGGGGGAACACCGGGCTCATGGCCTCTGGTCCCCGCGGGAGTCCCGATGCCACATCAACCTGCTGGAGCTCCGAGCGGTCCGCCTAGCTCTCACCGCCTTTGCTCCGTTCCTCCGGGGTTAAGTGGTCCGAGTCCAGACGGACAATACCACGACCATGTACTATCTAAACCGCCAGGGCGGGACGCGCTCCATGCTTCTATGCAAGGAAGCTCTCCGCATTTGGTCACTCGTGCGCAGCCTGGAGGCGGATCTCCTAGCCATTCACGTGGCAGGAGCCTCCAACACCCTGGCCGATGCCCTGGAGCCGGATAGGGGCTGCATCCCACGAGTGGTCTCTCCTGCGGAGGTAGTACAGCATCTGTTCTCCCTTTGGGGCACACCTCAGGTGGACCTGTTTGCCTCCATGGAGAAGCATGGCTGAGTCTGTTCCATGCCGCCCCCTCAGCAGGGCTCGCTGCAGGGGATGCCTTCTCGAGGCAGTGGACCTCGGTTCTTTTTACGCCTTTCCCATTTCCTTGATCCACAAGGTGCTTCTCAAGGCGAGGAGGACAAGGCGAGGTGATTCTGATAGCCCCAGACTGGCCTCGCCAGTTCTGGTACCCAGATCTCCTCAGTCTCAGCTCCAGGACTCGCGGCAGCTTCCAGCTCGCCGGACCTGCTCTCAGTCAATCAGGGAGGTGTTCCATCCGGACCTTCAATCCCTGCACCTGACGGCCTGGTTCCTGAGCGCTAGAGTTCCAGGCTTTGGGTCTTTCCGACGAGGTCCTCAATGTAGTTGAGGTGTCCCGTAAGGAGTCGACCAGAAAATGCTATGCCTTCAAATGGAAAAGGTTTTCCATTTGGTGTCAGGGCAAGGGCTTGGACCCTTCCTCCTGTTCCTTGGCAAGCATCTTGGACTATTTATGGTCCCTTTCTAGTCAAGGGCTTAGGTCGACGACCTAAGGGTGCACCTGGCAGCCATCTCTGCTTACGGGCTGGGCCGGGAAGCAGTCGGTGGCGAGGAGAAGGTGGTCTGGCGCTTTTCAAAGGCCTTGATCACATTCCCTCCAGTCGGGAACCCCCACCTCCATGGGATCTACTGCTGGTACTGGCAAAGCTCATGGGCAAGCCATTCGAGCCTATGCAGGTGTGCTCTCTCTCACCTGTCGTGGAGGGCCGCCTTCTTGGTGGCTATCCGTCAGCCAGAAGGATGGGAGAGCTCCAGGCGCTTTCCATCCAGGTCTCCTTACCTGGTCTTCCACAGGGACAAGGTTGTCCTGCGCCCCACCGAAATTCCTTCGAAGGTGGTGTCGGAGTTTCACCTTAACCAGGTGTTGACTCTGCCGGTGTTCTACCCCAATCACCTCGGAGGCGAATATAGGCTCCATACTCTGGACCCTAGAAGGGCTAGCTTATTATAAGGAGGCGCCTGGCTGGAAATCGGGGAGAGGTTAAGCCAGCTGTTTGTCACCTACGCTGAAGCCGCATCTGGCAGACCTGCAGCCAAGCGGACGATAAGCAGGTGGGTAACCTCCTGCATAGATCTCTGCTATAAGTTAGCGGGCATGGAGCCTCCCAGAGGATAAGAGCTCATTCTACCCAGCCATACTGCTGCAACGGTGGCTGCTTCCAGGGGCGTCCCTATCCAGGAAATCTGCAGGGCTGCTACCTGGAAGTCAGCAAACACCTTCATTACCCACTACCACATCGACCTTGAGTCACGCGGGATGCTGGTTTTGGGGCCTCGGTTCTCAGTCTCTCTTTCCCAAGTAAGTATGTGGGGTGTCGTCTTGCCTCCCTCCTCCGGAGAACTGCTAGGAGTCTGCCAATGAGTGTGGATGAACAACATATCCATGTCCCTAGAAATACAGGTTACTCACCTGTAACAGGAGTTCTAGGAATGGTATATGTTGTTCATCCTGACTCCACCCGACCTCCCGGCTTGACGCACAACCTGAGCTTCCAGCGGCCAGATCTGGCGTCATGGGGCGGAGCCGAGTTATACCACCCGGGTGGGTGGGAGGAGCAAGCTTGAAGACCTTCCGGCAAGATTTAAAGCGGCAAGGATACTGCCAATGAGTGTGGATGAACAACATATACCATTCCTAGAACTCCTGTTACAGGTGAGTAACCTGTATTTTTTACCGTGCATGTAATACCTTTGGAAGTACGGCTGTATTTACTGTATTATAAAAAAAAAAAAAAAAAGTGTAAGTTTATGTCAGAAGGAAAAACGGAATCTCTTCATGAACCTGTTTAACTCCATCTCCAAAGTTTTTATATTCTAGGGGCATGGATATGGTGTGCAAGCCACACTTCTGGCAGAATTCCTTTCCCCTTTAAATCTGGCTGGAAAGTCTTCAAGCTAGCTTCTCCCACCCACCGGGATGGCATCCCCCTCGGCTCTGTGATGTCATATCTTCCTTTCCGCTGGAAGAGACTGGTTCCCTCCATTGGGCTCTACGTTGGTATCCTTTTTTTTTTTTGTATGTCCTTGCATTTTGGTCTACAGCCTTGCTGGTTTTTTTTTTTTTTGTTTTGTTTTGTTTTTTCTTCCTCATTGCATCATAGAATCGGCTGATTCTAAATTGGGGCCTGGGTTCAAGAAATGCCCATGTGGCCAGAAGATGTCGTGAACGAATCCGCACACCACGTGCGTGTATTGCCTGGGACAGGTTCATGATCCCCAGGCTTGCGGCCTTTGCCGCACCCTGCATCCCTCCACACTGGATGATCACTATGCACGTCTCCTCCTGGGCCGTCCAGACGAACAAGACTCTCCTGTCCGGTCCAGAGATGCCGGGGGGGGGGTTCCGCTGCTGTGGGCTCTGCCAAACAAATGGCTGCCTTCAAGGAGATAACAGCCCAGTCCATGGCGGGCTCTCTTTTGGTGTCTGCCTTGGTTCCCTTGGGCATTGACGCCTCATTTACTGGGACGTTTCGAGACTTGTATCAGTCCCTTCCAACCCTCGGGGAAGGCCCTTCCTCCCATGGGTCAAGATCGTCTAAGCTGGACTCCAAAGGCAAGTCGAAAAACTTCCGCTGCAGGTTGTGGGACCGTGAGTGCTCACAGACCTCCAGTTCCCATCTCTCTGCTAGCTTGAATGTCATCTTGCTGTCTACTTCTGCCAGTGCCCCTGTCCAGGCCGCTGGCCCCACAGTGTACCCATTGAGCCTGTCTGCTGAGATGCTGGTCGACTAGTCGGTTGAGATTTCTCTCAACTTGATCGACCCTTTGGATACCTCCCTCACCAGGACTCCGGTCCTGCCTCTCCTCTCCCAGGGCGGGTCAGGTCAGCAAACTGAACAGGACCTTTTCCCCCCGGGAGCTCAACCCTTCAGGGAACCCCAGGTATCTGTCACAGATTCCTACTTCTCTTCCTC
The DNA here is from genome assembly GCA_016271365.2 of Neoceratodus forsteri. Lineage (NCBI taxonomy): Eukaryota > Metazoa > Chordata > Ceratodontiformes > Ceratodontidae > Neoceratodus > Neoceratodus forsteri. The sequence goes on from JADMNL010000036.1 coordinate 17,954,670, forward strand.
GCTGTCTGGTTCCCTGATGGTTGAAGTCTCAGTGGATCTCCTGGCCCATGGTCAAGCAGCTCCTGACAAGGTCATGTGTCCCCACTCTCAACACTCAGGCAAGCAGCACTGCTGCTGCTGCTCCTCTTCCTCTTCTTTCGCCTCCTTGGAGGAGGATCGGCTCCACCACAAGTGGCGTCTTCGCTATGAGGAGCTCATGTGGCAGCAGCTTCTTCTGGACACGGGCCCGTGGTCCGTGCAGCTTCTCACCTAGGCACTCTGTTGTTTGCGGCCCCCTTGGCTCGAGCCGGCTCCTCCAGCTTGGATATCCCAGTCTCTCCACCCATTAAGGTGCAAGGCATAAAATAAGCAGGTTTGGGCTGCAGTTTGCTGCCCACAAATGGGATTTGCTAATCAAGTGCAGCCATGATTAGCAGAAGTTGCTAATCGAGTGATTTGCCGCATTGTAGCAATTTCCGAATTGCATTGCTTTTTTTCCTGCAGTTGTGGTGAAAAAAAAAAGACATAATTGTGGTAATTTATTTCCCAGTGTCACACTTTTTCCCCACACTTGCTCTCTGCTGGACTGTATCCTGTACATAAAAATAACCATTTTCTGAAATTGCACCTCAGACCTGGCTGATTGCTATTCAAGATATTTTGGATTAAAAAATACTGCTAATCTAAGTTTCCAAAACTAATTTATGCCTTGGGGTGGAACCCCCACCCGTCCACAGCCCAAGAAGGGCCCCTCTTCTAAGGATGTCCGCGTAACCCTCCGGGCTTCCTCGTCCGCTGTTCAGTGATGGTGACTCAACGATAAGCCTCACAGAGTCAGCGGGGATATAGAGACTAGGCCAGTCTTTGAGTCGTCTGACTTGAAGGATTCTTCTGTGCATTCTCGTACAACTCCGGCTGTGACCATAAGTCTGGTGAGGATCTGTCGGCAGATTACGGTCCTGCTTCCTTCAGGGCCATGCTCCGCTTAATCTCTGAGTCCACGGGGCGGTACTGAGGGGAATGCCACGTGGGTGGGAGGAGCCAGCTTGAAGACCTTCTGGACAGATTTAAAGAGAGAGAGAGAGGGATCCTGCCAGCAGTGGGGACGTGCACCACATACTACTCCTAGAACTACAGTTACAGGTGAGTAACCTGTTTTTCTTTCCTGTTGTGCTTAGATCATGAACCTTCTCCTGCCAGAGTTCTTCAGTCCAGTGTACCACGGAACCAAGAAGGACAGCGAGTTTCAGTCTTCAGTGGGGCAAGGCGTGTTCCTGACACGCGGCCCCTCAGCATGGTCAGTGCCACCCGCAGGTTCTGTAGCAGTCTGCAAACCCTAAAAGCAGTGTTGCTGGGCAGAGTCTCATTTTTAGTTTTTGCAATTAAGTATGCTTTATTCAAAAAATACAACACAAAACTGATATACACAATAGTTAACAACAAAACAAACAAGATCAACATACAGTAGTCCCCCCCACCCCAGCCAGCCACCCCCCCCAGTGCGCCACCAACCCCGCTAAGGAACAGAGAACTCACTTCTACCGTGGAAAAGAGCATGGCACGAGTGAACAACGAATACCAATACATCACACCAGAAAGGGGCTAAAGGATAAACCTTAATAACCAAAGTGTTGTCTAATCTGGGAATAAAGAGAGAACCAACAGTCTTGATATCTCTTCCACACATGGTTTGCAAGGGCAACCGCACATTCAGCATTTAAAGCAGTGAGGAATTCTGTCCACTGCTCTGTATATGAAGGTGACCATTCTCCTTTCCTGTGATGCAGAATAATCAACCCTGTGACTAGGGAAATGGTCGCCATTTGCATTTTTTGTACATGCAGGTGTAGGAATGGAGGTGTAATGCCCCAAGCAGACAAACCTCCCTCGTGAAAAAAGAGGATAAACCTAGAAAAGACTAAATGTTTTCCTTGATGGTATCCCAGAATTTTAGGATTTGGGGGCATGTCTATAACTTATGGTATAGGGAACCTTCATCTGCACCACAGTTATCACAAATGGGAGAAGGGTACTTGCCCATCTTAAATAATTTTCTGGGTGCTGGATCTAAATTATGGAGCACATTAAATTGGACCTGTCTAAAGCGGTCTTGTTTGGTGAAGCGATAGATGTCCGACCAAATTCCCCATCAAGAGGCATCAGAAATTTAAAGTGATAAAATATTGCTTCCAGTAAAACGCTGCTAGGGGAGTTTTGTCCCATTGTTGATGCCCTATTTCCTGGTATAATTTAGATACTGGTTTGGGGCCTTTGGGCAGTACAGATAGGGATAACAGTAGTGTACCTGCTGTGCTTAACTAGGGTGCTGGGCTTAGAAAGGACGACACAGTTTTGAATCTGAAACAAAAATATATTTTGGGGCTATATTAAATTTCTCCTGAAGAGTGGAAAGGGGCAGTAATTTCCCTTTGCATAAGAAATCACCCAAGGAAGGCTCGGGCTGGCCACCAGCGGTCCAGGAGAACTGGGGTTGTGAAACAGTGGTTGAGACAAGTCTTTATAAACCCATATGTTGAGAGTCTCATGATCCTGATCTCTTGAACTTTATTAGAATTCGTGACATTATCAGCCAATCTGGAGAGTTTATTTCTAAACATTTCAAGGACTGTAATAAATACAAAAGGAGCTTCCGTGAGCAGACATATTAGTTGAAAAACAATGGTACAGCTGTGGTAATGAATTTTGGGGAGAAAAAAAAAACAGCAATCTATCATTTTTCTTCTCATTGTATTTAATTTCTAAACTGAGAAGTGTGGTTTTGAAGTTTTTTAAAAGTTCCTGTTCTCGCCATGCCGATTGTAAAACAAAAATAAAATCCATTTTAAACACTTTGCTGTGGTGCTGTGTGCTAGCATTCGCCTAATAAATCTGCAGTATGAATCCAGTACGTAAAGCAGTAACCTCAAGCTAAGGGCTTTTTAAAAAATTGCCAATGGTAGCCATCTTTGTTGACTTAAGTCCTTAATTACAAAATCAGTAACAAAACTAGTTTTAAAAATGTCTAAAGGGATCGAAAATACACTGATGATGAATGTAAGGATATCCAATCTACAGTCCAGTAAAATGGTTTGGTGTTGTGTATGTAAATCCATGTACTTCCAGATGCTGCTGTACCACAGTAATGATGTCCGGATGCTGCTGTACAACAGTTAACTGTGCCTATTAAAGAGAACTTCTAAGACTACTCGGAGGGCTTTTTTAAAAAAACCTATGCCATAACCTTATGGTGGTGAAAGTCCTTTGAATCATAAACTGAATTTTTTGTAATAGTCCCTTTCAGGAGGGAAGGGATCATAAATTAAGCTAAACAGATGTCCAGCCGATCCCGTCTACTTCCCGGTCTGCTGGCCCTGCCCCTGTGCTCAGATGTTTTGTGACATCTTACTAGTGAGAGCGTGGGGCCTGCTCCATTGAACGCTATTTTTGGGGGGTGGGGGTGCATTTTCAACACCATTTTGTATTTGTTAAAACAACCTTTGAAATAAGTGAAAGCCACCGCTTAACCAATAGGGGCTTCTTTCTCGAGGTCTGTGATGTCATCTCACCCCTCGATGGAAACATAGCCTTGTTATACATGGTTGCCTAGACATTATTCTACGTATAATTTTATTTTTTTTGTTCTTTTTTGCCGACTAATAAGTACTTATGCTTTAAGTTTGGAGTGTAGTAAGCATAGTCCATGTCCCACACACAGACGCATACACCTATACTCCTGTCTTGGAGCTTCAGAATTTATTTGTCTTGCATAGTTTTCTCTAGTGCTCCACGGTTTACCTATAGCGCTTGACAGCGCTTAGCACCAACATCCCCTACTCATGACACCATACGCCACTGTCAGCACTGTAGCCACGGGATGTCAGCGCCAACGTGGGGGCCCCCAAACCCACCCCTTGTGAGGCTATGCCCCCCACCCCAGGTCTCTAGGATTCTAACTCCAAGACAGAGTTGGACGGGGTAGGGCAAACACCCAGTGAGGCAGTCCCGATCACCACACAGACCACAAAAACGACAGGCGGATTTTGCCTGATTTCTGACGCTGTGGTGGTCTTCGCAGTCGGGGAGTCACTGGGGTGATGGTATACCATGCTCCACATTGTCACTGGGTAGTAATTACAAATGGGTAGTGTGCACCCCTGCTAGGGGAAATTGCAGAACCCAAAGGTTTAGAATGTTGGGCACATAAGGATTCTGGACAGAAGCAAGTCCAGTCTTAACTGTGCCGTTGAAGGGGAAATGGCTCTCAAGCTTTTCTGAAGATCTGATCAGCTTCTAGACCATGGAGCTGTAATTCTGCATAGCACGTTGGAGCCACCTAGTAAGGGGGAGCACCCCTAACTAAAACTGTGCCTGTTAAGCTGTGGCTTTCAAATTGGCTAATGTGCTTTTCCCTTTTCCACTGCATGTGCTTGGGTTGGGGGCCACATCTGCCACTTAACTTTTGTGTGTGTATTTGAGAGGTCACACACACACACACACACACACACACACACACACACACACACACACACACACACACACACAAAAGCTGAAGGGTGCCTCGGGTAAGTACCTGTCTTTTGTTGGGATTTTTAACAGGGTTTTCTCCCGACTTTAGTGGCAGTATCTTAACCTCCCAGTCTTATAAGACCAGTTGGTGGTGTTTTGGTTTCAGACAAGTAGCTTTTATTTTCTTTTGTTGGGCATTGCTCTTTTTAATTGGTGTCATTTCAACAGAGTTTTCCCCTTTAAATATATTTCTAGGAGCGTGGAGATGTTGTTCATCCACACTTCTTGGCATGTCCCCTTCCACTTTAAATCTTGCAGGAAGTCTTCAAGCTGGCTCCTCCCGCCCATCCGGGTGGTATATACCTCGGCTCCGCCCCATGACACCAGATCTTCCTTTCCGCTGGAACATACAGGTTCCCTCGTGCTCTCAAAGCATATCGTAGGCCCTGGATTCTACTTGTTGGTTTTTACCGAAAATTGTTCTTAAACTCGTTCAAGTTAGCGATTGCGCTTTCACCGCAATGGAGGAAAAATCTTCCCCCGAATTTCACAGGTGCCCCTGTGGCCAGAAGATGTCGCGCACCGACACCCACCTAACGTGTGTTTACTGCCTAGGTGTTGGACATGACACCTCTTCATGTAGTTTTTGCCAGGCCTTCCATCCCAACGTCCTGGACAACCGCGAGGCGTGTTTGAAGCTGGGGAGACTGGAGAAAAGGAACCCGCCGGTGAAATCAAAGGAGGCAAGGTGGGCTGTTTCTGCGGCCACGGGATCCACCGAGCAGCTGGAACAAATGAAAGCATTTGAGGAGGAAGCAGCTCGAGCTTCGGCCAATCGAAGCTTCTTTGTTCCCCCGAACCTTGGCTCAGGAGGAACGGATATCTGCATGCACTCAGTCGGCTCTCCAAGATGACGTGGCTCAGCTCCTCCGCAAGGAGGCAGTAGCCCCAGTGCCGGATCCTCCGACAGACCCATGCTTTGTTTCCAGTGACTTCCTGGTGCCCAAGTGGATGGGGGGTTGGCGCCCCATCCTAGATCTCCACGACCTGAATCAATATCTCGGGTCCCGCGCTTTTCAGATGGTCACTCTGAACTAGATCATACCATCCCTGGAGCGAAACATGTGGTTCTGTTCACTGGATCTACAGGACGCGTTCTTTCACGTCCCAATCCGTCCATCCCATCAGCGTTTCCTCTGCTTCAGGGTCGAAGGGACCCTGTATGAGTTCCGAGCCATGCCGTTCGGCCTGTCATCGGCCCCTCGGGTCTTCACCAAATGCATTGCAGTGGTGACGGCCCACCTTCGGCGTCGAGGAGTCAGAATCTACCCTTATCTCTATGACTGGCTCTTGGCAGGTTCCTCCCTTCAGGAAGTGGAGAGGTCCAGGGACCTGGCCCTCCAAACCTGCTCCCAGCTCGGCCTCCTGATCAACGAGGCCAAGTCGGAAGTCATGCCCTCTCAGGCGATGGGCTTCATCGGGGCCGAGCTCGACTGTCAAGCCAGAGCTTGGCTCCCGGCGGACAGGGTGGAGGTTCTTTCCTCCTTTGCCCAATAATTTCTGGTTGGGCACTTGTACCCTGCCCGGGACTTTCTGTGCCTTCTTGGTTACATGGCAGCGTGCACCTCCAGTGGTCCATTGGGCCCGGTGGCACATGCGCCCCCTCCAATGGGAGCTGGCCGCCCAGTGGACTCAGTGTCATGGTCATTTCGACCAGCTGATCACTGTAACTCAGAAGATGTGGGACGCTCTCCAATGGTGGACTGCCCCAGACCAGTTGCAGGAAGGGATCCCGTTTGTCCGCCCCAAGCCGACGGTCTTCCTGATGACTGATGCCTCTCTCGTGGGCTGGGGTGCTCACATGGGGGACAAGAGGGCCCACGGGTTCTGGACCCCTGAGGAATCCCGATGCCACATCAACCTGTTGGAGCTCAGAGAAATCAGACTGGCACTGTCAGCTTTCGCTCCTCAGCTCCGGGGTCAAGTGGTTCAAGTCCAGACGAACAATACCATGACCATGTACTACCTCAACAAACAGGGCGGCATGCACTCCCGTCTGCTGTGCAAGGAGGCACTTCGTATCTGGACCCTCGTAAGCCGGTTGGAGGCGGATCTCCTAGCCATCCATGTGGCAGGAGCCTCGAACCAGCAGGCGGATGCTCTCAGCCATATAGGCCAGACATCCCACGAGTGGTTTCTCCATTCTGAGGTAGCTCACAGCCTGTTCTCCCATTGGGGCAAACCACTGGTGGACCTGTTTGCCTCCAAGGAAAACACCAAGCTGAGGCTGTATCATGCCCACCCCCCCTCAGCAGGGCTCTGTGCAGGGGGATGCCTTCTCGAGGCCATGGACCCCCAGCCTCCTCTATGCCTTCCCTCCATTTCCCTTGATCCACAAGGTGTTACTGAAGGTGGGGAGGGACAAGGCGAAGGTGAGCCTGGTAGCCCCAGACTGGCCGCGCCAGTTCTGGTACCCAGATCTCCTCAGCTGCAGGCCCCTGAAGCAGCTTTGTACATGCCCGGACCTGATATCTCTGAACCAGGGGAAGGTCTTTCATCCGGACCTTTAATCCCTGCACCTCACAGCCTGGTGCCTGAGTGGCTAGAGTTCCAGGCTTTGGGTCTTTCCGAAGATGTCTACACCGTGGTAGAGGCATCCAGAAAAGAATAGACCAGGAAATGTTATGCCTTCAAATGGAAAAGGTTCTCCATTTGGTGTCAGGGAAAGGGTCTGGAGCCCTTGTCCTGTTCCGTGGCTGACATTCTCTACTACCTTTGGTCTCTCTCCAAAGAGGGTCTACGGTCATCGACCCTCAGGGTACACCTGACAACCATTTCTGCTTGCAGGCGTGGGCGGTCAGCCATTTATTAGCACAGGAGACAGTGGTGGGCGCTTTTCAAGGCCTGGATCACATATCCCCTCCGATGCGTGAACCTCCACTTCCATGGGATCTGTTGCTGGTTTTGGCAAAGCTCATGGGCAAGCCATTCGAACCCATGCACAAATGTAAACTTTCACACTTGTCGAAGACGGCCTTCCTGGTGGCTATCACATCTGCCAGAAGGACAGGGGAGCGCCAGGCGTTTTCAGTGGACTCCCCTTATCTGGGCTTTCATAGGGACAAAGTTGTCCTGTGCCCCCAACCGAAATTTCTTCTGAAGGTGGTGTGAGTTTCACCTTAACCAGGTGTTGACTCTTCTGGTTTACTACCCTAATTACACCTCGGACGCCGAGTACAGGCTCCATACCTTGGACCTGAGATGTGCTCTCTCCTACTACAAGGAGAGGACAGCAGATATTCGTGGAGAGGTTCGCCAGCTGTTTGTCACCTATGCTGAAGTCGCTTCTGGTAGACCTGCAGCAAAACGGACCATAGCAAGGTGGATTACATCATGCATAGGTCTGTGCTATGAGTTGGCGGGCAAGGAGCCTCCCAGAGGGATAAGAGCTCATTCTACCCGCCATACTGCTGCATCGGTGGCTGCTTCCAGGGACATCCCTATCCAGGAAATCTGTCGGGCTGCTACCTGGAAGTCAAACACCTTTATTACCCACTACCACATCGACCTTGAGTCATGCCGGGATGCTGGTTTTGGGGCCTCGGTTCTCCAATCTGTTTCCTAAGTAGGGGGTGTGCACCCTCCCCAGTTTCGGGCGCACAGCCTTGCTTCCAGCAGGCTAAGATCTGGCATCATGGGGCGAAGCCGAGGTATATACCACCTCGGTGGGTGGGAGGAGCCAGCTTGAAGACTTCCGGCAAGATTTAAAGTGGAAGGGGCATGCCAAGAAGTGTGGATGAACAACATACCGCTCCTAGAACTATTGTTACAGGTGAGTAACCTGTTTGTAGCCTTGTAGTGTTTACAAAAAGAATTCCATCTGTCTGCAGAGTAAGCTTTCTCCTTTTGGGGATTTTCTTAGTTTGAGCATTCTTCCCTTTTCGGCTCCATTGAGCTGTGACTTTCTGCCATTTCTATTGGTCCGTTGGGTGCATGCCCTGTTTTCTTCTCTCAGAGGCTTTTACTTTGCCACAACAGGTGTTTCATGCACCTCTGTCATGCACGTGCCCCCTCCAGACATGCCAACATCATGCTCAGCATCGTGATGTCCACACGTACTCCTTAGGAGAGTGCGCACGCACCCCAGCACTCTCCTGTTCTAAATGCAGCGGCTCTGTATTTCAGAGGTGTTTAGACTCGGGCTGCTTGCGTGTTCTACTTTTTTTAGTTGCCAGCTCAGCAGACTTGTGCCTTTCCTCAGTAGCTGAGTCATTTTTCCCCACTTTCAGAAGTGGGCATTGCGCTGTAGTTCTGTAGCTGTATTTGTGGACTTTGCATTTTGTCTTTGGGGGCAACAGCAGGGCTACTTATCTTCTTCTCTGACACCATGGCTTTTCGGAGACATCGAACGTTTAAAAGATGTAAGATTTGCAAAAGGGTAGTGAGACCCTCTCCAACGGGTTCCTGTTGCCCCCATTGTGTTTTTCAAGCTAATATGTCTCTTACAGTCTCTTCTCCCCCGTCAGACCTCTGAGCTGGGGGGTGCACCTGGTGTACCAGTGGGCAGTGGCAAAGCAGAATTGCGTAAATCTTTATTACTGCTCTTAGGAGAGCTTTTGGGCCCCAATGTTCCACAGGACATCCCATCCGACACACCTGACCCCAAACTGGGCCCCTTAGGTTGGTGGTGGTGGTGGTGGTGGTGGTGGCGGCCCCACATTGGTATGTCCAGGTGTGTTGCAGCAGGACAGGGCAGCGGATAAGGATATGCAGGCAGACCCCGGCGGTATCTAGAGGGTCAGGATGAAGATATTGGAGATCTTGCAGAAAATCTTAACCTAGGAAGCTACTTAATGAGGAGGACCACGAACCTTCTGTGGAGGAGGAGGAGGAGGAGGAGGAGGAGGAGGAGGAGGAAGGAAGGGGAGTGGATGGAGTTGAGGAGGATTCCTATCCCTCCCCTGGTTGATATCTGATAACTGAGGTGTGTAGGTCCTTACAGCTCGAGGAGGTGCAATAATGGAGGCAGTGGATGTCAGTCCTATCCTGTCTGCATCCTTCTCCACTCCAAAGTGTTTCTGGAGCTTTATTCACTGTCACCAAATTATTGAACAGGAGTGGGCAGGTGCAGACCAAAGAAAATATCTGCCAAAACTTAAGGCACAGTATGTCCTTTTTTGAGGAAAATACTCGCAGATGGGAAACCCCTCCTCTAGCGGATAAGGCAGTTCATAATTCTGTCTGGCACACCACTATTCCTACTGAAGGGTCCTTGGCCTTAACGGATATACACAATAAATGAGTAGATGCTGTGTGCAGAAGAGCCTTCGCCTCAAACGGCCCAAACCCGCACACCTCCAGTGCCTCCTTTTATTGTTGTCAGAGCCTCGGGTTACAACCCTGGGCAGCTTCATTCTCCCAGATTTGGAGGGGGTGAGCATTTTGCAGCTCGTTTCCATGGCATCCACCTTCTTAGGAGGTGCCATGGTGGAAAACTTGCGCATGTCTGCTCACTCTGCTGTCACATTGTGTGGGCTATGTGAGGTGTGTCTTCAGCATTAGGTGGCTGATCAGACTTCAAAGGCCAAGCTTTTCAATCTACCCTTTGAGGGAGGTTTATTGTGCGGTTCTGGCCTGGATGATATTTTGAAGGATATCCAGGAGAAAAAGGGCCACCTTCCAGTGTCAAAGCAACAGCAAAAGGCCGCATCAACCCCAAAAGATCAAGGAGGTGGCCGACAAAGACCGTTCTGAGGGGGTTTTCATTCCTTTCAGAACTTCGGGAACCAGATGAGTAAAGGAGCCTGTTCAGGTTACAAGAGCAACAGTAACACAGGGGCCCTTGCCTGAAGACGGGGAATGTCTTCTCTCGCCAGCCAGGAAGGAGACTTTGTTTTGAGAGGTCCAGTGGCTGAGGAGCCAATCCTCTGCTTCAGCTCACCACCTGCTACGGATTCTGGGCCTCATGGGAGTGGCCATAGAACTGGTCCTGTGAGCTCTCCTTCATATGCGGCCCCTACAGATGGAGTTACTCTCAGCGTGGGATCTGACCTCGGAGGATTATCAGACCAGGATCCCACTCTCGCCACACCTGAAGTATTCTCTGAGTTGGTGGGTGAGTTTGGAGAATCTGCTCCTAGGGTCCCCCTTGGAAGTCCGTCTCCCGGAGTTGATTCTGACATCTGATGCCAGCCTGTCGGGTTGGGGGCATTCCTAAACCACATTCCCATTCAGGGGACTTGGTCAGCACAGGAACAGCACATACATACAAACGTTCTGGAGAAGAGGGTGGTGTGCCTTGCTTTCCTTAGATTTCAAAGTCTGGTGCAGTCAAAAGCCATGACAATAAGGTCAGACAACGCTGTCACAGTGGCGTACATAAACGATGGGGAACAAACAGCAGAGACATGTTAAAAGAAGTCACCGATCTCCTGCTGTGGGCAGAAGAGAATCTTCTGTCCCTGTCAGCAGTCTTTTTGGCAGGGGAGTTGAACATTCCGGATAATTGGTTAAGTCGCGAAAATGTTCATCCGGGGGACAGGATGTTTAACTCAGAGGTGTTTGATTTTCTTTGTCAAAAGTTTGGTAGTCCTCAGATTGATCTGTGCACCTCCAGCCACAGTGCTCAAGTTCAGTGGTTCTTCAGCCACTACTAGTATCCACAGGTGGAAGCAGTGGATGCCCTGTGACAAGAGTGGCGTTTCGACGGAGTGTATGCCTTCCCTCCTCTGCCTCTCCTCTCCCAGGTAATACATAAAATAGAACACTCGAGGACGCCTTCTTCTAATAGCTCCAGAGTGGCCCAGAAGACCATGGATCTCAGACTTGGTGAACGTAGCTCAATGCGCTCCTTTATGCCTTCCAGTATGTGTGTGTGTGTGGGGGGGGGGACCTTCTCTAACAGGGCCCCATTCTGCATCCAAATCTGGGAGCGATGCAGCTCGCGGCCCGGCTCCTGAAAGAAGATTCCTGAAGCTAGGTTTCTCTAAGGAGGTGATGGACACCCTGGTGGCTGCCAGGAAGAATTCCACGTTGGTAGCTTATGCTCACGTATGGGACACCTTTTCGACTTGGGCCAGGGATTAAAAAAAAAAAAAAAAATCTGGCCTTGCAAAGCCTTTTCCACACATTTTGGATTTCCTGCAGGAAGGAGTGGAAAAAGGTTTGGTCTTGAGCACCCTGAGGGGTCAGGTCTCAGCCCTTGGGAGCCTCCTTGGGTCTGTCCCTAGGGGCTATCCAGAAGATTATTCCTTTTCTGCAGGCTGTCAGCAGGAGTCTACCTCTGCTCCAATCCCCGGCTCCTCCATGGGATTTGAATGCTCTCTGTAAGTAGCCTTTTGAACAGTTTTGTCTGCACCGTTGGATGTACTGTCTTAAAAGGTGTGTGTGTTTTTTTTTTTTGTTTGTTTGTTTTTGTTTTGTTTTTGTTTTTTTTTTTTTGGTTTTGTTTTGTTTTGTTTTGTTTTGTTTTGTTTTGTTTTCCGTCTGCTCAGCCAGGAAGATTGGTGAGCTCCAGGCCTTGTCCCACAAAGAACCATACTTTGTCATGCATAAAGACAAGGGGTGCTCAGAACAGTCTCATCCTGAAGGTTCCCATGGCCGTCCATGTGAACCAGGAATTCTGTCTTTCTGTCCGCAACATTCTCAGCCATAGGAGGAGGAGGAGTCGCACAAGTTGGATTTGTGACAGGCCATTAGGACATACCTTAGACAGACTGCCGAGTTCTGGAAATTGGAGTGGTTGTCTGTCCTTTTCGGAGTGGCCAAGCAGGGACAGAAAGCCTTCAAGGCCACTCTAGCTAGGTGGGTGAGGCATGCATTGCTAAGGCTTATGTCGCAGAGCCTCTGGCTCTTGAGACTCACTCCACCAGGGCTATGGCCACTTCCTGGGTGGAGAGAGAGAGATGAGGAGTCCGTTAGTTGTGTAAGGCAGCTATGTTGTCCTCCATCCACACATTCACCAAGCACTACAGATTGGACGTTCAAAGTTCTGCTGATATGGCCTTTGGTTGCAGTGTTTTTGCAGGCAGCAGTTGGCAGGTATATTCCTTTCCTGCATGTGGTTGACTTATGGGACAATATTCTCCCTCACCCGTTTTTGTCATGGGTACTGCTTCTTAGAACCCATTTGTAATTACTACTCATTGACAATGTGGAGTACTACAGAAAGAAGAAATTCTTCATACTTACGGTAATTTCCTATTCTGTTAGCTTCTACATTGTCGATGGGGCCGCCCAGGAGCCTCTCTCCAGTGGGAGAATACTGTCTGGTATGCCAGCATGGGAATAGCCATTGTCCTGTTATAACCTCTGTTTTGCAAGTCTGTCTGGGCATCCCTCTCTAGTTTACCTGCTGCACCCATTTTTATTTAGATATGCAAAAAAGAAATTAAGGAGAGCTGCTCCACATTTGAATGCTGGTTGCTTTTACGCAGATTTAATAGGTTCAGATTTGATGTTAACCAAGGGGGTCTCCTTTGTTGCAGGTGAGTGCTTACACTGCATGAAGTCCTTGCCTTTTTTTTTTTTTTTTAACTGTTTTCTTTCAAGTTGTTACTTTATGTTGGACTTTGGAAGACTAGCCTCGCTCACGCACATTTTATTCTGCCTAGAGTGATATCTGTATGGACAACTAATTGTGTGCTTTTGTGTCAAGTCGACCGGTATGGCATTTATTTCCACATTAAGAGGCACTGGGAGGACAGTTGTGACTGGACAGTTGCTGCTATCCGGATTCCTCGTGTGCCCAACATTCCAAGCCTTTGGGGTGTACCATTTCCCCTAATAGGGGTGCACAATACCCATTTGTAATTACTACCCACTGACAACGTAAGAGCTAACAGAAGAGGAAATGATGGTAAGCATGAAGAAATTTCTTCTTTTTGTTGAGAAAAGAATATTCTGGGGCATGGATATATTTCATTTATCCACACATTGGCAGTTACACTGGAAGTGCTGATTCATCAGCACGTCTAAGCTAAGCTCCTCCCACCACCCAGGCAGTGTATCCTCTAGCTCTGCCCTGTGACATCTGATCTTTCTTTCTTTCTGCTGGAACAGTTTGGTCTCCTCCTTCGCAGCTCCATGTTTTATCTGAACAGGCAGAGCAGTGCGCATTCCCATTCCCTTGTGTCGTGAGGCCCTCTGCACCTGGACCCTCGTGCGCAGCCAGAGTGCAGATCTCCGGGTAATCCATTTCGCCAGAGCAGCAGTCAGCTGTCCGGTGCTTTCAGCTGGATGGGCGAGGCATCGCACGAGTGGTCCCTGTACCAGGAGGTGGCGAACCACCTGTTCTCCCTGTGGGGCATGCCTCTGGACCTGTTTGCCTCCCGGAAGAATGCAAACCTTAAGCTGTTTTATGCCCATCCCCCACAGTCCTGGACACTGCTGAGGGATGCCTTTGTGAGGCCCTGGACCCCAGGCCTGCTGTACACCTTTTCTCCACTCCCCAAGGTGGTGGTCAAGGAGTGATAATCCTGATAGCTTCTGGAATGGCCATGGCAGTTCTGGTAGCTGGATCTCCTCGGCCTCAGCAGCAGGCCTCCATGGCCATTGTTGCTTCACTCAGACCTGCTGACCATACAACAGGGGAAGGTCCTATACTTGGACCTTCGGTCCCTGCACTTCGCGGCGTGGTTCCTGAGCATACAGAGTTCCAGGCTTTGTGACTTTCGGAGAAGGTGCTCCACATTGTGGATGCCTCCTGAAAAGAGTCAACTCACCGGTGATGCACCTTTAAATAGAAATGGTTTTCCATTTGGTGTCAGGGCAAGGTGCATGCTCCTCTTGCTTGCCCCTTGGCTAATATCCTCAAGCACTTCTGTTCCCTCTCCCAGCTGGGGCAGCGCGTGATGACCTTCAAGATGCACCTGGCTGCCATCTCTGCATATAGGGCGCAGGCTGGTATGTTGACAGTGGCCCAAGAGAAGGTGGTTGGGCACTTTTTCAAGGGTCTGGACCAGCTGTCCCCTTTGGTGCGTGAACCACCCCACCATCACCACCACCATGGGACCTACTGCTGGCTATGCTTATGGGCAAGCCATTTGAGCCTATGCACGGGTGTGAGATGTTGCACTTGTCATGTAAGATGGCCTTCCTGGTGGCCAGTCACGTCAGCCAGAAGGAATAGTGAGCTCTTGGTGGAGTCTCCATATCTGGTCTTCACAGGGACATGGTCATCTTCTGCCACCACTCAGTTCCTTCCAAAGGTTGTATCGGCGTTCCACCTTAAACAGTCGATGAACCTTCCAGTATATTTTACCAGCCCATCTTCAGAGTCCAGCCACAGGCTCCACACTCTAGATCTGCATTGAGCACTCTCTTTATACAGAGCACACAGCTGGAGTTCGGGTTGAGGCCCACCAGCTGTTTGTAACATACGCTGAAGCCGCACCTAGCAAACTGGCAGCAAAACGGACGACGATTGGCAGGTGGATTACATCCTGCATCAACCTGTACTATAGGTTGTCTGGTATGGAGCCTCCTGTAGGGCTTAGGGCTCATTCTGCCAGACATACTGCGACATCGGTGGCTGTTTCCAGGGACATCCCTATTCAGGAAATCTGCAGGGCTGCTACCTGGAAGGCAGCACATACCTTTATCTCACATTACACATTAGACCTTGAGTCTCATCGGGATGCTGCATTTGGAACCTCTGATCTTACTTTGAGAGGGTTCCTGTAGTAGGTCATAACATGTAGGACTGCGCTGTCTGGCGTCAGGACCGCACGGCAAACCTTTCCAGCAACATCAGACATTACGTGACCCTATATAGTGGGCGTTCCCCATGCCAGCCTTCCAGTTCTTTCCCACCATCAATCTGCGCGGAGTTCCTTGCGGTAGACGTTGCTCAGTTGATCGCCATTTTCACCTTATTTTCTCATAATTTCTGCTCGTATTTTGTTTGTCTTCCCCACCTCCGACAGCAAAAACAAAGAAGTGCGGTGCACAAATTCCTCACAAGGACAGTCACCGTCTATGCCTCTTTTGCCTGTTCCTGAACCATGACACAGTGGCCTGTCCTGACTGTCAGCCCTTCAGTCAGGCCACCCGCAAACAGAGACAGCAGGCCCTGGAGGCCCAGCTTTTCAAAACTAGAATGGCCTCTTTTGAAAAAGAGATGCAATGTCCCTCAGCCTTTGCATCTTCCCCTTCTTCTGAGTCAAAGAAGAAAAAGACAAGGAGAAACATCTTGAGCGAGAGCGTCTGGAGGACCAGGATAGAGCGAGTTCCAGTAAACCCTTGACCAGCAAGGCTGTTCCTCTGCCACCTGCCCTTGTGGTAGTCCAGGCTGTGTCTGGGACCCCTCCAGAATATATCCAAGTCGCTCGTCTTATTCCCCGCACCAGGTTCCTCTCGTAGAGGAGGAAATTCAGGCCCCTAAAACAGAAGGCGGCCAGAGAGCCAGTCCCTCTGCACCAACGGGGGAAAGGGTTTACTCCCATTTTTTTCTGGTTCTGAAAAGGACGGGCGACCTCAGACCCATCTTAGATCTCAGCAGACTAAACCTAATTGTCGAATACAAAAGGTTCTGCATGCTGACAGTGCAGGGCCTTCTGCAGAAGGACCATTAGCTTTGTGCACTGGATATGAAGGATGCATACCTGCATATCCCGGTGTTCCCGGGCCACCGACTCTTCCTGCGCTTCTGGTTCCAGGGGGAGCACTTCCAGTATACAGCCCTCCCCTTTGGTCTCTCTTCGGCACCTTGAGTTTTTACCAAGTGCCTTGCGGTGGTGGCTGCGGCCTTGCACTAGCAGGGCATCTTATTTATTTTATTTATTTATTTAGACAGCAGTTTGGAAAACCTTTGAGCCATAGGCTCATTTACAAAGGTACCTTGTCACAGTAAGACAAACGATAATACACAGTATAACAGTATGACACAGTATAACAGTAACTTGAGACATAGATACAAACAAGCTGGTACAGGTAGGATTGATGCAAACAATACCAGAGTTATGCTGTCCTTAGCAGCTTAGTAGTAAGCTTTGTCATATTAGTACTCCCCCTACCTGGACAATTGGCTCTTGACAGCCCCGTCCAGAGGCAGTCTACTGGAAGCCTTCTCGTGCATATTTGACCTCTTCTTGTGACTGAGTATCACAGTCAGCATTCCCAGGTCAACTCTTTCACCCTCTCAGAACCTGCAGTTCATTGAGGGGATCCTAGACATGGTCCAGTGCAAAGCCTTTCTCCCTCCGGACAGGGCAGAGGCTATTCAAGAGCAGGTCCACCTAGTGATCGCTTCCAGATTTCTTCTGGCCAGAGCATTGTTACGCCTCTTAGGCCTGATGGTGGCCTCCATCTCCACGGTCACATTTGCCAGGTTACATAACAGAATCACCCAGTGGACTTCGTGTGTCCAGTGAGACCAATGCTTGGACGACCTGGACCATCCAGTTCTAGTCTCCGACATGATCAAGAAGGATCTCCTTTGGTAGTTAGATCCTCTTAACCGTCTCTGGGTCTTCACTTCAGAAGTTCCCCCCACCTCTTTGGACCCTGACCACGGATGTCTCCGGTCTGGGCTGGGGGGCTCACTTGGGGGACCACCTGACCTGAGGTTCATGGTCCCAGGTGGAGATGTCTCTCCACATCAGTATTTTGGAGATGAGGGCAGTTCTTTATGCCCTTCAGGCCTTTCAATCCATTCTGTCAAGGGGAACACTGCTGGTACAGATGGACAATATGTCAGTAGTCTGGTACATCAACAAGCGGGGAGGCACCCGGTCGTACCCCCTGTGCGGGAAGGCGATGCAGCTGTGGAACTGGGCAGTTCAGCAAGACCTGTATCTCATAGCAGTGCATGTTCCAGGCATTTACAATGTCCTGGCAGACAGCCTCAGCCGGACTTCATCCCTCGCTCACGAATGGGGAACTAAGTCAGGAAGTAGCAGACTCTCTCTTTTGGAAGTGGGGTCGCCCGGACATAGATCTGTTCACCTCCCCATTCAACGCAAAGCTTCCCAGCTTTTGCTTGCTCATTCCAGAGCCTGGTGCTTTCTCGTACAATACATTGTCACTGTGTTGGACAGGGAGGTTTTTGTACACCTTCCCTCCTTGTCCCATTCTGCAGACAGTGCTCTTAAAGCTCCAGGCTCGGATTATTCTGATAGCTCCCCCTGGCTGAGGCAAATTTGGTTCCCACTCATGCAGCAGCTCTCAGCAGGACCCCCAGTTCCTCTTCCTCTCCAACACGATCTGTTGACCCAAGATCAAGGCAGGCTGGTACATCCAGGACTTGGGACCCTGCATCTTCATGCGTGGCTCCTGCAGACTTAATCCAGTTTCATTTTAGGGTTTCCCATAAGGTCACTCAGGTCCTGGTGGACGTAAGGAAACCCTCCACCAACTCCACCTATGCCATGAAATGGAAGTGCTTTTCCATTTGGGTGGCCTCAAAAATGTGGGACCCCTTTACATGCTCAGCTCTTTAGATTATGGAGTACCTGTTGCATCTGTCTGACTCTGGTCTGTCTTATTCATCCCTTAAGGTCCACCTGGCAGCCATTTCAGCTTACCATGTGTTCGTAGAGGGGAAACCCGTGGCTGAGTTGGAGATCTCTAAAACCTTTCTGAAAGGGATTCTCCATCTGAAACCCCCCATCCGTAACCCCACTCGACCTTGGGATTTGAATTTTGTGTTCGAGAAGCTTACGCTTCCTCCTTTTGAGCCAGCGATGAGCTGTGATATGCGTTACATCTCTTGGAAGGCGCTGTTTTTGGTTGCTATTACTTCTGCTCGTAGAATTTCCTAGCTTCAGGCCCTGATGCATAAGGAGCCTTATTTGATTTTTCACAAGGACCGGGTGGTCTTGAGGACAAATCCTAACATATGACTTCCAGGTGGTGCTCTTGCAGCAGGTAATAACATTAGGACTAAGGCCGCAGGCATTAGGACCCCTCTGAAAAACTTTCTAGCTAGCAGTCTGTAGCGGGTGACCACCCCCAATGTCTGGCACACCCGACATCAGACGTGGTATAAGGGAGGGGCAGTCCCCCAGCGCCATCCCAGTTACTTTCCCACCATCGACCCGCATTGTTCGGCTACTCGGACGCCTCGCTTGGCAGTTGACCGCAGATAGGTAGTCTTTAGATATACAGTTTTTTTTGCATTTTTCTTGAATATTTTGACAAAGATTCAGTGCATGCCTTCTCCTTCACCTACTTGGCGGAAGTCAAAGTGCTGTTGTGGCAAACAGATCCCGGCTAAGGACAGCCACGAGGCTACAGCCTTCTTGAGAAATGTTTCTGCAGCTGAGATTTGTGCGGCAGCAACCTGGAGTTCGGTCCATACCTTCACCAAGCGTTACAGTCTGGATATTGTCTCTAGGCGTAGGGCAGGGTTTGGCCTCGCCATTCTGCAGGGCCTACTGTCTTAGGCTGGTCCTGATCTGTGTTTTCAGTTGCTCCTCCTCCCGTGATTCTCTCTGTCTCTCTCTGAGTGACTGCTGGGATTCAGTCCTACATGTTCTGACCTACTGCAGGAACTCTCTCGAAGTAAGATAGTACAGTTACGTAAGAACTTACCTTAACATTAGATCTTCGAGAGAGGTTCCTGCAGTAGGTCACCTTCTCCTTCTCTCCTTCCCCCAGTTTTTGCATTTCTTTCAGCATATTCAGAACTGGGCTCCAAGATTTCATCCTTTCTCCTGTCTCATCTTCCTTGGATCTCCAGCGGGAGAACTGGAAGGCGGGCGTGGGAACCGCCCACTATATAGGGTCACACTGATGTCAGTCGTGTGACGTTAGGTGGGCTGTCCCCCACCAGGCATTGCTGGAAGAGTTTGCCGTGTGGTCCTGGCACCAGAGGGCGCAGTCCTACATGTTCAAACAACATGAAGTCTTGCTATATTATGACTATTACAGTTTGCCCCAGCCTTAGAACTGCTCCGGAGATGAAAGAGTTAACTTCCATGCAGAGCATGGAGCTTAGAGCGCGAGCTCGGTTCAGAAGCTCTGTTTGGCTGGTTTCAAACCGAAACCGTCAGATTCTTTACTCCGCCTCACTGAACAGTCGCTCCGGAGATTCCTCCTGTTGCTCGGTTCATTTCTTCGGTTTAAAGAGCTATTTCTCTGTTTAATTTAACCTCGATTTCATTATTTTAACCGCAAAACCGATCGGTTCAGGCTCTGTCTATGGTAATCATAAGTAATAGATAGGGTTTTTTTCTGTGTGGAACTTGTAAAGTATTATCGGTTCGGTTGAACCGATCGAGTTATGTTAAATATAAGTTTAAAAGCCTTTTAAGGCATTTTAGAGTCTGGTTCCGGTTCTTATCGGTTCTAAAAAAAGCAGTTTCATTACGGTTTTTCAGGACCTGTGACACGGTTTGGAACCGATAAGGGTGTCTTGCCTGGCACTGCCATCAAAGGGCAAGTTGGTTGGTTAGGCTGGCATCATGTCTGAGAAACCCAAAAGAAAAACCGGGCCCACTGGGTTTCAACACTGTAGTGTCTGTGGGAAGCCTTTGCCAAGGCTGACCCACACACTATGTGTCTGTGTCTGGGGTTTGACCACCTCAATTCAGACTGCCAGATTTGTAAAATTTCCTGCAGCCACCCTGGACAAGAGGTGGGCAGGTTCAGGGAGCGAGGCCAAAAGTCCGCTGACCGGATGGCCAGCCGGTTCGGTGCCAACCGAACCGGAGGGAGTGCCCTCTGACCAGGGCGAGACTTCCTCGGGCAAACGAAAAGCTGGCTGTGAGGAGCCAGTTCCAGCAAAGAAATCTAAAAAATCAGCAGGTTTGGAGTCCAAAATTCCTTCTCCAACTGCTGCTGAGATAGCCAGGGCAATACAGATTGTCCAGTCCCTGTCCCCGGTTCCCTCCGAACCGCCACTGTCTGGCAAAAGGTCGGTTCGGTCGGTTCCAGTGGTTCAGGATTATGATATAGAAGAGTTCTATGAACCAGAGGAGGGGGATGAGGATTATGATCAGTGTGAATGTGACTTTGAAAGTCTGGATGTGCCCATTGAACCGGACATCTCCCCAGACAGACCTTCAGGTGAGTCTCCCCCTGGGCTTTCTGAGTCCCCTTCTCATTTTTTGTTTTATAAAAAAGTTGCTGAGACCCTCCAGCTTCCCTTAGAGGAGGCTTTGGATGAGCAAGAGGAGCCTGACTATGTGGAGATGATGGATATCCCAGAGTCCAGGAGGTTGTCCATCCCTTTACATAAATCTTTTAGAAAACAATAAAAATTTTAAAAGCTCCTAATTCTGTGCCTCCTGTGGATAAAAGGATGGACAGGAGGTACACTTTGTCAGGTCCTGATACAGATTTTCTTTCACAGCAATGCAGTCATGTTGGGGTAGTTCAGGCTGCAGCCTGTGATAAAGCTATTATTCCACTGGCTTCACATTCTCCTGACAAGGATTCCAGGAAGATTGATGCCATAGCCAAAAAACAATACATGGCAGCATCCTTGAGACTCAGACAAGCTAACTATATGGCTTATGTTGCAAGATACCAGAAATCTAGATGGGATACTGTCATGGCCTTAGCCAAACAGGTCCCTGGCCAGCTCGCAAAGGACCTGGAGCAGGTGGCTCTTGATTGTATTGAGGCATCTAAGGTGCAATTCCATGCTGTAGTGGATTCTAACGATGTATCCTCTAGAGTCATGGCTACTTCTGTGGCTTTTCGGAGATTGGCCTGGCTCAGGTGTACTACTTTGTCACAGGATACCCAGTCTAAGGCTATGGATTTTCCTGTGGTGGGAAATTCTCTGCTTGGGGAGCAGACAGAGAATTATATGAAGAAAATGGATGAATATAGAACCACTTACAGGAGTGCACAAGCCAAGGAACGGCAAGCCACTCCTCAGAGGCAGCCCCCAGGGGTAGGGTGAGCCTTTCACAGGCCTTTTACAGACTCAGGCCCCCTCCTCTTCAGCCTATGTACAGAGGGGGTTCTTCAGAGGGAGAGGCAGATGGGGTTCGAGCAGGCCTGCTCCCACCCCTCAGCCTAAAGCCCCTGCCAAACAGGCACCCTGATGGGATGCCCAGGGTCGGCTCTCCACTACCTGTAGGGGGCAGGTTGGCTCACTTCGTCCAGGACTGGCAGTCTTTAACTTCAGACAGGTGGGTCCTGGAAGTAGTGAGCCAGGGTCTGGTTCTCAGCTTCAAGAAATTTCCAAAGATGAGAGCCAGATCTTTTCCACCTACAAACCCTTTAGAGACTCTGGCTTTGGAAACAGAAGTCTCAACCCTCCTGGCTCTCAGAGCTGTAGAAAAGGTTTCTCCCCTTCACCAGGGCAAGGGTCTGTACTCCAGGTACTTCCTTACCCCAAAAAAGACAGGAGAGTGGCGGCCTATCCTGGATCTAAGATATCTAAACAAGCACCTTTTAAAGCCAAAGTTGGGAATGATTTTACCCTCCCTAAGGCCAGGGGACTGGCTAGCCTCCCTGGACCTCAAAGATGCCTACTTCCATGTTCTTATCAGAAGCTCCCATCGGAAGTACCTCAGATTCGAACTGCCCTCAGGCCATTATCAGTTCAGAGCAATGCCCTTCGGCCTCACTTCTGCCCCAAGGGTGTTCACAAAGTGTCTGGCAGTAGCAGTCGCTCACCTAAGAAGGCAAAAGATTGCCATTTTTCCCTACCTGGACGACTGGCTCATTGTGGGTCAGTCTCCAGACCAGGTCAAATCACACCTGCTAGTTACCCAGCAGCTGCTTGCCTCTCTGGGATTTCTTCTCAATCTTCCAAAGTCAGTTTTGGAACCTGTCCAGGTACTCACCTTTATAGGGCAGAACTGGATACAAAGCAGGCCAGAGCCTTCCTTCCCTTGGAAAGGGTAAGGACCTTAGTGGCCCTGGCCGCCTCCTTCACTCTGCAGGTCTCTCGACCAGCAAGGCATTTCCTGCAGCTCCTACAGCACATGGCTGCCTCCGCAGCTGTGGTGCAAGGAGCAAGATTTCAGATGAGGGACATTCAGTTCCATTTGAGAGCTTTCTGGTCTCAAGAGAGATCCTCTATCCAAATTAATCCCAGTGACTCGAACCTGATCCAGGCCCTTCAGTGGTGGCAGGATCAGAGCAGTCTGAGACAGGGGTGCCTTTCATCCCTCTGTCCCATTCCTTGACCCTTACTACAGATGCATCCCTCTTGGGATGGGGAGCTCCATGGGCGACCTCTCCACCCAGGGATTATGGTCCCCTCAGGAATCTCTGCTCCACATCAATCTGTTGGAACTCAGAGCTGTTTTTCTAGCACTTCAGGTTTTCTCTGCATCTATTCAGAACAAGGTGGTACAGGTCAGAACAGACAACACCACTACAATGTGGTACATCAACAAACAAGGGGGCACTCGGTCTTCGGCCTTGTGCACCGAGGCAATGAAGTTGTGGTCTCTGGCTTACTCCCTGAACACTGCCCTCACAGCAGTTCACCTCCCAGGCAAGGACAATGTCCTGGCAGATGCCCTCAGCAGGATTTCCCAGGGCCATCACGAATGGTCACTGGATCCCCTAGTACTGGGGATAGTGTTTGCCAGATGGGGCACTCCTCAGATAGATCTTTTCGCAGCCCCAGACAATTATCAACTTCCACTATTTTGTTGCAGGCCCCCAGTGTTGGGCTCAGTTCCCTTGGATGCCTTTCTTCTCGATTGGGAAGGGAAGTTTCTTTATGCCTTTCCCCTTCCTCTCCTGTTCAAAGTACTAGTCAAAATCAGGTCTCAGCCTTGCAAAATGATCCTGATTGCTCTAGACTGGGCCAGGCAGCCCTGGTACCCACTCCTTCTGTCCTTAGCAGCCCATCTTCCCCTTTGTCTCCCCAGGAATCACAATCTGTTAACCTGTGCTCAGGGGAGAGTTTGGTATCCGAATCTCAAATCCCATAACCTCAAGGCTTGGCTCTTGAGCAGTTAGAGTTTGCTGATTTGCAACTTTCTCAAAGTGTTCTCGAAATCCTGAAGGCTGCTAGGAAGCCTTCCACCAGGGCTACCTATAACTCCAAGTGGAAAAGGTTTTCCATATGGTGTTCTGGGAAGCATGTTTCCCCAGAATCTGCTGATCTATCCACTGTATTGGACTACATGGTCCATCTTAATTCTTTGGGACTGAGACCAGCCACCCTGAAAGTGCACTTGGCTGCTGTCTCTGCCTTCATTTCAGCAGGGAAGCACTCTTCTCTTTCTGCTCATCCTGCATTTTCCAAGTTTTTAAAGGATTGCTTCACACCAATCCTCCATTCAGGGACCCTGCCCCGTCTTGGGATCTTAATGTATGCATTACTCAGCTAATGCAACCCCCCTTTGAGCCTCTGTCTTGGCAGAGCTTAAGTATTGACTTGGAAAACTGTATTTCTGGTAGCCATCACTTCTGCCAGGCGTATAAGTGAGTTACAGGCTTTATCAATAGAAACTGACTTTATTTCCTTTCACAGGGATAAAGTGGTCCTCAGGACTAACAGGAAGTTTTGCCTAAGGTGGTTTCAGATTTCCACCTTAACCAATCTATTTCACTTCCAGTGTTCTTCACTGACCATTCCTCCTCTGGTGAGAGAAGGCTGCACAGCTTAGATGTTAAGAGGGCCCTAAGTTACTACATAGAACGTACCAAGAGTCACAGGTTTGACTCCCTCCAACTGTTTCTCACTTATGGTGAGGTTGGGAAAGGGAGACCTGCCACTAAGAGATCCATTGCCAGGTGGATCGTTTCTTGTATCCAATTTTGCTATCAAAAGCTGGGTAAGGTTCCCCCTCAGGCCTGAGGGCTCACTCTACCAGAGGTACAGCTGCATCTCTAGCTGCTGCTAGAGACATCCCTATCTTGGAGATATGTCAGGCAGCTACTTGGAAGACAGTACACACTTTCACCAAGCATTACTCCCTGGATATTCAGGCCAGGAGGGATGCTCAGTTTGGCGCAGCCGTGCTTCAGAGCCTATTCCCTAAGTAGGTTCTGTCCCTCCTCCATGGAGGTACTGCTGTGTAGTCTGCAATAGTCATAATATAAGACTTCATGTTGTTTGAAGAAAAATTACTCACCTTAGTAATGTTGTTTCTTCTAATGGAGTCTTGCTATATTATGACTTCTCCCAACCTGCCCTCTCAGAACTCCTACTTTGGGGTATGGGGTGGGTAGTCCTCTGTTGGCATTTATTGATGCCCTCTTTCGTGTTTGGGTGTTGTTTATTTAGTTATTCTATCTTAATTTTCTGGTCCACTGACTTGAGTCTTGCTGTATTATGACCTCCTCCCAGCAAAAATGTGTTAATATATTAGTGGCCAGTTGGCTAGTGTAGGTTACAGCTTCACACAGAACCTTAGTGAGTTTTTGCTTGTAAAGATCTGGCAGTTTCGGTTTGAAACCAGCCAAACGGAGCTTCCGAACCGAGCTCGCGCTCTAAGCTCCATGCTCTGCATGGAAGTTAACTCTTTCACCTCCGGAGCAGTTCTAAGGCTGGGGCAAACTGCAATAGTCATAATATAGCAAGACTCCATTAGAAGAAACATTACTAAGGTGAGTAATTTTTTCTTATGAACTACTGCAGGAACCTCTCTCAAAGATCTTTTACAGTAAGTTCTCACGTAATTGTGCTTTCTCCAATCTCTGTTTGCCAAGTAGGACTGCATGCCTTTCCCCCCCTTCTCCTGAGAATTGCTGGAAGTCTGCCAATGTGTGGATAAGTGAACTATATCTACACCCCTAGAAAAACAGGTCACTTACCTGTAATCGTAGTTCTAGGAGTGGTATATATTTCGCATCCACACCACCCAACCAACCTCCCCTGACAAATGGCAAACTGATCCCTGCATGAAAGATCTGACGTCACAGGGCAGAGCCAGAGGAGATACTGCCCAGGTGGTGGGAGGAGCTTAGCTTGAAGATGTTCCCATGAATCAGCACTTCCAGTGGAACTGCCAGTGTATGGATGCAGACTGTATATACTGCTCCTAGAACTACGATTACAAGTGAGTAACCTATTTTAATTTTTTTTTTTTTTTTACAGCAGAAGCATGCCCTAAGTGTGTGTTTTTTTTCTTACCTATACTTTCTAGCGAAGCCAGCAGTCAAGGCATCAAATTTCTGGGTTTCTGTGGAGGACTCCTAAAAATCCAGAAGGAGCCATCAAGTGCCTGGGCTCCCTGTCTCAACAGGTAAGTGAAATATTTGGGCACAGAGAGCCACCAACAGTGGGGAAAGTTTAAGGAAAACATGATTAAAAAGAATATAAAATCTGTTTGTTTCTAGTTTGCAGATTCTCAGTCTTGCGTTCCCCACTTTTTCTCTCTAACTCTGCAAGTTAACCTGAAAACAGAATCTCAGTACCCTTCATCTGTTCCCACTGCTTGTCTGCATCTGACACCAGAATCTGTGGCTATAAAAACGGTGATGTCCTAAACCAAGCCTTACACTGTCTGGTGTAGACAGGTAGTCAGAGCTGAGGCTACGTCTCTGGGGGTGGTATGTGAGAAAATCTGTGGACTAGAACCTGAAATGGATCCAGTAATGATGTGAAGCTTCCTTTGTGGCAGCCTGGAGTTCTTCAAAGCACCATGGATTCTGCGGCTGTACAGCTGTAGAGATTATCCCTGATGCATACGAAAGGTCAATTTTTTATTGTATAAAATTAACTGATCGTGGAGCATTATCTAGAAAGTTTCAATGGCACAGTCTTATGCAACCTTGTACTCTCGCTCTCATTTCTTTTTATTGCCTCTAAAGAGAACCTACACCAGGGACTTCCATAGAGGTAGACAGATTTGGGTCTGCAGTGGCACCTCACGGTGGGCCAGTGAGCTACCTCCCTTAATAGGGCAGGACCTGTGCTGTTACTGCATGCACACAGTCAGTTTGCAGCTGTAGCCAGTGCCACGGACAGATGGAAGGGTCAAAGGGCCGGGAAATTGACACACTTTCATCAAGGTTATCTCACCCGTTAAGCCACATCTTTGGAACTGTAAGCCGTTTGCATCAGGACCACTTGGAAACATTTTGCTAGCTGGGGGCTGCACCTAGTGATGTGCAGCATCAATGAGTATATGATGTGGGTGGCTCCCTCACTCCTCAGTTCTTTTTTTTTTCCCCCGCTGTTAATCATCCTTTCTTTTTTTTTTTTTTTCCCTCCTTATACTGTTTATGGGCAGACTGGATGGGCCTTGCAGTCCTTATCTGCCGTCAACCTCTATGTTTCTGTGTTATCACCTACCAGTCTGGGGCATCTCACAGGCATCCCTCACACAGCCTGCAGCTCCTAACCACCCGCCTGAATCGCTCTCCTGACTACTACATCGGTATCAGGACTGACTCTGACCCCCCTTTAGAGGCCGAGGGTCCCCAGGGGGAGAATCTGGGATTACGGCTTGCATTGAATGTGTGGGCCTTGGCTCCCGGAAGTTGCCATTGCCTTAACCCCCTGCCGGCCAGGTTTCTTGGCTTTTCTCCCCACCCTCCCTAGATCTTGGACATGCTATGACGTCCCCGACGTCTGCCGCTGCTCCACCCCTGCTTTTTGTTTCCTCTACTCCAGCCCTAAGCAGTGCAGTACCTCCGGCTTCCACCAGGGGCCACTGCGATGCCGGGCAGACCCTGGATCCCTCCCCAGAAAGAGGAGAGCCATCCTCCGGACACTCAGTCCTCTCACCCCTGCCGACCCAGGCTCATTCCCAAACTGGGGTCGCTGGCGTGGCATCCAGTGCCTCAACCCTCAGCGCTGCCGGGCCTGCTGTCGAGTATCCTTACTGGACCTGCTGAAGAAAATGCTGTCAGCCAAGCCATTGCTGTTTGCTACTTTACTTTATCTAGTTTCTGTCATTACTGTACGCTGCTGAAAGAGCCTGTATTTCGATATTGTAAGTGCAGGTGGAAAATGTACAAGGCAGTCACACATGCAGTTTGTGTATGCTTCCTGGGCCTGTCTCAGTGTGCGAACTTGTGAGATTTGCCAGAACTTCAGCCAGGCTACAGGCGACGTCGTAAGTAAGCTGTAGAAAATGTCCTCATCTTAAAAGCATTGAAAGCCATGGAGAAGGAAAAGGGCTCAAAATCTGCTTCTCCCTGATCGTTGGCCAAGAAATGGACATCAAAATCTAAGGACAAGGAAAGGTCGTTGTTAACGTTGTCAGTAGTCAATGGCGTAAGCCATGGGGCACTGCATTACTAATGAGCAGGCTCGATGAACCAATTCAGCCTTCTTCTGGCTCATTCATACGTCACAAGCCTCCTCTTTTTCTGGCCAGAAACACAGAGACAAGGACAAGTCTGCTTGCCAGCGAGGTCCTGGTCCCCACTGAGAATGGGTATGCCTCGTCATCACCTGCTCCGGTGGTATCAACTACTGCTCTCCCCCCCACCCACCAACTGTCATTGAGAGACCAAGGTCAGGGCTTGGCTTAGGCACTGCCGTACCTAATTATGCATAGTATGATGCCATCATTGTCCGGGCCCAGGTCCGTAGATGCAGGCAGTCTTGGCCACTTTTTGAGGTGCCATCGCTTTCCAGGTTGTGCTGGCGTCATGCTCTGAAATGATTTGATGCATTCTGCCAGGGCTGCCGTTGCAGGCAGTTATTCTGTCAATAGGGTCTTCCAGTTCTCGGCCCCTGTCTACTGATTCCATTTGCACACCACATTTGCACACCAGATAGATTTCTTTGACTGGGTAACCAGAGTGGTGGACCAAGGGGGAGCAGTTGATGTCGCCTACCTTGACTTCAGCAAAGCTTTTGACACTGTTCCACATAGAAGATTGATAAATAAGCTGGGTAGGCTCGGGGTGGGTCAGAAGTTGGTCAGCTGGGTGGCAAACTGGTTGACGGGCAGAAAACAGAGAGTGGTGGTAAATGGTATACAGTCGGAAGAGATGCAAGTCACAAGTGGGGTACCTCAGGGATCAGTCCTGGGGCCAGTCCTCTTCAACATCTTCATTAGTGACCTTGCAGATGGACTAGAGGGTAAGGCTTGTCTGTTTGCAGATGACACCAAGATCTGCAACAGAGTAGATGATCCAGATGGGGTGGGCAGAATAAGAAGAGATCTGGATAAACTAGCAGAATGGTCAGAAGAGTGGCAACTGGGATTTAATGCAAAGAAGTGCAAAATCATGCACATAGGAAGAGAAACCCTGAAGCCACCTATAGGCTGGGAGGAGTTGCTAGCAGTCACAAAGGAAGAAAGAGACTTGGGCATCATCATCACTGATGACCTAAAATCATCCAAGCAGACCTCTAAAGCAGTAGGTAAGGCTAGGGGTGTTAGGGTGTATTAGTAGGGGTATCACAAGTCGTAAGAGGGAGGTATTAATCCTCTGTACAAGACACTGGTTAGGCCCCATCTGGAGTACTGCATGCAGTATTGGAGGCCACACCTTCACAAGGACATTAACCAAATTGAGGCAGTCCAGAGAAGGGCAACCAAAATGGTGCAGGGACTGCATCAGAAGACATATGAGGACAGATTAGCGGAGCTCAATATGTATACCCTTGAGCAAAGGAGGGAGAGGTGATATGATTGAGGCATTCAAACACCTTAAGGGCATAAACAAGGTGAAAGAGTCTAACATGTTTAAATATAAGAAAAATAGCAGGACAAGAGGACACAGCATGAGATTACAGGGAGGCCGATTAAGGGGAATGTGAGAAATTCTTTTCACAGAAAGGGTGGTGGATGCATGGAATGGCTTACCACAAGAAGTGGTGGCTATGAATACAGTGCAGGGCTTCAAACAGGCATGGGATAGGCATAAGGGAGCAATACAAATGACTATGAATAGATAGGCCACTGACAGAGCAAAGGCCGATGGCACATTTATAAGGTAGAAAAAGAAATGGGCAGACTGGATGGGCCTTGCGGTCCTTATCTGCCGTCAACTTCTATGTTTCTATACAGATTCCTGCCTCTTGGTTGCGTCTGGCATAGTCAGCCCTTTCTGCAGCTCCCATTGTCGCTAGTGATGAAGATGAAATGGAATATAATCCTGACCTCATGGACTTGGAGGCAGATTTAGAAAAGGAACATGAAGGTGAAGAACAATCTATAGAGGGTCCTCCTCACTCTAGTTCTACCTTTCGTCCTGTAACAAGGTGTTTATACCCCAAGGTCTCTGCCTGAGGACCTATCTTTGCAAGCCACGATATAGTAAATGCAGTCTGCCATGGTCATGTGGAATATGATGTTTGTGCTAAGCAGAATCTCACGTAATTTTTGTCCCCTTCCATTGTCATTCCACCTATACGTCTTGCATTTGAGGATGCTAGTGCTGCATGGTACAGACCAAACTCACTGTCTGCAGTTCCTGGAAAGTCTGATAAGTAGTATCCTGTACCACCTGCTATGCCTTATTAATGCTAACCAGCCTGAAACTGACTCTGTGGTCATTATTACGGTTTATGATAGGTCTAGAGCTCCTAGAAATATGAGCACTTTGCCTCCTGATGAAGAATCTAGGAGGCTGCCAACTCCGTGGCATAGAGGACTGAGGTGACCAGTGCCTTACCACTTACCATGCTGGCGACCCACGGTCGGGTTGCTGGGGGTTTGCTGGGTGGGAGAGGTTTGAGCATCCGGAGGACAGCTCTCCTCTCCCGGGGTTGGGGAGGTTTGTCGACTCAGCCCTTGGCTGCCCCTGGGTTGAAGTCTGGAAGTAGTGCCAGGAGCTTGAGCAGCAAAGAAGGGAGGGGCCGCAGTTGCGTCACACATGTGCACCTCCAGGTACACACACTTGAGCAACACCATGGCTGGGGAATACAGGGAGGAAATGGAAAAAGGTTGGCAAGGGCTACATGAAGCCCTGCCCACCTGCCTAAATCCTCGTGTTGTCAGCTGGTTTCTGGGCCAGAAGCTGGATGAGAGTCTCTGGGTGGGGGGAGGACAGCCCTCCCCTTCCCGGCCCAGCCACGAGAATCTGGCTGTGATGTGTGAGCTTCATTTGAAACGTAGACTTTGACAGCAGATAAGGACCGCTTGGCCCACCTAGTCTGCCCATTTCCCTGCCTGTTGGATAAGCTGCAGATCCTAGTTAACCAACAGCCTATTTCTTCCTACCCCCACACCAGAATTGCCTTGTGTCTGTCCCATGCATTCTTGAATTCCCCCACTGTTTGAAGACTGAGTCTCTGCGGGGTTCTGTATTGATCACATTAGGGACTGCAGAAAGTCCTCTTAGCTTTTTGCTTCACTGGCCCCTGAAAAGAGGGTGCTTCTGTGTCTAAACAATGCCTGTCCAAATGACTGGCACATTGTATTCCGTTCTGTTATAGGAAGTATGGTAACGGTAAGGAGCTTTCTGGAGCTGTTCATGGTCACTCCACATGGGTATAGCCACTTCTGTTGCTTATTTCAAAAATGTCCCAGGTACTGCCGGCCCATCGGCGCAGTGGTTGGATTTTCGCTTGCGATGCTGGCGACCCGGGTTTAGGAATGCACTCTGGTGCCGGAGAGCCGGCCGGGGAGAAGGCCTGAGCATCCGACAGCTCGCATTCTCCTGGGGGAGGGAAGGTCCACAGCCCAGCGCTTGTTGACTCCTGGTGGAGGCCGGGGGAACAGCAATGCATTGGGCCTCTGCCACATAGGGGAGTGTGCCTTGACGTCGGTGGCTTGCCACACTCCCAGAGGACAAAACAGGAAGTGGAGCTCCCTGGCCAGCCAGATGACGGTTGCTGACCCCTGCTGCCGTGAAGTCCCGGACAGCCCGGACCACCTCAGCAGCACCCTGGGCCGAGGTAAGAATACTGTGCTGGCTGGCCCCCACTGGCACCTTCCCCCTTGGGGGCCCATCCAGCAAAGGATTACACCAGGCTACCCAGGGAGGGCTGCGATGTGGGGTGGTGTCTGGCGGCGGGGACAGAGTGCTGGCAGGGTCCTAGGTGACCCGAAGGAGTGGCCAGTCAGGGAGCATGGGGGGAGAAAATAAAAATAAAATAAGTCCCAGCTGCTGACATGTGCTACAGCCACATGGAGCACTGCTCACACTTTTACTTAACATTACAGTCTGGACCTTGTCTCTCGTTTTGGACTTGCTGTACTACACGGCCTTCTGTCCTGATTACGTATCTGATTGTGCCATCCTTCCTGCTACTTTGCACTGCTTGGGAGTCATTCCAAAGGTGTGGCCTAATGAAGGAGATGTCCTCGAGGTACAAAAGAACTTACTGTTACATTAGATCTTTGAAAGACTCTCCTTCATTAAGCCATGCTGTACCCTCCCTCCTTTGCCCTGTTCTGTATCCTGGGGGTTGTATCAGATGCTGTACCTAAAGCTTTACTCTTTGCATCATGTTTTTCCAGTCCCATGTCTCTCCTCGTATGCCTAGCATTGGTTTACTCTCCTGATTCCTCATGGTTGGAGGCCTTCCAAGGCTAATCTCTGGCGAGGAACTGAGGAGTGATCGGGGGACCGCCCACATTATATACGCACTGACACTGCACATCATCGTGGGTGGCCTCCCAGCTAGCAAAAAGTTTACAAGTGGTCCTGATGTCAATAGCTTATAGTTCACAAGTTGTGGCCTAATGAAGGAGTCTCTTGAAGATCTACTATTATGGTAAGTTCTTGCATAACTACTCTTTCCTCATGCAACCGAACAAGGGGCTCCAGAAACAACCATGGCTCTCAGCTGATGGGCTTATTTGCACTCTTGGGGCCCCAGCAGGCCTGCCCCCTAACAGATCTGTTTGGCCTGAAGACCATGTTGTGGCGGTAGTCCCGGAGGAACACAAAATTTTCGTGGATACGGGTCTTGGAGGTCGCCAGTGGCTAAATGTTGAACAACATGGCAAGGAAAAGCTAGATGGAGGAAAAAATCCTTTCCTGACTCCCCCAAAGTCAGGCAGAGAAAGGGCTGTGTGGTATTTTACTCCCCATAAAATTGGCATTAGACTCGGAAGGTGTGGCTTGGGTAGGAACAGAGCAGACTTGATAAACCTAAGTGTCTTTCTGCCTGAAAGCAGGGTGGGACAAATTAGTTTGTGGGCAGATGGCTCTGTTGGTCACTAGCATTCAAAATCTGACACCTGAACCAAATTTATAAGTGGCCATGGAATGCCTGGCTACTTGGTTTGTCCCATGCTGCCTGAAAAACTTCTATGCTTCTGTGTAATACGTTCCCCGACATCCAGTGTAAGAAATGCTGAAGTTCCCGTCTATTTCATTCATTGAGGAATCCCTTGGGCTGTTGGTTCCGGCAGCATGCCCCGAGGCCCCAACTCTCCTAGCAACAGTGATGTAATTAAACTGAGGATCTGCTGCCTTTCTCCATGCAGTTTATAAGGTATTGGTTGTAGTGCTGATCTGTCTTGGGTGGTGCTGTTTACTCATACAAAAATATAAACATTATATTATTGGAGTTGTTTATCACACGCAAGTGCATGCCGCTACCGCCAGGATGGGCTGCACGTCACACACAGAGAAGGTCGTGCTTTAGGAATGATAGATGACGCCTGACTTTTTCTGCCACTTCCCCAAATGCCCCTATTAGCTGCCTGTGGCATCACTGTGCAATGCTGGAGTGGAATAGAGGATAAACCTCTCTGGCCGGGGTTGGGGGATGAGGTGCAGCACAGACCTACAGGGTAGTTGATAGTGCTGGGGCAGGAGTTGAGATGAGTGGCACCAAAGGTAAATGGCCTTCAAGGCTGCGGGCATATTGTGCTGTCCACTGCCTCTGGGTTTCCTGAGATAATCTTTGTCTTCCAGACCCAGTCTCGGTTGCGAGTGAAGTGGGCAGATTGCTTGTCTCCGCAGTCTCTGACCAAAGAAAACAAACACCCCAATGAAGATAATGATATCTCTCCTGTGGTGAGTAATGCACATTCTCGGGGCATGTTCCCATTGTCAAGTGATCCATGTAAGTGGAAGAAACTTTTTCTTCATTTATTTTTATCATATATGTATGCCTCCTGTGTCTCCTGACCTCTTCTGCTTCCTGCCTGCCCATACCAGTCACCCACCATCCTTGGGACCTAACTGACTCCATCAGTCCCCCCGCCCTAATTGCCTATGGTCAAATCCAGGTGGAGGGATACATCCTCCCTCCCCACACACACATATGTCCTTATGCAGATATGGTGGAGCCAGACCCAGTCATGGCACGGGCCTGTGATGAGCAGACTGGCTATCTTATCAAGTGCCTTTATCCTTCTCTTTGCTCCTCACCCATATCCCTGACGCCGCCCCATGCCTTGTCAGACCTTGCATGCTACTAGCATACCCCCACCCCCTGCCCTTTGCGGGTGTAGCAAGTTCCCTGTCCCACTACAGGTATCGCTGGGAAGGTGGAGCCAGACGCCGTCCCTTCTTGGCTTAGAATGGGCCACACAGCAGTGCCTCCCCGGCCCTTGGGGTAGCCCAACCGGCTTTTCAAGTTTGCTGCCAAACCGGGGTCGCCAGCATGGGAACGTGCAGCACTACGCATTGGGTCACTGGACGGCCACTGATTCTTCTGTTTCTTACTGGAAAAATAAATCCTCATGATGGCCACAAGGGTGGAATTTCTTCGTGCCCAGTTTCTGAAAACCGTGAGCTGTCCACATACAGGGGTTCCATTATGTTTAGTTTATTTGGCTGTGCATTCCAAGAGGCCAATTTATGGACATTCATTATTGCAGAATATTACTACGAAAATATCCCCTTACATAAAACATGCTAAGATTTTTCTGGGTGTATTTTTTTTTTACTATTATTTTTATACCTTTATTTCATTCAAAAGTTTCTTTTTTTGGGCCTCTGTTAATGTCTCAATTTTTTTAATTTTTGTGATTTTTACCTTCTCTTTGGAAGCAAAATATTTCTAAAATGGAGTTAACTGAAGTCCAGGCCATGTAGAAATATTAAACAGGT
This sequence comes from Neoceratodus forsteri, assembly GCA_016271365.2. Taxonomy (NCBI): domain Eukaryota; kingdom Metazoa; phylum Chordata; order Ceratodontiformes; family Ceratodontidae; genus Neoceratodus; species Neoceratodus forsteri. The sequence continues at coordinate 17,988,942 of JADMNL010000036.1, forward strand.
TGTTCTTGTTTCCAGCGGAAAATCACAGTTGGCACCAGCAGTAACTCCATTACCCCAAATTCCCTAAAACTTTGAAGTTCAGGAAAAGTAAAACCTGGCAGTAGAACCTAGAGATTAGAGTAACAAGCTATGAATGAGCTTGGTACATCCAGCAGACCTGGGTTTGATTCCCACAACCTCCACTTGCATACTGTGTGACCCTAAGCAAGTCCCCTAACCCTCCCCAGTTCTCCTGGTTCACCCCCTGAAAACAGGCCTTGGGCCTAGTGAGCCTTATCTGGTTATCAAAGAATAAAAAAACCAAAATCTTTTGGTCACATTTTTTTAATGTAATTGTACATTCGGGTATGAATGAAGTCTGTTAAGTTACAAAGAACCTCTGTGCACAAACACTGAGGGAAGGGTTACCCCAAAGGGCATTTGGCTGGGAAGCCAAGTTTCAAGAAAATAGAAAATCACATATACCCCCACAATGCAAAGCATCATGGGCTACATATGCAAATCACGACAGAATGTTATGCTGGTCCAACTTTAAGCAGAATTGCATGGTGCCAAAAGGCCTCTCACACAGTTTGCAAAAGATGCTAACAGAAGACATAGACACAGGTTTCGTCCTACCAGGACTCATCAATATACCTCGTCTGTTTGACACCCCAGTGGAATGGACCAGCTACCCTTAAGGCAGTGTGCCTTGGATATATTGTGGTGAACCCATTAAAATAAAAAACTATTTAAAAGACAAAGAACCTCTGTGCGCAAACACTGAGGAAAGGGTTACCCCAAAGGGCATTTGGCTGGGAAGCCAAGTTTCAAGAAAATAGAAAATCACACATGCCCCCACAATGCAAAGCATTATGGGCTGCATATGCAAATCACCACAGAATGTTATGCTGGTCCAACTTTAAGCAGAATTGTATGGTGCCGAAAGGCTAAGTTAGCCTGTTTTTTACTTTGTGTTTTGAAATGGCCCTTTATATCTCTATTTAGGGCACCATATTAATAAATCTTTTTTTTCCCTGCCCAATGTTCATTATTTTAAATTTAAACTCTGTGACATCAGTTGAGGTCATTTGAGCTGAAGACTACAATGAAGCTGAAACCAGTGAAATGACCCAGCTGATGCAGGCAGCTGCTTACTGTAACTTTGCTGGCTGGGGTATGGGGTGTAGCCTTGGCACAGGGATAGGGAAAATGGGTGTGGGAGGGGAGGAGGTTGTGTGGTGGGTTAGCATATAGTAACTTCTGTAGGGGGCTGGGTCCTTGGAGGACCAGTCCCACACCTGTAACATTACCTTGCTAGAAAAATTCCTGACTGCCCCCCTTCCCCCAATCCTTTTACAGGAGAAAGTTGCGGTGTGTTTATTCAAGGATGAGACGGAGAAGGAGCCCCCAAATTCTGCCAAGAAGCCAGAGCTACCAGATCTGAAGTTGCCGACTTCTCGGTTAAAGGTACCACTGAAGAAGAAGGGTTAATGTTGTTTGGGGGGCTAATTGTTCTAACTATATGTGATCTCTCTTTAAAGTAATTTGGGAATGAGATGTTCCCTCCAGGTGAGGTCCTCTGTTCTCGAAGAGAAGAGTGCACCTCAGGACAGCAGTCTGAATTAAGATGTTCTTCGAGGTGGGGGAACCTTGCCCCCTCACCCCCAGGAGGGTAAGCAAGGGAGGTGTCTCTGGGGTAGAAATTAAGTTTCTAGGGACATGGATATGTTGTTCATCCACACTCATTGGCAGTATCCTTGCCGCTTTAAATCTTGCCGGAAGGTCTTCAAGCTTGCTCCTCCCACCCACCCACCGGGTGGTATAACTCGGCTCCGCCCATGACGCCAGATCTTCCCCGCTTGGAAGCTCAGGTTCCCTCTAACGCTCTGCGTTTGTGACTAGTTCCTATTTCTCCGTTTGCGGTTAAAAATAAATTTTGCAAAAAGACTTCACTCTTCTATCCCTCATGGCTGCGATGGACAAATCGACTCCCGGTTCGGAGATGCCCATGCGGGCAGAAGATGTCTCGAACCGGATCCACTCACGTGTCTACTGTAGGCCTTGAGCACGACCCGCGGGCTTGCGACCGTGCTCATCTTTCTCGGCCTCGTCCTCGAAGACCCGTGCTGCCCGATTACAGCTGGGCCCGTCCAGAGAAGCGTTCCCTCGGTGAAGTCAAGGAGGGGCCCGTTGGATGTCCGCGGCGCCGGGCTCGGGCGGATCAGCTCGAGCGGATGGTCGCCTCGAAGAGGAGGCGCGGGTCAGATCTTCTCGGCCGCAGCATTTATCCCGCTCTCTGGGTTCTTCCTACACGGCTTCTTTTAAGGAGCTTTGTCTGTCCCTCCACTAAAGGAGAAGGGCCTGCGTCTGCTGGACCTTATTCTCGGTCAAAAAGAGGACAGGGGTAAGTCCTCCGTCGGCGCTCTTGGGGCCGGGAAGGTCCCTCTCCCGGCGTCGACCGTCTGCCCGATTCGACCGCTCGGCTCGAGCCACTGGCCTCACGGTGTCCCGTCAGGTCAGTTGACGAGACTCCACCGATGAAGTCGAGATTTTCTCGACCCATTGAACAGGCTGTCGCCTTTGGCCGAATTCCCCTCTCCGGTTCCCCGGAGGAGTTGAGGATCCGTGGGCTCGCCTGTGCCTCGGTTCGGAGCCCTCGGATGGACCATCCGAGCCGAAGGGAGTGCCGGTTCCGGCCGACACCTCCCCGCACCGACCTCGGAAATTCCGGGACTCTCGGTCTCGGACCTCTTCGCGGTCCAGCCGATCCCACCGTCATAGGCGGTCTCGGTCTCGGCACCGCGGTAAGCGGCGTCGCCGCTCGTCCTCGTCCTCCTCCTCGGATGAGGGGAGGCTTCGGCGTAAATTACGTCGACGGTACGAGGACCTTATGTTGCAACAGCTCCTCCTGGCCGGGAATAAGCCGACTCCGTCGCCTTCCCCGGCCATTAAGTAACTGTCACGGGCAGGCCGACACAACCCCTCGACTTATCCGAGAGCCTATACCAGGCGGTTGTTCGGCCAAAACCAGCTGCTCCACCGATTCCGGTGGAACCTCCGCCTCCACAGCCACCAATTGGGGCTCCGACCAAGGATTCTCGGTCGGCTAGGGTCTACCCATCGGCTGTCAGTTACCCTCACTCCCGACCGACCTCGGCAGGTGAAGGGTGGCTCAGGCCAGAGGCAGCTCTTGAGGACTCTTCGAGTCCGAAGATGATTCCTCCTTTTCTCCAGCGACTGGACTTGGAGTCTTCAGGAGGTCAGTCAATGGGCGATAGCCCGTCGTCCTTCCTAGGACTGCTTGGCTCATCTCGGAGTCTACGGGATGGAGCTCGAACCCGTTTCCAAGCAGGGCCAGGTATCCCCTCATGGAGATTCTGGACCGAAGTTCTCCGACGGAGGCCTTTCGGTGGCGAGGCCATAGTGGGTCCGGCACTGGAACTTTGGCAGCGCCCTGCTTCCTGCCCTGCGCCTTGGCCAGGATGGCCAGGAAGTATCGGTCCCGGTTCCTTGTCCGGTTTTGGAACACCCTCTGCTGAGGGGTTGGTTACCGACAGCGTTTTCGGTGCGCCCGGCAGCGCCAGGGATGTGGACAAACCTCCTGACAAGGGTCCAAGAAATGGACTATGTCGGGCGAAAAGTCTCACTCGCGTCCTCTCGGCCTTGTCAGGCCAGTTCGGCCGTCCTCATGGCACATTTTCTCATGCCCTGTTGGGCTCCCTGGATGAGGTCATCCCTCATCTTCCCGCCGATCTGCAGACTACGGTTAAGCAGGTGCGGGACCAGGGCAGGGCAGTGGCCAAACAGCAGCTCCAGACTGCTTTGGATATGGGGACTCATGTGCCAGATCGGGTGGCGGCCGCGGTGGCTATCGTCGGCGGGCTTGGCTGAGGATATCCACCTTTACTTGGATACCCAGCACAAGTTGGCGGATGTTCCTTTTGGGACTGACCTCTTGACTCTGGGGTGGAAGGTCACCTGCAGAGGATCGAGAAGTCCAATGCCACCTTGGACTCGGTCTCTTCGCTCAGAAGGACAAGGCCATAAACCACAGCCTAAGCCCTTTAGTCCTTCTGTGCCCCAGCCCTGACCCAGCAACGTCAGGGCCAGCAGGCTCGGCCTTGGCATCCCAAACCCAAGACGCCGGCTTCCTCTAACAGGAGGCAGGGAGGAAAGGGCCCAGGAGGTCCCTCGGCCGGTCCCTCCTCCAAGCCTGCCCAGTGACTGGCTGAGGGGTGTCGCCCCCATCCCCGTCACCTTAACCCTGGGTCCCCCCGTGGGGGGACGGCTCCGGCACTTCCGTTCCGCCTGGTCCGCTGTTACCACGGACAGGTGGGTCTTGGAGGTGGTGGGAAGAGGCCTGCCTCTGGAATTGAGCAGGCACCACCCTTCAGGCCGTCGCCCCTCGGGAGCCGGGATCCCCAGCCTCACTGGCGGCTCGTCGAGCCGACATCGCTCTCCTCCTCCAGAAGGAGGTGGTAAGAAGGTGGTGGACCCTCCTTCAGACCCAGGGTTTGTGTCCAGGTACTTCCTGGTTCAAGCAGACGGGGCTGGCGCCCCATTCTCGAACCTACCGACCTAAACAAGTTCCTAAGGTCTCGAACCTTCAGGATGGTCACTCTGGCTCAGATAATACCATCCTTGGAGCGTGTGGTTCTGCTCTCTGAACTTGCGGGCAGCGTTTTCACGTCCCTATCCGTCCGTCTCACCAGAGATTCCTTCGCTTCAAGGAAGGATCCCTCTTGAGTTCAAGCCATGCCCTTGGCTTGTCTCCAGCTCCAGGGTCTTCACCAAATGCATGGCAGTGGTGACAGCATTCCCTCTTGGCGCCGAGGGGTCGGGTGTACCCTTACCTGGACGACTGGCTGATAGCAGCTCCCTCCAGGAAGGAGGCGGGTGGTCAGAGATCTGGCCCTCAGGTCTGCTCTCAACTGGGCCTCCTTATCAACGAGGCCAAGTCGGAACTCGAGCGAAGCAGGTGATTCTATTCATCGGGCGCAGCTCGACTCTCTCGAGCCAGAGCGGCTCCCGGCGGACAGGGCCGAGTTCTTTCCTCCTTTGCCCGATCATTTCTGGTTGGGCATGCGCCCTCCCGGACTTCCTGCGCCTCCTGGGTCTCATGGCGGCCTGCACCAGCGTGGTCCGTTGGGCCCGCTGGAACATGCGTCCCCTTCAGTGGGGACTGGCCAGCCAGTGGTCACAACGCTGCGATCCCTTGGACCAGCTTGTGTCGGTGACACGGGGATGTGGAACGCTCTCCAGTGGTGGACCGTTCCAGATCATTTGCAGGAGGGCATCCCGTTCGTCCGCCCCGAGCCGACGGGTCTCTATCGACCGATGCCTCTCTGATGGGTTGGGGTGCCCATCTGGGGAACACCGGGCTCATGGCCTCTGGTCCCCGGGAGTCCGATGCCACATCAACCTGCTGGAGCTCGGCGGTCCGCCTAGCTCTCACCGCCTTTGCTCCGTTCCTCCGGGGTCAAGTGGTCCGAGTCAGGCGGACAATACCGCGACCATGTACTATCTGAACCGCGCCAGGGGCGAGGCGCTCCCATGCTTCTATGCAAGGAAGCTCTCCGCATTTGGTCACTAATGCGCAGCCTGGGGCGGATCTCCTAGCCATTCACGTGGCAGGAGCCTCCAACACCCTGGCCGATGCCCTGGGCCGGATAGGGGCTGCATCCCACAGTGGTCTCTCCTGCCGGAGGTAGTACAGCATCTGTTCTCCCTTTGGGGCACACCTCAGGTGGACCTGTTTGCCTCCATGGAGGCGAAGCTGAGTCTGTTCCATGCCCGCCCCCTCAGCAGAGCTCGCTGCAGGGATGCCTTCTCAGGCAATGGACCCCGGCCTCTTTACGCCTTTCCCCATTTCCCTTGATCCACAAGGTGCTTCTCAAGGCGAGGAGGGACAAGGCGCAGGTGATTCTGATAGCCCCAGACTGGCCTCGCCAGTTCTGGTACCAGATCTCCTCAGTCTCAGCTCCAGGACTCCTGGCAGCTTCCAGCTCGCCGGACCTGCTCTCAGTCAATCAGGGAAGGTGTTCCATCCGGACCTTCAATCCCTGCACCTGACGGCCTGGTTCCTGGCGGCTAGAGTTCCAGGCCTTGGGTCTTTCCGACGAGGTCCTCAATGTAGTTGGGCGTCCCGTGAAGTCGACCAGAAAATGCTATGCCTTCAAATGGAAAGGTTTTCCATTTGGTGTCAGAACAGGCTTGGACCCTTCCTCCTGTTCCTTGGCAAGCATCTTGGACTATTTATGGTCCCTTTCTAGTCAAGGGCTTGGGTCGGCGACCCTAAGGGTGCACCTGGCAGCCATCTCTGCTTACGGTAGCGGGCGGGAAGCAGTCGATGGCGCAGGAGAGGTGGTCTGGCGCTTTTTCAAAGGCCTTGATCACATTTCCCCTCCAGTGCGGGAACCCCCACCTCCGTGGGATCTACTGCTGGTACTGGCAAAGCTCATGGGCAAGCCATTCGAACCTATGCACAGGTGTGCTCTCTCTCACCTGTCGTGGAAGACCGCCTTCTTGGTGGCTATCACGTCAGCCAGAAGGATGGGAGAGCTCCAGGCGCTTTCCATCGAGTCTCCTTACCTGGTCTTCCACAGGGACAAGGTTGTCCTGTGCCCCCACCCGAAATTCCTTCCGAAGGTGGTGTCGGAGTTTCACCTTAACCAGGTGTTGACTCTGCCGGTGTTCTACCCCAATCACACCTCGGAGGCGAATATAGGCTCCATGCTCTGGACCCTAGAGCGCTCGCTTATTATAAGGAGCGCCTGGCTGAAATCGAGGAGAGGTTCGAGCAGCTGTTTGTCACCTACGCTGAAGCCGCATCTGGCAGACCTGCAGCCAAGCGGACGATAAGCAGGTGGGTAACCTCCTGCATAGATCTCTGCTATAAGTTGGCGGGCATGGAGCCTCCCAGAGGATAAGAGCTCATTCTGCCCGCCATACTGCTGCAGCAGTGGCTGCTTCAGGGGCGTCCCTATCCAGGAAATCTGCAGGGCTGCTACCTGGAAGTCAGCAAACACCTTCATTACCCACTACCACAGACCTTGAGTCACGCCGGGATGCTGGTTTTGGGGCCTCGGTTCTCCAGTCTCTCTTTCCCAAGTAAGTATTGGGGGTGTGCGTCTTGCCTCCCTCCTCCCGGAGAACTGCTAGGAGTCTGCCAATGAGTGTGGATGAACAACATATCCATGTCTCTAGAAATACAGGTTACTCACCTGTAACAGGAGTTCTAAGAATGGTATATGTTGTTCATCCATGACCCAACCGACCTCCCCGGCTTCGACGCACAACCTGAGCTTCCAGCGGGCCAGATCTGGCGTCATGGGGCGGAGCCGAGAGTTATACCACCCGGGTGGGTGGGAGGAGCAAGCTTGAAGACCTTCCGGCAAGATTTAAAGCGGCAAGGATACTGCCAATGAGTGTGGATGAACAACATATACCATTCCTAGAACTCCTGTTACAGGTGAGTAACCTGTATTTTTCAGCCACTAGCCAGCAGGGCTACTGACTGGGAGAATCCACTAGCCCAACAGACTTTTCCATTCACCCAGTTGGTGTACATATTGAATTGTTACCTTCTCCAATACAAGCCCGCAGGGCTAGTTAAAGGAAAAATCTTACTAGCCCGATCACAAATCTACCAGCATTTGGCTAGTGGGCCAGTGCCAATTTTGACCCCTGGTGTCTTGCTCCCCCCCGAAAGGTGGGAGGGCGTGGTGCACCTTGGTCCCCTGGGAGGGTTGGCAAGGGGCTTCTTGGTGCCCTGGGAGGGTGGATGGGGGGCACCTTGCTGCCCCAGGAGGGTGGACAGGTGGGGTGCCTTGGTCCCGGGGAAGGTGCCTTTTTCCCCTAGAGGGTGTGCGGGTGGGGGGTGCCTTGCTCTCCTGAGGAGGCAGGCGGAGGCGTCCTGCACCCCTGGGAGGAGGAGGGACGTACAAACTCCCCTGGGAGGAGTGAGTGCCCTGTGCTCCCAGGACGAGGAAGGGGGCACCTCGGTACATCACTTGGGATTGGGGGAGGGGTGAACTGGGCCCTGGGAGGGGCACCCTGCACCCCTGGAGAAAGGGGGCACCTCAGGACATCAATTGGGATTGAAATGTTCTTTGATGTGGGACACTCTGCTCTTGAGGAGGGTGGGTGCAGGCAAGGCCGGCCAACATTAAGGTACGTGCAGCCTCCTGAACAAAGCGCAGCATTGGTGTTTGTGGTGGTCAGCCACTTGCATGCCCTTCCATCTGGAGGAACAATCTATTTACGGGGAACAGCCACTGCGTGGGAGAGTGAAGCAAAAAGGGCAAAACATGGGGGAATAAAAAATTAATATACGAAGAACAAAACAAAAAACTGAATCTGAGATTGCAATCAGAGAATCTGACAGGTGTTGTTTTTAATGTCAGAGACCAGGAACAGACGCTGAAACTGACTTCCAATCTCATTTTGCTGGTGACTGTTCTGTTCTAACAAAAATAAAAACGTGCTGGATTTTTGTTTATAGTATCTGAAATTTTTATGTATCTCTTTAATTTTTTGGTGTTTTTTTTTTTTTTCCAGTAGCTGCCCACTTTAATAATGTCTGCACATACATGTCCCTCCCTGGTAGTTGCCAGACCCATGTTCAAGTTATAACTGAAAACTAGATGAAACGTACAATCTTCTATAGGTACACAGCAGGGCTCGAAAGTGTTTTGTAGCTACAGACTTTCCACTGGCCCAGCTGGTGTACTTATTGAAATGCTGCTGCCTTCAGTACAAGCCCGCAGGTCTAGTTAAATGAAACTCTTACTAGCCCGATAACAAAATCTACCTGCATTTGGCCAGTACCGATTCCGAACCCATGCATGGGGTATAGGTGTGGCAATAATGAAATCCCTTCTTGTGTGTGCTGTGTTTTATGCCGTTGAGCCAGTATGGACCTGGTTCAGACTGGGAATTTGTTGAGACATGTTGTTCTTGAAGCCTGGTAAACAGTGTGGCCTAGTGGTTAGAGCATAGAACTGTGAACCCAAAAGTTCCTGGGTGCGAAGCCAACAAAAGACACCAATTCGCAATTACCTTGAGCAAGTCACATGACCTGTTTGTGCTTCAGTCTCTCCCAGCTGTGAAATGAAGGTAAAAGCAGTACACCACCCTGACACTGTAATCAAGGGGGTTACAGCAGTGCCTCTTCCACTGCAAACAAAACACAAAAACAACAACAAAAAAAAGAGGCAGCCCAAAATGTTGAGAGTTGTTTTCTCACTCAGTACTTTTCAGTGGTGACGAGAGTCCTCAGGTATCGTCTGAAGCATAGGAAGCGGCATCACAGTCCATTGATGCAGACAGAACCTTCCCACTCATCCCGCAGTCGACTGAGGCAGAGGAAACTTTCTCGCTTTTCCAGTCACTTGAATTCCCCGGAGCACTCTTTGGTTGGAATCATTCCAGTCGAGGAACTGGTTGTCAGTGCTGCGGAAACGAGCTCACGCTAACTATTAATTTAGCTGTCTGGACAGCCATCCTCTTAGCACAGCAGTGGTGCTACTGCTTGCTTCACTACCAGGCCGGGTTTGGGGAATGCGCCGGGTTGTTGAGGGCTGGGGTTGTTGAATACAGCATCCCAAGAACTGCTTTTTCCTACATGGGGTGGGTGGGTTGTAGGCCCTTCTGTATAACTGTAGCCCAGTGGAGGCTGAGTGGTAGCGCAATCAGGACACAGAAGAGGTGGGGTTGGGAAGTGGTGGGCACCAGCAATGCCACATGCATGCATGCACAGATAATGGACTTGCATCCTATATGGTGGTGCCCCTTGGGGTATAGTTACAAGAGGAAAAATTGGGCAGCGGGCAGGATAGATGAAGCCTTGCCTGCCACACACACACACGTCTATCTTGCTGAGTCCTGTGATGGTTCTTGGTGTTACCCCCACTGTGGGCGGCTGGATAAGTGGATGGAGATGTCATGGAGCATTAGGCAGAGTCTCTTCTCCCCCCCCCCCTTTTTTGGGGGAAGCAAGCCAAGGGAGCAGCACAGTAGTGTGTCATAGGTGTCCTAGGAAGCCCAGGTAGGAGGTCGACAGAACAGGATGTGGCTCTTGCAGTGGCTGAAGAAGGTCCCTGCTTGTTAGTGTTAACGAGCAAAAATAGAACTTTGGGGGGCCGGGAGGGTGTGCTCAGGACTACTAGATAAATCCAGTCTAATTACACAGAAATGCGGAGAACAAGTTTTGAAAACCATGGGTGAAACAGGCTTAGAGTGTATTATGGTCACACATAAGTCGCTGTGTAGAAGAAATGAGCAGCATTCTGGTAGAAGTAGTCGTCTGACCAGTACTATTCCATTCGTTGCCAAGTGGAAAAACTAACTTCAGCAGCATGCCTTTCGCAGATAGTTCCTAAAGTTCCGACTGTGCACTGCTATAGATCTACACCGTTTAAAGCTTTGCATTACAGCTGCTCACAGGTGCCCTCCTGCTGAGTTGCTGTGCCTTGGAGAGAATAAAATGGATAATTCGCCCTTTCCTGTTTTGGTCATGCCCAACGGCCCGCTAAGATTGTGTCTGAAAATAGACACATTATTGTCTAGTGCACCTAACCAGTAATCAAAAAAAAAAAAAAAAAAAACTTCACTGAGCAACATTAAAAATTACTCTTCGGCTGGCCCGGTGGCGCAGAGGGCTGAGGCGCTGGCACCTTACCTCAGACCACACCGGCAACCGGGTTCAGGAATGGGCTCTGGACGCTGGGGGTTGGCAGGGGCAGGAGAGGATTGAGCATCCGGCGGACTGCTCTCCTCTTCTGGGGTGGGTTAGGGTGATGCCTCTCTCTGTAGCGGCCCCCAGTGGAGACCAGGGGCATTACAAGATGCGGCGCGATGACAGGGTTGCCAGGAAAATGAAGAAAAATGGTGTCCGAGTGACCGGATGATGGCCGCCTGGACCCCTGCCTCCACAGAGCCCCCGGAGAGCCAGGACTGATCTCAGCAGCACCCAGGGCTGAGAAAAGGAATGCCGGAAGGAGGGAACCCGCCCGATGATGGGTTACGTCGGGCTACCCTGGGCTGGCTGCAATTCGAGATTGGGAAGCTGGCGCCGGGGTGGGCTCAGAGTGGAGGATGGGGAGCTCCTTGGTAGAAGACCTGAAGGAGAGGCCGATCGGACCGGGGGGGGGGGGTGTAAATAAATAATGCAAAAAAAATAAATAAAAATAAAATTACTCTTTGTAAGAACTGCACTTTTCTTGAGGGTGTATTGCGAGTTGTACAAGCTCTCCCTACCTCTCCTAGAACCTGCATAAAATGGGTTCTTTAGGTTGGCTCACATTTTTAGAAAAATGTTCTTGCTATGTTGTGTTTTGTCATTTCTTATTAATTTACATTTCCTGATAAATAGGTAAGTTGAGTGGTCATAGCTCTCTTCTGCTGTTCAGCTATAAATCTGCCATTCAAATATTAAGAGGAGTTTGAACTATACTTTTCTAAAGTTCTAGCTCTGTGACAACAGTTCTGGGATGAGATGCTGCAATTTGCATGACTCACAAATACACCTGTTAGAAAAAAGATCACTAGTACAGTGAGTAGGTTTTTCCTTACAGTTTCTGTAGACCCACACGTACGTGTCCCAAGAATCTTTGGTCCAACTATGTCAGGCAGCTTAAAATAGGGACCTAGACCAAAACGAGAGCGTGAAATATCTAGCATTGTTTCCACAGAGGTCTGACCTTGGGGCACTCCCAAAGAAGGTACACCAGGGAATCTGTCCTCTCTGCACAGACTGCACTCACCCCACATCCCATTAAGCTTAGGTTGCTTTAAATGTGTATCCTGTGACCAGATGCTTGACCAGTGACATCCATATTTGCTAGAGACGGTAACATTTTTATATATTTTTGTAATTTGTTTATGCCCCTCTTGCACTGCCCCCCCCCCCCCGAGCTCCCTCCAGACCCCCAGGGCCAACTGCTGATCCCAGTCCTGAGGTGCCATCCTCGGCAGAGCCATGGATTGCCTCCTGGGCGGGGACAAGTGGAGGGGACAGACTTCTGAACTTCCAGTGTCATCAGGAGACCACCTCTGGCAAGGCAAAGGGGATGTGGCAGCACAGGGAGCCCTTCATTGTAAGGCACAAGGCTCAGACTTTTCCCTAGTTTCTGTCCCTCTCCTACAGGAGGTGTGTACAAGGGCTGCAAGGATGCATGCAAGTGTGACATCATCTGCAACCAGCACAGCGCCTCCCACCTCAGGTCTCGCTACTCTTTACCATCCCCTGCATTCAAGGGGCAGTGGCAGTGGCAGATAGGACCCGCCCTCCACAGGGAAGGGGAGCCTCCACTAGGCTGCAGCTGTACAACACTTCTATGTCCTCCCCCACCAGCCCCCGAAGACTGGCTTGTTTCCGAACCCAGTTTGCTGGCGTTGAGAACGGAGATCGTAACTTTACTTAGAAAACTGTTTATGAAACTCCACTAACCTGATTGGCTGACGGCAGTTACAGGGCATGACTGTATCAAGCAACACCACCCGGAGGAGTAAAAACAAACAAAAAACAAAACAAAACCTTATTTGTGTCTCACTTTTGTGTTGCCGCTCATGCCGATACTGAAATCCTGCCACTCGCCGGTGGCTCCACTCAGCTTGGTGCTGCTTGGAAGCATTACATTCAGCCCCATTGTATTGCGTGTAGAAAATGGGTTGTGTTGCACTACAACCGTCCATTTTCTAAGCGCAATAAGACTCCCTCAGGGTGTGGTTTATTGGGGATACCCTCCCATTCAGGGGCAGCATCAGTCCTCACTACGCTCTGGGAGGGTATCCCCCTACAACCCATACCCTGGCAGGTCTTATCACTTACATATAACCTACAAAGAACAGTGGTAGAACGCACACACACACATATGATGTACCTAGGGGCAGTAATAGGAGTCAAATGCTCTTTTTTTTCTATAGACATACCTATATTTTCACTGTTGTTTTTTAATTCTCCACCGTCTGTCCAGAGGATTGAGATCCTGGCACAGCTTCTACAGAAAGAGATGCAGGAGATTGCACAGCCAGAGTCTGGCATCAAAAACAGACAATGATGCTTATTCACCAACATCTACTAAACTCCGACAGATCCTGGCCAGTGCTGCCTCCACACCAGGCCAGCTTCTTCATGCAGTTACATCGGCAGACGTTCAGGCACAAATGGCAGCTCCACAGGTCCCGCTCCTCCAGAAGAGCCCTTCAGCATTTCTTCCAGCAGCGGTCTGTACGAAACGGAAGCCAGGGGATTTGGGACATGAGCAACTTAGCTGGGCAGCCACATTGTCGAGGACTCCTTTGCCATTGTATAATACAGTGAGCACTGAGCACATCACAGAACAGATGAACTACAGTGCATCTCATGTAGAAGTCTGTTCGGCCACTAACTCTTCCCAGTTCTACCTTGGTGACACCATCATCCTGTTCTAATGAGACTTGCGAAATGGACGTTGCCCATATGCCTTCCTCCCAGAAACCCATGTACGCAAATCCGGTTGTAAGGCAACTGATGCCCAGCTCCTCAGCTCTTATGGTGCAGACAGGTATGTGGAACTTTTCTATGTAATTCACTATGTATGTACTTAATGGGTTTCACACCTCGGCCCCACCCCTGGGTCAAGCTTGAGTGTACTAGTGGAATCTTTTTCAGATTCATTCCTTATTTTTATTTTTTTTTGAATGTCAATTTTCATTTTCTTTCCAAGGTTCCTGCTGTAGCGTATTGATGGGATCAGGACCCAGAGGCCTTGGTTTGAAACTCTGTGCTCTCAGTGGTGATTTGGGTTCAGAAATGCCACCTTTCATTGGTGGGAAGTCTCTGTGCTGTGGTGGCCTATGCAACTAGAATCATAGTGCTCACTCACTTCCCAGCCTGTTCATTACCTGGGCATGTTGCAGAGTGATGGCACAAGAGCATCAGATTAGTCCTGGGGGGGTCCCCAACCTAACTGAACAATTAAAATAATAGGCTTCACGTTTCAGAAGTGCATAACTGAAATGAGGATTGCTTTGGTCTTGAACCAGTACTAGCTACATGGCAGTTCTACTGAGCATGCTCAGTTCTTTGGGAAGGATTTTAAGTGGTGACTCCTGCTACCCAGCAAAATGTCCTCAAGTTTCCAACCCCTTTCCAGCCCATTGGTGCAGTGATGGATCTTCCTGGACATAAAGTCTCCATCACTCATTCACACAAATGGGATCTACGCCAGAGGTGCTAGGACCCAGCAGGAGCAAACCTTTTTGCAGAAGGGCCGGTGCCAGAGATGGAGCCACGAGGAGCGGTGCTGCGAGCCTCTGCTTATGTGGCAATGACCATCTCGGTGTCGACCCTCCAACCGCCTCAGTTCCTTTTTTCCCGCCACCCTCGAGTGCGCTTCAGTGACGATGTCGCTTGCCTGGCGGGAGTCAAACTTCAAACTAGCAGCATAGTTTTTCAGTTTACTATTTTGTAGTATTTTTTGAATAAAGTACCACTTACGATAATTTATTCTTTTCAAAGAAAGAAGTCTCAGCTACATTGACTGAGTCGACCATGAGCGGGTCAGGTGACGGTAGGGAGACTTCGTATGAAAGCTGTTCAGTCAGTCGGGCTGGGTCTGGTCGCTGTCTTCTCCGGAGGGTCTGACAGACGGTCCAATGCCCGAGGATGGTGACCCCTCGGAAGCGAAGCGGTCACATTCTTGGCACCATTCGGCCTCGAGCTCTTCTTCGGCCCGTAGGTCAAAAAAGAGAAGGCATCACTTGAGGTCGCCCTCTGAAATGTCTGCGCGTTGACGGTCGGTCATTGGGGTCAGTTGCCGGTCTCCTCATTCGGAGTTGCTGATTTCTGGTTCTGGTCACCAACCTCTTCGACATCGGAGCCCTTCCCCGCCTTCTGGTAGGGCTTCCGATGAGCAGTTTCATCAGTGGGCCGCTCGGAGGTTGGTCCAGCTGCCTAGCCCGGTCACTCCGGGGCCCTCGGGCTCTTCGGGGGATCGGGCAGGGCGACTGGGCCTCCCTAGCTGAGCAGCACCCTCTTCGGTGCTGTCGACTCCGCGCTCAGGTGTTTTTTTTCCCCCCTCACATGGCTGCGGCGCAGGGGGCCACACCGATGCCTCTATCTCCTGGTATTCTTAATTCTTTTCCCTCAAATCCTAATTTTTGGGGCCTCGGGTTGGTTTCGGGGCTGGTGGGTCGCTTGGCGCCGATACGCCTGCCCGCGCCGTCCTCGGCGCAGTGTGGCTTTTTGACGCCGTGTTCAGTGCCGTCTGCTTTGTTGACACCGTGCGGCCTTTCAGCGCCATGTTCTTCTTCAGCGCCGAGGCCTGGCTTTTCACCTGCCAATCTTCAGGGCTTCTCCTCTCTGAATTCTTTTCCTTCCTCTTTTCCTGCTGATTTTCATTCCTTTCCTGCCCATGCAGTCCCTCCTGGACTGTCAGGAGATGATATTGTGCCTGACCCAGATCTTAGACTGGGTGGTGATGTGGAAGGAGCAGGACCTAATCCTGTTGCAGAGCCTGTGGTCGAGGACCTGTCATATAAGTCTCTGCTGAAAAATATGAATTCCACGCTTTCTCTCCAGACTGTGGACATCGATCCTGGGAAGCTTTTAAGACTCCAATACCTTCATGTTCCGGACATCCCTATGGATTTAACTCCCCCAGTACAACCCTCCTTTGAGACACTTTGTCAAATGGTATGGAATAATCCTGCTCTCATTCCTTCTGTGGCTAAGTCCATAGATAGAAAGTATGCTGCTCCCAAGTATTGACCTATTTTGGCCTCCCAAGCCTTTGAGGATCCTATTGTAGTCTTGGCAGAGAATAAAGTTGTCCTTCCTCAGACTACTACAGCTCGACCTATAAACAAAGAATCTCATAAGATATATACTTTAGGTAAGAGAGTCTTTGCTGTATCCACCCTGGGTATGCATATTGCCAGCTACCAGGGCTATTTCTCTCAATATGAGTATGTTCTTTGGCATTCGCTCAAACAAATGGTTGAAGCTCTACCGGAGTCGGACACTAATTCAGAGCTTCTTCAAATCATAACCAGGGGGTATAGAGTCCAACAACCAGCAGGTTAAAGCAGCTATGGATGCCTTCGATACTGCCTCCTGAGCGGCGGTGGGCATTTGTACCCGCCGCCATTCCTGGCTGCGCACTTCAGGTTTCACGAATGATGCCCAGCAACAGGTCATGGCATTGCCCTTCGATGATGTACATCTCTTCAGCCCTCAAGTAGAACAGGCTCTAGAGGCCACACAAAAGACTAGGTCAGCCATCAAATTGACTTGACCTCCTCCCGCCCCTTCTCGGTGGGGGTGGGGGGGTTGTTAACAAATGCCAGTTTTCATAACCGTCAATCCTTTCGAGGTAACAGCAGGGGAGGTTTTAATAAAAAATCAAGTCCTTCAGCCTCAAAAGAAAACGCAACAGAATGTGCAAGGACCCAAAGCGCCCAGTGCTGCCTTCTGAGTTTCTGGCCCAAGTCCCATCTCAGCTGCCCGAGGGGGGACTCCTTAGCAGTGGGAGGTGATATGACTCAATTCTACAACAAGTGGAAGTCCATAACTTCAGAAAAATGGGTCCTCTGGATAATCTGCAAGGGATATTCCCTCAGTTTTTCAGAGAACCCTCCGGATTGTCCCCCCAAAAGGCAGCCAAAACTGTCAATACTTCAGTCAGAACTTCTCGCCTCAGATACAAGGCCTTCTGAACAACAGGGCAGTAGTAGTGGTTCCGCTGGATCAACGGAACACAGGGTTCTACTCCCATTATTTCCTAGTTCCAAAGAAAACCGGGGGCATGCGCCCCATTTTGGACCTCAGAAAATTAAACACATTTCTTCCCAAGGAGAAATTCAAAATGATATCGCTAGGAACCCTGTTACCTTTGCTTCATCAACACAACTGGTTAGCCTCCCTGGACACGTAGGATGCTTACCAACATATTCCTATTCACCCAAGGCATCACAGATACCCAAGGTTCATGGCTTTGGGCCAGCATTATCAGTTCAGAGTCCTGCCCTTTGGGCTATCCTCGGCGCCGCAAGTTTTTACAAAGTGTTGTGCAATCCTCGCAGCGCATCTCAGAAAAATCGGAATACAAGTGTTCCCATATCTGGACGACTGGCTTCTAGCAAGCCCTTCCAGGCAAGGAACTCTCTACGCCATTGCCACAGCCTCAGACTTTCTCACTTCCGTGGGAGTCCTGCTAAATTTCAAGAAATCGCAGCGGCAGCCCTCCCAGAGGCTCCTTTTCATAGGAACTCTTCTGGATACCTCCTGTGTGAAAGCTTTTCTACCAGAGGACAGAAGGAGCGATATCCTACAGATGGCCCGATACATCAGAGAGAACAGCTCGGTTCGAGCTATCTCGATGCAACGGATGCTAGGTCTCATGGCATCCTCGGTGTTCACTGTACCCCTAGCACGCCTTCACATGAGAACCTCTCAATGGATGCTCAGTACTCGGTGGTCCCCAACCACTCACCCTCTGTCCTTTCTCATCAAGGTGACAGAACCTCTGAAGAAGTCACTCACCTGGTGGTTGTGAGAGGACAATCTTCTGGAAGGGTATCCCTTTGCTCCTCTGGATCATCAGATTTCCATTACCACAGACGCGTCCCTAATGGGGTGGGGAGCTCACTGTCAGACTCTCCACACTCAAGGTACATGGACGCAGGACGAGTCCCAGCTTCACATAAATGTCTTAGAAATGAGAGCCGTCCTTTATGCAGTCTGAGCTTTGAAGGACATTCTCTGTCACAAGAACATTCTCTTTCAAACAGACAACAAAGCAGTGATGTATTACATCAACAAGCAGGCCGGTGCTCACTCTTACCCCTTATGCAGGGAAGCGATGAGAGTGTGGGAATGGTGCTTGGAGCACAAGGCCCTAATTCAAGCAGTCTACCTGCCGGGAGTGCAGAATGAACTGGCAGACTGTCTCAGCAGAACAGAGACAGATCCTCACGAATGGTCTCTTGACTCTACTGTAGTTCAGTCACTATTCGCAGAGTGGGGAACTACAGACCTGGACCTTTTTGCATCCCCACTCAACACAAAACTGCCTCTCTTCTGCTCCAGAAATCCAGGGCCTGGCATTTTCTGTCAGGATGCGTTCAGGCTGCAGTGGACAAAATGCTTTCTATATGCCTTTCTGCCTCTTCCTCCAATTCAGAGGGTACTTCTCAAGTTCGAGTCCCAGGGGGACAAAATGATCCTAATTGCTCCCTTCTGGCCTCAACAAATATGGTTTCCGTTACTCAACAGTATGTCGGAAACCCCTCGGCAGCTTCCCCTTCAGCGAACCTTCTGACTCGGGCGCCTGTGGTCCATCAACCTGAGATGCGTTGCCTTCCAGCTTGGCTCCTGAAAGAGATAGAAGTAAACAGGTTCAATGTCTCTCTGAGTTTCAGATATTCTTCTGGCTGCACGTAAGTCAGCCACTAGGAAAACTTACACAGCCAAATGGAAGCATTTTTTTTGCTCTGGTGTGCAAAATCCTCTTTGAATCCTTTTTCATGCCCACCAAATAAGGTTCTAGAGTACCTTTTTAGACCTCTCAAATTC
Organism: Neoceratodus forsteri; assembly: GCA_016271365.2. Lineage (NCBI taxonomy): Eukaryota > Metazoa > Chordata > Ceratodontiformes > Ceratodontidae > Neoceratodus > Neoceratodus forsteri. The sequence goes on from JADMNL010000036.1 coordinate 18,007,483, forward strand.
AGGTCTGCAATACTCTACAGTCAAGGTTCACCATTGTGCCATTTCAACTTATCATGAGCCAGTACGTTCCTTGTCACTGGCTGTTACCCGTGGTTAAGATGTTTCTTAAGGGAATTCTGCATACCAGACCTCCTATCAGACATCCAGTCGCAGCCTGGGACATTAATCTTGTGCTAGACATGCTCACACGAAAACCTTTCGAGCCTCTAGCTACCTGTGAGTTGAAATTTCTCACTTGGAAGACTGCCTTCCTGGTGGCCATTACCTCGGCCTGCAGGGTCTCTGAGATACATGCCTTGGTCACAGACCCTCCGTATACTGTGTTTCATAAAGACAAAGTAGTTCTTAGGACCCATCCTAAGTTTCTCCCTAAGGTTGTTTCAGAATTCCATCTAAACCAAACTTTGGTCCATCCTACTAACTTTGCGAACTTCCAAAATGAAGGGGGAGCGTTCTTTTTATTCTTTGGACGTCAAAAGAGCTTTGCGTTTCTATTTAGATGGGGGGAAAAAAAAATTTCACAAAGCTCCAACAACTGTGTTTTCTTCAGTGAGACCCGGCTGGGTCAACCTGTCGCTATCAGATGTATTTCTGCATGCGTTTGCCACTGTTACTCCACGTCGCAGGTTAAGCTGGAAGGCAGAGTGTACACTCGCTCTACTAGAGCAGTCGCGGCATCCCTGGCAGATATTTGCAATGCTGCTACCTGGAGCTCAGTGCATACTTTTGTCAAACACTATGCCCTGGATGTCCATGCCAGACGACATATTTTGTTTGGCAGAACCATCCTTAATGGACTTCTGTCCTAAATTGTGAGCTCTTGGTCTCTCCTGCCACCCTCTCGGGGGATTATTAGCTCGGTACTCTCCCATTCGTGTGAATGAATGGTGGAGACTTTGTCCAGGAAGATATGGAAATGACGTACCTACTGTAATTCTTGATCTTCTTGTATGAAGTTTCCACCACTCATTCACACGCCTACCCACCATCCCCCGAGCTCACCTCTGTTGTTGGTCTTCACTCCCTCAATCTTTAGGCTGTGAAAACTTCTTTGTTGACCCTTCTTATACGGATCGTCTGGACTATCTTATGTCTGGTTTTGGTTAGACTATCCTAGATTAGTTCGCTGCACCTCCTCGAAGTGCGAGAGCAGTTGGAGGGTCGACTGAGATAATCATTGCCGCATGAGCAGAGGCTCGCGGCTCCATCTCTGGCACCGGCCCTCCTGCAAAGAAGTTTGCTCCCGCTGGGTCCTAGCACCTCCGGCGTAGATCCCATTAGTGTGAATGAGTGGTGGAGACTTTGTCCAAGAAGATCAAGAATTATGGTAGGTATGTAATTTCCATTTTTCCATTCATAACGTAGACAACCTGGCTTTAGGAACAAGTCCAGGGCCGGTGGGGAAGGAGGATCGAGCGTTCTAGAGGACGCCCGCCTTAGGGTAGGAGGGCATACCTCGCTGCAGAAGCAACACCTAGGAACTCCCTATATATTGCAGGCAGCTGGGGCTTGCATTTTGAGGGATTGGACGGGTGGGGAATCATCTTTGCCATTTCTGGCACAACTGGTCCGTCATCACCTCAGACAAATGGGTACTAGAAATGGTGGGCAAAAGCTTGTCCCGACTTTGAGAGACTCCCACTGTATGGACCCCACACACCAAGGGAGTCTGTGGTGTCGCAGGACATGCTATCCATGCTCTGGGAGCACATTGCTCCATTCTAGAGAAAGGATCCTTGGCCCGTGTCCCAGACGTCACGGCTAGCCAAGGCGTTCTGTCCAGGTACTTCCTGGTTCCAAAACAGATGGGGGAGTGGCGCCTCATACTGGATCTTCATGATCTCTATCAGTTCTTGAGGAAGCACAAGTTCTGGATGGTCACTCTGAACCAAATCATTCCATCCCTGGAGCACAGCATGTGGTTCTGCTCTCTGGACCTCCCAGGACACCGCCTTCCACATTCCAGTCCATCCCACTGGTGGTGCCATTCCAGGTCATGCCTTTCAGCTTCTCCTAGACTCCCAGAATCTTCACTAAGTGCAATGGTGTGGTGGCAGCATTCCAGAGGCACTGTGGAGTCCAGGTCTACCCTTAACTGGACAACTGGCTGATAGCCGAGCCATCCAAGGAGGTGGTGGGGTGATCCAGGGACTTGGCCTTACAGATCTGCAGAGACTTCGGACTTGGTTGGGTTGACCAGAAAGCCCGACTCAACCCCTTGCAGGTGATCCACTTTATTGGGCCAGAGCTAGACTCCCTCCTCCAGGCCAAGGCCCCACTCCTTGCGGACTGGGCACTGGATCTTTCCTCCTTTGCCTGATCATTTCAGTTTGGGTGCTTGTGCCCTGGGACTTCCTGTAGCTGCTGGAGTACATGGCATCCTGCACCAGCATGGTCAGATAGGCCTGCTGGTGGATACACCACCTGCAGTGGGATCTGTCCCATCAGTGGTCTCAGCGCCTAGGTCACCTGGACCAGCCAGTCATGGTGACCCAGCTGATGTGGGTTGCCACCCAGTAGTGGCTCATCCCGGAACATCTAGAGGGAGGAGTCCCATTTGTCTCCCTGGAGGTGACCATCACCCTGACAGTCGACGTGTGTCTGGTGAGATGAGGAGTGCACCTGGGAGACCACAGAGCCCAATGAGTTCTGCCCCCCCCCGCCCCCGAGACTCCTGTTACCACATCAACCTGCTGGAACTCCCTGCAGTGTGCCTTGCTCTGACAGAATTTACTCAATCTGTCTGGGTCGGGTTGTACAGGTTCAGATGGACAATGCCATAACCATGTACTGCCCGAACAAGTAGTGTGGTACGCACTCACTTCATTTGTGTTGGCCCTCCACATCTGGACCCTCGTGCTAATCTTCTGGTAATTCATGTAGTGGGAGCTTCCAACCTGCTAGCTGACCCCTTCAGCTGGATGGGCGAGGTGTCTCACGAGTGGTCTTTGAATCAGGAGGTGATGAACCACCTATTCTCCCAGTGGGGCACTTCCCAGGTTGACGTTTATGCCTCCTGGGAAACTGCCAAGCTGAGGCTGTTCTGAGCGTACCCCCAACAATGCGGGACACCGGTAAGGGATGCCTTCACAAGACCCCAGGCCTCCTCTATGCCATCTCTCCCTTTTCCCTGATCCACAGAATCTTGGTCAAGGTGAGGCAGGACAAGGTGCAGATGATCCTGGTAGCCTTGGACTTGGCCTCACCAGGTTTGGTACCTGGATATCTTACTTCGAGATACAGCTCTTGCAGCAGGTTACACCATTAGGACTGAAGCCGGCAGGCGCCAAGACCCCGGAGACTTTTCTAGCTAGCTATCTTCAGCGGGGACCGCCCCCGATGTCGGCCCGCCTCCGACGTCAGGCGTGGTATAAGAGGGGGCGGTCCCGCCAGAATCCCCAGTTCTTTCCCGCCGTCGACAGTGCATGCTTCGACCCTCGGTAAAGTTCTTTGCTACGCGTCGCGTGGTTTTTCGAAATTTTCGGTATCTACCTGTGGAAGACTTCTTCTTCAATCAAATTCAGTGTCTGATGTCCTCTCCTACCGGGCATTCTGCTAAGTGTGCGTGCGGCAAACAGATACCTTTTAAGGACCCGCATTCAGTGTCGCGTCAGGTGTCTAGGCCGGACCACGATACCAAGCCTGCTCCACTGCGGGGTTCAATAGCCGCACCAGAATCCGCCCGGCAGAAGGCCCTTCAAGCCTTTCTACTAGAGGAAGACTTGATGATAGCCTCAAGGAAGATTGGTGCACCGGCATGCGGAAAAAAGGCGAGGCCAGGGATCCTGCCCGGTCACGGTTCGAGCCTCCGAGTCCCGGAGCTCGGGTCTCGCTCAGACCGCTTCGCCCGCCAGGCCGTCGTCGCTCGGCTGCGGCCCGCTGCACACCCTGCTCAGGCCTCTACCGCCCAGGCCGTGTCTTCCTCTTCAGCCCAAAGGCCTTGGCGAAGTCGGGAGGCGCCACCATCACCACCACAAGTCGGGCTCGGGCCCAGCGTCCGGTCTTCCTCTCCCGGAGGCCGTGGAGCTCACCCCGCTGAGGAAGCCGGTGGATCGGCGTCGGCCAGACTCCACCGTCGATCGTCGCCAGCGTTCCTCCGAGCCGACATCAGTCAGTCGACCGTCGTCGGCTTCTTCATCGCATCGGACGTCGGTGGGGACCCGACGTCCATGACGTGAGCGGGGGGCTCCTGCGCCTCCGGCGTCGGTCGGACAGGAGTCCTATCGAGGAGGATTGGCCTTGCCCGATGTCCAGGCCCGGGCGCTCCGGCCACGAGTCTCCCGGGGCCTGCCACCGCCCGAGGTCCCTGGTGCTGTCGCGGGACCCGGCGTCCGGCCCTCGTCCTCGGAGCCGGCGTCGGGACTGTCCTGGCGGGTGAAGGACCTGTTCACTTACTGGTGGGCTACTGTCAGGAAGGATGTGGTACCCCAGTCCTTCCTCCTCCACCTCCTCCTCCTCCTGTGGTTTCTGCCCCGGCCCCACCTTCACCTGTGAGGTCAGCTGGCCATTCCGTCCCCAGGGAGCCTGTGACTCCTCCCAGGGGCAGGCATTCTAGAAGGAGACCTCCGTCTAGATCGTCGTCCTCCGGGTCGCCCAGTCCCAAGAGGTCCAGGAGGCGATGTCGGAGGCTGCGGGATCTTCTTATTTTTCTTCTAGATCTCCATCTCCGGTCTCGCTTCCCTCGCTGGACCCACTTGAGACTCCAAGGTCCCCTCCGGACGATCCATCCTTCATGGATATCCTTAGACATATCCAGGAGAATATGGGTTGGGAAGCAGAGGAACTTGACCCTGAAAGACTACGCCTGGCAAAGTATCTTCGGCAGAAGGACCCTAGGCCTGTGGTGGTGCCACCCTTGGTGGACACTTTTGTGAGACGTCACCAAGGCGGCGTGGGCGTCCTCATTCACTCCGGCGGTGCGAAGAAGGCGGATAGAGTGTACAGGGCCCCAAGGGGACCAGTACCTATCTCAACAACCCTGGCTGACTCCCTGGTCATTACTGCCTCTCATGATGGGTCCCAGAGACCGCAGCATTTGAGTGCTCTGCCACGGACCCAGAGTCCAAACAGCTGGACGCTCTGGGAGGCGCACTCAGCTTCGCGACTTGCGCTATCAGGTCCTGAACTATCTCACCCACATGGTTCAGTTCCAGAGCGCTCTGTGTGAACAGGGGCTAGGCGGCTGAGAAGCTGCGGAAGGTGAGCAGAAGGAAGAGATGCTTCAGCTCTTCCGGACGGGTTCAGACGTGGGAACCCAGGTGCTCAGAGCCGCGTATGATTCTGCGAACTCGTCAGCCAGGGCGGCTGCTTCAGGCGTGTGCCTTCGGAGACACTCATGGCTTCGTGTCTCTGGTTTCACCCCAGACGTCCAGAGGAACATTTTGGACGCTACCTTTGAAGGTGAGGTGTTGTTTGGTAATCCGTCAGAACGTATAATTACCAAACTGCAAGAGGCTGGAAAGGCGGTCCGGACAGTCCAAGCGATGTACCGGCTGAGGCCTGGCTCCTTTCGTAGGAGCCAAGGCCGCTTTCGTGGGCGGACTCAGAGGCAACAGCCCCGTTCCGCCACACAGCATAGGGGCTCTGGCTTCCGAAGATCCCAGGGGAAGCAGCCCGCTGGCAGAGGTCAACGTCCTTCCAAGGCTACCCAGCCGGCGGGCCCCTCAGCCGCCACAGCATGACTCCTTTCCGGCCCCCGCGCCTCAGGATCAGCAGGACGTTTGGTCGAAGTCGCGATTGCCACTTCCTATCGGGTTGGCAAGCAATAACCACCGACAGGTGGGTTCTTCAATTGGTCAGCAAAGGCCACTTTTTAGAATTCGAAGAACGTCCCACCCTCAAGGCCTCCTCTGCTCTCCGATACCGGGTCAGCACCATGACTTGATTTGGCAAGGTGATTGCTCTCTTGGACAAGGCGATTCAGTCTGTCCCAGGGGACCAGAGAGGAAGGATATTATTCTCACTTCTTCCTGGTTCCCAAAAGACAGGGACCTCCGTCCAATTCTGGACTTAAGCGACCTCAACCTGTCGTTAAACTACAAAAGGTTCGCATGGTGACCCTTCGGGTCTCATTCCCATGCTAAAACAAAGGCGCCCTATTGAGCGTCCTTAGACATGCAGGATGCCTACCTGCAATCCCCATAGCTCAGGCGCATCAGAGGTTCCTGCGCTTCGAGTTCTTAGGCCACCATTTCCAATTCCGAGCTCTTCCCTTCGGACTGTCATCCGCTCCAAGGGTTTTCACCAAGTGCATGGCGGTCGTGGCAGCTGCTCTAAGGAGGAAGGGCCACTATGTGTTCCCGTACCTCGACGATTGGCTTCTCATGGCCGCCTCCAGAGAGGCGCTTCTGCAAGCGATCCAGGACACTCAGATCCTGTTCAGATCGCTCGGGATTTTGATAAATCAGGAGAAGTCGGTCTTGGTACCGTCGCAGAACCTGCAGTTCATAGGCGCAGTGCTGGACACGGTCCAGAGGAGGGCCTTCCTCCCAGGCGACAGGGCGGAACGCATCAGGTCCATTATAGAGGACCTATCAGTGAATCAGACCGCTCCAGCCAGGTTGGTCCTTCGCTTGCTCGGTCACATGGCTGCGGCCATTCCCACGGTCCCTCTCGCGCGACTCCACATGCGCGTAACGCAGTGGATGCTCAAGGCGCAGTGGGACCAGAGGCAAGACCATCTGCAGCACCCGGTCAGAATCACAAAATGAGTGATTCAGTACTGGCAATGGTGGTTAGCCCCCGGGTCGCTCTCCAAGGGCGTCCCTTTCGCAGCGCCGTCCCCAGAGATTACCCTCACCACGGACGCTTCAGGTCTTGGGTGGGGGCTCACCTGGACGGGTGAAGTCTCAGGGCGTATGGAGTCCGCTGGAAGTTCATCTGCACATAAATGTTCTGGAGATGAGGCGGTACTCTGCTCTCCAGGCTTTCAGTCCTTAATCCCACCGGTACCATCCTGCTTCAGGCGGACAACACGGCGGTGATGTACTACCTCAACAAACAGGCGACACTCTTACCCCCTTTGCAGGAGGCCATGAGTGTGGGATTGGTGTCGGACCGGCGCAAGTCTAGTCGCGGTACACGTTCCGGCGTGGACAACACGATCAGCAGACGGCCTGAGTCGCTCCCAGGCCAGAGTCCACAGTGGGAACTTTTCAGGAGGTCTGAGGATCTGTTCCTTCGATGGGGAACCCAGAGTTAGACTTATTCGCATCCCCATCCAACGCAAAACTGCCCAATTTCTGCTCGCTAGATCCAGGGCCTGGAGTTTTCTGGCGAGACGCGTTGTCCATCTCCTGGGAGAACAGGTTCCTCTACGCCTTCCCTCCTTTCCCGTTGATCCAGAGAGTTCTGCTCAAACTGCGTAGGGAGCGGGCGCGTTTGATTCTGGTGGCCCCATTCTGGCCCAGACAAATCTGGTTCCCATTGCTGGCGCAGCTGTCTCGGGAACCTCCACTCCCACTGCCGCGCAGTTCTCACCTTCTGTCTCAGGAGCAGGGTTCGTTATTGCATCCGGATCTGCGGTCTTTGAACCTGCACGCTTGGCTCCTAGAGACGTAGCCATCATGCGACACGGGGTCTTGCAGGAGGTTGCAGAGGTACTCTCTGCAGCCAGAAAGCCGCTACTCACGCTACTTACGCCATGAAATGGCGCAGATTCTATCTTTGGTCACGGGCTCGTGACCTTTCTCCTTTAGGTTGCCCTGTGGGGGCAGTCTTGGACTACCTCCTCTCCCTTTTTCACTCGGGGTTAGCCTACTCCTCTATTAAAGTACACCTTTGTGCTATTTCGGCCTATCACCAGCCGGTGGGCCACCGCACCATTGCTCAACTGGACGCTTCTCGGGAGTTCCTGAGAGGGGTGCTGCACCTTAGGCCTCCTATTAAAGATCCGATTCCTCCATGGGATCTCCTTTTTGTTTTGGAGCAACTCACGCTCCCTCCCTTTGAACCAGCCGCGGATTGCGAGCTACGTTTTCTGTCTTGGAAGACGTTGTTTTTAGTTGCAGTTACTTCAGCCAGAAGGATTTCTGAGCTTCATGCCCTGATGTGTAAGGAGCCTTATTTGGTTTTTCACTGAGACAGAGTGTCTCTGAGAACGAATCCTAAGTTTTTGCCTAAGGTGGTTTCAGCTCTGACCTTAAATCAGGATATTGACCTTCCGGTCTACTTCCGAACTATTCCAATAGAGGAAAACTTTGCTCCATACTCTTGATGTTCACGCAGCCTGGTATTACCTCAATAGAACTAAGTCCTTTCGGGCTTGAGCAACTTTTGTGTCCTCGCGACAGAGAATGAGAGGTCGGCCAGTGTCTAAGCAATCCTTATCCCGCTGGCTTGTGCAATGCATCTCTCATTGCTACCAAACAAAGCCCCTCCGGGTTCTGTCCGGGGCCATTCTACTAGGGGTGTAGCCACTTCTTTTGCAGCTCTCAAGAATGTCTCAACCTCAACCATTTGCGCTGCAGCTACTTGGAACTCTGTGCATACCTTTATCAGGCATTATAGTCTGGATATCGCTTCTAGGCGAAGGGCTGGTTTCGGCCAGGCCGTGCTGCAGGGCCTCCTGTCCTAAATCGAAGTTGGGCGGCTGCTCCTCGGTTTCTTCTTCCTTTTCCTCCTCCCGATGTGAAGGGGTCAAGCTTTACTGCTTGGGAATCAGTCCTAATGGTGTAACCTGCTGCAAGAGCTGTATCTCGAAGTAAGATAGTACAGTTACGTAAGAACTTACCGTAACAGTAGATCTTCGAGAACAGCTCTTGCAGCAGGTACCTTCCCGCCCACCATATCCCCCTTGGAGGAGGTCTTCGCTCGCAGTTGCTCCTCTAGGACGGAGGAGTGGGGGAAGAAAGGATGGGTTTTCGTACTCTTTTGCCTTCTGACGGTGGATCTCGTTCTCCCTAGCTATTGCAACCTCTGGCAGGAGTCTCGGTAGAGATTCTAGGGGATTCTGGCGGACCGCCCCCTCTTATACCATGCCTGATGTCGTAGGCGGGCCGACGTCGGGGGCGGTCCCCGCTGAAGATAGCTAGCTAGAAAAGTCTCCAGGGTCCTGGCGCCTGCCGGCTTCAGTCCTAATGGTGTAACCTGCTGCAAGAGCTGTTCTCAAAGATCTACTGTTACGGTAAGTTCTTACGTAACTGTACTTTCCTCAGTCTTGGCAGCAGGCCTCCATGGTAATTGCCCATACGCCTGGACCTGCTCTCCTGTCACAAGGAGAAGGTCCTGTACCTGACAGCCTGGTTACTGAGTGGCTAGAGTTCCAGGCCTTGTGTCTCTCTGAAGGTGTTCTCCACATTATGGAGGCCTCCCGGAAAAGTTTCGACCGATCAGTGCTATGCCTTTTAAGTGGAAGCAGTTTTCCATTTGGTGCTAGGGCATAGAGCGAGACCCCCTGGCCTGCCCTTTGGCTAGGACCCTTGACTATCTGTGATCCCTCTCCCAGTCAGAACTGCAGTTGGCACCCTCAAGGTGCACCTGGCAGCCATCTTTGCATAGTAGGTGTGGGCTGGTATGCCGACAGTGACACAGGAGAAGGTGGTCGGGTATTTCCTTAAGGGCCTGGACCACCTCTCCCTGCCAGTGTGTGAACTACCACCACCTTGTGACTTGGTGCTGATACTGGCAGTGCTCATGGGCAAGCTGTTTGAACCAGTGCACAGGTGTAAGATGTCGCACCTGTCGTGGAAGACCACCTCCTTGGTGGCCAGCACCTCCCCAGAAGGATCAGTGGGCTCCAGCACTCTTGGTGGAGTCTCCATATCTGGTGTTCCACAAGTACAAGTATGTCCGACCCCATTCAAGAGTGTGCCCCTATCCAGGAGATCTGCAGGGCTGCTACCTGGAAGTAAGCACACACCTTCCTCTCCCATTACCATATTGACCTTGAGTCACACCGGGATGCTGGTTTGGGGGCCTTGGTTCTCCGATCACTTTTCCCCAAGTAGGGTGTGTGCACCTTGCCCCCTCCTCCCAGAAGAACTGCTAGGAGTCTGCTAGAGTGTGGATAGTATACCATATCCATGCCCCTAGAAAAACAAGTTACTCACATGTAACTATAGATCTTACTTCGAGTGGGAGCTCTTGCAGCAGGCTATAACCATTAGGACTAACACTGCAGGCCTTAGGACCCACCGGAAAAATCTTAGCTAGCAGTACCCAGCAGGGACCACCCCCAACGTTGGCCACGCTACATAAGGGGACAGACCCCGGCTCCACCTCAGTTCTTTTCCCGCCGCGACCCGCTCACGTTGGAGAAGTTTTCTTGCTATCCAGCAGTTACAGATCAAATTTTGGATTTCTCTCAGAAAATCTACCGTTTTTTCTCTTTTTCGACTTCAAGTTCGATGTATGTCGTCTCTGTCATCGGTATCCTCCTCCGGGTCGAAGAGGAACAAGTGCGGTTGTGGCTACCAGATACTATCAAAAGACTGCCATTCCAAGTGTGTCTTCTGCCTGGGTCCAGACCATGACAGCGATGCCTGCAAGACCTGCGGAGGCTTTACCAGCAGGACAAGAATTCGACGCCTGAAGGCTCTAAAAACCCATCTATTAGAACAGCAGATGGATGGATGTCCTTCACACCTCGGGGGACAAGGGCAAACACCGGAACAAGCCCCGTAAGCGCTCCCGGGACAAGGACTGTAGCGGTCCCATTATCGTCCGCTCCCCTCTCCCCGGAAAACCTCTTCTTCCTCAGGCGAACAATGCAAAGAAGACTCCAAGAAACCGAGCCCCCTACCCAAAAACTGACGCCAGTCAAAGTGGGACCCTCGGGAGAAAAAAAACTGCAAAACCTAAGGTGGCACCACTCCATGTGACTCCCAAGGCCTCTTCGGCACAAACCTTGGCCCTGCCCAAGAAGGCCTTGGCTTTGCCCAGTTCAGGCAAGCCGCCAGGTGACGACACCCTGGCACTGCCTCCTGTGAAACCGGCGCTAGCCGCGGTACTGACACCGGTGGAGGTTCCTCCGGTGGAAGACACCCCCGCGGAAGGGGCTCCCACTAAGGTTCTGGTGACTCCCAGGTCTTCTACCCTGCAGGGCTCTTCTATGGACTTCCCCACTCATGCCCTACCGGACCCTCCGGCTCCTCCGGGTCCCTTCCTGGGAACAGCAGCTGCTGTTTTTAACAAAGAGGAGCTGCAAGAACTCTCATCTTTTTTTGGTGGAGTCAGGTGATAAAGGAGGAGACTCCACCGGAGCCGGACCCGACACCAGTTCCCAACTGGCCAGACAACAGTGACCCCGAGGGCCCTCCTGCTCCTTCTCCGAAGAAGACCCCTGAGCGTCCGATGCCTCACCCGCCCTCGAAGGTCCTGGTCTGAGGACTGTCATCGGCGCCCTTCTCAGTCGGGCAGCTGACATCTGTCCCATCTCAGCCCAAGAGCCGATCCTGCTCTCCCAGGCGAGCCCACCCCCGCTCCCCAGGCTGGCGTCGGTCGTTGCTCTGTCGTCTGTCCCATAGCCACTGACGCTCAAGCGGGGGGAGTACTAGGCGCAGCTCAGGCTATTCTAGGCCCAGTAGCAGGTTGTCTTCTCCTCCTTCTGCTTCCTCCTCATCCCTCTCGGGGGTGGGGGGGGTTCCCCGAGGGAGAAGGACCAATCCCGCTTGCCTCCTGACGATCCGATCTTTATGGATGTCATGAGGCACATCCAAGCCTCCAATGAATGGGAGACTGAGGACCTGGATCTGGAACACCATCGACTGGCCCGTTATCTGAGGCAGAAGGAGCAGAAGCCTCTGGTGGTGCCTCCTTTAGTGGATACCTTCCAAGGCCTTACCAGGATAACTTGGAAGCATCCAGCATCAGTCCCAGCTGTTCCAAAGAAGTCAGACAGGCTGTATAGAGCCCCGAGGGATGAGCCTCTCCTGGCGGAACACCCTCAGGCGGACTCATCGGTCATTACGGCTGCTTATGACAAGTCCAAGCAGCCTAAGCACCTCCGCTCCCAGTCTCCTGACCCAGAATCCTGCTTCTTGGACCAGGTGGGCAAGAAAGTGTACTCTGCCTCCACCTGCTCCATTAGATCCCTCAGCTTCCTTGGGCATATGATCCAGTACCAGAATGCGCTGTGGGAGAGAGGACAGGAGCTAGCCAATGCCTTGCCAGACTCCATGCAAAAAACGGAGCTTCTGGACATACTGAAATCTGGCTCGGACATAGACACGCATGTCCTCTGTGCCTCGTACGACACTGCAGATACGGCAGCCAGAGCGGCAGTGTCAGGTGTCTGCCTCCAGCACCATGTCTGGTTGAGAGTCTCAGGTTTCCACCAGGATTTGCAGTCCGGAATCCGGGACCTCCCATTCCAGGGTTCTGTCCTTTTTGGGCAGGAGATGGAATCTCTTATCTCTCATCTCCAGAAGTCTGGCAATTCTATCTGGTCTGTCAGGCAGATGTACAGAGGGGACCAGAAACGCATGCGACGTCAACCTTTTCGTAAGCTTTCAGGTGCTCAAGCCCATGGAAACCAACAGGGCCAGAGAGGTGGCTTCAAAAGGAAAGCCGGCAACCAGCAACCTGGAGGCACTCCTTTTCGAGGTCCCAAGTCCTCCCAAGCCTCTCTGCCCACTCTCAACTCCACCCAATGACTCCCTCCCAAACCCCCTCCTCCGGAGGAGGTACCAGGGGAGGCAGTAGGGGGTCGCTTCTCCCTTCACCTGAGGGGTTGGAGCTCTATTACAGCAGACCAGTGGGTCCTGGACAATATAAGGAGGGGACATATGCTGGAGTTCCCCGAAATCCCCCCAGACACTCCACCAAGGTCCTCAAGATATCCTCCTTCTCACATACCCCTTATAGAAGGAGAGATTCAGGCCCTCTTGCAAAAAAGGGCGATAGAACCAGTTCCTCTGCAGCAGTGGGGAAAGGGATTTTACTCCCACTTTTTCCTAGTTCCAAAAAAGATGCAAGATCTTCAGCCCATCCTGAACTGCGGCTCCTTAAACAACTATATAGAGTACCAAAGATTCAGGATGGTGACCCTTCCAGGTCTTATTCCTCTGCTGCACCAGGGGGACTGGCTTTGCTCCCTAGACATGCAAGGTGCATACATGCACATCTGGGTCTTTTCCCTTCACAGGAAATACCTGATGTTCCACTACCGGGGGAGCATTATAAGTTTCGGGTTCTTCCGTTCAGCCTCTCCTCCGCTCCTCGAGTCTTCACCAAGTGTCTGGCAGTGGTAGCTGCTGCTCTAAGGCACCAGGGACATTACATGTTCCATTACCTTGACAACTGGCTGCTTGCGGCCGTCAAGGATGCGCCTCCTTCAGGCTCTCGGAGACACCTATGCTCTGTTCTGAGAGGTGGGGATCGCCCTGAACCTTCCAAAGTCTTCCCCAGAGCCCAGCCGAAGACTCGTCTTTATAGGGGCAGTCCTGGATTCAGTCCAGGGCATGGCTTTTCTACCTCAAGAAAGGGGAGATCGCCTGTGGGAGATAGCCGGATCGGTCCTAGTAACCCCTCAGGTCCAGGCCAGGACCTTCCTCAGACTTCTGGGGCACATGGTGGCGGCCATCCCTGTCACTCCTTTGGCCCGCCTCCACATGAGAATCCCACAATGGATGCTCAGGGTGCAGTGGGATCAATGCTTGGACGACCTCGACCACACGGTCAGTCACAGAGCCAGTCAAGAGGACCCTACTTTGGTGGCTGGACCCTCTCAATCTAGAGAAAGGAGTCCTTTTCCGGCAGGAGCCCCCAAATCAGACCCCAATGACAGATTCATCCGATTTGGGATGTGAGGTGCACCTAGGGGCCCGCCAAACGCAAGGGGTCTGGACCCCAGAGGAGCATGATCTCCACATCAATGTTCTGGAGATGCGAGCGGTCCTCAATGCACTGGATGCCTTCCAAGAGGACCTTGTCCCAGGCTCTCTCCTACTTCAGATGGACAACATGGTGGTAGTCTTTTACATCAACAAGCAAGGGGGAATGCACTCCTAGCCCCTATGCAGGGAGGCAATGAGAGTCTGGTACTGGGCACTGGAGCGTCACATCTTTCTGTCCGCAGTGAACGTTCCATGTGTCCAAAATGACTTGGCAGACAGCCTAAGCGGGTCTGAGTCCAACGTGCACAAGTGGGAGTTGCTACAGTCAGTAGCAGACCAGCTCTTCGACACATGGGGTCGTCCAGAGGTGGACCTCTTTGCGTCTCCACGCAACGCCAAACTGCCAACTTTCTACTTGTGAGAGCTCGCGCCTGGTGCTTTCTGGCCAAACGCATTGTCCCTTTGTTGGGCAGGGAGGTTTCTTTACGCCTTCCCTCTCATTTAGAGAGTACTGTGGAAGATGCAGGCCGAGGGAGCTCTGATGATTCTAATCGCCCCATTGTGGCCTTGGCAGATTTGGTTCCCACTACTTCAGTGGTTGTCCTTGGAACCTCCAGTCCTGCTGCCAATATGCTCGGAGTTGCTGTCCCGTGATTGGGGCTCGCTGGTCCATCCAGATCTCAAGTCTTTGTACCTTCATGCTTGGCTCCTGCAGACGTAGCAAAATCCAGGTATGGGGTCTCCCAGGAAGTGGCGGACGTCCTCGTCTCAGCGAGGAAGCCATCTACTCGCTCCACTTATGCTATGAAGTGGAAGCATTTTTGCTTATGGGCGTCATCTCACCGTCTGGACCCCCTTACCTGCCCGGTGAACTCGGCATTACAGTATCTCCTCTCCTTATACCAATAAGGCTTGAGCTACTGTTCCATAAAGGTGCACATGCGGGCCATTTCTGCATATCGTGTCCTCTTGGGGGATAGAACCTTGGCCCAACTGGACATGGCCCGCACCTTCTTACAGGGTAGTCTGCATATGAGACATCCCATTAGGGATCCTGTCCCTCCCTGGGACGTCCTGTTTGTGTTGGAGAAGCTCACTCTTCCCCCCCCCTTTGAACCAGTGGCTGATTGTGAGCTGTGTTACCTTTCCTGGAAGGTTTGTTTCTTAGCTTCTGTTACCTCAGCTCGAAGAGTTTCCGAGCTCCAGGCTCTGATGTGTAAAGAGCCTTATTTGTTTTTTCACAGGGAAAGGGTTTCCCTTCGAACAAATCCTAAGTTCCTTCCTTAAGTGGTCTCAGAGTTGACCCTCAACCAATCCGTTGACCTTCCAGTTTATTTTTCTTCTCCTTCTAATAGGGGAGAAGCTTTCCTACACACACACTGGACGTTCACAGGGCGTTTAGGTACTATCTCAAGCGCACGGCTACACACCGTAAATCTGAGCAACTGTTTGTGGCCTTTGCGCCACAGCACTTGGGCAAACCGGTGTCTAAACAGACTATTTCTAAGTGGCTTGTCCACTGTATTGTGTTTTGTTATGAGAAGCACAACAAACCCCTTCTAAGCCTGGTTAGGGTCACTCCACAAGGGGAGTTTCAGCTTCCTTTGCTGCCTTAAAGAATGTTTCCATAAGAGACATCTGTGTGGCAGCCACCTGGAATTCTGTGCACACTTTTGTGAAGCACTACAGTCTGGACATGGCATCCAGACGCCGTGCTGGTTTCGGCTTGGCAGTCCTTTAGGGACTCCTGTCTTGACTTGCTGTGTTGTCAGCTTTATTCCATCTTTTCTCCTCCTGGGGTAAGGCACCTCCTTGGCGCAGGACTGCTTAGGATTCAGTCTTAATGGTTATAGCCTGCTGCAAGAGCTCCCACTTGAAGTAAGATAGTACAGTTACGTTAGAACTTACCGTAACAGTAGATCTTCAAGAGGAGCTCTTGCAGCAGGCACTGCTTTCCCGCCCTTCATCCCCCGGGTGAGGTGTTCAGCACATCATTGACGGGCTTCACTTCTTTCACTTGCTGGGGTCCGTTTGCGGGTCTTGGTGGGGGAACTGAGGTGGAGCCGAGGGTCCGCCCCCTTATGTAGCATGGCCGACGTCGGGGGCCGTCCCTGCTGCGTACTGCTAGCTAAGATTTTTCCGGTGGGTCCTAAGGCCTGTGGCATTGGTCCTAATGGTTATAGCCTGCTGCAAGAGCTCCTCTCGAAGATCTACTGTTATGGTAAGTTCTTACATAACTGTACTTTTTAGGAGTGGTATATGGTGTATATCCACATAACTCACCCAACCTCTCCTGGCAAGTGGCACACTTTCTTCTTCCAGCATGTAAGGTATGACATCATGGGGTGATGCAGAGGAGGATGCCACCCGGGTGGGTGGGAGGAGCCAGCTTGAAGACCTTCCAGGGAAAGGATTCTGCTAGAGTGTGGATGTACACTATATACCACTCCTAGAACTACTGTTACAGGTGAGTAGGAGGCAGTATAGCGCAGTGGGTTAAGGCTCTGAGCTGAAGATCTGGAGACCTGGGTTTGAATCCCACAGCTGCCTAGATGCATACTGTGTGATCCTGAGCAAGTCGCTTAACTTCCTTGTGCTCCCAGGTGGCATCTGGAAACAAGTTTCGGCTTAGTGTGCTACTCCTGGTTAAACAATGTTCCCTTCCTTTCTAGGAGTGGCATATAATTCACATCCACACCACCCACCCAACCTCCACTGGCAAGTGGCACACAGATCCCTGCTTCCAGCATACAACATCTGATGTCACTGGGCGGAGCCAGCGGATATATCACCTAGGTGGTGGAAGGAGCTTAGTTTAATGACATTCCGATGAATCAGCACTTCTAGTGCAACTGACATGTGGTTGTAAACTATATACCACTCCTGGAACTGCAGTTACAGCTGAGTAACCTACTTTTCCCCCTCTGTCTCCCTACTCTGAGGAGGTCATTCTGTACCCTGACCTGCCTAGGCGTAGATATCAAAGGTCATGAGGTGCGCCTCAAGCTGCACAGCCAGAGTCTTCTCAATAACCTTCCCCAAAAAGGGGGGGTTACAGACGGGTCTACAATTCACCAAGCAGTCAGGGCCCAAAGGGGCCTCATCGAGCAATTATTGATGCATTCGGAAGGGACCCCCTCTGAGAGGGAGCACCGGCCTGTCTTTGTGAACACTGGACCCAGGAACCCCACACAGCTCACTAGAAGACATGTCGTACCTGGGTCCACTTCACAGTAGGTGGACCACAACTCTGAGATCACTTCAGAGACCTCCTCTACCAATACTGGCCTAAGCTGTCCCCAAACGGTAGGTGTGCTCCTGGTGGCAAGCAGCTCCTCTGCTGGGCTGTGACAGCCCGGCTGGGGGTATCCCATATCTGATAGAGGATAGTTGATCAGCGAGGAACTGAGCAAACTCTTTGCACCTGATGGATGAAATTGGTTTTACCCGGTTGTAGACGGGCAGAATATAATGACCTGCCTACAGTTCAGAAAAGCTGAGCCACTCTGTTCCTCCTTGCAGCGATCTTTCTGAACAGGAATGCTGATTTCTTGTAGGAGATTGCTCTCCGATACCCACTGTAGTGAGTTCTCAAGCCAGTCTGTCCTTGTCAGTCCTGTACTTCGCTAACTATGCTCTAATCTGTGACCCACTGCCTTCGTCTCCCTAAGTTCCCCGTTGAATGGCTGGGAGCATAAGCAAGACCTGGATCCTATAAGAACCGGTGAGAGAGAATAGAGGGC